>CAWUFW010008328.1:110000-710000 GCA_963921515.1 Calotriton arnoldi | reverse complement strand
TTTGCATAACAGTGGCATGCCCACAACCCTGAGGTAATACGCCCCTCAACCAAGAATATGGTGTGGGAGGCACTCCAAAACAATTCTAAAACTAGTAGATGACAGCAAGACAATAATTTGGTGTGCTCACCACATGTGTGCGGCAGTTAGATATATACGATGAGTTATCAGTCATAACTGAGGTGCAGTGGTCCTCTTGCACTCCTCGGCCAGACCTGCTTCTGCATCTGTTACACTAATGAGAACAATACTCCGGGGCATTTCAGAAGGTTAGTACCGGTTTAGCGTTAGTCATTTTAAGGTGTATAAACTCATCTGAACTCTCTTCATCCTCTCACAGTCCACTTAGGGCTTGATTACGAGATTGGCGACAGGGTTACTGTTAGACCTGGCACTGTTGGCGTGGGTCTCCCTTCCATTTTTTGCTGTTGCCTCATGTGTTTTTGCTGGTTATAGATGCTTTGGGCACTGTGCAAGTGCTCCCTATGGTAAATTGGTGTATGAATTAGTGATTCCATGATTGGTTGGTTTGGCTTACTTGTCAGACCCTAGTACAGTGCACTGAGTGTGCCCAGGGCTTGTAAACCAAATGCTGCTGGTGGGCTTGCAGCACTGGTTGTGCCACCCACAGAAGCAGCCTGTAAAAGTGTGTCTCAGGTCTGCCATTGCAGAGCCTGTGTGCAGTCTGGTACTGCCATGTTGACTGGGCAAGTGCACCCACTTGCCAGTCCCTAAACCTTCCCTTTTCTTCATATCAGACACCCCTATGGTAGGCCCAAGGGCAGGGTGCATTGTAAGTATAAGGTAGGACATGCCCTGGTGTGTGTGGCATGTCCTAATAGTGACTTACAGCCATTTTAGTTTTTCACTATTGCAAGGCTACCTGTTCCCCATAGGCCAGAATGGGCAGTTTGATTATTACATCTTATAATCCTAACTGACCCAGGGAACATGGTAGAAAAACGAATTTAGTATGTCTGAACTCAGGATGATAAAATATATCTTTTAGTGAAGTTAGTTTTAACATTCTGTGTTTGAAAATACCACTTTTAGAAAGTAGGTATTTTCTTGCCTAACTATCCAAGCCTGCCTCTGCTAGGTTGTGTATTCCTTGTCTGGAGTTGGAGTGACAGGGGCTGGGGGATTCTAGGAGACAGGGTGAGTCAGCACAGGGCTGAATAGAGAGATCTGCATGGAGATGGGTGGGAGGAGTTGCACCTGGGACCTGAATAGGGCTGTGCCTTCCCTCCACAATGCTGGCTCCACCTCCTGTGGTGCGTCTGATGTCCCTGGCCTACACTGTGAAAGGAAAGAAGGAGTCTTGTCAACAAAGTGCTCCAGGACTGACCAGAACTGGTTTGGACTAGGCAAAGGCCTCTCTGCCTTCATAGACAAAGGATTTTGGTGTATAAAAGAGGGGACCAAACCCCAGAATTTTAGATCACTTTTGGGAAACAAGAAGAACCTTTGCTGAGGAGAGGAACCAGAGAAACTGAGGAGGAGACTATCCCTAAGCTGAGTGCTGTTTGGGGGATTGGCCTGCAGTGGTTGCCTGACTGCCAAAGAAAGGAGAAAGGAACTTTGTGTGTACTTTCATCAACTTGTAAAAGATCTCCAAGGGCTTGAGAGAGATCTTGCCTCCTGCTGAAGTCTCAGGGACAACAGACTTCACCCACCAGCTCCCCAAGAGTTCTTTTGAAGTGCCTGCTGTTGTGTTGGGCCTTCTGAGGGGTCGCAAGGAGCTGGAAGCACGAATCACGAAGAAGAAGCGTGTCGCCGCCGAAGCCGCTGTCGTCGCATCACTGAAGAAGGGTGTCGCCGCTGTCGCTTCGCAACGCAGAAGCGCCTCGCATCACCAGAGAAGAGGATCGACGTCGCATCAGACACCGCCGCATCATCGGAGAAGCGTGTCGCCGCCGCAGCCGCTGTCGTCGCATCGCTGAAGAAGTGTGTCGCCGCTGTCGCATTGCCGAAGCGCCTCGCAGTCGCATCAGACGCCGCCGCATCACCGGGAAGCGTGTCGCAGGGCCTGTCGCGGCTCAGAAGAATCATTGAGTCGCCGCACGGCCATCGGGCGTGCACACATCGTGTCGCATCAAGAAGAAGACGCCATCTTTGTTTCATTGCACCGGATCTTCATCGCATCACGGCGTTGCTGGTCGCATCGCCACGGAAGCGCAGTAAGAAACCGACGCATCACCTCCCCACGCCGAGAAGAACCGACGCATCCCCTACGCATCAGTAGGGACCCGACGCATCACCGTTCTTGCGTGTAAGGAACCGACGCTTCACCTTCCCTGCAACACTTTCGTTGTATAGCGTTACGCATCCAAAGGTACAGTGAACTCAAAGTGTCGCATTTACCATCTAAAGAGAACTGAGCTAATTCTACCATTTTTGAAGTACAGTATTGTGGATTTTTGTCGTTTGTGGTCTTGTGTTAAATCTATATAAAAGCTACTTATTTTTAATATACAACTGGTGTGGTGTCCATCTGTAGTGTTGTCACTTGATTACTGTATATGTTCACAAATGCTTTACACACTGCCTCTGAGATAAGCCTGTCTGCTCGTGCCAAGCTACCAAGGGGGTGAGCAGGGGTTATTTTAGGAGTGTACCCCCTTACCCTGACTAGACGCAAGGGTCCCTATTTGGTCAAAGGTACCTACCTCTGCCAACTAGAGACCCCCAAATCTAACAGTTACTCGTCACAAACATGACGGATATCCCGTCCGCTGTATTATGAGTCCATTATATACTAAGGAACTTGTAAAACGGCGGACGGGATATCCCTCACATTTGTGACGGAGTATTCCAACTGCCAAACTTGTAATCAGGCTCTGAGTGGTTTCTTAATCTAGAAGTCCCCTCAGATTCTGCCCATTCATTGTGGCCTCAGTGAAGCCACGTCATACACTAGCCATGTATCGAAGAACAGCCCATGACCACAGCACGTTCAGACATTCCCTGGTTATAGATCTGTGGCACACACTAGCCAAGTATCGAAGAAGAGCCCACGACCACTGCACGTTCAGACGCTCACTGGTTATAGACATGTGGCACACACTAGCCAAGTATCGAAGAACAGCCCACGACCACTGCACATTCAGACGCTCCCTGGTTATAGATCTGTGGCACACACTAGCCAAGTATCGAAGAACAACCCACGACCACTGCACGTTCAGACGCTCCCTGGTTATAGATCTGTGGCACACACTAGCCATGTATCGAAAAACAGCCCACGACCACTGCTCGTTCAGACGCTCCCTGGTTATAGATCTGTGGCACACACTAGCCAAGTATCGAAGAACAGCCCACGACCACTGCACGTTCAGACGCTCCCTGGTTATAGATCTGTGGCACACACTAGCCATGTATCGAAAAACAGCCCACGACCACTGCACGTTCAGACGCTCCCTGGTTATAGATCTGTGGCACACACTAGCCATGTATCGAAGAACAGCCCACGACCACTGCACGTTCAGACGCTCCCTGGTTATAGATCTGTGGCACACACTAGCCATGTATCGAAGAATAGCCCACGACCACTGCACGTTCAGACGCTCCCTGGTTATAGATCTGTGGCACACACTAGCCATGTATCGAAGAACAGCCCGCGACCACTGCACGTTCAGACGCTCCCTGGTTATAGATCTGTTTACTTTGGAGTGGGCTGGCCCTTGTGGAGTATATGAGCCTGTTGATATTTTGTAAGATATGCTTGCTGTACTCCTGCTGGTGTGTATAAGTAGCAGCTTTGTGAGCTATGCTTACCGTATTCCTGCTGGAAAACCCTGATCGATCAGACAGCACTATGGACCTTCTCCTAATGCTTAACAAAGACTTACCCAGACTTTGAGTTGACGCCACAAACTAGAATGCATTTTTGCACAAACACCTTGAGAAAGCTCCACCCATTGCCCAAAACACAAATTTGCTGCCACTTACAAAAACCAGCAGGAATCCAGCAAGCGTCACTTACAAGGCAGGCAAATGGTCATTTTGTGACGTAATCTCAACACCTTTCTTCTTGGAAGAAAACCAGCCATTTCCAGAGGTACATCAACACGCCAAACCCATGACAGTCAACACTCGCTTCAAATTACTGGAAGACTTCTTATTGATAGGAGCTGCAGACTGGAAGGAGAGCCTATTCCACAGTGATGTTCTACCACGTGATGACATGCATCGACTGACATGGATCAGCTTCTGGACACAGGTCACAAGGTCATAAGAGATCGCCTGTCTGATGGCTATTTCTTCTCTTTGATCCAAAGAAAGGCCATATCTAGGTATGTCCTATAATGCTGTGTCAGCCATGACACCCCTTCATCACCTTCTCCACTTAAACTCATCTTCACAAGTCTTCTTCTCCATCCCCTTGGACCTTTGGAGGCAAAAGAAGCGAGTGCTGTTTGAGGTCAGTACGCCCACACATGTCTAAAGCAACAAAATCGAGTGCTGTTTGAGGTCAGTACGACCACACATCTCTAAAAGCAACAAAGGCGAGTGCTGTTTGATGTCAGTACGCCCACACATCTCTAAAACTAGTGTTCCGGCATGTATGTCCGAGATGGAGGCTTAATATAAGCAAGCCTGTTATTTTGTCACTATGGTGACCCAATAGAAATCCAAAACGTTGTACAAATCCTACTGAATTATTTGTGAATGATATCCATAGTCCTTCATTTGATGATATAATTTATTCCCGTTGCAGTGTCTGCACAATGGAATTCTATCGATACACGATACAACGTGTTGCGAATGACTATATATTAGGGAGCGATTCTCAAGAGCGATTAGCACTCAGTAGCATCAGAAGAGATCACTAGCGAGTATCTGGACGCCGTCATCACTTTGTCATTTTGATAAACACACTTTTCCAAACCCGTGGCCAATTAAAACAGTGTTCTCTACCTCTCAAAGACAACTTATATTTGCTGCAAATAGAAGAAGCAGAGAGACGTAGAGAGTTGTTGAATTGTTTATATCACTATAGCCAAACATTTATGCGCACTTGGAATGGGCAAACCACTCCTCCCCCGGCCCACGCTCTGTCAGCCCCGTCCCGCACCAGGAAACGGTAAATGAAAATGATAATAACGTTGGTTATTATCATTTTAGTTTTCCTTTAACTACTGCTCGCAGAGCAGTGGGGCGACGCTCCTCCGCCTTAGCGGAGGAGCCGCTGCTGCTCTACGCATGGTGTCCCTGCAAATTATCAGATATCACACACTATCAAAGTTCTACACATTTTCAAAGGTGGCAATTCAAAACAGCTTTGGTGGGTGCAAGAAAGTGCCTCTGTTTGCATGATCACCCCCAAGAGTTTGGACTGATGCTACTGGTATTTCGACTCTGAAGGTGCACGAAGGCCGGCAAAAGAGACCTCGGGGTCAATGTTCTGACCCTTAAAAGGTATATTTCTAATTAGTCCACCCACAATTCGCAAACGTTAACTTCCTTACAAACCCCTTGTATATGGTACCAGGAGTACCAAGACCCTGAAGTTAAAGGGTCTCTCGTGGTCTGCAGCTCTTCTGTGGCACCACAAGTGTGACAAACCAAAGTCTGACTCTGAGCCCACCGTTGCTGCCTGGCAGAGCAGTTCAAGCCGCTAACTCCACTTTGCCATTTAAAGTAATGGCAAAGCCCAAGAGCTCCTTTTTATTATTTGTAAGTCACCCCTAAGGCAAGCCAACGAGCCCTAAAGGCACCGTGCATTATATTAAAAAGTTGGACATGCAGTTTTTAACTTCACAGGTCCTGATATTAAAAACCACACTTTATTGTTTTACAGCGGAAAGGCTAGTAGTCCCATTGGTAACTACAGTGTTACATGCTGACAACTCAGCAGTGGTAACTTCTGAATAGGACTATTAAATATGATACTTCAAGGTATCAAAAGAAATGTTGCATTAAACCCGACTTGATGCTCAAGTTAAATTTAATGCACCTTTTGTACAAATGGAAACTTTAATAAGTAGCCACTTTGTTGCCCAAAGTTTTCCAGTGACTGTTTACAGTTGCTAGTGCCGAAAGACAGCCTTTTGCCCTCCTGGGGGGAGGTGTGAACAGCTCTCAGGAAGGCACACAAAAGGCAAGCCATTGGTAGAAGTATGACTTTTACCTGGCAGGAAGGACAACAGGGTGTGAACCCAAAAGCCGAGCTTCAAAGGTGAAGCCGCCTTTGAAGGACACATGGTGGACACACACAGGAGGGGCTGCTCTTTTGTTCTTGCAGACAGGTTGACGTCAAAGAAAGAGAGGGGGAATCCACTCTCAAACCATTTATTCCATTGATATGTAGCCCCCAGATAGCCACACCTCTGGAGTGAGCTAAGGAGTTCCACATATGGGGGCGTGGCCAGGCTGCCGACCAAGATGGCCGCGCAGCACTAAAGCTCCGCCGGAGCACCCTGACAAACTACCGAGATCCGGCCTGTCACCCTGAACGTTGCTGTGGAGGTGAGCGCCGTGCATTTAAAAAGAACAGCGATCCGGGGATCCAAGGATGTGCTGCCAAACACGAGACAACTGGCCCGTTTTGGGTCACGAAGAATAACTGGGCGGAGCCAGCCGCGGAGAAGGAGCTGGGCCCCAGATCGAGGCCCAACAAAAACCGTGCGAGCCGTGGTCTCCGAGCGGCGAACTCTGATCCACACAGCAGCCGCGGAGACTAGCTGCCCTGAGTAGCATCTGGCGAGGTGAGAGAGCACGTATCCCATTCCAGCCCCTTGGCAGGTGTTGTGGAGCCTTTCAGCATCCAAATCATCACATATGCCGACGATACGCAGTTGATTGTCTCTTTTAATCAGCTCAACACCACCGCCCCGGAGTGGGCCATGTGTCTTCGAGAGATCTCAGTATGGATGGAGGGCTCATTCTTGAAGCTGAACGGATCTAAAACGGAGCTCATGTTCCTGGGTAAACCTTCTATACCCAATATAATATCTTCTTGGCCGAGTTGCTTCGGCCCTCCCCCATCCCCCAAAGATCATATCAAGAGTTTGGGAGTTTGGTTAGATCGTAACCTTGTTTTTGGGGAGCAAGCAAGGAAGGTTGCTGGTAGCTGCTTTGGGCTGATGAGGATGATACGGAAAATCATTCCTCTCCTCCCTTTCTCTGCAAGGAAAGTGGTGGTCCAGTCCCTTATTCTTTCTAGGCTCGACTACGCCAATGCCCTATACTTAGGAGCACCTTGCGCCACGGTTAAGAAACTGCAAATTGTACAAAACTGTGCGGCACGACTACTTTTGAATATCCCCAGCCGACAGTCAGCAGGGGCTGCCCTGGCCGCCCTTCACTGGCTGCCCATTCAGCAGAGAGTGCAGTTTAAGGCTCTCTGCATTTCACACAAGGTGCTGTTAGGTTCTGGCCCACCTATCACACGCTCTCTCATTTCCTCTTACCATCCTCAGAGAACCCTGCGATCGTGCAATAAACAGTTGGCAGCTGTTCCTAGAATTAGGAAAGCCCGCACAGGGGGTCGCCTCTTTCATATAACGCTGCTAGGCTTTGGAACTCCCTCCCCTTGCCATTCGGTGTGAAACTAACCATCTGGTCTTCCGGAAACGCATAAAAACCTTCTTGTTTCCATAAACTGATATGTAGTTCATGAACTTCGGCCTCTAGCGCTGGGATGCCTTTGGTAACCAGGTGCTTTACAAATGTTTTTACAATTACAATTCCTCTCCCCATCGCTGCAAAGATTGCCGCAGAGGGGCATTCTACCGTTGCCATCGAGGCCTGCCCGCTTTTGAGTCCCGGAGGCCCCACGGCGACATGGGCTGCGGGTGAGCCTGGGACACGGTCATCCGACCGGTCGGGCAGGCCGTAAGGGGGGGCTCTCACCATCTGGGAATCCTCACCACAGCGCAATTGCGGACTGCGTGATCTGGCCTGCGAGGCGCGCATACATGGGGGCTGAGTCCTCAAACCCAGGCCTTGCAGCTGGACCCACCACCTCTTACTACACATGGTGCATGGCGGACTGTTTGACCCTCTAACTCCAACCATGATATAGCGGCGTGCAGACCATCGCACCTTGCTGACGCTGGGGACCATACCGTACAGAGAAGCTCAGTGTGCGCAATAGGTTCCTTGTGTGCTGTTTGGTAGATTTGTTGGACAGGCCTCGCGACGCCCCTGAGTCAATATTGATGTGCCGATCTGGGTATCCTGTATTACTGAGGCCCTCTGCTTCTCCCTCCCCGGTCCCCTCATTGGCTACATTCTGAATCGCAGTAGTAGTGGCTCTTCAGTTGATGTGGGCTAGATGGCATGGGTCGTAAGGACCCCAAAGAGCGACTCCTGCCGTTCGGCAAAACTACAGAGAGAGGCTCAGAAACAGACGCAGATATGGCAGAGGGGGGTTCCGACGTAGGTCCTACAGTGGATCCACCAACAGGCTCGAATTCGCTCTTGCAGGAGTTGAGAGCGGGTTTCAAGGCCCTGGATAGCCGCTTTGACACATTAGACAAGCGATTAGATTGCCTAGGTGCTAAACTGGATGTACATGATAGACGCCTAGACACAGTAGAAGGGAGGGTGTCGGACTTGGAAGATGGATCTGCTCAACCAGTCCGACGTCTGGATCGGGTTGAAAAACTCCTTAAAGAAGTGGCAATAAAAAAATGAGGATTTAGAGGCACGCAGTAGGCGCAACAACCTCCGCATACTGGGCGTGCCCGAATCATCCAATATCGGTCGCATGGACCAGTTTGTGGAAACTCTGCTAACCGACATATTTGGAAGGGAAGCCTTTACTTCAGGATTTATCATTGAGCGCGCTCATCATTCATTAGGTCCTCGTCCTAATCCAGGTTGTCCTCCCAGGCCTATATTTGCGCGCCTCCTCAATTTTCATGACAGAGACACAGCACTGCCCCTTGCAAGAGAGAAGGGAGCTAATAACTGGCAGGGATCCACGTTGTCCCTGTACCCTGACTTCACAGCTATGGTACCAGAGGTGAGGCGCAAATATAATGGTGCTAAGGCCACGCTACGCAATCTGGGGCTCAGATATGGGATGCTATGCCCAGCACGGCTTCGAGTATACATCGAGGGCAGGTCCCGGATCTTCGAATCCCCCACGACAGTCCAGGAATTCTGCAGAGGCTACAAAGGTAGCGGCAGCCAGAAAAGCAAGGATGCAGCCAGAACTTCTCCCTCGCACAGTGGCTCTGTTGCCTGTGTGGAGTTGTTTTCCTCTGAGTGACACATATGCTAGGGTCTTGGTATCATTTAAAACTCTCACAACTATTGCCTTGCCATGAACAACTATGGGTGCACGTTGGTCTAGTTAGATAATCATAAAAGTGGGGTCTCCGGCGTGGCGTTGCCACCCCCTGTGTGTTTAGCACGTTAAGTGGTTAAGTGTGTAAGATGTTCATGGAGTGTATCGTTTTCCAAGTATATTCATTGTTGAATACTTTGCAAGGGGTATGTAATTGTATACTCAATGGGGTTGTTCCCTGCACGGGCTGTGCAGGGATGGGTGGGGGGGTTCTTCTCAGTATATTGTTCCAATCATTGATGATACAGTTTGCTCACTGTGCATTGTGCTATACTAACGCCGCTACACATCAGTACTCACTGTTTTATAGTATAAATGCCGGTTTTGGATAACCTGTCCACCTTTTCCAACATTTCGCTTATCACCTGGAATGTCAGAGGGCTGAATAATGCAAAGAAAGGGAGGAGTGTATTACACTATTTACAAAGACACGGGATTGATATTGCGTTTCTGCAAGAAACCCACCTCCCTAGGGCTGATGTTACTGCATTTGCGACCAGTTGGGGTCCACTCAGGTATTTTGCTGGGTACAGCACATACGCAAGAGGTACCGCAATTTTAATACATAAACATATACCATTTCAGCTACACAAAGTGCACAACGACAAAGAAGGGTGCTACACAATGGTAACTGGGCAGTTAAGGGGTCACCGCATAGCTTTGGTGAATGTATACGCTCCTAACACCGATTGCCCAGAGTATTTCCATGATGTACACTCTCACATTTTGCAGTTAGAGGCCGAGTTTATTTGCATGGGGGGGACTTTAATCTGTTAATGGATCCATCGCTAGATGGCTCATCTAGGTCCCGAGACACTAAGCCACGTGCACGTCGGGCTCTGTCGGACCTGTGCGACTCCACTGAGATGATTGATGTTTGGCGTCAACGACACACGAACAAGCCCGCCTACTTTCATTATGCAGCCCACTATGACACTTGAACCAGATTAGACTATTGGCTGGTCACCCCTAATTTAGTCACCTGGTACAAAGCTATCAAACTCCTTCCCAGAGCATATTCGGACCACTCCCCGGTGGTTTTGGAACACTGCATTCCTCGTCCGGAGGGCGTTGAGAGGCAGTGGAGATTCCCTGGATGCGCCTTGCTGGACAATCTCTTTCATTCGGAGCTTAGAGAGGCTATAGAAGATTACTTTGAACTTAACACTGGGTCCGTTGCCAGTTGGGCTACACTTTGGGAGGCCTTCAAGGCCTACATGCGTGGCGTCTGCATTTCTAAGCATGCGGGGGTTTTGAAAGATCTTAGAGCCACGATAGCTGGCATTGAACAGAGATTGGACACATTAGACAGGGAACAGATGGTACGACCTGATACAACTAGGTATAACACACGACTGGCCTTAATGATTGAATTTAGGGAGGCTGCAGAGCGGGAAACTCTTTTTTTAACCAAGTATAGTATCGCCCGCCGCTACGGAGAGGGTGACAGACTGGGGCGGACATTGGCTCATCTCTTGAAACCCCCATCAGGCCGTGCTTACATTACTGAGATTCATTCTTCGACAGGCCAGGTTCTTACGAGCACCCCGGACATACGTGACGAATTTTTGTCATACTACACCAATCTGCACACATCTCGGGGGGGGGGGTTGTAACAGTTCGGACCAAGAGGGATATTTATCAAAGATTGCCTTAGTCTGGCTAGAAAAATTCATGCAAGAGTTCCTCGCTGAACCTTTTTTGGCGGAGGAGATTTCTAGTACAATAGACGCCATGAATGGATCCACGGCCCCTGGACTAGACGACTTCATGGGGGGATTTCTACAAGGCATACAAAGATCTGTTAGCTCTGCGCTTACTGGAGGTTTATAACGAAGCCTTGGAGTGTGGAGAGTTGCCCCCTACATTACGCGAAGCAGTAATCATATTGCTTCCCAAACCTGGAAAGGACCCGATGTCTTGTGGGTCATATAGAATCCTTTCACTCCTGAACCTTGATTATAAAATTTTGGCGAAAATGATAGCGATGCGCTTAGCCCTGCTATTAGACCGGATAATCTCCCCTGCCCAAACGGGCTTTGTCCCTCATAGATCGACCGCCCTCAATTTGAGGACATTATTTGCGGTTCTACACGGAATATCGCTGGAGGTGCCGGCAGCGGCAATACTACTCAACACTGAAAAGGCCTTCGATTCATTGGAGTGGCCTTTCTTCTTGGCAGTGATGCGCAGAATGGGCATGCCGAATGGATTTATTGCCCTCACCGCATTATTATATTGTGGCCCCACTGCCCAACTTCGACTGAATGGTTCAATTTCGCGGTCCTTTTGCCTTTTTCGTG
Organism: Calotriton arnoldi; assembly: GCA_963921515.1. Taxonomy (NCBI): domain Eukaryota; kingdom Metazoa; phylum Chordata; class Amphibia; order Caudata; family Salamandridae; genus Calotriton; species Calotriton arnoldi. The sequence continues at coordinate 698,399 of CAWUFW010008328.1, read as the reverse complement.
GTACGAGACAGGGGTGTCCGCTTTCTCCGTTGCTCTTCATCATAGCAATGGACTCCCTGGTTAGACACTTTCAAGAGCGCCATTTGCATAGAGGACTTCAGTTTAGGACAGGCCCTCTACTCATCTCCCTTTACGCGGATGATATTATCCTTTATGTGCGCTCTCCTGAAGAGAATCTTGCACCTCTTATCGGGGAGATTATTTGTTTTGGAGGGTATTCCGGCCTGGACATTCATTGGGGCAAATCAGTCATATTTCCCATCACTCCATGCACCAAGAAATGGGATTGAGAATTCCCTCTTGACTGGTGCACCGACTCGACACGGTATTTGGGCATCCACATTCACATGGACACAGACCAAATTGTCCTATTGAACTATGAAATGAAAAAAGCATTTATTAAGCGCGAAGCTACCCAGGGGCATCCCAGCGCTAACAGCGGTCAACAGTGGACATCACAACCACACTAAGGGAAGAGCCAAGTTTTTAACAATTTCCGAAAGGCCAAATAGTTGGACTCCTTACGTAAGCAAAGTGGAAGAGTATTCCACATCCTGGCGGCATTATAAGAAAAGAAGCGGCCACCACTTAAAGCCTTATTGATCCTAGGAACAATGGCAAGATGCAGGTCGTCCGAACGCAGACGTCTATTCGCAAGGTAAGGCCGGACAATGATCCCACAATGCATAACCTCGAGTCACAAATAGACAGATGGCTACGCCTCCCCCCTCTCCCTCGCAGGCCGAGTGGCATTGATAAAAATGATGGTCCTCCCGAGATTTTTGTATCTTTTTAATAACATTCCGATCCCACTTCCTAATAGTTTTTTTCTTACGCTCCGTTCACACTTGATCCGACTAACATGGGGCGGTAAGAGGCCCAGGGTCAGCTGGGACGCCATGACATTGCCTTATGAAAGAGGGGGATTTGGGGTGCCTAACCTTCAAATGTATTACTTGGTAGCACAGTGCTGTTTTGAACATTCTTGGTATCATCCAGATGCTCGACTTCCCTATACTAGGCCTGAGGCAGATCTAGTGTTGCCTGAGACGCTACTCACAATATTACCCAAGGGACTCCCAAAAGACCCCCGTGACATTCAAACCGTATCAACCACCAGTTGGGCATGGCGGAAGCTGGTTCGAGTTACCGCTACGACTGCACTATACTCTCCGGACATCCCGATATTAAATAACCCATGGACCCCATCATGCAAGAAAAGCTAGTGCAGCGCACGTTAACTAAATTCTCAATAAGTAAGATTGGGGACCTCTTTACCGAAGGCCATGTTTTCTCAGGGACTAAAGAGGGTAGATTCAGCGAGGCTACTTTCATGGACCATTTCATTCTTACCCGGGTCCGATGTGCGCTTAGGGCAACGTTTGCTGAGTTTCCCCTTGAACCTGCTGCTCTTGGCCCATTAACCACTGTGATTACAACCCCTGGAGGTGAACGGTTAGTCTCTAGCACCGAGCGTGTATGGCCATAGCCCCCAGCAAAGATGCTAAGATTCGGGAGGCGTGGGAGCGGGATTTGGGGCATCCAATATCAGACTCACATTGGGAATTTTGCTGCGCACAAATCAAATACATTTCCTTAAACAGTCGACACAGTTACTGCATTTTAAATTCCTATGGAGAGTTTACATGTCCCCAGAAAGAATACACAACATTGACCCAGATAGACCACACTCCTGTCGTAAATGAGGGGCCCCACACGCTAATTTTGCACATCTTTTCTGGAACTGTTAAGATTGGGGCTTACTGGCGTTCAATTTGCAACAAAATAACTAAGATGATAGAGTTGGAGGTAACACCTTTCCCTGAATCCACTCTCTTGGGATGTGTGCTGGATTATCCCAAGAGCGTTCGTAAATTCACTGCCATGGCTTTTTAAACTCGCAAAGAGAGAGATAGCTCTTAAATGGGGCTGTAAAGCTTTGCCTACATCTAAGGCCTGGCTCCAGAGTTTGGCCTATTGCAACACGAATAGTGACCTGTATGCAGACACCCAACCTCCTGCGTCTCGCCCAAAAGACATTTTTGGGGCCCTTTAAAGCCTATTTGAACAAATTGAACACCTCCCCCGTCTCGCAACAGTTAGATGGTATTGTCCCCACAGGTGTGGGGTAGTGTGCAACGCTGAGGGTGAATAAATTTGATGGATCTACTGTTAATTATACTTTATTGTATTGGAGGATAGTAGCTTGTTCCAAATTTAAATGGGGTCACGGGTGTAAGATCCGAAACTTGCAGGAGCGCATCAAAAGGTGCCTTGATGTCAGAGATGGACTGGTTGGACATTGAACAAGGATTGAAGTATATGTGTTTTATTGTCCTTTGTATGGCACTAAATAAGGCATTTGTATGTTGATATATTGCAGTGAGTAACAAATGCGGAATGTACTGTATTATGGAAATGGAAAAAATAAAGTAAAAACAAAAAGGAGTTCCACATATCAAGAGACGGGGTTCTGTCATAATGGAAGTGGACAGAATAGTGCATTCTGGGATAGCTAGATGCCACTCTTCACAGTAAGTTGTCACTCAGCGGGAGGGTACCTGGTAGCCCATTGGCTAATAGTCGCCACATCCCCAAGGGCACTAACTTGGCATTAATATGGCACCCCTGACACCCAGACTTTAGATCATGTCTGTACTGAAGAGTGGACCGAAGATTGTAACTTATGAACTGTAAATAACAAAAGGATCTCTGTGACAAAATAAGTAACTCACTGAGCGAAACACATAAAATAGCATTCTGTGGTCTGCATGGTACATGTTCTTTGCAGCAGGCACATTAACCCTCTGCGTTACTTTATAATGAGTCATAACTGTCTCTAGACAAAACTCGATCACTCTCCAGCAGAAACATTAATCACCAGTTACCTTGACATTTTTACTGATGCTTGCAAACTGTTTGACACACAAGCAACTCTGCAGCGGGTGGTTTTAAACTCAAAACTTATTTCTAAACCAGAGCCCTCCCCTTCCCCAGGTGAGCGCCAGGTGCAGCTGCACCGTTCTCGCTGCCCTAGACCCAGCCCTCCCATTTAGTGGAGTCACCTTCAAAGCAAGCAGAAAGCTCCCTGTAGCTTCAGTGCGATCACCCGTTCTGGTAACCTTACTCACTCCCAAAAAACAGATGTTCTCAAAAATAATTTCAGTGGGATCCCCTTCAGAACTACGCGATCTGACCTTCCATGGTGGCTAAAAAGGTTCAGAGGTAATGCAGACTCAACTCAAAACATCTGGGGCGACCTGAGAGCACAATCATAGTTACCGGATTTTAAACGGCTTGAAGTAAAATGTTCCTAGAAATCAAGAACTTCCCTATAGTAACAGCCCTGCCAAGTACCACGCATCAGGCGTTAGACTAACGCAAATTAGTGCAGTGGTCCGCATCACCACACTAAAATGCATAAGTCATGCATTTATAGTGCCTCCTGACACCCCACTGGCGCTGCCTGGCACAAGTTGAGACGGTAGGAGAAGCCGCACTCCGTTAGGCTTGCAGCGCAAACCCATGTGCTGAGTTATTGTTTGTTTACTGACATTTTAACAATGTCATTGTCATTTTGTGGCTTTGGCTTGTTTTAGCTATTTTTTTTTTCAGGATTCGTGGCTCTGATGGGAAATGTTGACAGACAGTTGTGCTTGTTCTGGAAAGCAGGTTACGCCAGCACGTCCAGTGAGGCGTCTTCCAGTCTGCGAGCATCTCCTTTCAGTTTACAGTACTTCGTTTCCTTAAAGTCTGCTTCTTAGCGGCAGATGTTAAGGTTTGTGCTGAATGCCTCCGCACTTGAGAGAATTAGTTAATAGCACGATCCACGGCAGAGGAACTGAAATACGAACTACGTGAACTGAGTGGTGGGCAAATGAAACATTCTTTTTCTTGTTGCGGTGCTGGCTGCAGGCAAAGAGAGTGTGGAGCCAGCCTCCTTTGTCCATGTGGGCCCTCGGCCCCACACCTTGTGTGTGCTGATCAGTCTTCAGAGTGCTGTCACTTCATCCCCTTTTGTATCGCTTTGTTCGCCCTAAGTTGGCGGGGGTATGCCCAGACGTGGGTCCCTTGCTCACTTTGCCACTGGATTCAAGCAAGCCTGGCTGATGATGGCTGGAATGCCAGAAACCGGTCCTAGGATGCTTGTTTCCGGTCCAGGGAAGACATGGCTTGGCAGTTCGGGCTGGACTGTTCCCATGAGGCACAGGGTCAGACTGATTTGCATATGGCCATGTCTGAACTGGGGTGGTGGAGTGAGCTAAAGAATGATGATGGATTAAACCCAGATCAGTTGACTGGGGGTGAGTGTTTGATTGGCTCAAACGTTCCGTCCATGATCCCCTTTTGTATCGCTTTGTTCGCCCTAAGTTGGCGGGGGTATGCCCAGACGTGGGTCCCTTGCTCACTTTGCCACTGGATTCAAGCAAGCCTGGCTGATGACGGCTGGAATGCCAGAAACCGGTCCTAGGATGCTTGTTTCCGGTCCAGGGAAGACATGGCTTGGCAGTTCGGGCTGGACTGTTCCCATGAGGCACAGGGTCAGACTGATTTGCATATGGCCATGTCTGAACTGGGGTGGTGGAGTGAGCTAAAGAATGATGATGGATTAAACCCAGATCAGTTGACTGGGGGTGAGTGTTTGATTGGCTCAAACGTTCCGTCCATCATCCCCTTTTGTATCGACTTGCGTGACTGGCACCATGCAGCCAGTTTTTATTTTACCACCTTTACTGCCCGGCCGCTCCTAAGAAGGCATCGCTGCTGCCCGGGCTGGCCCCCGTAAACAGCATGCAGGGGGCCCTGTAAGAAGCACAAAAGGCTGTGAGCCAGAGCAAGAAACTCCAGAGGAGAACTGCCTGTGGCTCTCCATGCGCTCCTACATCTTTAAATTGCAGCTGTAGACCTATACCCTCCTCCCCGGCTGAAGCACCAAGACTGTCGCAGCTCAAGACTGTAAACAAAGCGAGCTGGCGACGCTCTCAGCTTGGAGACACTCCCCGGCAGTGGCACTGGTGGGATGCAGCTGTCGGGATGGAGACACTCCCAGGCAGTGGCACTGGTGGGATGCAGCTGTAGACCTATACCCTCCTCCCCGGCTGAAGCACCAAGACCGTCGCAGCTCAAGACTGTAAACAAAGCGAGCTGGCGACGCTCTCAGCTTGGAGACACTCCCAGGCAGTGGCACTGGTGGGATGCAGCTGGAGGGATGGAGACACTCCCCGGCAGTGGCACTGGTGGGATGCAGCTGGAGGGATGGAGACACTCGTAGGCAGTGCCACTGGTGGAATGCAGCTGGAGGGATGGAGACACTCCCAGGCAGCGGCACTGGTGGGATGCAGCTGGAGGGATGGAGACACTCCCCAGCAGTGGCACTGGTGGGATGCAGCTGGAGGGATGGAGACACTCCCAGGCAGTGGCACTGGTGGGATGCAGCTGGAGGGATGGAGACACTCCCAGGCAGTGGCACTGGTGGAATACAGCTGTCAGGTGAGTTACCTTAGGGTCGATACCTTGCCAAGAAAAAAATGACTGCCCCTACCGAAAGAGGACTGGAAGCAAAACTGAATGTATTTATTTGTAGCGTGCCATTTCTGTATATGTTTACTTTAAACATTAGTCATGACTCCCCCCTTAGAACACTTTTAAAAGTTCTTTCTATTAATATTTGTTCTTTGAAGTATGTACATATAAAACGTAAAAATACCAGCTTTTAGTGATTTTACTTATTTTTGTACCGTCTGCAACATCAAAACATCTGCCCTGTCGTCACTTGATTTAGCAGCATGTGCTTAGCTGTATTAGGGCGCAATAAAGTGCAATGGATGGGTTTATGAGACGTTCTAGGATGGTTTGTTTACTTTTATATCTTCTGGGCGCACAAATCATATTGGTATCTCAACCTTCCATTTCGGGGGTTTTGAAGCAGTTTGAAGATATTTTAGGTCTTATTGATCAAAAGGGTGTCATTTCTAATATTTATCTCTTTCCATACACTGCCTTGCCTGGTTTCAATCGCGAGAAAATGTCACACTAAGTGCCACACATTTGGTAGTCTAGTGTTACTCATAGGTACACTGAAACCATGGAAATATCACACATAAGCAATCTGAAAACTTGGTAGCTATGCAACCCCTAATGCATGGTACTTGGCAGGGCGGGTATCATTTCTGATATTTATATGTTTCCCTCGTCTTCATTGCTAGATTTTGCTCATTAGAAAGTGTCACTTATAGTCGTTGAAATGTCATTCATAAATATACAGAAATTATGAAAATGTCACACATGGCAACCTGAAACCTTGGCAGCTTGGTAGTAAACTCAAAAGTCTTGACAACATGATGCGCTGTATGAATATGGGTTAGGTCGTGGCACATCTTTAAAAAGATCCCTTTTACCAAACTGTGATTTTCTGTAAGAGGGCTGGTTAAAGCGTGAGCACGCACAGGGTTTTTATTTTATTTTTTAGGTCAAACTAGACAGCACAGCTGTCTCTTCGAGACCTGCTATAATCGGTCTGTGCGCATCAAATCCATCCCCTTTCTTGACATTGCTTTTCATTTGTCTATGTCAGTGTCCTTCAAAAATCCCTGTTTGCTAGTGGCCAGTCCTGCATCTTTGTCCCTCCTTTCTCTCTTCGGTTCCTCTCACAGAGCTGGGACTTAGTACAGTCTCATTCCGCTATGGTTCTTTATTTGTTCTTTGGGGGACTATTTTTTCTTGGGTTCCTGGTCTGTTACTTTTTGTCTGTGTTTAGCTTCAGCACCCTCTCTGCTTACATTCAAATATAGCATTCTTCCTCCCACCTCCTCTTAATGCCACAATTGTGTTACTGCTGCCTTTTTAACTGCTGTCTCCCCCACCGTGGCTCCCACTCGGTTATTTGCTTTAATAATTGTGGACATACTTTATCAGCGGTACGAGTGCCGCGCTGGTGCTTTCATTCTTGTGTATTTGCTCTGCTCTCCCTCCCCCTCCCAATCAGTCAGCAGGCTCCAGCCTGGCCTGCCTCACAGCTGTGCTGATAGTTTACAATGCAGCTCTCTGAAAGGTCACTCGTGTTTCCGTGGCAATCAGAGAATTTGTGGGCTCCTCAAACAATAAAAAGGGGCAGTTACCAAGAAGCACTCGTTTTTATTTTGAAGACGCATTTGATTGGATCATAAGTCTTCTCTAAGCTCAAGTTCTGCATGAAGAACCCTGCCGAAAGAATGTAAAGCATTGCCTACATTTATTTCACCAAAGATTTTTTGAAATAAACTTAGACAAAGAATTATTTTTTTGTTCGGCCTGCCATGGACAGCCATACTGACAGCCACAACCCTGACGAGTTTTGCTTTTCTGAATTGTATCTACAGCTGGTTCACATCTGTCACAAACAAACTCTGTGCCTTTGAAGCTCACCGACTCCCACTATTCTGTGAAATGAGCGGCAACTGGCCTACACGCCCGCTGTGTATTTAGTTTTCATTTTGAACATGTTTATTTTATGGAATACGATTTGAAGTTTTAACTTGTAATTTTGGTTAAAATTGTACTTATTTGACCACTGGTTTAGAAATTATCATTTGCCTCTGCGGGCATGGACACATTTGTTATGCTATTAACATGAATAAGCACAGAGGAAAGGGATCAGCTGGCTGGGGAGCTTGGGAGGGACCCACATGGGATTGTTCATGTATATCCAATGACCGGGAATGTAACCAGTGTGGTTAATTCTAAGCTATCCATGAAGGCTCACTACGGAATGTACACTTGTGTTAATTTATACCCACTTTTGCACTCAGAGAATGAGTTCTTTGCTATGTGCTCGGTAAACATGGCAGATGATCTGTCGCGAAGGACAGTGGGTTTATAAAGTATCACTTCATGCGCAAACATGCACACAAAATGTTTGATATTTATGTAAAAGGCCAGGTTTTACTGCTGCTTTTGGGAGATGGTCGAGCTGCTCTCTGTATTTAGGGAAGGGCAGCTGCGCAGAATACTGGGGAGTCTGCCGTGGGTGTACTCTGCCCTTTGAGTTATAGGCAGTCCCCGTGGAAGCATTTTGGTCCCTGGTTTGTATGGGGTTCCCTGGTGTTGAGGTGGCTGCTTGACTTTAGGGATTAACATGGGGGGAGGGGCACTTTGCAGTGCATAAGGCTGCATAACCTGGTTTTAGCATGTGGAAGAGCACTTATGTAACGGCACATTGTACTTTATTGTACTTTCAATGAGCCCTGCACTGGTACGCAGCACTTTACCGAACAGTTTGTTAGCATTTGTCTATGTTAGTGTACAGATCATAGTTCCCAGCTACCTATACCCCATTTATGTATAGTTGCTCTTAGTTGGGCAACTGGCACGCACAAAGTGGTGGGCCAGCCTGTGCATGTCACACTCTAGCAAGCACCTCAACAGTCAGTTTTATTCTTTGTCTTTTAACTCCTTACGTGGTCTCTTTTTATTATTTGCTTTGCAGGCACTGCGTTGCTACATGGGGAGTTATTTTATGGGCATTCTTATTCTCAATAGCTTCTGCATGGTTTTAGTGCATTTTTTATCTTCAAATGTGTTTGTAATGATTTTAAATACTAACGCAATAAAGATGATGCTAAATCATGAACTTAGCCCATATAGGTAGCTGTTTAGTTATTTAGGGGGGAACTTGTTGATTTGGTTATGCAGATGGATATTTCGATACATATATATCATAAAGTAGAGGCTTACACCCGTTCTTGGTCTCCTGCACTATTTTACTTTCTTCCTTCCTATTTCACCATGCTCCGTTCCTATTGTACAGTCTTTCCTTCTCTGCCCTGTGTACGCTTTCTCTCAACACTCCCCTCAGTAACTACTTTTCACCTTTCTATCTTTCTTTCCCACTTTACTTTCTCTCCTTTTTGACGATTCCTTCTCCAGGTCTGCTTTTTCCCTTCCATTCCCTTTCCACTATTAATTCTCATCAGCCTCCTTTCTCGCACTCCAATTTCTGCTATTACCAGTTCTCTTCATTTCTGTATACAGGGAACCAATTACATTGCTTTATGTTACTGCGAATACTGTTTGTGCACGTTTTCAAAGTTTTCGTTTTTCTCCTTCTGCAGTTGAAGTACAATTCTTTAATGTAGTTCTGAATCTGATATTTCCTTTCAAGCCAATTGTTTCACTAATGCCACTCCACGCAACTTCAACTGCACTTCACTCTTCCCAACCCACTCCACTCTATGCAACACCACTACAAGCAGTGACACTCGAGGCAGCGCCACTCTGCTCCACACTGCTGCACTCCACACAATGCAGCCCCACTCCGCTCTGCACAACTGCACTCTACGCCGCACCACTCTAATCTATGCAATGTCACTCCATGCAACGGCACCCCGCTCTACGCAACGCCACTCTGCTTTACTCCACATCACTGCTTTGCTCCACACCTCTCTGCTTTACTCCACTCTTGTTTGCTCCACTCAGCTTTACGCCACTGCGCTCCGCTCAACGCCACTCCACTTTACTCCACACCACTCTGCTTTACTCCACTCTGCTGTACTCAACACCACCCTGCTTTACTCCACACCACTCTGCTTCATGCCTCTCCGCTTTATTCCACTCCACTCAACGCCACACCACTCTACGCAACTCCATGCAACACCACTCAATACAATGCCAATCCATACAACCACACCATGCAGCATAATTACAATCCACATAATACAGCTCAACACCACATAATTCAACTCTACCTAATTACACACTACTCAATACCACATAAATACACCCCACATAAATCCACTTTATACCACATAACAATCCATACACTCCACAGTATGCCACATAATTCCACTCAACATAATTTCACTCTATACCACACTGTTCCATGCCACACTATTTAACTGCTTAACCACGGCGCGAATTCCGCCGCGGTGCGGCGGTTTAATTAGGTGGGCGGGGCCACGTCAGCCAACGGACGTGCGCAGCACTACGGAGGTAGTGCTCGCGACGGCCGTTGGCCGACAGAAGCATCGAAGGGGTTAACTCCACAGAAATCCATTCCACACCACATAATTAGAAAACATATATATTATTTCACCCCACAACACAATTCCACTACACACCACATATATCCAATTTTCAACACATAATTCAACATCATACTATAAAAAGTCAACAGCACACCACATAATTCAACTCAACTACATAACACTCCATAACACAAAATAGCATTCATCATAATTACACTCCATTACTCACAATCCCACTCCACATAATTCCATTACATTCAAAAACACATACTTACTATCCACATAATGCAACTACACACCATGCCACATAATTCCACTACACAAATCCACCCTACACCACACAATTCCATCCCACACAATGCCACAACAAACAATTCCAATCCAACCCACAAAATTCCTCTACACACCACATACATCCACTCCAATCCATTACCACATACATCCACTCCAATCCATAACATATTGGTAAGACATTTACAATAAAAACGCCAATAGCTCTAACTTTGTTTTGTTAATACCTAAACACACAGATCTGAAGCTAAGGTCCTACCTATTTTTTATTTTTCGTCGCCAAACAGGTAAATATATTCACAGTTCCACACCACACAATTCAACTCCATACATTTGCAATCCACACCACATCATTCGACACCAAACCACATACTACAACTCAACAACACAATTACACAACACACCACATACATCTAATCCACACCACACCATTCCACATCGTGCCACAAAAATTAACAGCACACCATATAAATAACCTCCAATACATACCACTCAACAACACAAAATACCATTCCACATAATTACACTCCACATAATTCAAGTACACTCAATACCACATATTTACTATCCATTTGCTTCCACAGCACACCATGCCACATACTTCCACTACACAAATCTAATCCACACCACACAACTAATCTAATCCAACACACATACTTCCACTACATACATTCCATAACACATAGGTAAAAGACAATTAACATTTACAATGCCAATAGCTGTTACTCAAACAAATGCGAGACCAATTGCATTTTCAATGCTTGTTAAGTCTGCAAGCTCACTCGAAGTGCTCGGCTAGACGAAGAATAAAAACTAACTCCTGAGACCCTGGGGCAGAAGTTCAAAGCTCGGGTCTCTCCAAGGCACATGGTGATCCGCCCCTAGCACACACCGCCCTCTGCCGCCGGTTTTTATTCCAGGTCGGTTCACGGTGCCCCTGACGTCCTCCTTTACCGGTAAAGAGGCCGACGTGGACGCCATAGAGGCGAACATTCAGACCACCGGCGTTGAGACCAATGTTTCTTATCTTGTTGAGGGCGTCTCTCTCCCCACCGCAGATATTCCAGTGGTATCCTTCCAGCCAATCACAGGCTGCTTTAAAAAAAGGCGCAAATGTCTCTTCCTGCTTGAGGGTATTGCCCCGCCCCCACAGCAGCTATTACAGTTGTATACTTACAGCCAATCACAGTCTGGCTCGCAACCTTGACCCTGCTGTAGCCAATGCGAGCAGCCATATTTTGGACCAATCAGAGCCCGCGCTGCCCTGGGGGCGCATTGAAGGCAACGCTACACAGACACTCCCACTTTACACAAACAAAGAAACAAAACTTAACTTTACCTTCTGCATTTCTGGGGTCATGGCTGCAGCAGCTCAGGGCAGGAATCTCAAAGATGAGGCCACTTGTTCCATCTGTTTGGAATATTTTACTGACCCTGTGTCCACAGACTGTGAACATATCTTCTGCCGCATGTGCATCGCTCAGAGCTGGGAGGGGAGGGGTGAAAACTTCCCCTGTCCGCAGTGCAGAGAAATATCTCCAGGGAGAAGCCTCCGACCCAACAGGCAACTCGGAAACATTGTGGAAATGTTAAAACAGCTTCACCTGCCCCCGGGGGAGAATCTGTGCAGGAAACACGAGGAGAAACTGAGGCTGTTCTGTGACAAGGATCAGACACTCCTCTGTGTTGTGTGTGACAGATCCGAGGAGCACAGGGCTCACTCCGTGACTCCCATAGAGGAAGCTGCCCAAGAGTACAGGGTATGTATGTGGCGGCGCTTATGTTACTACTAGTCACATTCACAGATTGCTGCATAGGAGACTCTAGAAGGGCCCACGCTGCGTGTCCTAGGCACAGAGTGTGAACCCCACAGAGGCGACTGCAGAAATATAGAATTTATATCTCTCTCCTTCTGGGGAAGGTCCTGGGTGAGTCAATGGAAATGGCTGCCTAAGATCACAAGGCGTGTGTGTGGATGTTCGGCGATTATAAGTGAAGCCACTCCAGGAGTCAATACAGTGGGCTGTGGATAATCACAAAGTACATGTGTGTATTTTTATAGATAATAAGGTATCTCCATGTTCCGCAGCGAGGACTGACAAAGATCAAAAATTATGTCTGTGGGTATTCAGGGATCAAAGGTCAGTGCACTCTATAAACCCTTACAGAAAGTTGCATGAGAGCACACGATAATTGTGTGAGTGTTGTGGGAAGCATAAACAGACACTAGAGAAAATGTACAAGGTCTGTCTATAGGAATGCAGGCAGAACTCAGTGGAAAGGCTGCCCCAGAGCACACTGTATGTTTGAGAAATTCGGGGATCACTCACTGCTTTCTGAGGTCTCCATAGATAATTCTGCCCGAGGGTTAAAGTTGTGAAAACCGAATAGAAGGGATTTCAGAAGTGGGCTTGGCATGTCTGTCACTGTGCTGGATCACGGCTACCACACCTCACGACCCACATAAGAGGCTGCAAAGCGTACAAGGTTTGTCCGGTGGGGGCTACCTTTAAAATTGTGCCCAGGGGCAGAAGATGTCAAGTACACAAAGATGGGGCTTCAAAAGACACAGTCCTGGAGTCTCATATCACACACCTTGGGACTCATAGAAGAGGCTGCAGAAGTGTATAAGGTATGTTTGTGATGTATGAACGTACCAAGACACTCCATGCATTCATACAGAAGGATGCACAAGAGCACACGGTGTTTCTGCAAGAGTTTAGTGATCACTCATTTCATTCTTTGGGTTACAAAGAGAATACCGCCTAATTGGTCTTGCAGCCACATGCTCCACATCTTCACCTCCTCAGAGGGGGCTGCAGTAGACCACAAGGTATATTGGTGGGCATTATAGGATCACAAGGCTGCCAGGTGATCAAATAAAGAGGTCTGCCCAAGATCATAAGGTGTGTGTGTGTGGGTGTTCAAGGATCATATTCTCATTAGCCCGTAGAGAGGGCTGCGGATGAGCACAAAGTTTGTCTGTGGGGTTTTAAAGCTTGCAAGGACAGGCAGATCACCAAATATGTCTGTGAGTATTCAGGCCCACATTTCCACAGTAGTATCTGGAACCGAACAAAATTACTTCTTGAGAAAGAGCCGAATGCTGTCACTCACAGTGAAACCCGCCAAGAGATCGAGAGGGAGAGAGAATGCTAATAAAAACTAAAAGGTCTTGGTTAAGGCCAGACCTAATTAGAGACTCAATGCTTAAAGAAAGTCACAAAAGTGCACCCACCGTATACGTTGTTGCATTAGTGCAGAATCACACCTTTCACAAATTCACAAGAATTTACAGAAGTAGGCCAGGAAATTGTTCTCCTATAATATATTTATAAACTGCATTTCAGCGCAAGCAAATATACATGTGTAGCTTTTCTCATGTCAAAATCTGACGAGCGTTTCAAAGTTCACTTTTTCTCCAACCACTTTTCCCCCAGCCCTTGTAGAAGTTTTACTTCTGCCCTTGTCAGGAGGTAATTTCCAACCTTCTCTGTATGTAAAAAGATTTGAGAAGAGCTGGTGAAAATCCATATAACATGCATGTTAGGTTTGCACAGACGCAAAACGTCATTCCAACCCTGGAGCTATTGCTTCCCGCTACCTCCAGCCCCAGCATGTAGGTCTCCAGGAATATGGTGAAATATGTGGGATTTGCTAGTATTCAAACTCTACTTACTATAGTATGAGCCTGGATATAATCAGAGAGGCTATTATCAGAGCTCTTATTTAATTAAATTGCTGCCATAATTTGTCGCCGCACTACGTGTCACCATTGGGACAAGTGGATTTTTTTTACAGGACAAGTAGAGTTATGAAGAAATGTGTCCCATAGGCAAGTAGATATTTTATTAATTCCACACCCCTGTAAGTACCATGCATAGATATGTGTCTGGTACTTATGAACTAGTTATGTATGGCTGGTACTTAAGGTCAAGATATGTGTGTCTGGTACCTATAATCTAGTTATCTATGGCTGGTATTTAAGGTCTGGTTATGTGTGACTAGTTCTCATGATCTAGTTATCTCTGGCTGGTACTTAAAAACAGAATATGTGTGGCTGGGACGTATGATCTGGAAACACGCAGCGTGGTACTTACAATCTGGATATGTATGACCAGTACTTATGATCTAGATATCTCTGTCTGCTACTTACTTCCGGATATGTGTGGCTGCTAGTTATAATCTAGTCATCTATGGCTAGTATGTAAGATCTCGATATGTGGCTGCTAGTTATACTCTAGTCATCTATGGCTAGTACTTAAGATGTCGGTATGTGTGGTTGCTAGTTATAATCTAGACATCTATGGCTAGTACGTAAAATGTCGGTATGTGGCTGCTAGTTATACTCTAGTCCTCTATGGCTAGTACGTAAGATGTCGGTATGTGTGGGTGCTAGTTATAATCTAGTCATCTATGGCTAGTACGTAAGATGTCGGTATGTGTGGCTGCTAGTTATACTCTAGTCATCTATGGCTAGTACGTAAAATGTCGGTATGTGGCTGCTAGTTATACTCTAGTCATCTATGGCTAGTACGTAAGATGTCGGTATGTGTGGCTGCTAGTTATAATCTAGTCATCTATGGCTAGTACGCAAGATGTCGATATGTGTGGCTGTTAGTTATTTTCTGGCTAAGGGTGGCTGATATTTCCAATCTGGATAGGTGCAGCTAAAACATCAAGTGATGTGACTGGTACTTAAAATCTGCATTTATGTGGGCGCTGCTGCAGTGATTGTTATTGTATGAACTTCACTTTACAGATCTACAGTTGTCATGTGTGTTCTTTCCTCTCCGCAGGTGAAGCTCCAGGATTGGCTGCGACCTCTGAGGAAAGAGATGGGACACATTCTGGAGTCTATACTCAAGGAGGAGGGACAGTGTAACACCCTGAGGGTGAGTGGCAGCCTTGAGTCCTATGCACTTATAGATCTGCCATTGTGTATGTGCCGGTCTAGATTGGAGACCACCTCTGTTGCACAAGTGCCGCCCTTGAGCCCACAGGATCCTGGGCCAGTGACGCTTCCTTAATCACAGTGGTTCTCATAGGTATCACTCGCTGCGCTTTCAAATAATCAGTCTATTTGACTTTACGCACTCAATGCGAGAAGAAATGCAATATCCAGACCATAGTGTATCGTACATAACTTATATTTACCAACATAAATTGTATATTTACCAACATACATTTAGTGCAGTGGGTTCCAGTGGGAAAGAAAACAATCCAAAGTGTAACAAGATCAGCCAGTAAGTGCATTCCAAATAAAGCATGTTTGTGTGTTTTTTCAACACAAACACCAACAGTTGATGGTTTTCTTGAGAACCTCTGTGATTAAGAAAGGATCTAGATTAGAGATGCAGAGAAGCCAATGGTTCACCCTCCAGCCTCAGTCACGGCTCCACCAGGTGAATATACTGAAGGAAGAGTCACTGCAGAACCCCCAGCCTCCGTCACGGCTCCACCAGGTGAATATACTGAAGGAAGAGTCACTGCAGAACCTCCAGCCTCAGCCACGGCTCCACCAGGTGAATATACTGAAGGAAGAGTCACTGCAGAACCTCCAGCCTCAGTCATGGCTCCACCAGGTGAATATACTGAAGGAAGAGTCACTGCAGAACCCCCAGCCTCCGTCACGGCTCCACCAGGTGAATATACTGAAGGAAGAGTCACTGCAGAACCCCCAGCCTCAGCCACGGCTCCACCAGGTGAATATACTGAAGGAAGAGTCACTGCAGAACCTCCAGCCTCAGTCATGGCTCCACCAGGTGAATATACTGAAGGAAGAGTCACTGCAGAACCTCCAGCCTCAGTCATGGCTCCACCAGGTGAATATACTGAAGGAAGAGTCCCTGCAGAACCTTCAGCCTCAGCCACGGCTCCACCTGTTAAACATACTGAAGGAAGAGTCCCTGCAGAACCTTCAGCCTCAGTCATGGCTCCACCTGTTAAACATACTGAAGGAAGAGTCCCTGCAGAACCTTCAGCCTCAGCCACGGCTCCACCTGTTAAACATACTGAAGGAAGAGTCCCTGCAGAACCTCCAGCCTCAGTCACGACTCCACCAGGTAAATGTACTGAAGGAAGATTCACTGCAGAACCTCCCGACAATTAGGCAGTGATCAGATACTTACACAGTCTGTGTCAGAGTGCATATGCACAGATCTTAGCTGACTCGGAGTGTATGCATGTGTATCTCTGCACTTGTCTGTCTGTGTGTTTGTGCGTGCATGCTTCCAGTGATCTGTGAGAGATCACACCCTTGTGTGTGTTTTTATGTGCCTCTCCCTAGGAGCCTTCACCTGTCTATAGGTTTGTGTATGTTCTCATGTGAAAGAACTTGTGAGCATGTGCGTTCATGGGTGTCTCTGTGGGAATGTGTACATGGGTGTCTCTGTGTGAATGTGTGCAATTGTGAGTTTGTACGTGCATTTGTACCTCTTTGTTTGAATTTATGCTTGCATTTGTCTGTGTGCCTTTGTACTATTGCTCAGCAGTTCTAATCTGAACCACCCAGAAATACAACAATGATCTCAGAATTTCCCTGTCACACAGTCGAGGTGAATTGAATATACCTTCCACCCAGCATAGCTTGTCTGTATGTACACTGGTTTGAACAGCTACATATATGGACAAATAACCCTTTCGGGTTCAACAGTGAGAGGGCGTAATGTGGAGGCTTGGAAGCAGGAGGGTGTGGAGAGGAAGGCGAGGGAGCGGCTGGCGGGTCCGGCGGTTTACTGAGCGTTTGAGCTTGTATCGCCCACCTACCTTAAAGGCAACAGGGTTCTGTACTCCCGCTATCTCCGCTGCTCCCACGCCGAAGAATTACCTGATTAAGACTGCAGGAGAAGCGGTTCGAACCTGACTGGGCTGCTGTTTGACCCGCGACCGGTAAACTTACGGCTGGTAATTACCCTCCAACCCGACGCCGAGCAAAGCTCCCGCATTGAGCTGCACCGAGCCACAGCTGCCTGCTGCGAGTGAGGTGAGGATCTGGAGGCAGAGGGCGGATGACAAGCCCAGAGCCTCCAGGGTGTCGACCAGCTCTTGGAAGCACTAACAGGGGTGGGGGGGAGCGGGGGTTTGAAGCAGCTAATCGTTTACTGCTTGCTGCCTGCCTGTTGCCTGCACTTAACCCCGTCCTCGCCCCCCCCCATAACTCCCTTAACTCTCAAACATTATTTTGACTGGTATCTTTATTCTACTTACCTACTTGAGAAGACCTTGGTCCCCCCCTCCCCTCCCCCATAACCCAGACAAACATTGCGGGGAGTGGGAGTGCGGCCACAGAGAGATTTAAAAAGCTGCAGAGAGAGGCCATCGGAGGCCCCCTCATCCACATCATCTGCTGAGCCTGCGAGTGCGCAGCTGACAGTCAGCATCCGCCGATCGTGGCCCCCGGAGCCCTACGGAGGCGGCCCGGTTAGCTCGGGTGCGGTCTGTGGGCTACCAGGGGAGCCCACTCGCTAATCCGTTGTATAGTATTGCTGTGGAGAGACCGCATTCCTGCTACAGATACAGACACTGGAATTACTACTCGTTGTCATCTGCTGAAGTTGCCTGTTATATCCACGGCATTAAACTCCTAGTCAGGGAGAAGAGCTGGCAAATTAGAAGATGCCGTTGGGAGCAAATTTCAATACTGAGAAAGGGTGGACTTGTGTTTCCCCGCCCCCACTGCGCTCCAATGGCATATAAGAAACTTAGGACTAGAACTATCCACATGAAAAAATTGGGCACGGAACAGCCCTTGACTAAAAACAAATGCAAAGCCCTTCATACAGGAATCATAACTGGAACCACTGGGATATCAAAATTCTTCTCAAGACTATCAAAATTAAGCACCCCATTGGCAGGAGTTGACCAAGAGAAAATTCAGAGAAAACACTCCGTATTGGAGAATGAATCCTTAATGCTAAATAATGATAGGGCTCCAGTAGAGGAACACGAAAGTATTTGCCCTACCGAACATGTGAAAGGAGATCAATCATCAGACCTGCAGAAACAAAAGCCACAAAAGGCAGAGGAGATACCGTTCACAATTTCAGTAAATGATTTTACCCTACCAGATATAAATACTAATTTATTTCCTCTTACAGTACCTCTAGAATCAACAAAGGAGGCTCTGTTGATACTTAATAGTACCCCTAGCCACACTCCAGATCAAAACGAAAATCTGTCTCAGTCGCCAGATTTTCCGTTGTTCAACTCGCTGCACTCGCTCAACAGACAAGATACAATATCTAGTGCACTTTTTACTCTCCAAACAATTTTAGAATCTATACTGGCTCTAATGGAAAACTATATGGACAACTCTGATCAGATACTGGAAACCCAAACAGGTATTCTTCAATACCTAGTAAATAAAAAGCGGGAAAAACAACTCAAATAAAAAAACAAGCTTCACCAATGAAACTAGAAAACACAGATGAGGAAGCAAAACCAAGAATGGCACCTTCTCCGCCAACTAAATCATACTCTCCAATAAAGATTCAAAGATCTACGCAGACCACCAGGGCTGCTGGCAACAAAGACATAGTTAAAGTGCCCCTCGATGAAAACACTTATTCACTCGGAAATTATTTAAGGGGACTTCAAGTGACACCTACATAAAAGAAAGTATTTCATTCTTTCCAATCTTTGATCAGAAAAGAAACCAAACCACGACAAGTCGTATACCTGATAAGGAGGCAACAGTTACTTCTGAATCTCCGATCGTATCAGCGACCGGACTGCAGCCAAAACAAAAGGGAAAGAAACGTAAAAACAAGCGCAAAGACAAAGGGTGCAAGAAGAGAACAAAACGAAGACTATCTCGGCAATCTGCAAGGAAAATAAAATCCCCTCCCATCACGTCACCAGAAAGGGAAACGGAGGATAAGTCTCAACTCTCAAAAACCCCAGAGATCACATTAACAAAAAATCAGTCATTACGTGTACATAATTCAAATGCTCCTGTAGTGCAATTAAATCCTCTCGCTCTAATTTTTACTACAGGCTTTCCAGATGACCCCTTTTAGGTGAACAATCTAGGTAACGAAGACTCGTCTCCAGGAAATTCAAATAAAAACTCGATTGCTCCCTGTACTTTGGAAATAACTGATTTGTTTTCTGTAGGAAATGCACCTTTAAGCCGTGGGAGAATACTAACCTTGTTGCAGAAAATTGACCTGCTCCATGGCCTAACACCTTCGGAAATAAAATTAGTGTCATTTCCAACTAAACCTCAGTTTACGATGGCAAATGTTGAATTTTGGTCTAAAGTGATACCTTCAATTATCTTAAAGGAGAAGGATACCATTCACAAATATGGATTTGATGTGGTCGAATTCAAGGAAAATCGAAACCGCCCAAAAAACCAAAACATACAAACAGACACTAGGACCACGTGTAGCACCCACATTCCACATAGTGCAAGTGCACAAGCAATAGTACCTGGAGGAACGCTAACTGTCTCTGTAAGTAACGGGGAACGACGAATTTTGGACCTCACCCAAGAAAACCTTAGGCCACAGCCCCATAATCTTTCTTGGTCTTGGATATCTAAAAACCTGAATAACTATAGGCCGGGCAAGTCAAACAAGCTTCCCTTTTTGCAGATCTTTAACTATTGCATCATGGAATATAGCCGGGAAAGACCCTGGAAAACTAGCATTGATCTTAGAAAACTCACCGTCAATTGTGACTTTGCAAGAGACATGGGCAATACTATCCTTTGACCAAAAAGACTATATCATGTATGACCTCCCGGCGGAGGCAGTGAGAAGGGGCCACGCAAAAGGAGCCCTTGCCATTTTACTGAAGGAAGATATATTTTGGGATCAGGAGGTAGTTAATATGTGTCTGCCAAATATCCAATGTATAAAGTATAAGAAAAAGACTGTTGACTCTATGCACGATCTCCTATCTTTAATGTTTATATCCCCTGGTACCTGCGAATGACCATCTACTGATCAACGTTTTATCCAAAATTGACTCTCTTATAGATTCCAAAGGATTCCCTTCAGTATTGATAACGGGGGACTTTAATGGGAAAATTTCTAATACCCTTTTGTCTGAATGGAGCACTTATGCATCTGAGGATAAGTTGTCAATTCCATCACTGTTATTCCCTTCAGAGATCAAGGCTGACAAAAGAGGGAAAATGTTAATCGCCTCTGTGACAGCCTCAAATGGGCTTATACTAATTGGAAGGATGGAAGGGGACATTCCCGCGGCCTATACCAGAGAGGGACCATCTAGTACATCCATTCTTGATTATGTAATCTGCAGTCTGGATCTCTACGGGATGATGCAAACCCTGACCGTTAAAACTGCAAAAGTAAGCAACCATGCAGTTCTGTTATTGACAACTGAGATCCTGTTACAACCCTCTGATACATGGTCTCTGACAAAACAAAATGCAACCATAGAAATCTACTCCAAGAACGGGCGAATAAAGTGGAACTCTAAATCAATTTCAAAAATAAATTCCCCTATCATTTCTTCAATATTGACTAAAGGTAGCACAGACACCGACCCGATAACAGCCTATGAAAACACTATTGCCGAGATAGTGGTCCCATTGACCTCCCGCACAGTTAGGAGCGGGATGCTTAAGGGTCAATCAGCCCCAAACCACTCAGACAGCATAACCTCTACGTTAAACAAATTGATTAGGCTGCAATTTTTAAAATATTCTGGAGTCAGACAGAAAGAGGTTGTAAAGTTGAAAAAAGCGCGTCAACGGCAGAAGGAGAAAACAAGGCGTGCACAAACTTATAAAAACTGGATGGACATTCAAATGGCAGTGAACCAAAAAAACAGTAAGGAATTCTGGAGGATCGTAGCAGAAGCAACAGGCACACGGAAAGCTAGTAACTCCTCTCCAGTTCCACCATCGAAGTGGGAAAAATATCTCGTCGAGCTCTATAAGCCAAATCTTTATGACCTGGCAAATTCAATACAATCCGGCTATAGAAAAGAGGAAAAATTCCCTGATATGACAGCACCATCAGCGAAAGAAATAGCACTACACATAAAGGCAGCTAGATCAACTGCAGCAATGGGCCCAGATAAAATCCCCATTAAGGTTCTTCAAAGCAACCCTGAAGACTGGAGCAAGTTTTTGGCTCCGGTATTCTCCCACTGTCTTTCCACCGGGAGAATCCCAAAATCATGGCAAGGGAGCATTGTGGTGCCCATCTTGAAAAAAGGATCCCGACTACTCCCCAATAACTACCGACAGATAGCTCTCTTGGATGCTACAGGGAAGATCTTTGCTATATGCGTACTGGAACATCTGAAAGACTGGGTATTTTCTACAGGAGCGATACCAAAGACTCAGGCTGGCTTTCGACCAAAGCACTGTGTGACGGATAACATCTGTGTTACAAACACCCTAGACAAATATGTAGTAATGAAGAAGCAAATGGTTTATTGTGTTTTTGTCGATTTTACCTCTGCCTTTGAACACGTAGATAGGCCAACTCTACGGACTAAGCTAGGGAAGCTTGGAATACCGAACGACTTGCTCACCATAATCATGGCATTACATTCTGCAACTTGGTGTAAAGATCAGCTGGGGGTGGAAAAGGGTTGACAGGGCCTATTGCTACGAGGAACGGTCTTAAGCAAGGCTGCGTCTTAGCCCCCATTTTATTTTCCTCATACATAAGTGACCTCACAGAGTGTTTACAAACAATCAATAATGTCCCACCAAAAATAGCCTCCTGCAATATGCACATTTTAATGTACGCTGACGATGTAGTAATAATGGATCTTGCACCGGTAGGTTTACAAAGAAATCCTAATGCTCTAGATAAGTATGCTAAAGACAATTATCTTATATCAAATACCTCTAAAACGAAAGTCCTCCCCTTTAGAGGTAGAAAGCACTACCTGCACTATAACTGGAGATTGTTAAAGAATATGCTTACCTGGGAAGAATCTTCACTCAGACCGTACAAAATTCGCCCCACCTTGGACACATCAGCCTAAAGACTATTGAGATTCTTCTCCTGCTCATTTAATAGACATTTCGCTCCTATGCTTGAGGTCTACCGCTCAAAGATACCACCAATTTTACTATATGCTCTGGAATATATCCCGATTAAGGCATGGCACCGACTGAATGTAAAAGATGGGATTCTACTGCGTAAATTGCTAAGAGTCAACCAGTCAGTACCCGTCCAAGCAATTCGCCTTGAGCTATCTATAGACAGTGTGTATACTTCGCTGGGCCTATAATCTTTTACATGCAGACCAAGGGACCATAAGGTATCTCCTGAAATTGGATACTTTTAGAGACGATGCACCCCAGCACACTTTTAATATGAACTTAAATATTGTCTGGTTGCACGATTGCACTATTGAAATCTATGACCCCCTTACAGCTGAAGCTTTATCTAAAGAACCTGACCACAAGATTAAGCTATGAGTTAGATTTATACCACTGTTCTCGGCTAAAACATTATGCACACTTAGCAGATGGTCTACAATATAAAACTCCACAACGGTACATACGTTTTTCATTAGAGCACATGGTCAGGCGTACCATAAATTTAATGATACTAGGGATCTTACCCTTGAAGACCCTGACTTTTAAATGGCACAAATCGGATAATTCCACAGAAATTTGTGATTTATGTAATGGAGGTTGGCAGGATCTCGTACATGTGTTATTATTTGTCCAAACTTGATTCTGGTAAAGGCCCGGCGCCGGCATATAAAGCCTATATTTTTTAGACATAATCTTAGATCTGCAAGAAGTTTAATTGAGTTTTGTAAAACTCCGTCAGATGAATTTACCTGTTATAATTTATATAAGTTTTTAAAAATTGTTTTAATATTGAATAATACAATTGTTTTATCATTTTTTATTCATGTATTTGTTGACCTCAGTTGAGGTCTAAATCAAATTCAATAAAAATTCTGAATTCTAACAAATAACCCTTTTGAACTTAAATTGGAAGTATGGCGTCGGTACATCAACAATATCTTCATTATTTAGCATGAAAATACAGATAAGGCAACACAGATGCAGAATGGTTAAATACTGAAAATCAGTTTTTGAAATTCACTAAGACGATTAACAACACTGAAGTGTCACTTCTAGATTTGACCATCAAAGCAGAGGGACGAAGACTGTGAACAAAATTATATACAAAATCCACAGTTAAACACAGCCATATGCACTTGGACAGCGCACGTCCTTATTGCCCTTAGGGAGAATCTCCCAGTGGGCCAGTCTTCCACATAAGAAGGAACTGCTCTAATATACAAGTGTACAAAACAGAGGATATTTTAGTGAGCGTGGGTTGGATGCTGAGCCAAGATTGCACCTTGTGGGTGAGCTCCAGATCCGAGCTGCCTGCAGTGGCCAAAACCCTGCCCCTCCGGGATCCCCAGGCGATTCCTGACTTGGTCTGACGCCTGAGGAGTCCTACAAGACGGTCCGAGGGCAAAGACATCCTACTCTGGCATGAATGCCCACTTTGAATAGGGGCTGCAGAATCATGATGGCGGCTGACTCCAGTGAGCAGGGATTTCCCGGGTGAGGAGACGGAAGTGCACATGGACCTCGCTTCTGACACCTCCTCCTGACTGCTGCTGCCGAGAGGAGGATCTTCCTCACCCTCCCTCTGGCCCACCCCCTGAAGAGACCTGGGTCCACTGGGGTCCCCCCCTTTGAGATACTGACCTAAGCTGTGGGAAGAGGAGAGGCCATAGGCTGGCTGACACCCTAAACCCTCACAACACATCAGGGCCAAACGCACGAGGAGTGCATCAGGCCCCTCTGGATAGATGCATGCTGCGGCCCCTGAGCAACCACTGACCCCCCCACGCAACTGGGAGCCACCAAGGGGCTAGACTCTAATCCAGCTGGTCTCTGGTGGCACACAACTTTCTACAAAGACCACGAAACATACATTCGGCAGACTCCCAGGGGGTCATACAGCACTATGGTATGAGACAAGGGCCAGAGGGGTTCTCATTCCCACCGTCTAGAAAAATGTGACCTCTGAACGGGGGAGCAGGTGGTGATCATGGGTACATGGCAGATCCGGAAGGGGACCTGGGAGTGACTCCTGAAAGGAAGGAACTGCTGCAGGCCATCCAGGCTTCTAAGGCCACCCTGGAGACGACAATAGATACTGTGACGGTGGATGTTACGTTGATTCGGGCAGATATGGGCCAGATGGCAGAACGGACGGCGACGAAAAACAATATGAATGAGCACGCTGGATCCATAAAAACCCTGTATGGAGGAAATCTGACACATTCAGAAAGCCACCAAACTACTCCACGCTCGTGCTAAGGATGCCGAGGGCAGGTCACGCCGCAACAATGTACAGTGCATGGGAATCACAGAGAAACAGTAGGCAATAATGTGGAGAAAGTTATAGAGGAGTTCCTTATCGCCCGGCTCACATTAGCAGACTTCTCACTGCATTTTTAAGTTAAAAGGGCACAAGGGGTACCAGGGATGGCACCAAAGCTTGGAGCGAAACAGAGACCTGTAACCGCCAGCTTTCTTCATCTCAAGGACCGGGTCACTGTGGTAAGGGCTCCCCGACAGCGGGCTTGCTCCTTAATGCGAACCACACGATCACCGTGTCCCTGACTTCACGCAGGAGGTGTGGGCCAAGAGACCCTCCTTCGACAAAAATCAAGTGGAACTCAGGAAGCGTAATCTACAATATTCTCTAAAATTCCCAGTGAAACTGTGCCTAGTGGACAACAGAGAGGTTTGGTTCTGTACAATATGGGAGGTCTACAAAACTGATGTAAGGGGTGACCTACTCACACACATAATGGAGACAAAGGGAGAGAAACAAAAAGAGGTTACGGAACTGGAAGCGCACATAGCATAGTCTGACCGACTCCACCAGCTGGCCCTAGCAAGGGAGAAGTATCGTAGCTGGCTGGAAGAGGAGGCGAGGGCCCAATACCGATCCAGACTGCACCGGCTGTACGAAGGAGGTAACAAGGCAGGGAAATTGATTGCGTGGTTAGCGCAATGAGAGGAGGGGAGGTGGATCCCTTATCTACTTGATGATCAGGGCTTACTGCAACATAGGGCATACAACATTTCCCAGACCATCATGACAAACCTGGCGGATCTGTATAGCCCAGGACCAAGCCACCCTACGGTGGACAGCCAAGCTTTCCTCAGGGACCTTCCCACCTGAGGCTGTCCCATGCGAACTCGGAAACTCTGGATGGGGAAATCAGGATGAGGAGGTTAG
Organism: Calotriton arnoldi; assembly: GCA_963921515.1. Taxonomy (NCBI): domain Eukaryota; kingdom Metazoa; phylum Chordata; class Amphibia; order Caudata; family Salamandridae; genus Calotriton; species Calotriton arnoldi. The sequence continues at coordinate 672,877 of CAWUFW010008328.1, read as the reverse complement.
TGAAGCCATACAGCAGCTTTTGGGGGGGGGGGGGACTGGGACACAATGGTCTCCAACCATAATTTTATGTGTGTTACCCTCCTGGTGACGGAGCCGATAAGGCTGATTTTTTTACGCAGCCAGGAAAGAGGGTTCCCCTTTGTTTGATTCTTTCTTTCACTAAACATCTCTTTATTGATGATTTTGTGGTACAGAGACAACAAATAATGCCATAGTACCTTGAACGCAGCAAGGCCACAGGATTCAACTACATTATGCTAACAAAAGCCACCAAAGACAGTGAAATCATTTGCATACTTCACCTATAGTAGTAAGGTGGCCAGGGAGTATAGGAAAAGCGGGGGACTACCAGGGCAGCATATTTTGAATCCCCTCCCTCCAACAACTTAACAGAGATAGAACTAAGAACCAAAAACGTGCTAGAGGGGGAAGCGTGTCATTCTAGGCTGGAAACAACCACCCATTGCAATCCTGCACCCTGGAAGGCCAAAGGAGTGGGGCGGGGGGGGGGGAAGGCTACACCACACCTGCTCTTCACCAGGATACCCTCCCAGGTGATAGTGTGCTGTACAAATCCTCATAACATACTGGAACAAAAATGAGCCTTGTTGGAAAAGAACTCCAGAGTGACCATAATATTTCGGTATATGTTAGACATGGGGTTTATGGTTGGCCAGGGTATGCGCATAAGCCAGGCCGAACCCACCATTCTAGTCAGGGCAAGTAAGGTACACACCAAAGATAAACTGTGCTCACCCCTGGTAGCTTGGTTCAGAGCAGTCAGGCTTATCCCCAGAGTCAATGTGTAAAGCATTTGCGCTACGCACTCACACAGAAACACAAATACACCACAAAAGAGACTCCACGAAGGATTACATTAAAATATGTTATATATTGTACATCAAACATAGACCAAAATGACATGTTATAATTATGCAGTCACTTGTATAGTACTTGTTATCGTGAACAATGCAAGTCATAAAACAACATATATCCGTGAATCTCTAGGGCATGTAGTGTAAATCAGATTAGGCAAAACACATATAAATCATCACATGTGCCCCTAAATCCATGGTACGATATGCATGAATCTTAAATACTGTGCATGTAAGGCAATGACTTTAGTTAATACTCGTTCTCTTGTCAATGCAACAATAATAACGACATACATAATAATTATTGGGCACATACGGTAAACTGGTTTGGAGACAATCCCCTGGGTTGTAATAGAATTACGGGGGACAGCACATCTGCGCTCTTATCCACCTTTGTGCAGTCATTAAACTCCAGCACGTTGACTACAAACTATACGATCGCGCTGCCATCAACCGACGAGGCTTCACAAGTCCACGGCAGACACCCAACCCTTGGGATTGGAAAACTCAACATTATTATACTACTCAGCCACGGGGTGGGGGGAGTAGCTGACATTCAGGCGTCTCATCGCGCTCCGACCCTCTGGACCGGCGAAGACAAATCTGGGCTGCTTCTGCCAGTGTCGTCCCCAGGGCTTCGTTGTTTCCAAGGCTGGGGGCCGCTGTGAGAGGGTTCTTGCAGTGCAACTGAAACAGCGGACGTCCTCCCTCGGTGAGCAAGACTCCAGTGCTGGTGGTCGCGTCTCATGGATCAAGGCCGCTCCTAGCTACAGACAACAGGCTGGGGACGGCCACACTGAGAGGTGCTGTGGCGACCCGGGCTCACCCAGCTGCAGTGCATCAGGAGCAGTCCGCAGTGCTTCTCACGTGATAGGCTTTTCAAAGAGTAGTGAAAGTGAAGCACTCGCCACACGCCAAGGAAACAAAATGAAAAGCGCTCCTCACGCGCTAAGAGGAAATAAAGTGCTCACCACATGCAAGTCTTCCAGGAAGTTGTGAGTAACTAAAGCGCTCACTACGCGCTGGTTGCAAACATGAAGGGAAAGTATAAAGTGCTCTCAATGCGCTCTTTTAAAGAGATAAGATCAGTCAGCCTCCGAACCCTGCACGGCAGTCCCATGGTACAGGTACTTTGAGGGAGGAGGGATCATCCAGTAGGCCCCTGGAGAACACTAGGTGCAGCGCACAGAGGGGGATAGCGAGCACCAGGCCCCTGGAGAACAGTAGGTGCAGTGCACAGAGGGGGATAGCGAGCACCAGGCCCCTGGAGAACACTAGGTGCAGCGTACAGAGTGGGATAGCGAGCACCAGGCCAGCACATAAGGAAGGGAGTCCAAATGGTGGTTCCTCTTGGCGAAACAGCAGTCCTCTGGCAGAACAGAGTCGGGGAGCTGCTGGCAGCAGGGCAACAAACAGAAAAGCAATCCAGCAAGTCCTTTAGGCCACCCAGCAAGTAGCAGACAGCAGGGCCTCAGCAGAAGAGCAGCCCAAATTAGTTATTTGAGCATCGCAGCAGTCCTTCTGGCAGAGGTTCGGTCTCAGCTCCAAAAGTGCTCTGAAAACATGGGGTCAAAGCCCCTGTACTTCTACTCAAAATGTCTTTGATCTAGGAACCCATTCAAGTGTACAACAAACCCCTTTCAACCCAGCCCTGGCTTCAGACATCCGTAGGGGGTATATCAGCCCTTTGCATGAAGGCAGGACACAGCCTATACAAATATAAATTGTGAACGCCCCTCACTCACCCAGCCAAGGAAAACCATCAGTCTTCAGATGTAACCCTGTCTCACCCAACCCTTCCTGTGTGATGGCTGTCTGGAAAGTATGCACAAGTGTAGCTGTCACCCAGCCCTGGACGTGGATTGAAGTCGGACTGCTAAGCACAAAGAGTCATAAGCACAGAGAAATGCCCACTGAATAAAAGCGGCATTTCTAAAATAGTAATGTAAAATCCACCTACACCAGAAGGCAGGATTTATCACTACCATTCTAAACATACCAAACATGGAAACGCTACTCCTTTCAGATCAGGAATGACTACTTTAACACATATAAGAGAATTCCCAATGCTAGCCCTGTGCACTGCTTGCTTACTCAGCTCCCGCCACACAATTACACACTGGGCTGTGCATGCCGACCCACAAAGAGTGCCCCTGAGCTGTGCGCTTCCCACTCATACAGGCCCCCACTGAGCTGCACACTGCCCGCACACACAGCCCGACTGAGCTGTGCATTCACCTGTACCTCCAGACCCCGACGCATTACCGCCTTCTGAAGGATATTATTGGACCTGGCCCTTTTTGCAGGATTTTCCCCAAACTCTTTTGCCTTCTTCCTCCTATTTTTCTGACCATCTTTTCGTTGGCTTTAGGGCTCTGAGCACTGCAGGGCCTGTGTGCACAGTTTACTGCCACTGTGACTTGTCATTTAAAAACTACTTGCCAAGCCTTAAACTCCCCTTTCATAACATATACGCCACCCCTAAGGTAGGCCCTAGGTAGCCCTATGTGCAGGGTGCTTCCCTTATTTGCCCCATGCAAATAAGTGAAACACTTAGCCTCAGTGCCCGGGACATATTATGGACGCTGGGTAGAGACAAACATGCAACTCCTTAAGGCAGCCCTCTGGAGGGCAGAAAGGAGGTCCCATGGACCGCCCAAACATCCCCTTGCAGGCACGTGCAGTCAGTCACCACACCCGCCTGCAATGGAATCTCCCTCCCCTCTTAAAAGTGCAGGCGGGTTATCGCCTGCACAGTGAAACACAGAGCAACATTGAAGCAGTCGCTCCGTATTTCACTTGAATGCTCTGCTTCCAGGGCAGCACAAGTTCGCAGCGCCCTGGGGGCAGCACATTCACTGTAATAAGACACACTTTCCCTGTTTACGCATGGCACACCTATTTAAAGATGCGCCGTAGTGAAAACAGGGAATGCGCGCCGTATAAATAATGTGGCCCCAGGTGGAGTCCCATGGTGATGTGCTCTTCCTGGAGATCATGATTTCAGTCTCGTCAGTGCTTAGCTTTAGACAGTTGGGGGCTCATTACGATGGCGGGCGGACTTGGTTCGCCCGCCCCCGTAGCGGTGATTGGGTCCGACCGCCATACTTGCGGCGGTCCTGCATATACAATTATGATGGGACTGCCACCGCTGCGGTCGTATTCCCGTCCTTTAACATTGCGGCGGTGGCTGCTGACAGCAGCACCGCTGCGATGTTAAAAAGAGCATGTTGTGCATTTCACTGCACTACGTGGCAGGCACTACACTATGGTACCCCCCAGTGCACCCACACCTCCCCCCAACACAAGGGGGGCCTGCAACGGGCCCCTGAAGACATTCTCCGCCAGCCTTTCAATGGCGGTTCCACCGCCACGGAAAGGCTGGCTTCCGCCGGCATCATAATTGTGGCGGCGGAGCATGCTAGGCTTCGCCACCATTGTGAGCATGCTGACCGCTCCGCCAGGCAATTGTGACGATTGCTACCGGCGGAAAAGCGGCGGACGGACTTTCCGTCCGCCGCGATACCCACCACCATCATAATGTGGCAGGGGTAAATCTCATGACGATGGCGGAACGATCGCCACCGCCGGCCCGGCGGTGGCTATTTTTCCGCCATCGTAATGAGCCACTTGGTCTTCATCCAGTGGGTGATTTCAGTCTTGAGGCATTAAACTTGATCCAGGTACTCGGTGTCTTGTCTGTGAGGGAGAGAGTGAGATATGTGTTGTTGGCGCATAAGAGGACATTGATATCGTGAGAGCGGATGATGCTGGCTAGAGGGATCATGTATCCGTTGAAGAGGGTCGAGCTCAGAAAGGGTCCTTGCGGAAATCCGTAATGAGGTTGCGGGCATCTGAGGTGTACAGTGCCAGGCTGACTGACTGGTTCCTTCCAGTCAGGAAGGAGCAGATCCATCGAAGTGAATGTCCTTGGATTGTAGTGTAGGCTTTGGATGAGGATAGTGTGGGTAACTGTGTCAAAGGCTGCAGAGAGATTCAGGAAGATGAGGGCGGCTCTGTGCCCTCTGTCCAGAGTCATGCAGATGTCATCCATGGCAGCAATGAGGGCAGTTTCCGTGCTGTGGTTGGGTCTTAAACCAGACTGAGTGGTGTTGAGGAGTCTGTGATCCTTGAGGTATTCGGTGGGTTGTCTGTTGATGTTTTTTTGCAGGGAGATCGGTCTGTAGTTGGTGAGCATTGAAGGGTCCGCAGAGGGTTTCTTCAGCAATGGAAGGACAGTTGCGTGTTTCCAAGCATCTGGGCAGACCGCGGATGAGGTGGAGGTATTCAGGATGGGTGTGAGCATGGCGCTGATTGGTTGCAGTTCTCTGGAGTAGGTGTGGTGAGTGTAAGGATCCGATTGGGCTCTTAAGTGGATGAACTTTATGGTGGCGGCAGTTTCTTCTGGGCTGATGACAGGCAATGTGGGTAGAACTGGTTCTTAGGATAGGATTGGAAGCATTTAGTGAAGTCTGTCAGGTCCAGTTGTGGGCTGAAGTCGCAGTAAATCACAGTGATTTTGTTACTGAAGAATTGAGGTAGATTGTTGCAGAGTGGTCAAGTTGGAGGTGGCCAATGGGGAGGTGAAATCTTTCACAGTGGCTTAGATCTCTTTGCTTCTGTTGGTGCTGACATTGATGCGGTCCACCAGAGCGACATGTTTGGTGGTCCGTATCAGTTGGTGGTAGCAAGGCATATTTGAACCTGCTCCTGTCTGTATCGTCCTGGCTCATTCTCCGTTTGCTCTCTAGTTGTTTGCAGTGGCGTTTCGTCAGTCTCAGTTCTTCTGTGTACCAACTGGCCTGGGGTCCGTATCTTGTATTGTTGTGTTTGAGGGGCACAGGAGGTGATTCAGTTGTTTAAATTCTTGATGACTTTGGTGAGGCTTTTGCTGTGTTCAGATTGGTGGGTGTTGAGAGTGGTGCTCCATTCCTTGTCTGTGGTGCTGTTCCAGTTTCAGTGGGCTGGTCTGTTGGTGGTGAGTGTGCATTGGACTAGGATGGGGATGCTGATCTTGAGGAGTGTGTGGTCTGTCCAGGGAAATGGTGTGGGCTCGCCAAGTCGGATGTTGCTGAAGTTGGTGACAATAGGGTCCTGGAGTTGTCTGGCGACGGGCCCATGTCCCTTTACTCGTTGGCTTCCAAGGTCCTCAATAAGTGCAGTTGGGGGTCGGTGTGATCTTCCAGATGAAAGTTCAGGTCTGTGATCGCTAGCATCAAGGATGATTGGTGCAACGAAGTCTGTGAACGTTCCTTTAAAAAACGGTTGAAGACCTGGCTTTTCGCTAACTGCAACCCTCCTTCTCTTCTCTTACTTGGCAACTGGTGCCAGGACTCTGTTGGTAGTAGCTGCACGCTCTATAAATCTTGACATTCATTCACTCATTCATTCATTCACTTGCCTTCTTAGCCACTACACCAATGCTTTGTGGGATATGGCAGCAACGATTGTCCCTGACCGTCTCGAGGATTATTTTGAAGAGGCCGTTCACGACGGTCTGTACATGTCCAGACATATCATCAGAGCTGGTCTGAACAATGTGGACTCAGGCGCCAGAGCTATAGGGTCCTTGGTAGCCCAGCGCCACTTCTGGATGGCTACGCCACTCTGGATCAGCAAGATGACACTGACCGAGGCTGTTGGGTTTTGTGTTCAAAGAACCATAGAGATGTTTGGCGGTAAGCCAAGTCCCATGGCTAAGCACGGTGGAGTCTGTATGAGTGTGCAGTGCACAGCTCAGTGGAGGAAAGTGGATGGGTAGTTCACAGCGCAGTGCATAGCTGAGGTGGGGGGCTGTTTACAGTGCACAGCTTATTGGGTTTCTGTGTGAGGGAGGCAGCACACAGCTCAGTGGGGGTTTGTGTGCTCTTCCATTGCACAGCTCAGTTGAGAAGGTGGGTGGTCAGAGCACAGCTCAGCGAGAGGGTTTGTACATTGCACAGCTGTGTGAGGGGTCTTTGTGTGGGGGCAGTGCAGAGCTCACTAGTGGTTTGTGTGTGTGTGGGCAGTGCACAGCTCAAGTAGTGGTTTGTGTGTGGGCAGTGCAGAGCTCAGTGGTGGTTTTTGTGTATGGGCAGTGCACAGCTCAGTGGGAGGCTGCATTGGTGGGCAGTGCACAGTGCAGTGGTGGTGTGTGTTTGTGTGTGTGAGTAGTGCACAGCTCAGTGGTGGTTTACGTGTGCTGTGCAGAGCTCAGTGGTGGTTTGTGTGTGTGGGCAGTGCAGAGCTCAGTGGTGGTTTGTGTGTGTGGACAGTGCAGAGCTTAGTGGGAGGTTGCATTGGTGGGAAGTGCACAGTCGGGCTGTTGAACTGCATTTTGCTGCGTCATAGCTCAAGTCCCCTGTAAGGCCTGTGTTTTTAATTGTATTTCCAACTCCCCCACTGACTGGTCCCATTCTGAGAACATTTAAGGAGAAGTAAACACAACAGAAAGGATGTGTTCGGCAGTTGTCACACAGCAGATGACAGAGCCTGACTGGATTTATTGAATTAACACGAGGCCTGGAAGGAGCTGGACCAGGACCCATTTGCTTATGTAGGGTTGGGTGGTGTATGTTGTGTTATTTTGGCTTCAGTATTTGCATCTCTATTCTCAGGGTATTTGGCTGTTTGAATTGTTTGACCAACACTGAACATGCAACAGATGTTCATCTGCCACATCTGTATTCACATCTCAGTCTAACACTCAAGTCACTAGTGTCTCCCAGACATCAGCCTCATCCCGCTCCCGAACAGACAAATTCTCTACTGTTCAGCATCCATCGTTACTGGCAATGGGTGGACTCGTGGGAGCAGAGAACAAAAAGCACTTTTTTATGATTGCTTAGCTTTAACTTCGCATCTCCTGTGCCCTCTAAGATGGCACCAGTCATTGTTGTGGTTTCTGTCAGAATGCCTTGTGCCCCTCTCCCCACCCCCTTTACATGCACCCTAAAGATGGCGGTAATCATTGGAATCTTCCCAGAATCTAACCATCATATCTTTGATGCGCACAGAACAAGGTGAGAGCTGAGAAGCAGAAAATTGCATCCGAGATTGAAAACCTGCGTGAACTCCTGAGACACAAAGAGCAGACGCTGTACCAGAGACTGGAGGAGATGGAGAAGACAATTACCATGGTAGAAAATGCAAATATCTCCAAACTGTCCAATCAAATCACCTCTCTTAATGCCCTGATAACAGATCTAGAGAAGAAATGCAAGGAATCAGCGTTGGACCTCCTGAAGGTGAGAGACCGCTTGGTGAATACAAGACAATACAGAAGTGTTACATTCATATGGTGTGTGAGGTGTTGAATGTAAGTGGAGAACATGCATGATCAACAGACAGGGTTAATTCACACTGACCTCCTGTATTCTGACAACCCAACAAAATATACAGACAAGTTAAACTAACAACAAATCCTTCTGCTCTGAGCGCCCAACGCAATGTACAAGTAGGTTCAGTATAGCGCAGCCCTCTTGTATACTGACACCCGACAAGGTATAAAGAATATGGCAGCTGGGTCCTGTGACACGATTCAGAATATCAGATTGTTCCGGGTCTGATGTCCTCTTTGTGAGCATCAAAGTCGGGTCTGTGTCATGTGTTTCAGTTTAGAATATCAGACTGTGCTGTCATGTTACCAGATTCAGAATATCAGGCTTTGCTGTGACCTCTGACCACATTTAGAAAATCAGAATTTATAGACTGTGCTGTCGTAAGACCACGTTCAAAATATCGCAGACTCTGTGCCATATGTGGCCCCGTTCAAGATGTCACAGATGGTGCTGGGCCATGTGACAATATTCAGAATATCAAAGACTGGAGGTGGAGTCAGCCATGGAGGAAGATAGCCGCTCTGCACACTATCTCCACCAGCCCATGAAACCGCTTGGGCTTGCAGGACTGTAAACGGGGCACTTGCCTGTCCATGGAGGAATGAGAGTGAGCATGAGGTGAACCACCCCTCCCCGTGCGCCCCTCCCCACATTTGAGTTACTTCTGGGCCCGCATGCACTCTTCAAAAGACCGATGTTGCTTCATAAGGACCTCCCCTGTCCCCACAAAAGTCGGGCCTGTTTCTGGCTGCAGTTGTACTTGTACGCCAAAAGGGGATGATGCCGAGCCTCACTGATTATCCGAGTCGAGGGAGCGAGATCGCTTGGATCCAGGCAGGTGCAGTAATTATCTGGTGGAGGCCTGCAAAGGACGGTGCCACTGGCTCATGCTGCTTCAGCCCTGGATGGGCCCGGGAACCGAGCAGCGCTGGACCAGCGAGCGATGAGTTTCTTGGCTAGGGCCCGAGTCCAGGACCCCAATGCCCTGCCCGGGAGAAGAGACACTGAGCTCTCACTTTTGCCTGACAGCATTCTGAGAGACAGTTGTCTAGTAATCGGGTGATAAAGCCGGCCCACTGCCCTTACCCCTACTATGAGCCCACTCCCAGTCCTCCATTGGCATTTGGGGAGACATTTCCAATTTAATACGCCCCAATAACTCGGTCTTGTCATTCCCCTTTTGAGGGTCGGCGAGGGACTGTGATTGTCCGCTTCTACAAGCAGCAGCTCCATAAGCATGCAGCCAGTGTACCAGTGTACTTAACCAGTCCCCCAGGCATATTACTGCGACGCTACCTGCAGAGCAAAGCCCTCCTCTGCGATGTCGCCTAGAGCCTTGCTGCCAGCAAACCCCACCATCGCTGAGGCATTAGCAGGTAACAAAGCAGGAGCCACCACAAAGCTGAGTGACGCGACAACCATGGACCTAAATACGTTTCTGAAAGAGATCACAGCATTGGCCTTAAAATGACCAGTTTTGACTCCTCAATGTCAGGCCTTTCTGAGAAAATCAGTTCTATGTACTGCGACTTCACATCAGTCCACCAACTCCTAGACGTAATGGATTGCAGAATCGAGAACCTCGATAGACAAGTGAACTCTCAACCAGACTGGGGTTTGAAATCTGGTGGCTCAAACAAAAGGTCATGGACCTTGAAGATCGCTCCCAGCAGAAAAACATCCACATCTATGGTGTACAGGAAGTAGCGGAGGGGTTTAACATGACTGCCTTTTTACAGTCCTTTCTGCTGAAGATTCTGGACATCCAATTTGCCGCCACTCAAGAAAAACAGCGGCCACTCAGACTGCGCGCTCAAAGCGCTCCGCCTTCTCCCAGACCAGGGCAATTATAGCCTGTCTACTCGGACACAACCAAATACGAATAATCCTGCTAGTGCTTAAAAAACACAAAGGTCCCTTCTTTGATGCCGACAGATTCAGATTTATGGCGGACAATTCCAATGCTACGGTGATAAAATGCAAGAAATTCCTGGCCCTGAGACCAAGGCTCCAGCAGCACAATGTGAAATGTGTCCTTCTCGATAGTGCTGTGATGCTTTTAGCTATCAATATTACGACATCAGAATTTGATGATACGGTCGACCTCTCGGATTTTCTGGACTCAGAGCTCTTCTTACAAATAAAGACAGAACCCCACTAGGGGGTTTACCCACTGGTCTCTGGGAGGTTGGGGGGGGAGGGGGGGTAGCGAGCATTGCATTGAAAAGATAGAAGAAAACAACATGCCCCACACATCACACCCCGCCATAGGAAATCAGACGGAGCAACCTTAACAAAGAGGTAGAAGCCTTGTTGGGTGACAGAGACAGGTCACGCTCCCCTTTAAAACACAGGAAATGTGATGCCACAAAGAATTTGGTAGAATGACACTGACTGCCCACTGCTTCATCCAGGGGTTCTACGGGAGAAATGCAGTAACATCTGTTTATTGTATATATTTAGGTGCTGAAAAGCCTTACCATATCTGGCTTTGTTCCCGAAGTATGTTACTTGTTATTTATTGTGTTATATAGTCCACAAGCTGCCGTCTATTTTGGAGACCCCCCTGAACCTGACCTACGTAGTATTCGCACCATGCAGGGCCATAGGCTGTGCCTACGCTAGCACATGGGGGTCGGGCATCTGCACCACACATCACCCACGTTATGTCTAGTATCCAAGCAGTACATCTGGGCTAACCCACCTCCCCCATAACCTTTTCCATGTATCTTGCAGTGAGATCCCAGGATGGCTCCCTCGGCTGGCGGGTGGGGAAGCACGGCTTGCAGTTTAAAGGTTTGGGTCTTCTAGGGTGAGATAAGGCCAAGTCCTGTAGAGGCACCCGAGGTTACTACTCTTCTCTTGCCCCAGTACGTAAGCTTCTCCTCACAGCTCCCCATCCCATTGCGATAGTGCTGTGTGCATTCTCTGGGCGGACACACAAACCTGCCACATCACATTACTCCATTGCTTTGACGTTACGTAGTCGCCACCCCAGCAAGGACCTTCCTACGCATCACCTATCCGTCCCATTAGCCTCAGAAGAGGTATCCCTGTGTGCTTGTCTTCCCATATTCCAGTTACCGTCATTTCATTAAATGTTAGTGGTTTAAACAGTTCTATCAAAAGACAAAAGGTTCTGACCTATTTGAAACCTGGACTTGCTGACACAGCTATGGTTCAAGAGACTCACTTGTCACCGGCAGAAGAGGATACATTGAAGCGGGACTGAGTTTGGAGGGTCGTCCATAGTTGTTGAATCAATACAGAAGCCACACCCAGTAATGGCACCAAGAAATGCAGGGTTGCCATACTTATCAGCAAAGCCTTCCCACACAAGCTTCTTAGAACGTGGATTGACAAGGTAGGTGCGCATTTGCCAAATGAAAAATGCTTGACCTGTACATAATCTTGGGCATTGTTTATGCCCCCGGCAATAGCAAAGCAACCTTCCTGGCGCACAATTCTAGACGCTTGACTGCGCACAAGGGTGGACATGGGGGGGACTGGAACACCGCAAATGACCCTATCCCCTACTGGACAGGGCCACCAAACAGATACAATACTGCCGACGGAGCACTCCTGATGGATGCGATTGGTGCTCATGGTTTTAGGAAGCTGGCTCTGTATATACTGTACCAAAGTAAGGTATACTGTGCGCAGAGTTCAGGGAGTCCCCAGAGGTATAGCAGAGGCTAAACTAGGTAAGTACTAACAGCTCTCTTTGTTGTAGAGTGGGCGAGCAGTTAGGCTTATCTAGAGGGTGTGTTAAGCATTTATTGTATTCACTCACTCAAGGGTTGATTACACACACTCAGAGTCAGAATCCAGACCAATTAGGTAAGTATAAAAAAAGGTATACTTATGTTTTATTTTAGAAACAAGCAGGACTTGGTACAGGTGGGTAAAATGTACTTTCAATTGTAAACCTTTACACAGAAATGCAATTGGGAATGTATTTGCCACTGTTACAGGTTGGTATGGTTTCAAAAAGCAGTTTAAATTACACAGTAATTACTTTTAGAATACTGTTTGATTACTTTCAAATTACCCCGACTACTTGGTTGGTATGCCTAGATACCACACCGAGGGATCTCACAATACACAGTAAGACTTTTAAAGCTTTGCAGTTTAGTTACTCTTTCTTCTTACAAACATCAGTTCAACACTTCTTAGGGTCAAAAGCGCATAACATTGATCCCTAAGGGAGAAAAATGGTTATCAGTTAAATATTTGACTCACTCGTGGGCGTTTTGGTATTTAGGGCCAAGGTTCCCCAAGGTCAAGGTAGGCACTTCAGTTGCACCACCAGCTGCACTCGGGCAGCCGGGTGCAGAGTGCAGGGGCCCAATGTTAGCCAATGGGGCTAAGGGGCCTTCGGTCAGGGTCTGCTTACGAGCAGGCCACTCGGCTGTGGGAGCAAAGCTCCTGGGGTTAAGGTCAGCACTGCAGGGGCCAACAATCATCACAGGAGCTGCGCCACCAGCGGCACAGGGGCGGCCGGGTGCAGGGTGCCAAGAAGACCTCGAGGACCCTGTGATTTCCAATGGGGACCTTCCGTTCAACAAAGTTGCTGCAGGCTCGGGCACGGAGAGTTCCTGAAGGCGACCACCAGCTGGAGAGGTAAGTTGGGTTCTTGGGAGATGCCTCGACACCGTCGGTTTGGCCATCCAAGGCCGTGGGCCGCCGGGTGTAGGGGTGTCTTTTGGCCTCGGGTTTCTTTAGCAGCTCTGGTCGCGGTCCCAGGGACCCTTCAGGTGGAGGCTGCAGGCATCGTCTGGAAGCTTGAGAGAGGTTGGAGATCACCAGATGCCAAATCAGGATCGCTGGGGAGACCTCCTCATGGTGTTGGGCCACTTGAACTCGGGCCGTGGGCATCGGGTGCAGAGCGGTGCAGAATCGTGGAGCCACCTGGTTCCGGATTCTGTGGGTGAGTCTTGGCTTGAGCAAATCTGGTGCTCACGGGAGACAGAGTCTGTAAGATGGTTGCAGGGCAGGTCCTCTGGGCTCTGGGATTTGCTGGCTGCTGGACTCGCCAGGTTTCTTGCTGTAGGCAGGTTAAAGGCAGAACGGGACGGTAGGGCTGGGGCCAAAGTAGTAGGTGTCCTCTTCTTCCTGGTCAGTACGGCTCCTCAGTCGTCCTTCTTTCTTCCTCAAATCTGAGAAGGCAAGGTTCAGGGTTGCCCCTAAATACTAAATTTAGGGGTGTTAAAAGGGTGTGCAGGTCGAGACCAATGGGCCCCTTCCTTGGGGTGGGTACACCACTTACTATGCCACCCTCCAGTGGGAGGGGGGCACGAGCCTCTCCCTAATTGGCTGGGTACCCTTATCTTCAAGACGGAGGTGACTGAGATGTGTGCTTCACCTTGCCTCCCCCACCTGAGTGGTGGGGTTGGCAAATGTGGGCACACCTCTCCTCCTAGCTTGGTTTTCCCAGAGTGGGGGCAGAACCGGTGGGAGGCAGTTGCTGGGGGCAGCAAGAGGCAGAGACAGCTTACAAAGGCGGCAGGCATTTGAAGCTTCTCCTTAGGGGACCCAGCCCATCCTGGGGGAGGAGGTGTGACACCTCTGCCGAGGATGGGCTTTGTTTTTGGACCCAGATGCTGAGGCTCTCTACCCAGTGGTCCAGAACCTGTCTGGTGGTGGCAAATGGCGGGCAGCCATTCAGGAACCACACCGGGGCTGGTCGTTTCTCAGGGGGCATCTCTGAGAAGTCCTATGAGTGCATTTTACAGTAACTCCCACACTTGCATCAGTGTGGGTTTAATGTGCTGAGAGGTTTGCTACCAAACTTCGAAGATTTTAGTAAAGTCATTATGGAGCTGTGGAGTTCGTAATGACCAACTCCCAGACCATATACTCTTTATGGCTTTACTATACTTACAATGTCTCAGAGTGGACTTAGTCACTGTAGGGTTACAGAGCTCATGCCCCTGTACCCTCACATGAGGGCTAGGGCACCCTGCTAGACGGGTGACTTACCTAGGCCTCAGGCAGTGGGTTGCAGGCACGGCACACAGGGCCATGTCGAGACTCCACTTTTCTCTGCACTGAAACACGCAGCCTGCAGTGACAGTGTGTGGGTGATAAGGTGCAGGGCCTCTAAGGGGGACACAAAAGGTACTCCAGCCCTTAGAAGCCTTCCCTGGTCACAGTGCTCTTGGTACCCATGGTAACTTTTACAGGGGGCTTACCATTAGCCAGAGATGGACCAATTGTGGGTAAAAAGGTACAGTTTCGGGAAAGAACACAGGCCCTGCGAGCCTGGTTGGCAGGGACCCAGGGCACATCAAGTCAGGTTGCATCAGATGTCATGCAAAAAGTGGGGATAACCATGCAAAAAGGGGCACTTTCATACAATGGTCTTGTTGATGACCAGGGAATCGGTGCATAAGGTGATCCAATTGTTGCAATTCTTGATGGCGTTGGGGAGGCTGGTGCTATGTTCAGGTTGGTGGGTGTTGAAACCATGCTCCAGTCCTGGTTAGTGATGCTGTTCCAGTTTTGGTGGCTGGTCTGGCAGTGGACCAGGCCGGGGGTGCTAAACTTGATGAGGGCGTTGTCTGTCCAGGAGACCGGTGTCAGCTCGTTTACATGGATGTTGTGAAAATAGGGTCCAGGAGGTATCCGGCGATGTGGGTAGGTCCCTTTCCTCGTTGGGTGAGGGCCAGGCTTTTAAGGTCCTTGATGAGTGCTTTTGAGCTGGGGTCAGCGTGGTCTTCCAGGTGGAAGTTCAGGTCTCTGAGTATGAAATGATTGCTAGCGTTGAGGGCAAGTGGTGTGACGAAATCCATGATGGTGTTGGTGAAGCTGGTGTGTGGTCCGAAGGTCTGTAGATGAGAGTGCTGCTTAGGGTGCAGTTGGATGCGACATTGAGCTTTAATGACAGGTGTTCCATGTTGGAGAATGATGTGTCCATGGACGTGGTGCAGCTGATGGTGTTTTTGTGGATGATGGTCTATTCCGCTGCAGGGCTTGCAAAGTTTGTCTTGCATGACGTGTCTATCCTGTAGTTGGGGAGGGATGGCTGTGCTGATGTCAGGTGTTGATGTGGGGTTCAGCCAGTTTTCCGTGAGGAAATGTAGGTCTGTCCTCCAACAGGTCACAGAGCTCTAAGGTGTGTTTGGTGAATGAGTGGGTGTTAAGGAGCATGCATGCAAGTGCGGAGTGTGGGTGGTTGCAGGACTGTGTGTGTGAGAGAGTGGGGTGTTGGGTGCAGTCGGTTGGGGTGCATGGAGTGTTGAGTGTGTATAAGTGCATGAGCACTTGCAGGAAGCACAGGAGAATGCTCCCTCGGTGTTATGTGGTGCGACAAGGCAGCAGTGTGTGGAGTGGTGGCCAGAGTTGAGGGCGCAGAGGGTCACAGCGGGGTTGTGGCAGGAGGGACCAGGGTTCCCAGCGCTGGGAGTGGTCCAAGCGTGGAAGTGCACAGACGGGTTTCCCTTTGGTGTGCCCTCAGCCACAATTAAGTAGGTACTGGGAGGGAGAAGGAGTCAATCAATCAATCAATCAGAGCATTTATAGAGCGCACTACTCACCCGTGAGGGTCTCAAGGCGCTAGGGGGGTGGGGTGCTGCTACTGCTCGAACAGCCAGGTCTTGAGTAGCCTCCTGAAGGTAAGGAGGTCCTGGGTCTGCCGCAGGTGGATGGGGAGGGTGTTCCAGGTTTTTGCGGCGAGGTAGGAGAATGATCTGCCGCCGGTGGTCGCTCTTCGGATGCGGGGGACGGTAGCGAGTGCGAGGTCGGCTGAGCGGAGTTGGCGGTTCGGGGTGTAGAAGGTGAGTCGTCTGTTGAGGTATACTGGTCCGGTGTTGTGGAGTGCCTTGTGTGCGTGGGTGAGGAGCTTGAAGGTGATCCTTTTGTTGACTGGGAGCCAGTGCAGGTTTCTTAGGTGGGGTGTGATGTGGCTGTGTCGAGGGATGTCGAGGATCAGGCGTGCAGAGGCGTTCTGTATGCGTTGTAGTCCTTTCAGGAGTTTGGCTGAGGTTCCTGCGTAGAGGCCGTTTCCGTAGTCCAGTCTGCTGCTGACGAGGGCCTGGGTAACCGTTCTTCTTGTTTCGATGGGGATCCATCTGTAGATCTTGCAGAGCATGCGGAGGGTGTTGAAACAGGAGGATGAGACGGCGTTGACTTGCTTGGTCATGGAGAGAGTGGAGTCGAGGGTGAACCCCAGGTTGCGTGCGCGGTCGGTGGGTGTCGGTGCTGCTCCCAGTGAGGTCGGCCACCAGGAGTCGTCCCAGGCTGAGGGGGTGGAGCCGAGGATGAGGACCTCCGTCTTGTCAGAGTTCAGCTTCAGACGGCTACTCTTCATCCATTCGGCGACGGCCTTCATTCCTTCGTGGAGGTTGGTTTTGGCAGTGACGGGGTCTTTGGTGAGGGAGAGGATCAGCTGGGTGTCATCGGCGTAGGAGATGATGTTGAGGTTGTGCAGTTGGGCTACG
This sequence comes from Calotriton arnoldi, assembly GCA_963921515.1. Lineage (NCBI taxonomy): Eukaryota > Metazoa > Chordata > Amphibia > Caudata > Salamandridae > Calotriton > Calotriton arnoldi. Next base: position 656,242 of record CAWUFW010008328.1, on the reverse strand, counting down.
TGGGCCAGAGGTGCCATGAAGACGTTGAACAGTGTCGGGCTGAGGGAGGATTCCTGGGGTACGCCGCAGATGATCTCGGAGGCTTTGGATCGGTAAGGCGGGAGGCGGACACTCTGGGTTCTGTCGGAGAGGAAGGAGGTGGTCCATTCCAGAGCCTTGTTTCGGATCCCTGCGTTGTGGAGGCGGGTGCGTAGGGTGCGGTGGCAAACTGTGTCGAAGGCGGCGGAGAGGTCCAGTAGGATGAGGGCCGCGGTTTCACCGTTGTCCAGCAGGGCCCTGATGTAATCGGTGGCGGCGATCAGGGCGGTTTCGGTGCTGTGGTTGCTGCGGAACCCGGACTGGGAAGGGTCCAGGATGTTGTTCTCCTCGAGGTGGAGGGTCAGTTGTCCGTTGACGATCTTCTCGATGACCTTCGCCGGGAACGGGAGCAGGGAGATGGGCCGGAAGTTCTTGAGGTCTCTCGGATCCGCCTTGGGTTTCTTTAGTAGGGCGTTGATCTCGGCGTGCTTCCAGCTCTCTGGGAAGGTTGCGGTCTCGAAGGAGGTGTTGATGACCTTGCGGAGATGGGGTGCGATGGTGGCGCTGGCTTTGTTGAAGATGTGGTGCGGGCACGGGTCTGACGGGGAGCCGGAGTGGATGGTGCTCATGATTTTGATGGTGTCGTCGTCGTTCACGTTGGTCCAGGCGAGCAGGGGGTTGATGTGGATGTTGGCTGGAGGGTCTGAGGTGTCGGTGGTTGTCGGGGTGGTCTTGTTGTTGAAGCGGTCGTGGATGTCTGCGATCTTGCGGTGGAAGAAGGTGGCTAGGGAGTTGAACAGGTCTTGCGATGGTAGGATGTCGTTGATGTTGAAGCTGGGGTTGGAGAGTTCTTTCACGATGTTGAAGAGCTCTTTGCTGTTGTGTGCGTTGTTGTCGAGGCGGTCTTTGAAGGAGGCTCTTTTGTGGAACGGATGAGGTGATGGTGTCTGCGGATGGCATTCTTGTGGGCTGCGTAGCTGTTCGGTGTTTGTTCGCGGTGCCATTCCTTCTCGAGTTTTCTGCAGTTTCGTTTGGAGGCCTGGAGGCCCGCGGTGAACCAGCTGGCTTTCCTGTCCGTGCGTCTGTTGGAGGGTTTCTTGAACGGGGCGAGGGTGTTGGCGCAGTCGTCGGTCCATCGCCTGAGGTTGCGGGCGGCGGTGTCGGAGTCGGTGGGCGGGCTTCGGGCGAGGGTGGTGTTGAGCTGGTCTTCGGTGACTTTGCTCCAGTTACGGCGGGGGATCTGTTGAGTGCGGTGGTGCGTGGTGGGTTTCCGGAAGGTGAAGTGGATGCAGCGTGGGTCGGTCCAGTGGAGTTCGGTGGTGTGGCTGAAGGAGACGTGGGAACTTGCGGAGAAGATGGGGTCGAGCGTGTGACCGGCGGATTGGGTGGGAGTTGATATCACTTCCTGTGTAGATGGATGTTGGAAATCATCCTTGATATATCCTTCTCAAGGTTGGTTTTGTGCCCGGGCTCTCTTCCAGGGACCATATGTGAGAACCGTCACACTTGTTGTGGGCCTTAAAAAAACTTGGATCAGGAAGCCCTAGCCATCTCGCTAAATGCAGAGAAGGGCTTTGACTGCGTTGGGTGCCCTTACCTGTTCAAAGTGCTTGATTGGTTTGGATTAGGACAGGAGTTCATAGCAAATGTCTGATGACTTTACCCAATGCTGGAAACACACGTTAATTATGCTGGCCTTATCAGCAACTTCCCCGTACGGCTGGGAACGAGACAGGGCTGCCTCCTTTCCCCACTGTTGTTTCTCTTAACCACAGCACTTAGAAATTCTCCTCAAATATGTGGTTTCTCCATCAATACAGTCTCCGTGAAGGCACTCCTACATGTAGATGGCATTGTCATGGCCGTATCGAAGCCGGGAGAGACGTTACCAGCTCTCATAGAACTCCTGGACACCTTCTCCCTGTTCTCACAGCATAAATTCAGCTTGGATAAGTGTGGGGTGATACCCATGGCTCATGTCGCCAGAAGTGCATGCATTGCGAGCTACAATGTCAAATGGGCCCCAAAGAAAATGGAATATTTGGGGATCCCTGCTTAAAAGGGATCTATTTAATATGATGGAGGATAACGTATCACATTTTTTAACTGAAACCCAAGCAAATTACAAGAGATAGTCCGCACTGCACCTATCCTTATGGGCTGGCCTCAGGCTGTGAAAATGATAACAGCACCACAATACAATTATGTATTCAGGATGCTTCCTCTCATGACCCCCAAAGCATTGTTGGAACAAATAGGCTTAGTCATAAAGACATTTGTATGGGGGGGGGCAGACGCCCCGCCTAAACATTGATAAACTATAAGCACATATTAAATCCCAGGGATTGTGCATGCCTCATGTGACCACGTTCTATATTGCACATCAACTCTCGGAACTAGTATGCTTTCTCCTTGCGGCCTCAGACTCCCCTACCTGAATCTCTATTAAAAAAGACATACTACAGCATGACAGGAACTTGGAGGCCTCTGCAGGCTTCGCTCTCTTCTTTCTCGAATGGACCACCCAGAGATTAGAGTTATGCTAACTGCATGGAGGCACACACATGTGCTCCTGAAATCTAAACTCTAGCTGCATGCCTCCATTCCAGTTTGTCATATTAGTGGCATACAAATAGGGGGCCCACACATGGAAGTCCACGGGGCTCACTAGTGTTAACCAACTATTTACATTTAAAACAGCTCTCAACCAATACCACCAACTCCTGAAAAGGCAAAAGAGAAGCCCTGGCCGACCGCATCGAGGTAAGCTACAATCACAGCAAGGTACTCTTCAACATTGTCAGAGAGTTCTTCAGCCCCTCAGCCACCAAAACGTAATCACCCTTTCAAAGGAACTCTGCGATTCTCTGGCAGACTTCTTCCACGACAAGATCTCCACCATCTACAGAAACTTCGAACTCCAACCCACTGTTCTCCTCAGCCATCTCGCCCTCACGAATGAGGAACTCTACCACCTACTCACCTCCTGGGACCAGCTCACCACACAAGACACCTCAGCCATCATGTTTCCATCCACTCAGTAGCACCCACAGATGCCTGTCCCCACCACATCTTCAACCTCAGGCGTAAGACGATCAGCAGCGAGCTCACTGCTGTCTTTAATGCATCCATTAACTCGGCCACCTTCCCCGAAGAATGGAAACATGCAGAAGTCAACCCCCTACTCAAGAAACCATCCGCCGACCTCAATGAACTCAAGAACTTCCGCCCCATCTCTCTGCTGGCCTTTCCCACCAAAGTCCTCGAAGGCCATCAACCGCAAACTCACAGAACACCTGGAGAACAACAAGCTAATGGACTCTTCCCAATCCAGTTTCCACACCAACCACAGCACCGAACCTGCACTGATTGCAACCGCAGACAACATCAGAACCCTCCTTGATCAAGGAAAAACGGCAGCCTTGAGCCTCTTCAACCTCTCAGCAGCATTCGACACAGTATCACACCTAACCCCGATCGAAAGGCTTCACAACATTGGAATTCAAGGAGACGCCCTCAAGTTGCTCACCATCTTTCTCACCGTAGGAACCCAGAGAATCCGCCTTCCTCCCTTCGCCACGGAACCCAAGAACACCATCAGCAGCCAACACCCCCACCCCCCACCGTTCAACACCTACATGACTCCCTAGACCATCGTCGTCAGATCACAGGAACTAAACATCATATCCTACGCCAACGATACCCAGCTCATCCTCTCACTACCAGAAGACCCCTTAGGCACACTGACCAGCTTCCGCAGGTGCATGACCAGCATCACTTCACCTGGGGACTTCATCCTCGCTGCTTGAATTCAGAAAAGTACTCCAGGCCTGGCTGTTCAACTGAGCACCCTGCAGCAATCCCATCAGCGCCTGGATATCCTCACAGATGATTTGCTGTGCTTTACAGATCCCGATTAACAGGTGACACCCCTAAACCCTTCCAGGAACTTCAGTCTGGGTTTGGCCTTGCTCGGTCCCACTTGTGGTACTTTACTGGTGCGTTGTGTCGGAGGCCATTTGAGAGGTGATGTCGACATTTCCTCAATCTTCCATTTGCTGCCACCTGGAGCCATGGGGGAATATAAAGGGGTCGTTTTTGGCAGAATAATTGATGCATTATTCTCCAGGGCTACAAGGGAGGTACCCAGGGGGTTCGACACTGCACTACAATGAGAGTACACTACTGAGGGCATCTCTCTCACATACGCATGACACTACTCCGCGAAGCTGCGCTGACATTTGGCTAATCTAAGGAGTTACATGATCTGTATTAGACCCCACAGAAGCTGCACAGAACGGGCCTCCTACCAAATGCTGATTGATGGAGGTGTGGGGGGGGGGCTGCAATGTCCCACATATCCTATGACCATGCACCACAGTGTCCCCTAATGGGACCACTATATGGCTGATACTGTTTCCACGAGTAGCCTTGCAGTATCTGCAGAGTGCTTCCCTCAATGAAAGTCTGTCCCTTTTCAACTAATTGCAGGATTTTTGTACTTCATCTCAAAAGCTTTATTAACTTAGTTAGCAGCTGTTTTTTTAACATTCTGAATTCGGTCTTCCCTCGTATACGTTCCAGTCACTGGACAGATGAGTTTAAATTATATAATAATGGGGTTCATAATTTTTCTGTTCTGGGATTTTCTTATTAGCTACTTAAATACGTATTCACAGGATCAATGGAACTTGGAGGCCAGAAAGCTCAGCAGTTTGTTTTTTAATCCTACAGAGAACTTTCCTTCCCTTGAGTTACTTCCTGTCCACAACTTTTCACAAAGTTTAAACAGACAGGATGATTGCTCATACTGGTGGCAATGACTAACATCCTGTCTACAGCGTGAAATAATCCATAGGAGTCAATGACATCATTGAGCGGCAGTGAGATAAGTGCCCTGTGCGCGTGAAATCCCCCCCGAATATCTGCTTTTATTCCACCATTTGATATCACGGCTCTTATACCGAACAGGTTATTTAACAGCATCATCCCTCTATTATCAGCTTTCCTATGTGTCCGCTTTGGCTTGGGGATCCCATCATCGCCTCCTGCTCCTTTGAATACAATCTCATGAGAGACTGTTGGATATTTTAGCATCAAAGTCTCCTCCATGGGTAGATCTGACCTCATGTCTTATGACAGATGGTTTTTAGGTGATGCATTAAAGTCTCCTCCATGGGTAGATCTGACCTCGTCTCTTATGACGGATGGTTTTCAGGTGATGCATTAAAGACGGATGGTTTTCAGGTGATGCATTAAAGTCTCCTCCATGGGTAGATCTGACCTCGTCTCTTATGACGGATGGTTTTAGTTGATGCATTAAAGTCTCCTCCATGGGTAGATCTGACCTCATCTCTTATGACAGATGGTTCTTAATTGATGCATTAAAGTCTCCTCCATGGATAGATCTGACCTCGTCTGTTATGGCAGATGGTTTTTAGGTGATGCAATGTTACATTTTATTTTTTAGTTCTTACCATTTGCTGGTAATATATAAGCATCAAAAAGTAACAACTTATTTCCTTTTAAAGTAGACAAAATACGGAAGCCCGACTGGAAAATGCCCAGAAGTATCCAATATGCGCGATTTCCACTCAAAATCTGTACACAGTGATATTGCGAATCCACCTGAGGAAGGCCCTCTATATACTTTGTGTTCCAGGCTATCAATCACACGATATGGATCCATAAAACACTGTTACTCTTCCATGTCTCTGGCACACAAAATATTCCTATTTGTTTCGATTGTATAAGTGCTGTATTTTAACATTGTCGTATAGGCCAGCCACATGCAAGCCCCTAACTCAATTCCTTTCCTAAAAGGCCTTCCTGGTGACCTGGCTGGACAAATCGCCGCCCAGTATTGTGGGTTACGAAGCCCGGAGTGAGGGAACCTGGTAGCATCCTACTCTGGGGCCATTTTCTGAGCATAGGTATTGAATCTCTGACCCCCCAAACTCCGATCTTGACTAGACTGGACAAAGGACTGCCCTGCTGCCCCACGTTTCTCATAAAGAGAGGCTACACTGCGCTGATGCGAACTGCACCTGATAGCCAGCAAAGGAGAAGGGACTGTGCCTGCTGTGCCCCGCTCATTGAGAAGTTGTTTACTGAGCCCAGCCAAAGCAAGACTCCAAGGGTCAGTTGGCTGATCTTCTGTTTGCAGCACAGGGCCAAAACAGCAGTAGAGGCCTGCCAAGGGCTAGAGGTAGCCCCGATAACCAGATCGCCAATCCTCGCCACCATGCAGCACCAAGGATCAGGACCCGATGCTCACAAGTTGCACCTGAGTCTGCTGGACCCAGGAGAGTCACCAGAGTGCAACTTGTCACCCATCAGGCAAGCTGTAACCTGGAGGAGGATTTGGCTGGGACCGTGACACCGGACACCTGGGAGCCCAGTCGCAACTGGTCTTCGAACAGACCAGAGAGTGAGTTTGAATCCTGTGGCCAGGATCACCTCACCTAGCCTGTGGACTGAGGAGTACCTGCAGGAAGACTCCCGTCTACTGCATCCACATCCACAGTATCCTTGAGCATCTTCAGCATCCTGTATCCTCCGCATCAGAACCACTTCAATAGGAATCCATTGGACCGAGGCTACAGTGCCTGGAATTGTCTGGAGACTGCTTCTTCTCCGGAGGTAACTGTTTCTGAGGGCCTTGCTGGTACCCCTGACTGTCTGCCTACTGCAGTTGGTCGTCCTAATTAAGTCTAACCGACTGCATTACAACTTGCTCAACTTTTTTCAAAGTTACTAAGCTTTCAGATTCATTGATTTTACCAATGCTTGTCTTGATGGTGGATCTTTTTCGTTGTGATGTCTAAAACATGTTTAGAAATCTCCTTTACTTTTAAATCATTGGTGTTGGATTCTTTATTGTCTCCGCTATTTCTCATTCAATTCTTTTGCTGCGGTTTAAATGCTTTACACTTGCTCCTTTGTGTAAGTCTTGCAGCTCAGAGCCACAGCTACCCAGCGTTGAGCGAAGGCTTAACAAACGAAACCTACTGATCCTAAAGGGGTTGGAAGGTGATGAGGTCGCACAACGACACCATATAATACACCACATTTCCTCACAGTGAGTTGTACTTGCTCTCTCTAGCATTTAATGGTCAAATTTAATGTCAAACTAATAATTAGGGGTAATTAATTAAAATATTTCTAATAACTGATCTATTTAGTGCCTAATACGGAATACCATTATTGGCATTAAACAAATATATAAAATCAACAAACATTGAGTTGCTCTGTAAATTTAATTCTATGTTGTAGGTCTGACTGACCTCTCCGTCCACCTTTTCCGGGAATGCCTCGTGCATGCGGAGTTACTTCATTAAAATCTACCTCTATTATAAATTCCTCTGTGATTGGAATTAGGTGGATCGATCGAAGAGTAGACAGTTGTTCTATTGACTTCTGTGACGTCACATCCTGCCAGACTGATTTCAATTAATATTTGTTCCAGAAGAGATTTACATATAGTGTTTGTTATTGTAGTCGGTACCTAAAAGTTGTTGAGGGTATATTTACTAAATATGAGCTTGTGTGAGTGTTTTCTTGTGATATGTCTTGTATTGCTTTTGGCCTTTCTTTTCCTATATTTTTTTGCTTTTTATTTCTGGTTCAGTTGGGTGTTATAAAACACTGGATAAAGTGGTTTAGACTTGATTTCTGCTTGGCCAGATATAGAAAAAAGTTTAATATGTATGTCCGTCTTTTACTCCGTAGTTCTGTAGTTTATTCACGTGGCCCCATTCAAGGAAACACAGACTGTCATGTGACCCCATTCAAGAGTATCACAGACTGTCATGTGTCCCCATTCCGAATGCTTCATTGCTGTGTCCTAAGACCTCATGCAGGGTATCAAAGACTGTGGTGTCACATTCGCAATATCAGACTGTGTGTCATGTGACACCATTCAAAGTATCACCCTCACGTGTCCTAATTTAGACTATTGCAGACTGTAATGCACTCCCATTTATAGATTCACACGGTGCTCTAACGTGACACCATTCAGAATATCACAGACTGCGCTGCCATCTGTCCTGATGCAGAATTTAAAAGCTCTGCTGCCTGGTGGGCCCATTTGGGATATCACAAGCTGTGTTGTGTCATGTGACCCTATTCAGAATACCACCGACTGTGTGTGTTGAGGTGTGAGGTCGGCACCCTAGTGTGTCCTTGGGTGAGATACTTCTGTGTGTTTGACTTAACTTGAATTTCACAAGTTATATTACACCTAAACTTCTGTGGTGGAAACTGATGTCCTTCTGCCTGTCCTTCTGTTTTGCAGGAAGTTAGAAGCACCCTGGACAGGTAAGGTTTGTTTATTGTCCTCTCAGTGTGTACAGAGCAGATCTGGCTGCAGTTTGGAAATGTCAGTACTGGGCTCGCACAAATCCACTCTGCTAACAGAGCAACACTACCCCATACAATTATTATATGTAGATCACCTCATAGCTACTCTCCTACCTTACACACAGTGTTGAGGCCCCCTGGCTTATTCTCAAAACATCCACAGTCTCTTTCATTCTAAGAAATCTCAGAGTGCAACCTTGGAACTGTAATAAGCTCCTAATCTTATGAAAATACCACACGAGACCAGGAAAACTCTTTGTTTCCACAAAAGCCTCTTTTTCGACAGAAATTACCTAAAGTTTTCCAAAAACTCTGAGTATTCTAAACCTCTTTCAGGAGTTAAAACACAACGCAAAGGTGAACCACTTCACAATGAAAACAGAAATAACTGATCTGTGTCCAAAAATTGTTTCTTTAGTTTCTTCTTTTATTCACAAAATTCTTAAAAAGAGCACAGCCGACGCGTTTTGTCCGGTAGCGGACTTCTTCAGGGCTGTAAATTCAACAAACATATATACAAACATAAATATATATACACATATAACATATAAACACTACATAACATAATTATAATACAAAACACAGATAACCTAGAAGACAGGACTACTGTATACATAGCTCAATTTTGCAAAGACTATACCTCATGTCCACTAAATCAATATCACATAATGACATAACGGACATAAAGTAAGCAATATCCACGTAACTTTACAATTATTTACAACACTCCACAGTACATATCATGCAATATATAAAATCATTTGGGCAAAAACAAAATATGGAGAAAGATTCAAAGTGAGAGAGGAAACAGAGAGAAAGCATCTAATGCAGAGAGGATTAAGACAAGGAATGAGGGAGAGATGTGCCAAGGTGCATTTCTCACCAAGGACAGATAATATAGCTAAAAAAGTGTAGCAAAAATGTGTCAGTCACAGGTACATCTTGTATGGAACCAGTAAAGTAATCCAATCCAAAACTTATCTAGACTGGATATATACCAATTGACACATGTGCAATAATCCAAGTCTAACAGTTCAAAAAATAATAATATTATAAAGATTCACTCACCATGAAAGTAGACAAACAAGGACACTCTCTACAAGCGTCAGCGAAAAGGTGCCCACGATGAATAGGTGAAAGTAACACTAACACAAGATTATTTCTACAAACAGATGTATCAACTGAAAAAGAGACAGAGAAGGCTGAAACCTCAAGTTCTGACAAGGGAGACCGTATAAATCTGTCTCAATCTAATCTAGAGGTGACTTACTATAAATCACGAGGAGAGTACTTCTCAGTTGTCAGTGTAGGAAATCAGAGGTATGATAGCACTCTGTTGAATAATTAATGTGGCCACACCACTGTGAGGTGTGCCAGGGATACCGGGAAGGATTGCCCGATCAGCCTAGAAAAAGAATGAGAGAGAACCAATTTTTTTAAAACAGAAAAAAGAAAAAAATCTAAGTTATATTGGTGGCAATAGCCCCTGTCAATCATACCTTAACCCATTTGTAGGCGCAAAGGGTAGCATAGAAAATAACACCAAGCGCCAAAGAGGAGAGAGAGCATTGGAAGGCCAGCACAGGACTAAGCAAGTTATGCTGGCTGTCAGTCTAGGCAGGGGATAGCGGTAAATAAACACAATGTTATCCACTAGTCCCACTATATCTAAATTCCTAATGCAAGTTCTGAGACCAGACGGTCATAGTGACAAACCAAAATTCAATATCCCGTAGTTATAACCAGGCACACCCCTATCTCCGTATAGCATCATCATTTCGAATGGAGTTAGCAGTGTTGGGTGTGGTGCGGTATGCCCACAGCATGTCTTTAACAGCACACTGTACATTCTGACCAGCTCTGTTGGCCAATTCCATGGTGCCTTTGATTAGTCTATTTATTCTTTCAACTTGCCCATTACCTTGTGGGTTGTAAAGAGATGTGCAAATATGTTTCACCCCCAATTGAGTAAAGACAAATTCCCCCTCAGAGGACATTTACTGTGTACCATTGTCAGTGAGCAATTTAAGAGGAATGCCTTCCCATCTAAAAATGTCCTTCAAAAAAACAATAGTGGTCTTGGTGGAAATGTTCCTCACAAAGACCACTTCAAACCACCGTGACTTTGCATCTACTAGGACAGCTACAAAGCGTTCTTGTTCGGGCAAAAACATGAAAGGACCAATAAAATCAAGACTGACTTTCTCCCAAACAGAGTCATCTTCAATCATGTGAAAGGACAAGTCTTTGATAGAACCACCACCCAGCTTCAACCTTTTCTCTGAATTCTTGCAGGCAGTACAATTCTCAACCCACCTTTTGGTGTCAGCGTCCATCCTGGGCCACCAAAAATTTTCCTTGACCCTTTTTAAAGTGAAAGTTTGGCCCAAGTGACTCTCATGAGCCAAGGCAATTGATTTTAGATCTTAATGAGACGGGGAATAAAGCGCTCACCCCTGACTATAATGTTATCAGGATTCACGGGCAATTCTTCAACAATTTTGGAGTAAGGTCTGACCTCATCAGAATACACACTCTCTCTCATAACGCCTTGAACAATCATCTTATGAACAGCATTGAGTTCACAGTCTTTGTCAGAAGCATCCAACCATTCACGTTTAGAGATGACCGCATGTACACCAGAATTTCTTTTTATCTATACTTGCAACAACCTCTTCTGTGGACACCTCACCCCCTTCACACATTTAGTCAGGAAGTCTAGAAAGACAATCAGCTACCTTGTTTTTTCAACCAGGCAAATATTCAATAGAAAAGTCACAATCTTGCAATTTAACGGCAAGTCTAGCAAGACGAAAAACGCTGGCCACAGATGACAAACCGAAGGGTAATCTGTTAAATTGGAAAACCCCTTCGGCAGTGACAAAGGCAGTGAGGTGTTTAGAGTCGGGATGTAACATGACCTGATGATATGCACTTTTGAAATCTAAAATCCAAAAGAACTTCCCTCCCGCCAAAAGAAACACTAACTCTGTGATGTTAGGGAGGGGAAAACGATCCATCACTACATTCTGATTAAGACTGCGAAGGTCCACACAAAATCTTAAGGAACCATCAGCCTTTTTAGTGATTACCACCGGAGATAACCACTGAGTGGCTTCTACAGATTCAATGACCTTATCTAAGACAATTTGATCAATAATCTTTTTAACCTGCTCCCTCATGGCAATAGGAACTTTCCTGGAAGAATGCCTCACAGGAATGGCATCTTTCTTTAAAATGATCTTATGTGTATAGTCTTTAGCAACACCTAACTTGCTATTGAAAACTGACGCAAATTGTTGAAGTACTTGGTTAACATCGTCTTCACTCACGACCATTACCTGTTCAGCAGACCTGGGGTTTACAACAATATGCAAATCATACCAATGAGACCACCCCAAAACCAGCAGCAACATAAATTTTCCCTTTTGTATGACGCACATGGAAGGAAATGTTAGCTTCAAAATAGCCAATTACACCTATATTGGTGCCATGATAACCTTTAAGTACAGCATTTGTATTGTTCAATACTCTGCCAGGCCAAACTGTATCAAATAGGTGTTTAGAAATAATAGTATATAACGATCCTGAATCAACCATCAATGTGACTGAATTGCCATCAATAAGAAAGTCCGCTTTGGGACGAGAACGTCTCTTGAAGTCATCTGAATCCTCCTGTTCCAGTAGAGTTGCAGTTTCCAAATTAACCATCATCACTTTATGTTGACAGAACTCCTCGGATTCCTCACGAAAGCCACTTTTGTTTTGTTGTTATTGCACATGCGGGCGTAGTGTCCTTTCCTACCATACAAACGACAAATTTGTGCCAGTGCGAAACACAACTTTGAGTTGGCAAGATGAAGACTGCTGCCACAACGAAAACACACACGTGTGTTGGATCTGATCTGAGAGGATACTGACGGTCTAGGCAAAGAATTACGATTTGGCACAGAAGTAGTAGGCTTCCACTTAACAAAATTCACCGAATCTGAATCACCGTCAATCTCTGAAACTTCACTAGGCTCCTTAATACTCATTTTTTGCATCTCTTTCATGCACTTCTGCTATTCCTCCACCACTTTAGCCAATTTAATGGCTTCCTTTAAGTTAGGATCTGCCGCTGCCCATAGCCGCTATTGAATTGTTTTGTTACTACATTGAACAATTAATTGGTCACGTATGAGTTCTTCTGTCATAGGACCAAATTTGCATTTAACAGCCAGTTCTCTTAGCCGTGCCACAAATTCATCTATAGTCTCATTAGGTCTTTGAGGTTGAGTATAAAATTTGTGACGTTGCATAATAATGTTCAAAGTTTTTGCAAAACGTTTATGCAATCGTAATTTAGCCTCTTTATAAACATCCTCCATAACATCTCCATTATCTTCACGTACTTCCGGTAAGTATTTAAACACATGTTGCCCTTCAGTGCCCAGACATCCAATCAATAAAGCTTTCTTTCTTATGGGAGAAAAATTAGAACCACCTAAAGCAACAATATAATTTATAAAAGTTTCGATCCAATCCTCCCATTCAATGGAAGGATCACCTTGCAGCATGAGAAATGATGGAGGAGGAACAACAGCCTGATTAATACTCATTGTTTTATGAGGAAGTACCAACAAAACAGTATAACAAGGTTGCTGGGTGAAGTGAAACAGTCACTAATAATCTTGTTAAAAATTCCAAGAATGTGTTGAGAACTGATCTGCAGAAATAAAAAAATAAAACTGCACAAAGGAGAAGAAAATATATTATTTTTCCTGCTTGAGACTGAAGTACCAATGATGGCCACAAGATGGCAGTGATCAGACAGGAGACTGTCTATGACTATGAATCTACACTCTATGGCAGTTGTTCCCAAACTGTGCGCCGCGGCACCCCGGTGCGCCATTAGAACTTTCCAGGGGCGCCGCGCATGTCTTGGGCACGTGGGAAAAGTCGTATGTTCTGAATAAGATTTAATTCACGAAGTTTGTAAATTAACTATTTGCAGCCTGAGTAACCCATTTGACAGTGTCATCCCCACCTGTGGGCGTCTGAATCATGATGTAGTCCAGCGCACAACATGCTTCACAATGCAATAAAGAGCCTCCGCTTTTACGGGACTGCTTCTCGTTTCCCCTTGCTGATAGATTTTCTCATTGATTGGTGTCAGGGTACATCCGCCCAAACGGGATTGCTAAAGGGCTACATGAGAAACTGAAACAAACATGAGTGCGTAATGTTTTGCTAACCAGAGTCAAAATTAAATGTATCACTGACAGCACACTGCATACATAGTGACTGAAACCTCCCCAACCCCCTGGTCCTTCAAGGTGTAATGAGATGAAATAGCTTCACCTACCTTCTGAAAGGGCTGCTCCGTCAAAACATCCTCGCCCATCATGCACTTGTTACCTTCACAATCGGGCGGTTCCCAAATATTAATGATGAGATATGTTTTTAAAGATGTACGGGTAATTGACCGCTTCTTCCCTCTGCACCCACAACCCTGCGTGTTCCCTCTCCCTCCAGAGTTTTCCGTGTTCCTTTACACTTCTAAATCCACCGTGTACGCCCTCCCACTAATGTGCACCATTCGGATGGAGGAAGATTTCAACAGAGCGATAACGTATGTGTTATATTTATTTTAAATGACTCCTCCTTTCTCAATTTATGAAAATCTCCTAGGCCATGTGCTTTACAAATATTTAAATTAAATTAAACCAGACAGTCCTCTTCTCACTGTCTGATACCTCACACTCCGGGCGGGACCGCTGATTTCTTTGCGCGAAGGGCGAGAATGAGCTCGGATTGGCTGGTTTCTGCGCAGGGCTTGGATTTTAAAATTGTCTGGTGTTAATTGGTGAAGGTCCGTCAGCCTTGGCTCTTTGCAGGATTTAGGATTGGCTGCAGAGAACTGCCCATGCCCCTAAGTGCACCTGCAGTTTATGTTGTTCAAGGTGAAGAAGTTTCTAGACGGGGCTTGTCCTTTTGTCTGTCTCTAATCATTGCTACAGGAAGGCTAATAACAGCCAGGTGCACATAACTCACTTCATTGTGCCCATGTTTTATACTCCTGCTTGAAGCCAGCATCGTTGCTAACTGCTTCTGGACCCATCACCTACTACAATTCAGTCTTTGCTAGTCTTCCTGCATTACGAGTCCATGATCTCCAAAGACCTCAACTGCTGTTGTTCATTTGCTCTCAGGAGGAAGAGACCATGTTATGGAGTGCAAGGGGCTCTACATTGGCTCATCCAGAGATTGTATTTTCATCGGAATAGTTTGCCATGTCTTCAAATGTATTCACGCGCTTTCCTCGTGCTATATAACTCAGACAATATCTAAGGAGCAAATATAAACTCCATAACCCACCCCAGATGGAACTTCAATTCAAAAGGCAAAGGTCTGCTCTCCCACAATTTCCTACCCAGAAACATCTGGGAAATCTCCTCCCTTGGCTCCTTCAAAAAAGGAACTACATATGGCTCTTTACTAGGGTAACTGAAATATCTGCTCCAAGAGATCCTAAGGTAGTGAGTCGAGGCTGGGCTTACATCCCCCCACCCACCTGAATAAAAATAAAGTGACATAATGGGGAGCCGCGGCCAAAGGCCAATAGATTAAAGGAGCCAAGGGTTGAAAAAGTTTGGGAACCACTGCTCTATGGTGTTGCAGAAGAGAAAGCAGATCCATTAGAGGACACGAAGGAGAGCAGCGGGAGGTAAGCGCGAATATGCTGCGTGCGTGGCCATAAAATCTGATTTAAATGAAAGACTAGTACTTCTGGCAGAGGCGTAAAGCTCGCTACACAGGCAGAGCAATGTGAGAAAGACGCACTCGTCACTAGACGCGATGTCTGTGACCATGAGAGAGCGTGCACTCGACGTAACAATGCAGGGCACGGGCAATTGCTGGGTGGCATGTGGAAGCAGGAGAGATGAGCTCGCGGAGAGGAACATGGCAACGGCAGGCGCGAACCTTGAAAGGCAATTAAAGTCAGGCGCGCGAGGGGAAAATGCCGATGCGCTTGATTGAAGAAAAAAAAAATGTTAAAACACATCGGAAGGCTGAGGGTCAGTACGGAGACAGACGGCAGGCAATTGGAAGGCAAGCGAGAGTTGAAAGCAGTTCAGGAAAAGCGTACGCGCAAAATAGTCAAAAGGGCAGCTGGCAGCAATAAAACATAGCGAAGGCAGGGTGGAGATGTAGCAGAAGACTCTAGTAGAAGAGCAGGGTGGCAGGAAGGTTAGGAAATGAAACGATCCTACCGCACCAAAGACAAAGGTGAAACAGCAGTACACAGGGTTCCTCTAATCAGCTCCAGGGTCCAGGAATAGTAGAAAGTTCACTGGTGAAGCAGAGTACATCTCATCCTGTCGACAAAATGAAGTAATCAGCTCCCAAGGAAGAGTCAGGAACATTTAAAGTGAAGTTTGTTGGAGCAAAGGAACCCCATGTAACCAGCACAGGCTGCAGCTACATAACTGACAAAGAACCACAGTATGTCATAGACCCCACATTCCAACAAGAGACATGACACATAAGGTAGAGGCAGAAGACAGACTAAGACACATTATAACACAGTTGCATAGAGAGAAAGAGTGTGTGTGTGTCTCTTTCATGACAGTAGTTGTTTACATTTATGTTTGTGCTCCTAAAGTCACAGAGAATGGGAGAGAAAGTGGGAGAAAGAGAGCAAACAAAGTACAGACAGTGTGTTCGTGTGTGGGGGCGGGGTGGCTGTGTTTGCATTATTAGTAACGGGGGATACTCACAGGTACTATTGAGATCCCAAGTGCTTGGGAAAGAGAGGGAAATAGAGAGTGACACACATAGAGAGAGAGGGAGAAACAGTAAGAGATGGGAGAGAGAGAGAGAGATACAGATAGACAGATAAACAGACTGAGCTAGTGTGTGACACTTTGGGATATCCATAGATTGTGTGTGTGTGTGTGTGTGTTGTAATACAAGCAAAGTGCTGTCCTGCTGGCACGCCTTACAGTATTTTATTTCTAATAATAGTATGTGTGTGTCCTTCCAGGTGTAAGAAGGTGACGTTTCAGAGTCCAGAGCAGGAGATGAAGATGAAGAAAAGAAAAAGAAACAAATATTGAAATTGTAAAAATTCAGAAACCAGAAGAAGAGATGAAGGAATATATAGGTAAATGGACTTGATCTGAATATTATGTTTTGAAGCCCACACTGAGACCTTGAGCGTCCGGCACCGTCTACAACTGGGGAGGAGAGGGGGAGGGGGGTAGCGACAGGTGCCAATTTCACACCCACACTGGTCTTTGATAAGAACCCTTCTAAATCCAGAACCAGTCGCGGTGACCCAGAACAGGAGTCAACGAAAATGAGGGTCAATTCAATAGGGGTCTCTTTAGGGTGAAGCTCTATCATGTGCACGATGAAACTACAGCGTGTCTGATCCTGGAGCCTGTATAAGCTGCAGAACACTCCTCTCATTGGGAGACGCTGCATAGTGTGAAGTTATAATCCGAGGAAGGCCTGGTCTGTGTATGCAGCCTACTGCATCTACTGCAACCACGGTCCTGGGAGGGTTTCTGTATCCTTAGCTCCTGTGTGTCTGATCCTGGAGCCTGTATAGGCTGCAATACAGTCTTCTTACTAGGAGAGGCTGAATAGCATGAACTTCCAATCCTAAGCAGTCCTCCTCTACTCCGTGTACTATAGTTTGCAGTACAGTGTAATCTCTAGTTTAGTGCATTGTGATATCTGATGCTCTTTCTAGTACAGTGGGTGTTTTACACTGCGTGCATGGTATGCCGTCTGGTGCAGTGTTCTATCTAGGACAGTCTAGTCCTTTTTGCTGTCTAGTAGAGTCTGCTTTAAATGCATACTAATACTGTGTGCTCTGTAGTGGTTTTTGGGCTGTACAGTGCACTATCATTTAATCCTGTGGACGGATTTGCTCCAAATTTGGCAGTTGATCTGCTTAGTCCGCTCAGGTCCAGTATTCCACATTTCATGCAGATCGGTGCAAGAGAAAACAAGAAAAAAGTTAAGGGGGAGGGGTCTAAAAAGTTGTGCTTTCCTATTCAAGCTCCTAATAAAAATTCTGCTTGTGCCTACTGCCCAAACCACTGAAACCACGTGCCCCAATCTTGGCATGTTCAGTATCGTAAGAGATACTAGGTTAAAAAAGATTCCGGTCAGGTTTGAAAGGGTTAAATCAATTGTATTATGTAGCCATTTAAAGTGTTGTCAGTCACATTTCAGTTTTTCCTCAAATGTGATTGGCTGGAGGAGCCGCTATTTCATAAACCAGCCCCCCCTCCATTTTATGAAGGACCTCATTTCAGATTTTACTGGTGCTTTTACACTCAGACACAGAAACTGGGGTTCCCTGAGGCTGTGAACATGCTCCCCGTCATTGATTCAGTGACACTCCAATAGAGTCAAGGGCACAGTGACCTATCGGGAGTCATTCACTCCGTTAACCCACTGCCATTCGCTCAGATGCACACTGAGGGACCTGAACATGCTCAGAGTCACTGACTCTGTGATGGAGGCAATAGCACAGTGACATAATCAGACAGAGACGTGTTTGCCTACCACCACCACTCACTTTAAGTGGTTGTTGCAAAGAGATGTTCAGGTAGCTGGGGCCTAAGTTGTGTAGTGCCTTAAATCTGTGTGTGAGGAGCTTGAAATTAGTGCACAAACGTGCAGACGTGCAAGCTTCCTTCATAGAGAACAGGTCTTACATATGCATTTGGCTTAACCAATGGACCAAGATCACTGACAGAAAGGGACCCCTGATATGGTATCTTTAACTTGAACATAATTGAAAACTGTTGAAGACTTCTTTATGACATGAAACCTCACCTAGATCAGCACAGTATGAGGCGTTGAATGCTTGGAAGCGTGCCGTGCATGCAAAAAGTAAGGAAAAGTATCAGAACAGAGCGTGCCGTACATGCAAAAGGTAAGGAAAAGTATCAGAACAGAGCGTGCCGTACATGCAAAGAGTAAGGAAAAGTATCAGAACAGAGAGTGCCGTACATGCAAAGAGTAAGGAAAAGCATCAGAACAAAGCTAAAAGGACAGTTCGTAGTTGGATGGATGCTAAATGGGACGCTGGGCAGCAAGTTGGAGAAGGGATCTGGTTGAGGGGGTTAAATTGAACCCCGTATTGACAAATAAGTCCAAGAAGAAGAAGGCTCAAGGAGAGAGGGATCCTGATACTCAAGGAGAGAGTGATACTGATGCATGAAGAGAGAGGGATACTGATGCTCAAGGAGAGAGTGATACTGATGCTCAGTGAGAGAGTGATACTGATGCTCAGTGAGAGAGGGATACTGATGCTCAGTGAGAGAGGGATACTGATGCTCAGTGAGAGAGGGATACTGATGCTCAGTGAGAGAGGGATACTGATGCTCAGTGAGAGAGGGATACTGATGCTCAGTGAGAGAGGGATACTGTTGCTCAAGGAGTGAGGGATACTGATGCATGAAGAGAGGGATACTGATGCTCAAGGAGAGAGTGATACTGATGCTCAGTGAGAGAGTGATACTGATGCTCAGTGAGAGAGTGATACTGATGCTCAGTGAGAGAGGGATACTGATGCTCAGTGAGAGAGGGATACTGTTGCTCAAGGAGAGAGGGATACTGATGCATGAAGAGAGAGGGATACTGATGCTCAAGGAGAGAGTGATACTGATGCTCAGTGAGAGAGGGATACTGATGCTCAATGAGAGAGGGATACTGATGCTCAAGGAGAGAGGGATACTGATGCTCAAGGAGAGAGGGATACTGATGCTCAAGGAGAGAGGGATACTGATTCTCGAAGAGAGAGGGATACTGATGCTCAAGGGGAGAGGGATACTGATGCTCAAGGGGAGAGGGATACTGATGCTCAAGGGGAGAGGGATACTGATGCTCAAGGGGAGAGGGATACTTATGCTCGAAGAGAGGGATACTGTTGCTCAAGGAGAGAGGGATACTGATGCTCAAGGAGAGAGGGACACTGATGCTCAAGGAGAGAGGGACACTGATGCTCAGGGAGAGAGGGATACTGATGCTCAAGGGGAGAGGGATACTGATGCTCAAGGGGAGAGGGATACTGATACTCAACGAGAGAGGATTACTGATGCTCGAAGAGAGAGGGATACTGTTGCTCAAGGAGAGAGGGATACTGTTGCTCAAGGAGAGAGGGATACTGTTGCTCAAGGAGAGAGGGATACTGTTGCTCAAGGAGAGAGGGATACTGTTGCTCAAGGAGAGAGGGATACTGTTGCTCAAGGAGAGAGGGATATTGATGCTCAAGGAGAGAGGGACACTGATGCCTGAAGAGAGAGGGATACTGATGCCTGAAAAGAGAGGGATTCTGATGCTAAAGGAGAGAGGGATACTGATACCCAAGGAGAGAGGGATACTGATGCTCATTGAGAGAGGGTACTGATGCTCATGGAGAGAGGGATCCTGATGCTTGAAGAGAGAGGGATCCTGATGCTCGAAGAGAGGGATCCTGATGCTCGAAGAGAGGGATCCTGATGCTCGAAGAGAGGGATACTGATGCTCAAAGAGAGGGATACTGATGCTCGAAGAGAGGGATACAGATGCTCAAGGGGTGAGGGATACAGATGCTTAAGGAGAGAGGGATACTGATGCTCAGGGAGAGAGGGATACTGATGCTCAAGGGGAGAGGGATACTGATGCTCAAGGAGAGAGGTACACTGATGCTCAAGGAGAAAGGGATACTGATGCTCAATGAGAGAGGATACTGATGCTCAGAATGAACCAAATACAGATAGTGTCTCTAGTGATTATATTCTGACCACCTCTCTACTATGTTGTACAGTCTGCGGCTGTTGGTTTCCCAGGTTATGGCAATAATGTGACTGCACTCGTAAACCCCACCAACTCCGACTCAAAAAGGCTTTCACTGTGGCAGGTCCTATCACTCACGCTTTAATCGTGCCTGTCTCAGCAATGCCTACGGCCCTGACGGCAACTGTTCCTGTTGTGACTGCCCTGATTTAAATGGCCTGGATCCATGTAGTTTCCGCAGCTACTGCTGCAGTGCCTGCTGCCACTAACTGTTCCCGTGACACAGAATTCACAAGTAGTTGTATGGAATCCTAATCCGCTAACAGGACTTTTCCCCACAGAACAGACTTTAGTTTTCACAACTCCAATTGCCCAGGGTCCTGCTGGATTCTTGAATGTATGAGCGATGCCCTAAATGGAGGAAGGGTCCCCGGAAAGTGGACACGCAGAGAAGATAGTCCGATAATTCAATTAGATGAAAGACCTCTAGATATCCCCAGGCTGGCTGTGGATTTGGATGAACTCATTAAGGGAAATTTGGATTTGAAATATATAGGCCAGTTTGAAAAATCTCTCATGATCTGGAAGGTCCTGGGGCAATGCAGCAGCATTGTCATTGAAATGCAGCATACGCTGCAATAGCAAAAAACTGTCTCCGCTCATGTGCAGTGCGAACATGGGGGTTACTCAAACCATGCCGGTAGACCAGTAGGACTGCAAGCCTGGGTTGTGGCCTAACCCCTTTTTGAGTGTAAGGCCCAAAAATATCTCCAACTCCTCCAGTGAAGTGGGAGTTCATTTGTGTGTCCTAAAATAAGGCCTTAAAGTGCCTCCATGCTCCCTCAGAATTTGTTAGGCACACAAAGTTGTTTATAGCACAATTTGTTCAAGGAAGTCAACATCCAAAAATAGATGGACGCAGCCAATCGGCAAAAAATTGCCTGTATCGACTCTACATCCAACGTGGCCAGTGAGCAGGCGTAAACTAAATTGGGGGCAACCAAGAGAGCACTCCGTCTGGCCTTGCCGCTGCACCTGCCTGCTCTCTGGGTTGGTCTAACCTGCTATGGTCGCATTGCTGCACCTGCCTGCTCTCTGGGTTGGTCTACCCTCCTACGGTTGCTCCGCTGCACCTGCCTGCTCTCTGGGTTGGTCTGCCCTCCTACGGTAGCTCCGCTGCACCTGCCTGCTCTCTGGGTTGGTCTACCCTGCTACGCTCACTCCGCTGCACCAGCCTGCTCTCTGGGTTGGTCTAACCTGCTGCGGTCGCATTTCTGCACCAGCCTGCTCTCTGTGTTGGTCTACCCTGTTACGGTCGCTCCGCTGCACAGACTGTGCTTGCAAAGAGACAGCAGGACTACCATCATCATGTCCCCTAGGATCACTGGAAGCAGAGTCGTCGGGTGGAACTCCGCCGACTGAAAAATCACTTCCAGAATCTGCTCCATGTACCTCGCCATCAGATGCTGTCTCTGTCTCTGATCCTGCTTCACAGCCGTCCTCCATAACCAGAGTTAGGACCCGGGCAGCAGTCATCCACAGAGATGCCATCTTTGCTGACTGGCTAAAACCTTCCATCTGAAACACTGCCCTACGTAGAAGGCAGAAGTATTGTTCTAAATCAGTTGGTGGGTGTGTGCGTCTGTGAGATGTGTACAAAATTAAATAAACAAAAAAGAGTTATCTTTCTTGTTGAAAATGCTGGTTCTCCAAAAACACTAAAGAAGTTAAAAAAATACTCTGTATTACTTCACCTTGTCACATACCCAATACTACAGCATATCTTTGGCCGACGCCCACACGAAAGGGGATCAAACAAAACACATTATAACAACAAGCAGCAATGTCATTGGTAGTGTCACTTATGATGTCATCATTGATGTCATGTGTGAGGACATACACAGCGCTAAGGGGTTGCCTGAGTTATGGCATGTTATGCCAACCAAAACTGGTAACTTTCTGTGGTTTTTACACGTTTGAGGCGGAATCACAACTCCGTTTCAAACTACATTTGCCAACTAGGGCCCTCACTACATTCAATTGATCTCTACTAAGCTATGGCATCTAGTGCAGTGTGCTCTCTAGTGCAGTGTGCTCTCTAGTGCAGTGTGCTCTCTAGTACAGTGTTCCAGATATTACTTTGTGCTTGCCAGTACTATGTTGTGCACTGTACTGCCTGGTAATGTGTCTTCCAGGGCAATTTGCTGTCCACTGCATTGTACCTTTGAATATAGTATGACACCTTGTACAGTGCACTGCCTAGTGCAGATTTCTGTTTAATACAATGTGCGCACTAGTGTTTCTAGTTTAGTATACTGCCTATAACAGTGCAGCATCTAGTGCAGCGTGCTGTCTAGCACTGCGTACTGTCTAGTGCAATATGATGTCTGATAAATTGTACCATCTACTACAGTGTAAGTGTATCACTGAGTACCATCTAGTGCAGTGTGCTGTAGAGCTCACAGTTCTCTCCAGTGCAGTGTGCTGTATAGTCCATTGTGCTCTCTGGTGCAGTTGGCTGTATAGCCCACTGTGCTCTCTGGTGCAGTGTGCTGTAGAGCCCACAGTGCTCTCTAGTGCAGTTTACCATCTAGTGCAGTGTGTAGTCTCATAGAGTATACTCTCTAGTGCTGCAGTAGTGTATTCAGCACAGTGTACTGTAGAGCAGGGTTCTCCAGTGTCACTCCTGGAGGGCCCGGTCCATGCCAGATTTTTTTTAAATAACTACATTTATCTAAATGTGGATATGCTAAAAATCTGGCATGGATCCGGCCCTCCAGGACCGACATTGAAGACCCTGCTGTAGAGTGCGGTCTACATTGTGGATTGTAGTAGTTAGTCCATTGTGCTCTCTGGTGCAGTGGGCTCTTTTGTAAAGTGTGATCTCCAGTACAGTGTGTTGTCTAGTGCAGTGTACCATTTAGTACATTATGTGGACTCTAGTGCAGTGCTCTGTCTAGTGCGCATGTGCTGTCTAGTGCGGTTTACCCCCAATACATTGCTCTCTCTCTCTAACATAGAGAGTGCAGTATATTGCATAGTATAGTATGCTCCTTCCAGATTGATGTAGTCTAGTTCAGTACAGTGCACTGTGCTCTTTCCAGAGATGTGCTGTATAGTGCAGTGTGCTCCTTTCAGACAGGTACTGTGTAGGGCAGTGTATTATACAGTTCAGTGTGCTCTTTTCAGGTAGTCGCTGTGTAGTGCTTTATGAAGTGCAGCGCGGTCCGTTGAGATACGTGCTATCTGGTGTAATTGAAAGTTCAGTGCGCTCCTTCCAAATAGGGTCGCCTCGTGTCAATTACCTAAAAATAAAATAGTATTTATATCCTTTATTTGTTCACATGAAATCTCTAATTCTGAATTTCTTCCCTGCAGTGATGGTGACTCTGGATTCAGATACAGCGCATCCTGAGCTCAGCCTGTCTGAGGGGCGGAGACGTGTGATGCTCGCAAGTAGAGCACTGTATCTGCCGGACCCCCCCAAGAGATTCACCAGCTCCGATCGTTGTGTGCTGGGGAGGGAGGGGTTCACCTCAGGCAGACATTACTGGGAGGTGCAGCTGCTGCAGGAGGGAGGATGGACTGTGGGGGTCGCAGCGGAGTCTGTGAAGAGGAAGGACTGGTTCAGATGGTCACCTGAGAGGGGAGTTTGGGCTGTTCAGGGGTGCAATGGTCAGTACTGGGCTTGCACCGCCACTGATGCCACTCTGTCCCCTTGTGAGGAGCCCCTAAAGCTAGGGGTGTATCTGGACTATGAGGGGGGGCGGCTGTCCCTGTACAATGCAGACTCCATGGAGCTTCTCTACACTTTCCCCGAGACTGCCTTCAAAGAGAAAATGTTCCCGCTCTTCTGTCTCCTCAGGTCAGGACTAGGGCTGAGGCTGGTGTAGGAGCTGTGCTCCCCCCGAGCAGATCTGAAACTGGGATAGGAGCTGTAACTCTCTTCCACACCCCCCCATTGTCCCCCTCCCCAGGAGAGCAGAGGCTGGGGTAGGACCTGCGCATCCCCCTCCACCCCCCCGAGCAGAGCTGCCAAATACCACACATCAGGGGTTATTTCCACGCATTTCAGTGCAAATTAACGCATTCATGCACTACAATGTATCTTTCATGCTTGTATTTTACCAGCTTTTGTTTTTCTTAAATCTCTTAAACCAGTCAGACAACAGGTGACTGTAGTTACCATGGAAACCTCCTCAGTGTCCAGTTTGTTACAATTTTCATATAAATTGTTCCTGACGCACATCAGGAAACAATGATCAAAGTGTCTGCAGAGAGCCACAGACAGACTCTGCGCTGCATACTGCTCTTGAGAGCGAGCGTCTATGCTCTGCTCTGTCCTCAAATCCTGGGAGGGACTGGCTTTTAGGGAAATCTGGCAGTGCCAGAAGGGCTGGTCTGACATAGTCGGTGTTGGCCAGTATTTGGCTCTTTGTGGACCTGTTTTACAGACTGATTGGGACGTTTTTTTACTGTTGATGTCCCTTTTATTACAACTTTCCCTGCCGCAGGCACAAATGCATGTAGTCTCTCTTACCTCTCAAAACACCCATACAGCTGATCCTTATACATTTAAAACGGTTCTCATTTGCACCGCTTTTTTACCCGTCTAATCTGCTAATGGGCGTCTCTTTCATTTTGTCCCCTGGGCATACTTCCTATCCTAGTCCAGTCTGAGTCTGTCAGATCACTCGCACAGAAGCAGCCAGGCCGTGCAGCTTGAAATTTTAGCCGCCAGCACAGCGACCCCAGGTAGATCTTTCAATGCTTAAACCAGGTAATGCATCTGAGTCCTGTTTACTTACTCTTGCATTCCATATAAATATGTATGTTTACCAGATTTGTCTCTGGAGTTTATTTCCATTCAATGTGTGACTCTCGTATAGTGATCAAAAGACGTACTGAGTCGCCTCTAAGTGTCTGGGTAAGTTCATGTTATCTTTGGATTACATTATGGAGCACGAATGAAAGATCTAGCGTGAGGTTTAAGGCAGTGAGATCCTCTCAGAGTGCTTGTCCGTTGCTCATCAAGGTGTTCTGACCACATGTTCATCCAGTCATTGGCCTCTCTAGATAGCACAGAAAGACACTAAACTCTTCCCTTCTGGTAATCCAGGTCAGTGATGCAGTCCCTATTTACACTTCACATTTTACTTGATCTTGCATTCCTGAAGAGTACAGCTTTTTCAAGAAATTGTGTTTTTGTAGGTTTTTGATGGATCATCTGATTCTTGTAAAGTACACGCTGTGCACAGAGTTGCCTGTAAGTATCTGGAAAAGTACAGGTTATGGATGGGTGTGGATGTCGGTGCACTGTTGATTGCTCCGTGTGCTGAGGCTGAAGTCAGTGAAAGTTTAGTAAAGTGACTCTCGATGGGTCATTTAGATGTTTCGATTACATGTTCATCCAATCCATACCCTTCTACAGAGCACACAGACCGAATGCCACACGTGACAGCATAGTTGCCAAGGTTTCAGATAGCTTAGTTGAGACATTTTCATAATTTCAGTGCAATTTTATGAGTGACATTCAACGACTATGAGTGACATTTTCTCGTGAGCAAAATCAAGCAAGGAAACATAAATATCAGATATAATGCCCATTTGAGCAATGAAAAACTCTAAGAAGATCTTAAAACATGCACAAAGCACCAGAAATGAAAGGGCACTGTGGTATCTGCATAGCTGCCAAGTTTTCAATTAACTTATGAGTGACTGTTGGAAACGGGGTAGCGTGGTGTGGAGCGGGAAGGCTAAACTCGGAGCATTGTGTGAAGCATCCGCGCAGCACACACAGGCAACACACCAGGCACGCCACAAAAAAGAGACCACACCAGGCTGTTATGTAAAAACAAAACGCTTTATCTAATTCAAGACAGCATTAGATGAGGCAGATGATCTTAGGATGACATTCAATTCATTGCATTGTAAAACTTGAGTAATTCATTCAAGTGCATAACAGCATTAAACCTTCATAAAGGTGAAGAGACATTGGCAACATGCGTCTGAAAGCAGGTAATACTGTAGGTAATGCAGGGCAGTAACGAGCATAAACCACAGCCTATTCAGGCACATTCAGTTAATCAGAAAGCAGATGCAGGTAGGCATAAAACACTAGAGGTAATGAGGAACCTGTGTCAGCCTAGGCGTAACCACATTCAGCACAGTGGGTGCCCTAGTGCAAGTAGCATTCAACATAGGTACATTTAGTTCAGAGCAAGTACTTCAATGAGGCTCAATGCATGTAGGTACATTCAATCCTATAGCGACCTTTAAAGCAGGTAGATAATGCAGGGCAGGTTAACACTGAGGCTCAATACATTTAGGCAGATTCAATTCAGTATAGACCTGGCTACAGGAAAGCAATGAGCAGGGGAAACATTTCTTATTTCCTTTCATTAGGACAACATCCCTGGTGGGCATTCAACATCAAGGTAAACTAGTTTGCATAAACCCACGTTTCTCAACACCCCAGGATTAACAATCAGGGGCAGGAACCAGATTAGCATAGGAGCATGAGTATTCGTCAGAACACCAACAGCCTAACCACATCAGATTGGGGCGTAAAACATCTGAGAATGGAGGCATAAATACATTGGCATAACACAGGGGATATACCCCCGGAACATCATGGCCTTCCACCTAACCCTGTCCAAGGACGTTGCAGCTGCCCACTGTCCTGCGGGGCAGCTGAGTAAAGTAAATCAGGCCAGTCAACGCCGTTACCGTTGGAGCCCCTTCTCTTGGACTCTAGAGTCACGAATGCCCCCAACACGTGGCACTGCTGGTTCCCCCCAGGCCCTAGGCACCGACACTGTGCCTCGGCCGGGCCCCCGCCGGTCTCCAACCTCCGCCCGCACTCACCAGGCTTCCTGCAGGGGGGGGCTGCTTGTACGCCAGGCGGCTCCTTCACCTCCGGGCTGCCGGCACGATCACACGCGGGGCTCTCCTCACCTCACGGGAGCCCCGCCGACCGCAGCACCTCCCTTGGCTTCACCCGGGCCCCTTCCTGGGCCCCGGGACTTAGATGCGGAGCACGCGAGGCTCCGGACGGCTTCCGGCGTTCCCCGTCCCTCCCGCGCTGACACAGGCAGGCCCCTGGCCTCCGTAGGCTGCAGGCAGCAGGAGCCAATCCCAGCGAGGCTCCTGGGGGCGCGGCCTATGACGCGGCCGGCGCCCCTGTCGCTTGGCGACGGCTTCACCACGCGATAGGCCCCACGCGGCCTGGTCCGGATCGCGGTGGTGAACCTGGCCACACTGGCCACACTTCTCCGGATTCCAGCGCAGGGGCCTCGACGGTGATTCGGGCCTCCGCTTCTTCTGGTCTGAGCGGTGCCCGGGTTGCAGCGGGGATCGCGGCACAGGTCTTCCTTCTTCGGCGACCCCGCGGTCGCGGCGGTGAGCTTGGGCAACTCCACAGTGCGGGCACAATACGGGGTAGGCTCCCGTCTAATTAGTATAAAAACCACGGGGTGGGCTCCCGTTGGTTTGATTAGCACCACGTGGCGGCACACACGCGGGGTGGGCACCCGCTTGCAGGCAAAGCTCAAGGGGGATCCCCCACTCCGGGATCTCCTCAGGACACGTGGCAGCACAGCGCTGCGGTCGCGGCGGCGACAGGGACACACAGCGCTTCCTTCTTCATAGCGCTTGACCTCCTCACAGCGCACAGGGGCCGCGGTGGTGATGCCTTACACAGCGTTTCTTCAGGGCACAGCGCTTCTTCAGGCACGCAGCACTTCTGGGTAGCACAGTGCTTGGGCAGCATACAGCGCTTTCAGGTCCCAGAGCTTTAAGATCACAGCGCTTCTTCAGGCACGCAGCGCTTCGGGGTAGCACAGCTCTTGGGCAGCATACATCGCTTTCAGGTCACAACGCTTTAAGGTCACAGCGCTTCTTCAGGCACCGTAGATATAGCGCTCCCCAGGCGCTAGGGTGCAGGCAGTCCAAATATGGCGCTCACTAGGCGCTAGAGGCCAGGGGACAAGTAGTGCAGGGCGAGATCAGAGGCTAGCAGGGCGGCTCACCAGTCCTGAAGCAGCAGCTCCTCGGAACGGTCATCCTCCAGTATGGTGGCAATCCTGCCAGCACCGCAGCCTCCACTCCGGCAGGGTCCCTTTAACTGGCCCTGGGGACGACAGAGGGGTGCAGATGGGCACAGGGGCCAGCACACAGGCCCAATGTGGCGGTACCTCCTGGCAGAGTTCCCCTTCACTGTCTGGACTGACTCTTGTCTGACTCTGTACTGAGCACATGGCAGCACAGCCCCCCTATATATATGCCCCTCACCCCACCTACCAGAAAGGGCTGGAAGCTTCTGGAAGGTTCCTTGGGGAACCGGTCTTCACTGGTTTAGGGGGAGGTGTAGAGCACCCTGGCTGCCAGGTTTCCCTCCAAAAGCTGGGAGTGCTGGGAAACAACAACTAGACCGCCCCTCAATTCGGTCAGGCGGCACATAGGCAGGCAGGAATGGCGTCCATTTTAAAAGTGACAGTGACACCATTACATAGTAGTGCTCTTTTACATTTTACACACAGGGTAAAATACATAGGTTAGGGGGGAAACGCAAAAAATTTCTGGGACAAAGGGCCAAGTCCAACAGTGACATACCATTGCTAAATGTGTGACACTTCGAGTGACACTTTCAGGTGAGTAAAACCAAGCATTGGAGCTTGCAACAGGGTGCCATGCCACAACTGACTACTTGCACTATTGATGTGGAGGTGTTTTCTGGGCAATGTGAGATCCCTGCCTAAGCATGCCATTGAAATATGGGACAGGCACACTGAGGATTCCCCTGATCTCGGATTTCTCACCGAGATCTGGCTCAAACCTGCCTCCACACCTTCCATTACCTTGGCACTCCCTTAGAACTACTGAATTTTAAGGCTGGACAGGGAGGATAGAATAGGCGGGGACATTGCTATTGTTTACAAAGAGTTATTGAAAGTATCTATAATTGATAAGAGCTTGAAAGACGAGCTAGAGATCTGAATTTTTAAAATTGAGCTAACGCCCAAGGATAGCTGGAAAGGCACCCCTGTGTATCGCCCCCCAGGGCCTCTCTCGGACTCTACCCTGAAATTAATGGAGCGTATTGCTACTCATATCATTTCCTCTAAACATATTATTTTATTAGGTGATTTCAACATTTCTAGCAAAAACAGTTCTAATATAGATTCTGTTCAATTCCTTTCAGATTTGGCCACTTTAGGATTGGAAAAGATTAACACTGGGCCCACCCATTTTGTGGACCACACATTCGATCTCATTCTGACCAATTCTCCCCGCATACACACCGAGGCCCCTCGCCCGGTTGGATGGTCTGACCACTCCCTGATTTATTTTCAGATCATGGACACGCAGTCGGCTCCCACCCCCAACAAGTCCTCCCACAGCTTTAGGAGACGATGGCATAAAATTACCCAAGATACTTTCAAGTAGGAATTTAAGGCCTCTATGATTTGTGAATCGGTAGACATTAATTTAAGTTTAGATGACCTCCACAGGACTTTAAAATCAGCTATTGACATCCTTGCCCCTCTAAAAAAACAATACAAAGATGCTCAGAGACGGCTTGCGGCCTGTACTCGCCCGATCAGCGCAAGGAGAAGGCAAAGTGAGAAAAACTGGAGAAACGTTGGCAACACTCTCACAGTCCGGATGAGAAGGAAACCTTAAAAAATGCACTAGCACTTTATCATAAGAATATTAAAAAAAAGCCCGAAAAGTTCACATTTTCTCAACTGAGCCAGGCAGGTAATTCTACCAAAGAACTTTATAAAGTCCCTAAATCCGTCACTAACCCTACTGCCTGTGACATCACTACCCCCTCCCCAAGTATTGCGTGATGATATTGCCGATTACTTTGTAGAAAAAATTAACAAGATATACAATAAATTTCCTAAAACCACAAACATCTAGAACGTAAAATCTATTCTCACTTCATCTCCCATGGAGAATGCCTTTCTTCTGAAAAGCTTTACCCCCCTTCATGTGCAAACCGTGGCGGAAATGTTGAAAGTGGCTAAAATCTGGGTCACCTCTTGATATTATGCCAGCAAAGATATTTGTGCTGCTAGCTGCGCATCTAGCCCCCTCCATCTGCGCAATTTTAAATTTATCATTGAATGAAGGTCAACTTCCACGCGAGTGGAAGGCTGCACCGGTCCTTCCGATTTGCAAGAAGGCGAGCCTTCCCACATCTGATCTGTTGAATTATCAACCCATTTCTCTTCTCCGCTGATGAGTAAACTTCTAGAAGGGCTGTTAGAAATGGGGGTCTCTAGTTGGCAATGGTATTCACCTTTGTCCAAATAGGGACCCTTGCTTCTAGTCAGGGAAAGGGGGATACACTCGTGAATAACCCCTGCTCACCCCCTTGGTATCTTGGCACGAGCAGACAGGCTTATCTCAGAGGCAGTGTGTAAAGCATTTGTGAACACATACAGTAATACAGTGAAAACACTACAAATGGACACCACACCAGTTTAGAAAAATAAGTAATCTTTAGTAGACTTAAAACAAGACCAAACGACAAAAATCCACAATACTGCAATCAAAAATAGACTTTAAAATGGTAGAAATAGCTTAGTTCAATGTAGATGGTAAATGCAACACTTTACTCTCAAAGTACCTTGGATGCGTCACGCAACACAAACAATAGGGTCACAGGGAAGGTGATGCGTCGGTTCCTTGCTTCAGGGGAGGTGATGCGTCGGTTCCTTACTGCAGCGCAGGGGAGGTGATGCGTCGGTTTCTTACTGTGATCCGGTGCGATGTGACAAGATGGCGCCGCGATCCGGTGCGATGTGAGAAAATGGCGTCTCAGTACGATGCGACAACGTTGGATGTGATGCGTGTATGCCCGACGGCCGTGCGGCGAACTCGGTAACTTCTGAGCCGCGACAGGCCCTGCGACCCGCTTCTCCGGTGATGCGACGGCGTCCTCTGCGGCGGCGAAACGTTTCTCCGGTGATGCGACACGCTTCGTCGATGATGGGACGGCGAACAGCTGCAGCGGCGGCCCGCTTCTTCGGCGATGCAACTGCTGCGGCGGTGACACGCTTCTCCTCGTTGCGTTGCGCTTCCAGCTCCCAGCGACTCGCAGTCTTCTCAGAGGGCCCAAACAACAGTAGGCACCTCTCTGCAGGCAGAATTCCACAGCAAGGGAATTCAGGGGAGCTGGGGGGTGAAGTCTTGTATCCCTGAGACTTCAGGCAGGATGCAAGCTCAGTTTAAGCCCTTGGAGATTCTTCTTCAAGATTGCAAAAGTACACACAAAGTTCCTTTTCTCCTTTCCTTGGCAATAAAGTAACCACTGCAGGCCAACCCCAACAGCACAGCACAGGGGCAGTCTCCTCCTTCAGCTTCCTTGGTTCTTCTCCTTGGCAAAGGGTCGTCTTGATTCCCAGAAGTGATCTAAAGTTCTGGGGTCTGAGTCCCCCCTTTTATACACCAAAGTCCTTTGTCTCTGAAGGCAGAGAGTGTCTGTACCTAGTCCAAACCGGTTCTTTGCAGTCCTGGAGCACTTTGTTTACAGGACTCATTCTTTCCTTTGACAGTGTGGGCCAGGGTCATCAGACACACCACAGGAGGTGGAGCCAGCATTGTGGAAGGCAGGCACAGCCCTATTCAGGCCCAGGTGCTACTCCTCCCACCACTCCTCATGCAGATAGGTCTATTCAGCCTTGTGCCTACTCACCCTGTCTCCTGGAGACACCCCAGCCCCTGTCACTCACAAACAAGACATGGAATACACAACCTAGCAGAGGCAGGCTTGGATGGTAAAATACCTACTTTCTAAAATTGGTATTTTCAAACACAGAATGTTAAAACCAACTTCACTAAAAGATGTATTTTATCATTCTGAGTTCAGGCACACTAAACTTGAATTTCTACCTAGTTCCCTGAGTCAGTTAGGATTATAAGGTGTTATAATCAAACTGCCCATTCTGGCCTATGGGAACAGGTAGCCTTGCAATAGTGAAAAACGAAATTGTCTGTAATTCACTATCAGGACATGCTACACACATCAGGGCATGTCCTACCTTTTACATACAATGCACCCTGCCCTTGGGCCTACCTTAGGGGTGACTAATATGTAGAAAAGGGAAGGTTTGGGGACTGGCAAGTCGACATGGCAGCCCCAGGCTGCACACAGGCTCTGCAATGGCAGGCCTGAGTCACATTTTACAAGCTGCTTCTGAGGGTGGCACAACCAGTGTTGCAAGTCCACCAGCAGCATTTGATTTACAGGCCCTGGGCACATATGGTGCACTGTACTAGGGTCTGACCAGTAAATCAAATGAACCAATCATGGAGTCACTAATCCAATACAATACTTTACAATAGGGAGCACTTGCACTTTGGCACTGAATAGCAGTGGCAAAGTGCCCAAAGCATCTAGACCAGCAAAACACATAGCAAAAACACAGGAGGCAACGGCAAAAAATGGAAGGGAGACCCACGCCAATGGTGCCAGGTCTAACACGTGTCCCCTCCAGCTGAAATGTGGGGAGAACTACCCACCCCTTGGGAGTTCTCTTCACTAAGGCGGAAAAATCTGGACAGACCATCAGCACCATGGGTGCATACGAGGGGGTTGTCCTCCAGTTCTCTGCTCAGGGGCGGCTCATTGATTGGCTGCGGGTGTGCAAGTGTGCAAGTAAAAAAACAAAGCTGCAACTTGACACCTCTGTGTCGATCTGTTGGGGCACTGAACTCCTGCGTGCAGTCACTAGTGGGGGTACCTGCAGAACCAGAAAAGGCACCTCCCAGAAACACATGTGCTACAGTATGTCCGGCAGCTAAGTGTGCTGTTTGTTTCTCTCTGCAGAGAGACCACGTGGTCCTGGTCCGCCCATTGCACCCAGAGGCTGAGTCGGGCTAGATCTGCAGCCGAGAGTGGGCCGCCGTGACACAGAGACTCACTGCAGCCAGTAAATGATCCTTTCCGACACTTGAGCCAATTTATTCGACAAAGGAATGGTTCAGAACAAGCCAATGTTAATGCACGGGCAGGCTGTGGTTATGAAGCTAAAGTTCAGGTGCGCAACTAGCGCGCCTCATGGTGGGTGATCCCAGTGGTGCTCTGCTGCGTGACTCATGGTGAGTGATTCCAGTGGTGCTCTGCTTTGTGACTCAGGGTGAGTGATCCTGGTGGTGCTGTAATGCTCTCCTCGTGGTGGGTGATCCAAGTAGTGCTCTGCTGCGTGACTCATGGTGAGTGATTCCAGTGGTGCTCTGCTGCGTGACTCATGGTGAGTGATTCCAGTGGTGCTCTGCTGCGTGACTCATGGTGAGTGATCCCAGTGGTGCTCTGCTGCGTGACTCATGGTGAGTGATCCCAGTGGTGCTGTAATGCGCTCCTCGTGGTGGGTGATCCCAATGGTGCTGTAATGCGAGCCTCGGGGTGGGTGATCCCAGTGGTGCTCTAATGAGTGATTCATGGTGGGTGATCCCAGTGGTGCTCTAATGCAATCCTCATGGTGGGTGATCCCAGTGGTGCTCTAATGCGTGACTCATGCATTCTAGTGCGGTGATGAGCTCACCAGCACTAAAATGCATTAGTCTAACCCCTGATGTGTGGTACTTGGCAGGGCTGGTGACAGTTGTAATTACCATTTTGTGGGAAGGAGGTTAACAGCTATTGAAGTACTGTTATGGTTACTGGTGAGGGGAGAGAGAGAGAGAAATGTAGAAAGAGTGAAAAGACTGGTGATGAGGAAGGAGATGACGTGAAATATGCAGATGGAGGATTTCTGAAAGATGTGAGGAGGGAAAAATGGACAAAAGTAACTTGTATTCTGAGAAACTGCACATTAAAGTGGTGTGTAGGAAAGAACAGGAGTGATTGAGACATTCTGATTATCAATATTCCTTCCACAGTCCGAGCAGTTTTTAATACACGGAGGTGAGGAGTATGCTTTCTCTTACTTTATATGCAGCAGCCAATAAAAACAACCATCTTACAATGAAAAAACGTAATTTCCCATGAACACTTCTTATGACCTCACAATATCATGTACCAATCAGACCCAAGAGAGTCGTATAAGATGTTTTGACCCCATAGTCCAACATTAACGATTTAGAACGTTTCAGAACAACTCCACCAGAACTGCTGACATCCCCATCCGAAAACATCACCCGCGACTCAGCAAAGGAACTCCGGTTGCCTTCTGTAACGAAGCCAGATCCAAACAATCTCGAACTTTAACCAGAACTCCTTACTGCAGAACAGTGCTCAGCCCTGCTTTCCTTCAGTTCCTGTAACCAGAGTACACGATGTAATAAGCCATAACAGATCGTGCAAGGAAAACCAAGGGTGGGCCATATTATATAAATCAACATAGACTGACAGAATGACTCATAAGAGACATATGGCAAAATATTATGTTTGAGTACATACAGAATATACGTGGGTGGGATAATCCTCGCCTCTGTGTCCTAAATAGAATTTAATATTATTTGACACAATAGCTAGAAACGTTTATATTCTATATCAGGACAGGAGGCTTCGGATTATGCTTGTTTAAAAGTGACCCACAACCACAGATGCAACATCAACAATCAGTTTATGATAAAAGACCTTAAATGTAGAATCAGAAGACCAATTGGCTGCATCCATGATATCCTCCAAACGGGATCCCAGGGAAAAAGCCTTAGAGGCCAAAGTTCCCCTAACTGAATGTGCACCAAACAGAGAAGAATCAATTCCTGCTACAGAAAACAACCACCTAACCCACCTAGCCAAGGTGGCTGCTCTTACATGACCTAAAGGTTTCTGAAGTGCAATAAGAACTTGACCGCCAGGAAACTAGCGCAGTTCCCTAGTACAATCTTCATATGTTTTTTAATCTCGCACAAAACAGAGTTTTTGATTATCTGGAAAAGAAGGGTAAGCTATACATTTAGAATGAGTTTTGGTATGGTTAGAAATTCGGAATATAACTCCCGTAGCAGAAAGTACTCTACCCGTTAAATCCAAGGCTCTGACAGCAGAAATATGCCTAAAAGAAATCAGGCATAGCAGCAACATGAGTTTTGAAGATAATTGCTTCCTGCACAAGTCTTCATTAGCTGGTCAGGCCTTCAAAAACCTGAGAACAATGTCAACATCCGATAAAGTAGAGTACCGTGGTTTAGGAGGTTGAATCAAATGAATATCACCTAACAGTTTACAGACCAAAGGATGGTGACCCATGGGGCGACAATCTAAAGGCTAATGACCTGTAGCTGATTGATAGTTGTTAATCGATCGATAGGAGAGACCATGATACGCCAGTTGGGATTGGAAATTCATGATTAAAGGCAGATGTGCGACCAAGGGATCCACACCCCTCTCTTTGCACCAACAAACCCATCTCTTTCAGGCCGAAGCATACCGTTTGTGGGTCCCAGGAGCCCAGGATTGTTTGATGTAGCAGGAAGAGCATTCCGAAAGACCTGGCATTTGCCAGCGTCCTCCGAAACCCTCCATGCTACTAATACCAGCTGGTTGGACAGGTCCAGAGGATGAGGAGATCCCGCGGGATCAATGAGCAGGTCCCGGAAGCTGAGATTTTTTATCGGCGCTTGACAAGACATCTCCAGCAACAAAGGGAACCAGGGCTGAGCCCTCCACAGAGGGAATATGAGAATCAATTCTGCCATCTGCCGTCTCACTTGCGATATCACTCTAGGAATCATGATGAAGGGGGGAAATGTGTAATGGAGATTCCCATACCACGGCTGTAGGAAAGCATCCGAGCTCGCTGCCAGGAGATCTGGTGTCCAGCTGAAGAATGTCAGAAGTTGGGCATTCAGGCATGACGCAAATAGATCCACTAAACAGGGGCCCCAGATCAGGTTGAGTTGGTGAAAAATCTGTGGGTGTAGTTTCCAATCGATCGAATCCCTGAGAAGTCAAGAGTTCCAGTCCGCTATTACATTTGTTCTCCCTGGAATGTACTCCTCTATTACTGAAATCTTATTCTGAAGAAAAGACGCTAAGGGCTAGATCTTCCCCCCCCCCCAGTCTGCTGATGTACCAGACCGCTGAAACATTGTCCATTCTCAGGAGAATACAGCATTGTGACTTGCCAGGGGACAGGGTCTTGATTGCAAACGATCCTGCTAACACTCTAGGTAATTGATGTGAAGGCGAAGTTTGTCTGGAGACCGCCGGCCCCCCTGTAAATATCGGGCCGCGTCTTGCCCCGAGCCCGATTCCATC
This sequence comes from Calotriton arnoldi, assembly GCA_963921515.1. Classification (NCBI taxonomy): domain Eukaryota; kingdom Metazoa; phylum Chordata; class Amphibia; order Caudata; family Salamandridae; genus Calotriton; species Calotriton arnoldi. Next base: position 619,860 of record CAWUFW010008328.1, on the reverse strand, counting down.
ACCACATCTGGAACGCTGCCAAAAATGGCCTTGCCATTCCATCCTTCCATATGGTCCAACAACCAAAATATTGTAATGTAAGATGAGCCTTTCCGAAGATGGCGAATCTTGAGTTGTTGAAGGTTGTGATAGTGAAGGGGCCCTGGGAAAATCGTCTGAATAGAGGATGCTAATAAACCCACAATCCTGTCCAGGGATCTCAACGATACCATCAAAGATGATACAGTCCGTCTCATTTTCTTTTTCCAAAGAAATCTTTTGGGAAGGAAGTTGAAGTAGAGCTTGAACGGAATCTATCTGAAACCCAAGGCATCCATCTGCTGAGATGGGATCAGGCACGACTTGGGAACATTGATCATAAATCCCAAATCCTGTAGCAATTGAATAATCCATTGCAGGTGTTGAAGCACCACTTTGCATTTCTGGGCCATAATTATGAGCTCGTCCGGATAAACGATCAGTCGAACACCTCTTAGGCTGAGGGATCCACCACTGGTTTAATTTTGGTGAAGCACCAAGGGGCTGAAGAAAGGCCCAAGGGAAGGGCCGTAGTTTCACACCATGCCTGATCCCCATGAAATAGAAGAAAACGTCGGTGAGGGGAAAAGATAGGAATTGTCAAACATCTTTCAGATCGAGTCTGACAAGCCAATCATTCTCTTACAAATGCCCTACATCATGAAGTGGCGATAAGACACCCAAGAGTTGAACTGCTTTAGTTTGAGGACCACGTATGAGCCTCCTCCCTTCTTTTGCACTAGAAAAATTGAGCTGATGAAACCCCTGGGATTGGGAATTGTTTGCTCAATTGCTCCTTTGCGCAACAACTCAGAGATCTCCATGTTGATAAAAGCTTTCTCTAAAAAGGTAGAGGAAGGCGGCTGTCTTTTGGAACAAGGTCCTGTAGAATTCTAGTTTGAACCACTGCACCGAATCCAGCACCCAAGCGTTGTTTGATGAGTGTTGTCAATTGGGTAGGAAGTGTCGTACTCTGCCCCCTAGAATCACCCCAGAAGGAGGAATAATGGGTACCTGAATAGGAGGAATTTCCTCCACGTGACGAGCCTCTACGACAGCTGGGACCTATGGGAGCGTCCACGTCCCTGCCTTGTAGGACAGAAGTTTCCTTGATTGGAGGCATTATTGTAATCATCTCTGCCTTTAGGTTGGTAGCCTCGAAATGAGGTCTGGACAAATCCTCCGCCTGATGCACGACCCCTGTAGCGCCCGGCCCTGGTAAAAAGTGTGTGGGGGGGTAAAGCGAAGTTTGAGCTTTTTCTAAGGTGGGGAAAAAGGGCCACATACTTGCCTAGGTCTTTTACAAATCTATCACCAAAGAGCTGCCTATTAGCCATTGTACCTGCTTCAGAGCTTGCCGCTCAACCAATTTAGGAGGCGTATTAGCAGATGTCAGCGTCTCTCAGAGGAAATTGTGCAATTGGCATTCCCCAGTAAGTGAATAACTTGTTAGCCCATTCCATCAGGGCATCCGGGTCAACTGGGGAGCTCTATTCTTTAGACTCGACCACTAGTTCTAATATTTTGTTCAGAGGACCGGGGATTTCCAATAACTTATCTTGACATCCACGCCTAGGCAGTCAGTGCCCTTCTTAGGATCCTTTTCATATGAACGCATGAAGACCGCTATGCTCTATACCATGGGTACTCACAAACTTTCTCTCGGGGGCCAAATTTACAGTGTGGTTTGTGGCTGAGGGCCGCACCGGTGGGGGCAGGGTCAGTGGGGGAGGGGGCGGGGCTAGAGCAACAAAAAAAACTGTGACCATGAGGTTGAACACAGGCCCCAGCAGCGGACACCTTCGTCCACTGAGCCACCAGACCCGGCATACACGCATCTCTTTCTCTCTCTATCTCTCCCTCCCTCTCTCTGTCTCCCTCCCTCCCTCTCTCTGTCTCCCTCCCTCTCTCTCTCCCTCCCTCCCTCTCTCTCTCTCTCTCTCTCTCTGTCTCCCTCCCTCTCTCTCTCTCTGTCTCCCTCCCTCTCTCTCTCTCTGTCTCCCTCCCTCTCTCTGTCTCCCTCCCTCTCCCTCCCTCTGCCTCCCTCTGTCTGCCTCCCTCTGTCTGTCTACCTCCCTCTGTCTGTCTACCTCCCTCTGTCTCTATCTGTCTCGCTCTCTCTGTCGCCCTCCTCCCTCCCTCTGTCTCCCTCTGTCTCCCTCTGCCTCCCTCTGTCTGTCTCCCTCTGTCTGTCTCCCTCTGTCTGTCTCCCTCTGTCTGTCTCCCTCTGTCTCCCTCCCTGTCTGTATCCCTCCCTGCCTGTATCCCTCCCTGCCTGTATCCCTCCCTGCCTGTATCCCTCCCTGCCTGTATCCCTCCCTGTCTGTCTCCCTCTGTATGTCTCCCTCTGTATGTCTCCCTCTGTATGTTTCCCTCTCCCTCCCTCTGTCTCCCCCTGACTCCCTCCCTCTGTCTCCCCCTGTCTCCCTCCCCCTGTCTCCCTCTCTCTGTCTCCCTCTCTCTGTCTCCCTCTCTCTGTCACCCTCTCTCTGTCACCCTCTCTCTGTCACCCTCTCTCTGTCACCCTCTCTCTGTCACCCTCTCTCTGTCACCCTCTCTGTCACCCTCTCTCTGTCACCCTCTCTCTGTCACCCTCCCTCTGTCTCCCTCTGTCCCTTTGTCTCTGTCTGTCCCTTTCTCTGCCTTTATCTGTCTGTCTGTCCCTGTCTGTCTGCCCCTGTCTCTGCCTCTATCTGCCTCGGTCTGTCCCTGTCTGTCTGCCCCTGTCTCTGCCTCTATCTGTCTCGGTCTGTCCCTGTCTGTCTGCCCCTGTCTCTGCCTGTCCCTGTCTGTCTGCCCCTGTCTCTGCCTCTATCTGTCTCGGTCTGTCCCTGTCTGTCTGCCCCTGTCTCTATCTGTCTCTGTCTGTCCCTGTCTCTGTCCCTGTCTGTCCCTGTCTCTGTCTGTCCCTGTCTCTGTCTGTCCCTGTCTCTGCCTCTATCTGTCTCGGTCTGTCCCTGTCTCGGTCTGTCCCAGTCTCGGTCTGTCCCAGTCTCGGTCTGTCCCTGTCTCTGTCTGTCCCTGTCTCTGTCTGTCCCTGTCTGTCTGCCCCTGTCTCTGCCTCTATCTGTCTCGGTCTGTCCCTGTCTCGGTCTGTCCCTGTCTGTCTCCCTCCCTCCCTCTTTGTCTTCCTCCCTCTGTCTTCCTCCCTCTGTCTCCCTCCGTCTGTCTCCCTCCGTCTGTCTCCCTCCGTCTGTCTCCCTCCGTCTGTCCCCCTCTGTCTGTCCCCCTCTGTCTCCCTCTCCCTCCCTCTGTCTCCCCCTCTGTCTCTCTCTGTCTCCCTCGCTCTCTGTCTCCCTCCCTCTCTGTCTCCCTCTCTCTCTGTGTCCCTCTCTCTCTGCCTCCCTCTGTCTGTCTCCCTCCCTCTGTCTGTCTCCCTCCTCCCTCTGTCTGTCTCCCTCCTCCCTCTGTCTGTCTCCCTCCCTCTGTCTGTCTCCCTCCTCCCTCCCTCTGTCTCCCTCTCTCTGTCTCCCTCCCTCTGTCTCCCTGTCTCCCTCTCTCTCTCTCTCTGTCGCCCTCTCTCTCTCTGTCTCCCTCTCTCTCTCTCTATCTCCCTCTCTCTCTCTCTCTGTCTCCCTCTCTCTCTCTGTCTCCCTCTCTCTCCCTCTATCTCCCTCTGTCTGTCTCCCTCTGTCACCTCACCCTGCGTGTGTGGGCAGCCTGGGCTGAGACAGCTTCCCGGGCACACACACAGCCGCACCCAGTACTTCACAGGTCTTTAAAAGACCATTTATTTGTTAATGAGGCTTTATTGTATTTCACCTCTTAGCACCCCTGAATCTTCACTCTGACTAATGCTGGAATCGCCCGGCCCCCATAGAGCAGAGTGTCTCGGAGTCCGCGCTGCTGCGGCGGTGTTTGCTGACACTCTTAAAAAATAATTTAAAAAAACAGGTACACTGTCTGCAAGGTCCGCGGGCCGCCAAGGAAGGCTTGCCGGGCCGCTGGCGGCCCGTGGGCCGTACTATGAGTACCCGCGCTCTATACGCACGAAGACCGCCATGTTCTATATGCACAAAGACCGCCATGTTCTGGTTGATCTCTGGTGTCTCAGTAACTTTACCAGCCAAACAAAATCAGGGACATTCTGAGCGTAATTTAGCCCTGACTTATTTTTCGAAGCTCTTGCGCAGTCTTGATTGCTCATAATCGGCCACCTATGAAGGAGGACACCATTCGGAAGATCTATGGTGAATAATCTGGGTCAAAAACCAGCAACTTATCTGGTTGGGGCTGAGTTTCCACATAATGGGTCTTATTGACAAGAGGCTTGCGCTGCCAGAGCATCACTTTTTATGATGCTCCGTTGGCGCAGGCCTCTCAATCATATCTATGAGGCTACGTAAAGCCATCCTACGTGGCTTTGCATGGCCTCAGATATGAGTAAGGCAACGCAGTGATGGTAAGTCACCCCCTCTGAGACAGTCGACGGTAATTGCATGCACACATAACAATCTCTCGCATCCATTGTATCCACATATTCATACAATAATTTTGTGAATACATTTAACGAAAAATCATTAATTGATTTATCATGATGATGGATACTGTCATCTTCCATCACTATATTAGTAGTTAGAACTACTTTAAAATTTTTAGTATCTACTTTTTCATTCACCATATCATTAGTGTTCTTCTTATGATTAGTTACCATTAAGACAGGTACAACAACAATTAATGTTAACCATAGTACCATTAGTAGAAAAAGACTAAATAAGCAAGCTTTAATACATCTACGTTTAAAACTACGGTTCTGATGTCCAGTCTCTGCTTTTTCTGCCATTTCTAATGGAAAATTTGCAAAAATCGAAAAATCCTAAAAAACTAAGAAAAAACTAACTAAACAAAAATTCTTAAAAATTCTATAACTATCCAAAAGTAGTGTACCCCCTCACTTTATGACTTTCTTCTTTACCACCCTTTTTTATATATATTTTCATCTTCTTCAGATTTCTGCTTCAATCAATTTAGATTTCTGCAATTCTTTCAATTAATTCCCAATTTTCTTGCACCTTAATTTACACTGTTCTTTTAAGGTGGCTCAAAACCGTCTCCTTCACCTTGTTTTGTACCAACTTCTTTGATCTGATCTGGTTCTTCAACTTCTTCCAAACCCATGTCCATTCTGGAGCTGTGTACTTTTTATTCGGAACCCTTACTCTTCTTGTTCTTCTAGCTGTTTCTTCTTCTGACTCACTTTGTTCAACCTGATCTGATACTTCTGCTATTGACTCTAGTGATTTCTGTTTCAGAGTGTACTTCAGTCTTTTCACTCCTTTTGCCCACATATCACCTTTTCTCGCTCTCTTTGCCTGTACTGTTTCTTGTGCTTCGTTGTCAAGATTGCAAGTTCTTTTACTCAGTTCTTTACTTTGTTGTACTTGCTCTTGATTTTCATTCAACACTTCTTTGTCATCTTCAACAGCAGTCTTACGAGACCCAGTAGCTGGTGCCCACTCTATTCGACTTTGTCCCTGTTCAAACTTTTGTTCAGTACTTTCAGAATCTGTAATTTCAGATCCCACATGTTCAAGTTCTTCAGCTCCTGGCTCTTCTTGTCTCTCCATCAGTTGCTGCTCTTCTTCTTGTCTTTAAAGTGGACTTGGGACTCTTCTCGTATGACTGGCATGTATCGAATTTGGCAAACCACCACACTTTACTGCTGTCGTCGTCGCTAGTATTATCTGGTAAGGTCCATGCCATCTAGGTTACAAACATGACTTTCTTACGTGTTTCTTCCCCAGGATCCACTCAACTGGGCTTAAATCATGTGCTTTCTCTTGCTGTGTTGTGGTTGCAATTTTTCCAACCCGATGAGAGACAGAACGCACCACATCAGCCAATCCTTTGCAATAATCAAGCACTAGATCATCAGTAATATTCCTCAGTTGATTCGCTGGTACAATCGGCTGTCTCTGCTCTCCCCATGATTACCATAAACATATGGTGCATTGATTGGCTGTGTGCTTCGTATGGGGCTCTCGTTGTTGCTATTGCGTATTTTGCACATTGTATTTTAAAAACGGTCATGAATTTGCACATCTTATTTTTTAAATAGAATTGTTCTTAGAGCAAGGATTGTTTTTATTCAACCTGCCACCAGACACACATTCCTCCCGATTTCTGACCTCGCGGTGTCCGTCCGTTAGAACGGACCTGCCATTTTGAGGTTAGCGTTTTAGTCTTTTTCTCGCCTAACCTTATAAAAAGGACACGCTGGCGTGGACGCGCAGTGTGTAAACATATGGTGCATTGATTGGCTGTGTGCTTCGTATGGGGCTCTCGTTGTTGCTATTGCGTATTTTGCACATTGTATTTTAAAAACTGGCATGAATTTGCACATCTTATTTTTTAAATAGAATTGTTCTTAGACCAAGGATTGTTTTTATTCAACCTGCCACCAGACACTCATTCCTCCCGATTTCTGACCTTGCGGTGTCCGTCCGTTAGAGCGGACCCGCCATTTTGAGGTTAGCGTTTTAGTCTTTTTCTCGCCTAACCTTATAAAAAGGACACGCTGGCGTGGACACTCAGCGGGCGCGCCAAAGGCAAGCCCGTCTGCGCCCGTCCGCGCACCGATCGCACACAGCGCCAGCCATGTTGCCCGATGCACAAGTTACTAACTTGTGTAACGATATATCTGTAAGAGACAGTAGTTAGTGACAGATTCCTTACCTTAGAATATCCCCAGGCGTCAGGCTGGATCCGGAAAGTTTTTTGCGTAGCAGTACTCCTTGCGCTTCGGTAGGCGGCGTCGTGCGGCTCCGCGTCCGTCGTCGGCGTCGTGATCGCCGGGATGACGTCGCGGGCAGTACTTAGGCGCCGCCCCTGCGCGCTGACGTCAGTTCTGTACACGACTTTCCGCGCCAGGAACGCAGAGCCATGCAAGAAGCTGACATAGGTGTCTGAAAAATACTAGGGCCCTGAAAGGGATGTCCTTAACCCTAGAAATCAGTTCGCAGAACGGGGAGGATGGGTGGGGCGGTAGGAATCTGTCACTAACTTCTGTCTCTTACAGATATATCGTTACACAAGTTAGTAACTTGTGCATCTGAAAGAGACACGTTAGTGACAGATTCCTTACCTTAGAATAGATACCCCAGCAATACCAACCCCGGTGGTGGGTCTGCGAACAAAGATCAGACAAGGAAGTCCTGGAGGACAGAACGGCCAAAGAAGCCGTCCCTCCGGACCTGACTGTCAAGGCAGTAATGCTTTGTAAACGTGTGCAGCGAGGCCCACGTAGCTGCCTGACAGATAACCGGCAGCGGAACACCGCGGCCCAAGGCCGTGGTAGCAGCCGTTGCCCTGGTGGAATGGGCACGCAGCCCAACAGGAGGCTCCTTCTTAGCCAAAGAATAGCAGGTCTTGATGCACAAGGTAACCCAGCGGGAGATGGTCCTCTTGTGCACCGCCCGACCTTTTTGGCGCCCACGTAGCCAACAAAGAGCTGGTCATCCACCCGGAAGTGTTTTGTGCGGTCAATATAGAAGGAGAGCGCACGTTTTGGGTCCAGACGGTGGAGCCTCTCTTCCTCTCTGGAAGGATGCGGAGGCGGAAAGAAGGTGGGCAAAGTGATGGTCTGCCCAATGTGGAAAGCAGTAACCACCTTTGGCAAGAAGGACGGACGCGTCCGAAGAACAACCTTGTCTGGATGAACAGACAGAAAGGGAGGTTTGCAAGATAGAGCCTGGAGCTCACTCACCCGCCGAGCGGAGGTGATGGCCACCAGAAAGGCTGTCTTCAGAGTCAGAAGACGAAGAGGACAGTTATGTAGAGGCTCAAAGGGAGCGCACATTAAAAAGGTAAGAACCAAGTTCAAGTCCCACTGAGGCATCACAAACGGAACAGGAGGGAAGAGGTGAGTAATGCCTTTTAAGAACCTGTTAACAACAGGGGACTTGAAAAGGGAGGGCTGATCAGGGAGCCTGAGGAAGGCCGAGATAGCACAAAGATAACCCTTGATGGTACCCAGGGCAGAACCCTGTTGGGCCAGAGAGAGAAGGAACAGGAGGACCTCAGAAAGAGGGGCAGAAAGGGGATTCACAGCCTTTGCTGTGCACCATGCCACAAATTTGTTCCACCTGCAGGCGTATACCACCTTAGTGGAGGGACGCCTGGCTGCCAGAATCACATCACAAACTTCGGGAGGCAAGTCGAAAGGAATCAACTGCCGCCGCTCAATCTCCACGCAAGCAGGTGTAGACTGGACAGGTTCGGGTGGAGGACCGTCCCCTGCTGCTGCGACAGAAGATCCTCCCGAAGAGGCAGACGGATCGGGGGATCTACGCTCATATTGAGTAGCTCGGGATACCAAACTCTTCGAGCCCAGTCCGGAGCCACAAGAATGACTTGGGCCCGGTCGTGCCGAATCTTCTTCAACACTCTGGGTAGAAGTGGTATAGGCGGAAAGGCGTACAATAGACCGCAACTCCACTCGTGACGAAAGCGTCGCCGAGCGAGTGCCGCCTTGGAAATTCCAACGCGCAGAACTGATGACATGCGCGTTCTCTTCGGTGGCGAATAGATCTAACCAAGGCTCTCCCCACTGTAGAAAGAGTCCTTGCGCCACTTCCGAGTGAAGACGCCATTCGTGATCCATCATGCACCTGCGGCTGAGTTCGTCCGCCCTGGCGTTCAGGGAACCTGCCAGGTGTTGAACCATCAGGAACATGCCCTGATGTTCCAGCCATGTCCAGAGGCGCAGAGCCTCCTGACAAGGGTCCACGACCCCACCCCGTTTGTTGCAGTACCACATGGCGGTGGTGTTGTCTGTGAACACCTGCACTACCTTCCCTTTGACAGAGGGAAGGAATGCCTTGAGTGCAAGTCGGATCGCCCGGAGCTCCAGATGGTTGATATGGAGCCGGGACTCCGCCCGGAGACCAGAGGCCTCTGATCTCCGCCTCTCCCATGTGACCGCCCCATCCCAGAAGGGACGCGTCCGTCACAACTGTGTGCTCTGGCTGGGGAAGGGAGAGGGATCTGCCCATGACCCATTGCCGGTTCGAGAGCCACCACTGCAACTGTTTTGCAGTCCCCTCCGAGATCTGGACGTGATCGGCCAGGTTGCCCTGGTGCTGCGCCCACTGGAACTTCAGGTCCCACTGCAGAGCCCGCATATGCCATCTGGCATGATTGACCAGCAGGATGCAGGAGGCCATGAGGCCCAGCAGCCTCAGGGTCATCCGTACCGAAACCCAGGATAAAGGCTGAAAGATCGGAATCATAGCCTGAATATCCCGGACTCGCCGTTCGGGAGGATAGGCCCGAAACTGCGTCGTGTCCAGAACTGCTCCGATGAAAAGGAGCTGTGGAGAAGGAATCAGATGCGACTTCGGCACATTGATGGAGAACCCCAGCGAGTGCAGGAGTTCGGCCGTAGTCTGGAGGTGGGAGACGACTGCCTGGGACGAGCCCGCCTTCAGCAGCCAGTCGTCGAGGTAGGGGAAGACTGAAACCCCTGCCCGGCGCAGATGAGCTGCGACCACCGCCAACACTTTCGTGAACACCCGAGGGGCACTGGTAAGGCCAAAGGGGAGCACGGTGAACTGAAAATGCTCGGGGCCTACCGTGAACCGAAGGTAACGCCGGTGGGCCGGCAGGACGGGGATGTGGAAATATGCGTCCTGCAAGTCCAACGCTACCAACCAGTCTCCAGGGTCGAGGGCAGTCAAGACCTGAGCTAGGGTGAGCATCTTGAACTTCTCCTTCCGGAGGAAGCGATTGCCGTTCCGGAGGTCCAAGATAGGACGCATGTCCTCCTTGTCCTTTTTGGGCACCAGGAAGTAGTGGGAGTAGCAACCACGCCCTACTTCTGGGGTCGGAACATGCTCGATGGCCCTCTTGGCCAAGAGGGCCGTGACTTCCTTCTGCAGAAGTACCAAGTGATCCCCTGACATGCGGTGGAATTGAGGTGGCATGGCTGGGGGGTGGACTCGAAGGGGAAGGAGTAGCCCCTTCGGACAATGTCCAAGACCCACCTGTCCGAGGTGATGGTACGCCAGTGGGGAAGGTGATGGCGGACCCTGCCCCCTACTGGCGTGCTGTGCACCTGAAAGGAGGGACTAGGAGGGTTTGGAGGCCGCGGACGGGTTGGAGGTGGTGGCCTGACCCGCACGCTGGTTGCCCGATCCGCCACGGCGGAATCCACGTCCTCGGCCACGCGAAGACGCCTGCTGCGCGGGCCGGTGGCTGGGCTGCTGACGTGAAGGGGCGCCCCTACCGTGGCCACGATAGGGGCGAAAAGCAGAAGTCAGCGGAGGGCGTGTAGCAGAAAGGCCCAGGGACTTGGCAGTAGCCCGTGAGTCCTTAAAGCGCTCCAACGCATGGTCTGCTTTGGACCCAAAAAGACCGACTCCATCAAAGGGCATGTCCATGAGAGTATTCTGGACATCCCCTGAAAAACCAGTGGTTCTCAGCCAGGCGTGGCGTCGCAGCGCCACCGTCGTTGCAATAGACCTGCCCAGCGAGTCGGCGGTATCAAGGCCACATCGAATCGTGTATTTGGCCGCATTCCTTCCTTCCGCAATGGCGCGGGAAAGCAGTGTCTGGACCTCCTCAGAACACTGGGGCAAAACATTCGCCACCGAATCCCACAAGGAGTGGGTATATCGGCCCAAAAGACAAGCGGTGTTGATGGACCGCAAGCCAGCACTGGAGGAAGAAAAACCTTTCTTCCCAAATTGATCCAGGCGTTTGGATTCCCTATCCGGAGGGCGGTAGGGAAGGCGGTTTGGGAAGCGGAGGCTTGGACAACCAAGCTCTCAGGAGTGGGGTGGACAGAGAGAAACAGGGGGTCGCCCGGAGCTGGGCGATGGCGTCGGGACACGTTCCTATCCACAGGAGCCCCTGTGTTGGGCTTGGACCAGGCGCCCAAAAGAACGTCAGTGAGGGCGTCGTTAAACGGCAGCACAGTCTCCGTAGAGGAGGCTGCCGGCTGAAGCACCTCTGTCAAGAGATTAGTCTTGACCGCCACAGTAGGGAGTTGGAGATGTAAGGCTCCAGCCGCCCTACGCAACACCGTTGCAAAATTGGCTCCCTCCTCCGTAGCCACGGGAGGAGACAGCATGCCAGTGTCAGGGGAAGTATCCAGACCACTGGCATCCCCTAGACCCTCTGTCCAGTCCTCATCGTACTGACACTGTTGTGTCAGAGGGTCATCAGACCCCTCCCAGTCCTCCTGGTCCTCCTCTGGTTCAAAATAAGGGGGAGGAGGGACATTTGGGACCCAAGGTCTCATCGGCGCCGGAACCGGCGTCGAGCGACGTCGTTCCGGGTCCATGTCCGGAGCCGGAAGGAACTGGGGGACGACGCCGCTCCCCAGGAGCCCCAGGCGGCGTCGAGAACGGCACCGGAGACATCGGCGCCGGCGAAGGTGTCGTTAGGTCGACCGGCGTCGATGGGGGTTGCGGAGCCGGGATCGAGGCCGAAGCCGGAGCCGGGATCGAGGCTGGAGGCACGGGCGACGCCGGGGCCGGAGCCGTCGGCAACGCCGGAGCAACCCTATCAGGGCCAGCGGGGCCCGAAGGCGCACCGGAGGGGCCTGGAGGCCCGAAGAGGCGGGCCATGGCCGACAGGAATTCCTGTACTTGGGCCGGATCCGCCCCCGAACCCGGAAAGGACGGGTATTGCAGGGGCGACTCCACAGGCATGTCCGGGGCCGCGGGGGCGGGGGCGGTGCCGGGAGGGGCCTCAGCCGAGTCGCGAGACCGGCGAGGCGAAGTCCTAGAGCGACGATGCTTTTGGACTTTTTATGTTTGGACTTACCGGACGAAGAAGACTTCGATGCCGACGACCGGTGTGGACTCCGCGATCGACCCCTGGACCTCTCACGCGACCGGGGCTTGCGCGGAGCCGAATGCCGGGCCTCCAGGAGCTTTCGAGACCGCTCTCGCAAAGCTTTCGGGTTGAGGGCCCGGCAGTCGGAACAAGACTCCGTGTCGTGGCCTCGGCCGAGGCAGAAGAGACACTCCCGATGCGGGTCTGTGATGGACATCATCCGAGCACAGGCGCCGCAACGTTTAAACCCGGGCATCCCTACGACACCTTGAAGTCGATGAAAGAAAAACAGTGAAAAATTCACCAAAAAAGATTGGTCAAAAAATGACCAGGGCACTGCTCTTCCCGGATCTGCGCTTGCTGGCGCGGAAAAAGAAGAACTGACGTCAGCGCGCAGGGGCGGCGCCTAAGTACTGCCCGCGACGTCATCCCGGCGATCACGACGCCGACGACGGACGCGGAGCCGCACGACGCCGCCTACCGACGCGCAAGGGTACTGCTACGCAAAAAACTTTCCGGATCCAGCCTGACGCCTGGGGATATTCTAAGGTAAGGAATCTGTCACTAACGTGTCTCTTTCAGATTGGGGCCACATGTGGTAAATAATGAGACGCCATCACTTAAGTTATACAAATATCGAACTTCGAAATATAGGTGAGAACGGAAGGGGGATGGGAGAGGTCAAGTTTGAGGAGACTGCGGGCACCAAGTCGGACTTTGAGAGACGAGATACCCTTACATGTGGGCTGCGAAATGTAAAATCTTTGCCTAAACTTTGGCTGGAGACCCAGATGGTACTGGAATCCCATGATTTGGATGCTCTATTTATGACGGAGACATGGACATACCTGGGCGCTGATTTAGAGCCAGGGCTGGCATGCCCGCCAGGATATAAAGTTTTTCACAAACCACGAACGGGTGGTAGGGGAGGTGGAGTGGGGGTTATCTTTAAAGAAATATGGGACTTTGTCCCTCTAGATATTGATGCGATAGAGGGCTTTGAGCTATTGGGATTCGCGCTAAAGGACCATAATGGGCACTTATTGACAGGTATTGTATGCTATAGGCCCCCTGGGGCTGTTAGCGTGCAATAACAGTAGGCACTGATTGAGACCTTCAGCAACATGGCAATTATACACGCCAGATTGCTAATTCTGGGTGACTTTAACCTTTGGCTAAATGGAACCTTGGATTCTGGATATAATAACCTCCTCCAATTATGTGAAGGCTTAAACCTACAACAATGGGTTACAGAGCCAACACATAAGGGAGGACATATTCTAGATCTAATTTTTTCGAAAAAACAGGTATTTGGAGATCTGGATATTCTGCCAGTGGGTTGGTCCGACCACCACCGGATTAAATTTAGGGTACGTAATCCGAGAGTGAACAGCCCGGTTGATAGTGAGGTGAGAAACTTTGTCAGCAGGGATTGGAAGCTTCTTTTAAAAAAGGCAAGAACTTCTCCTGTGCTCTCCCTGAATGAATGTTTTGAGGTAGACACACAGGTGGAGGATAACTATGCGGTCTTATGTGCACAGATAACAGCTAAGCTGGACCAGATTGCCCCTTTAAAAAATCATAAGAAAGTGGGCAGACCCTCGGCCCCATGGTTCAGTGAGAAATTATAAAATTTGAAACTAGAATGTAAGCAGGCAGAGAGGAAGTGGAGAAGGGCCTACAAAGATGAAGATAAAACTGCCTGGAAGACAGCAATTACCAGCTATAAAAAAGAAAGAAATATTGCGAAGGCTGAATACTTCTCCAATACTATCCTGAAAGCACCAAACAGCACAAGAAGTATTTTTAGAATAATGAACGACATGATTAGCCCAGACTGTGCTAAGAATAAGATTTATCCCACCCAGGACCTCTGTGACAGCCTAGCGACGTTCTTCGATGATAAAATAAGAATTATCATCGATGGCCTTAAAAGGGACAATTTGCCAGGGGGGGGGGGGGGTAGAAGAACCCAGTGACAACAATAATAGAGGTCTACCAGATATAAAAAAGACAAGAAAGACAGGGGTGGAGATTACAAATGTCTTAACCGATTTTGAGATACCATCGGTGGAGGAATTCAACAGAATGGCCTTAGGTGTTTCTTCTGGATCACCCATGTATCCCTTACCACATAAAATCTGGAAGGAATTGGGAACAGAATTATTTCCAATACTTCGACAGATCTATAACCAATCCCTTTCTAGTAGATCAGTACTGGCCTGTTGGAAACATGCATTGGTGACACCTCTTTTAAAAAAGGCAACGCTTGATCCAGCTAGTCCAAAAAATTATAGGCCGATTTCTCTGCTGCCTAACCCAGTAAAGATTGTAGAACGACTGGTTAGCAGAATGCTTTCAAAGCACCTGGAAACCAACAACATTCTAGAGGATGTGCAATTTGGCTTCCGTCCTGGACACGGAACGGAGACCGCCCTGGTGACTGTGATGGACGATCTTCGAATGCGTGCAGACAGGGGTCAATCAGCGATACTTCTCCTGCTTGACCTGTCTGCCGCATTTGACACAGTCAACCATGAGGTCCTTCTGAACAGACTTGAAGAGGTGGGGATAGTAGGCACGGTTCTGAAGTGGTTTGAATCCTACCTATCGAATAGGGGACAGGCAGTGGCCCTTCCCCCCCCCTATCAGTCTAAATTCACAAACATCCTGCATGGCGTTCCCCAGGGTTCCACGATTAGCCCAATATTGTTTAATATTTATATGAGACCTTTGATTGCTGTCATAAGGGCGCATAATGTCAATATTGTAAATTATGCGGATGACACCCAACTTATTCTATCCTTAGAGGGAGAACAGTCTACATCACTGGAGGATTTTCATGCTTGCCCGCAGGATGCGGCACACTGGCTGAGAATGAACTTGCTACAATTTAATGCTGATAAGACCGAAATTCTTTACTGTGCGGCAGGGAAGTTCCCCCCGTCACTTCCCACTAATTTCTGGCCATTAGCCACAGCCAGCCCACAGACCCCTTTGGAGAAGGTGTGGAATCTGGGAATTATGTTTAATAACAAGCTGACCCTTGAATCACAAGTGAATAAAACCGTGGGGAGCTGGTTCTCTATTATTAGAGCCCTCCGTAAGGTCCTTCCGGTCCTGCCAGCTCAAGCTCGAGCATTGGTAGTACAAAGCACCATTCTAAGCAGGCTGGACTACTGTAATGCCCTGCTGCTGGAGTCTCCAAGATATCTGATTGAGAGGCTCCAGAGGATTCAAACGATAGCAGCTAAGTTAGCCTTGAGAAGGCCAAGACGATCATCTGCTTCCTTGGCCTTGTCGTAGCCGCATTGGCTTCCTATAGTGCACAGAGTTCAATTTAAGTCCCTTTGCATAGTCTTCAAGGCTCTGCATGGGTCTGGAGCTAAACCAATGCAGAATAAATTCGCTTGGTATGCCCCTGCTAGGAGCATTCGCTCCTCCTCCGCCAGAATGGTGAAGGTACCAAGATTAAAAAAAAACAAAATCAGGAGGTAGGGCTTTCAGCACCTCCGCTGCCCGACTATGGAATAATCTTCAGTTCGAGCTGAGACAGCAGGGCGATCTTTTTCTGTTCAGGAAGAGACTAAAGACATGGCTCTATCCTAGGGCATAACTCTACTATACTGGTAGGACCCCCCCCCTGTAGAATGGATCTAGCTGGGCACACATATGTTAGCGCCAGGATGCCCGCTGGGTGACCGTGCACTCTATAAGTGTTGAAATAAAATAAAATAAAAATATGATTAGTCAAGTCCAAAAGGAATTAAATAAATCCAAAGGCTAATTTAAGGTTGGATACAAGTATAAATCAATAAGACTCAAAATAATTTCTAAATATGAATCAATGAGAAATCTGACAGAGTCAGCCCCTAAAGAAGCAAGGAAAAGCATTCAGAAGTTTCTAAGTATATAATCAATAGAAGACTGACATAGAGTCTGTCTGAAATGATTGTAAAAAAGCACTGGCTTGCGTCCAAGAAAGTGTAATTAAAATACCTTTTTGTAGAGAATGTGAAGCCCCTGGGAAAGGGTATGATGTGTCTCTTTGGCTAAAGAGAAAATAGTACATTGTATATCCAATAAGCATTTCAGAATTAGTATGACAGATGCTCGTCCCACTCTAAATTCCTACTCAATATTACTAAAACATGAGGACATTTGCCCTACAGGCTAAAACATTACACAGCGTTTTCTCAAGAAATTCGATAGTCTGCTTCTGAGCTTGTCCACGGGAACAGGAAAGAAGCTTGAAAGTTGTGAATTTGGATTCAGCTTTAATATGTAACAATCATGTGCTGTTGAGATCCACAGAGTAGAGCACAGCTCATGATCCTTTGCAGAGGAGATAGAGGAGTGGGACGGGAGGAGGGAAAGAGTAAGAGAAGCAAACATGGCGGACAGTGAAATGCTGCATTTGGAAAAGGAGAAATTGAGACCTAGTTCTACTTCAGGCCTAAAAAAATCTACTCGCCCACTCGCTATGGCAAGTAAGATTTTATCAGGTTGAGCTATTTTAAGCACCTACTCGTCCGTTCTGGTGAGTGAACTTAAGCTGGAAGGAACAGCTGTTTTGTTCATTCAGAAAGTGAATGAGCAATAAAGATGCCAATAAATCTTGTTTTTATCTTGACACATTTGCTGTCTGTCCACAGACAGAGGTCAAATGTCAGTTTTTCTGTTTACTAAATGTTTTATATCTGGCACACAACATTTAAACAGCTTGGAAAACAAATAGTACAAGTATTTCAAAATATATCAGGAATTACAAAATATTTTTTTTGTAATTCAGAAATTTGATGCAAACAAAGATTTAAATAGGAGAAAATCTAAACACTTTACTGGGTGATGTGCAAATGACACATTTTTCAGAAACTCAGGGCCTTATTATTGAAGGCCTGAGTCACTTTTGCCATGTTGCGCCATATTTACGAAGTGACGCATCTAGGCAGATGCGTCACTTCCTAAATCACTGCGCTACACTGTACCTGCGTCAGGTATAATATATGCAGGGTGGGCGTTCCCCCGCAAGAAAGGGTCGTAGGAGTGGCGCAGTGAAATCTATGAGATTTTGATGTGCCACTTCTAGGACGCCAATGCGTCAAAACCTTAAGTCTGCCTCATGGCAGGCGTAAGGGTGACGCAGGCCCTTTCACATGGAAGGAACATTGCTGGAGTTGCGTCATGCTCCCGACACAACTCCAGCAATGTGCCACTTTTGCGCCGACAGATACATCAGTAATACTGACATATCTGTCATTCCTTGTGACATGATACGTCATACTGAAAATATGACGCATCATTGGTGTCGCAAGGAGGGTGCACTGAGAAGTGTTGCATCGCTGCTTTCGCGCAGCGATACGCCACTTCTCATAAATGAGGCCCTCAATTTCCAAACATTTAGACTATATAGTTTTATCAGTAAAACCACATGTCAGTGGGAAATGTTGCGAACATTTCAATGGAAAATCTACTGACTGCAAATAAGAGTGCTACCGGTTCATGCTTGAGGTATGTATTTATTAAAAGTGATAGTTTTTAAACATGATTTGAGAACCATTCCAGCCCCCGCCCTAATGACAATGTGTGGTGTTCTTAGTATTAGCTATCTCGTGTAAGCAATGCAACGTTCCTGTTCTTACTTGTTGCTATGGAGTACCATTCCTTATTAGAATCTGAGGGATGTAGAATGTGAACACTTGAATGTACAATCAGTTGTTGCTGTTGGTTGTAGGATGAGGTCTTAAGAAATGGAGCTGCATTAAAGACCTAATCTTAAAGTCTACGCCTATTCGTCTTCTTTCTGCGTGGGTTCACCACTTCATTTTGGCGACGAGCGGAAACATACCCACCGGCTCCAAGAGACCTCAACTCAACACCTTTTTCAACTTTATATAAAGGATGAAAACACTGAAAATGTATTAAGCATGAAGCTCACCTAAAGCGTCTTCCTGTCTGCCTGATCTGCTCCTCTGCTTACGTCTCCCGGATCGCCACTCTATTTCTCCGTGGTATGTGGATCAGCTGTTGAGGCCTACGGGGTTGCGGATCAGCTGTTGAGGCCTACGTGGTTGCCGTTTCCTGTTGCTTGGCAACCACCATTGCCTGACTTCAGCGCTAGTCCCTGCTGACGCCGTTTTCACACCAGATACGTGTGTGCGCTGCCTAGGTGCGTGACCCCTACTTCAAGACGCTACGCTTTGGCGGCCATTTTGAGTTTCTCTTTGGCCTTCATTGCTTGATTCTGCCTGACTTCAGCGCTGGAACTCTCTCCATCTACGTCAAGACGCGACGCTACCCCATGCCACGGCGGCCATCTTGAGTGAGTTTCTCTTCGGCCTTCACGTCACTTTCACACCAGTCACGTCTTCTCACTCCCTGTGTGCGTTACTCCTACGTCGTGACGTGACGCTACTTGGGCCATCTGGTGTTTCTCTTCCGACTTCATCGGCGTGTTCAACACTTCATTTCTACGCCGATCAGCTGATTCTATCCCGGCATAGGTTTGCTATCTCTGTTTTCCCCTCAACCATTACTTGCCTGCATACTGAGGGGTAAGTCAACGGTGTTCTCTTATCTGCACAGCCTTTCATATACGGTTGTCTTTGGACTGCAGGTCTTTACTTTAATTTACTACGCTGATCTGCACAGCTGTCATTACGCTGATCTGCATAGCTTTTTCATTACGGTGCTCTTGGTGCTGCAGATCATTGCTTTCATTCATTACGCTGATTTGCACAGCTTTCTTCTTTATAGACACTTAATACTACTGGACACTGCATATTGGTTTTCTCTTTTCACAAGTGTTTTATCACGCTGATCTGCACAGTGGTTGTTTTCTTTTGGTCTTTATTTGTTTATTTTGTGTTATTAGCATTACCTTGTGTTAGTCTTTTATTGTTGCTATGCAGAACGTCACTCCTCCTCCGTTCTTTCTCTCTGCTCCTGGTGAACCTGCCATACCCTGGTTGAAGTGGAAAAAAGTATTTATTAATTACTCCAGAGTGTGTGGTACGTCACTAAGTGCAGAGAGAAAAACTTCTCTTTTTCTATATTGTTTGGGGTCTGAGGGACAGGAAGTGTTTGAACTTCTACCGGAACTTCCTGATGGTGAGGCGGACTCTCTCAATGAATATGAAATCTGCATTAAAAGATGGACTTGCATTATCTTCCTAAAATGAGTATGATCTTAGAACGCTATCACTTTGGGAAGAGAATGCAAAGGCAAGATGAATCTGTTGAGCAATATGTCACAGCTCTACGTAAGCTTGCTTCTACATGCTCTTTTGCTGGCAGTCTTGATGAAAGGCTAAGAGACCAACTTATGTTAGGTTGCTCTGTTGATAAAGCAAAAGAGAGTCTTTGGCAAAAAGACAATGCCCCTCTTCAAGATGTGATCACTACGTTAAAAATGCACGAGCACTCCAAAGCCTGTGTTGAGGCTATTCGCAAGGATACTGAGGCTCATAAGAATGCCACGACTGAAGTAAAAGAAATTAAAACTCTTTCCTCTGACAAATCACACAAGCCTTCCTCACAAGGTGTCCCTAATGCCTCAAAACCAGTACGTTCTTTTACAAACACTAAATCTGTTCCAGTAAAATGCTTTCGTTGTGGGAACCCAGGTCATGTAGCTAATTTTAAAGATTGTTCTACCTGGAAGACAATTTGTTCGATTTGTAAAAGAAAGGGGCATTTTTCTAGGTGCTGCAGATCTAATAGGGATCAAAACAAAGTAATGGAAGTGGATATTTATGATCAAGATGACGATAATCTTTTTGTCTGTCAGGTCAATGATCAAGGTATTGATGGATCTCTGGAAGATGGCCTAGTTAATGATAACCTAGTCAAAATGTTGTTTGACTCGGGGGCTAAGATCACTCTAGTTCCTAAGACCTTCTACGAGAGACACCTGTCTGGAAAGGTAAAGCTGTTTAAACCAGACATAGTGCCAAGAGGCTATAGAGGAGAAATCATCAATCTGTTAGGGTATTTTATGGGTACCATAGATTTCAAAGGGAGGATCACTGCAGGGAAAATATGTGTCCATGAAGGGGGATTCCCTGATCAGTTGGGTCTCATCAACATGACCTTGGTGTTTATCTTGATCCCAATGAGTCTCCTTCTGTTTGTTTAAGAGAACCACCCTCTATTGCTGCTGTCCCTGATCGCAACACCTGGATTGCTAATTTTACTAGAGTTTTCAATAATAAGTTAGGTTGTCTCAAAAATTATATACACCTAATTAAGTTGAAACACAATTCGGTACCCAAGGTGGCGAAAGTTAGAAATGTACCATTGTTAGTCAAGGACAAAATGAGGTCTGAATTAGACAAACTGTTAAAGAATGGAGTCATTCAAGAGGTTGAAGCCACTGAATAGGTTTCTCCGGTGGTTATGGCCCGAAAGGCCAATGGAGAGGCAAGATTATGCATTGACCTGAGAGAACTCAACAATGCGGTAGTTGTTGATCGCTACCCTCTCCCGAACATTGCTGAAATGTTATCCTCTCTAGGTGGCGCCACTCACTTCTCAACGTTGGACCTCTCCTCGGCCTATCATCAGGTCAAGCTTCACTCCTCCTGCCAAGATCTTACGGCTTTCATCACCCCGTTTGGCACTTTTAAGTTACTCAGGATGCCGTTTGGCCTAATATCGGCTGAATCAGTATTTCAAAGAGTAATGGAAAATATTTTGGGTGGTATTGATGGCGTTAAAGTGTACCAAGACGATGTTCTTGTTCATGGTGTGAGTTTACAAGAGCATGATTCAAGACTGAAAGAGGTTTTGTCTAAATTACAAGACTCTGGGCTTACACTTAGATTAGACAAGTGTAAATTTTACATCAAAGAAATTGAATACCTTGGTCACTTGGTGTCTGGCTTAGGCATCAGACCAAAGCCATCTTTGATTGAAGCCATCTCCAATCTCAACTATCCTGTGAACAGGGATGAACTTGTTAAATTTTTAGGGATGGCAGAATTCTATAATAAATTTGTCCCTGGTTTTGCACAGAAAATGTAAGAGGTCTGCTGAAGAAGGGACGTGAGTTTATATGGGATAAGTCCTGTTGTGATGAATTTGATCTCATCAAAAGATGTTTGAATAAGGCACCTAATTTGTCTAGCTTTGCCCCTTCAAAAGAATCTTTTGTCATGACTGACACTAGTTGTAAGGGGTTAGGTGCTGTTCTTTTGCAACCTGGTGAAAAAGTTGACAACAGAAAATGGGTTGTTGCCCTGAATTTCACATTTCTTATTTACCTGGTGCTAACAACATCCTTGCTGATTGTTTGTCTAGGCTTGGTGCGTCAGCTACTCCTGATGCTTGTGACGATGACTGTCTTACTGGTGAGGACTCGGGAGAAGATTTAAAAGTATGTGTGGTGACTGAGGGAGTGGTGACTGAAGTAGAATGGAATACCAGTCTAGGGAATGACCCTGTCTTACAGCAAGTCATCAACTTTGTACGTCATGGCTGGTGTGAAAAATGTGAATGTAATGATCAGGTCAAAGGATTTTGGTGTGTGAAGGAGGAGTTGTCCTTTTCTAATGGCCTACTTTTCAGAGGGAGTAGACTTGTTGTTCCTTCTGTCCTGCGTGACAAATTGGTAGAGTATGCCCATTCCAGTCACATGGGCATAGCTAAAACAAAGGAAAGGCTTAGGGAAACTTATTGGTGGCCTGCAATGGATGTCCAGATAGAAAGACTTGTACGCTGTTGTGCCCAATGCGCAAACAGTGATACAATTCTGAATTGCAGGACTCAACCCATGGTTAACGGACAGCAAGCCAGTGGTCCTTGGATTGATATAGCTGTGGACATCCTGGGTCCGGTTAAGGTCAGAACCCAAGATCGCTATGTATTGGTGTGTGTGGACATGTTTTCCAGGTGGCCTGTTATAAAAATTGTCAATACAGTTGATTCATCTGCTGTGATTTGTTTCTTGGATGATCTTTTTGCAAGTGAGGGGCTACCAGGTTCTGTCTTAACGGATAATGGTGTGCAGTTTACCTCCGGTGCAGTAGAAGAGTTTTTGTCAGTGAGGGGTACCACCCACAAGCGCGCCGCGCTATACCACCCTGAATGCAATGGTGTTGTCAAGAGATTTGTGAGAGTACTCAAGGAAGCCATGCAACTGGCAGTTGTCTCTAGTTGTAACTGGGAGGAAGCTGTTAAAAAAAAAAGTATGTGAATACAGGTTTACACCACATTCTTCAACCGGAGTTTGCCCTTTTACGCTGTTTAAAGGAAGGGTGGCTAATACACAAGTCAATCCTCTCTGGGTGACCTCTAGAAGAATGGAAGTAGGTGGTGTGGTTGACCGCACTGTGGGATGGAAAGACCGTGAATTAGAGAAGATGAAGAGAAGTAAAGTAGAGTTTGATGCGAGAAAAGCTGTAAAAAAAACTGTTGTCCAGGTTGGTGATTGGGTTAGAGTGAAACTCCCTGAAAGAAGGGTTGGTAAGTCCAAGTTTGGACAACCAATAAAAGTAGTCAAACTTTTGGGGAACGCTGTAAAAACCCAAGATCATAGGGTATGGAATCTCAACAGGATCGTCAAGTGCCCTTCAAAATGTGTTGAGGAGAATTCCTCCTGTGAGCTTGCTGCTCCTCCACAACTTGTTGAGAGGAGATCAAGTACGATGAAGAAAATTCCTCAACGTTTGCAAGATTGCATTTCGTGTATATCTTGTATTTCTTAACTGAGCATTTTGAGAGAAATTCCTCATAGTTTACAAAATTGTAGTGTGTGTGTATACTGTGTTTTTCCCATCTTTTGTTGGAAAAGGGGGAGGTGATGTGGTGTTCTTAGTATTAGCTGTCTTGTGTAAGCAATGCAACATTCCTGTTCTTGTTGCTATGGAGTACCATTCCTTATTAGAGTCTGAGTGATGTAGAATGTGAACACTTGAATGTACAATCAGTTGTTGCTGTTGGTTGGAGGATGAGGTCTTAAGAAATGGAGCTGCATTAAAGACCTAATCTTAAAGTCTACGCCTATTCGTCTTCTTTCTGCGTGGGTTCACCACTTCACAATGTTATTAATGAACTAAGGGGGATATTTACAAATAAACTGGCGAAGCTTGGCGTTAAGCTCCGTCACTTTAGAAACGCAGGGCTGCACCATATTTGTAACAATATGGTGCAGCCCTGCGTTTCTCCCCGCGCTGGCGCTAAATTTAACTGCCTAGCACCAACGCAGGTGTCCCTTAATGCAGCACACATAGAAGTTGCAAAACGTCATTTTTTTAATGATTGTTTATGTGCAGGAAGGGACACCTTTCTGCACATGAACAATCAAAGGCATTTTGCTCTTTCTATGTGTGCTGCACAATGCAGCGCAAATTGAAACAGAAAAAACGAGGAGAAATTAAACATTTCTCCTTGTTGCGCCAGGGTAAGAACAGGTTTTCCCTGTTCTTGATTTTGGCGCTGCCCCTTATTTACGCTGCCCTTGTAAATATGGGACAGCGTCAGGATCAATGAGTGTTGCGGTGGAACGCCCACAGCAGCACATATTGCCCTCCCCTTTCACACAAAGTATAGCATGAAAGGTTGCTTTATTTACAAGGCAGTGTTAAGCCATGTTAAGTGACTTAACGCTGCCTTGTAAATAAGGCGAAGCCCCTATCGCCACCACAACGTCTTTAAAAGTGACATTATGGTGGCGATAGGGGTTTGTAAATATGTCCCTAACAGGCAAGTCGGCGGTCATGTGTATCCTATGTGGCTAGATTTGTATTACAGATGGAGCAAATGTTTTTGTCTATTAAATCAAACAAAAGTGTTTTTGTACAGTAGACATGCTAAACTTGCATATTTGAAGGTGCCCTTATATGTGGTAAAGAAGAAAATGTTGGTTCAGTGAATTAAAATATTTGCCCAGGATCAGATAATTTGAAACCAGTTTATAGGTCAAGAGCATTATAATTAGGTCGACTAGGTTACTTAAGTCACTAGACATGCAGGTCTAGTAATATTTTTATGATTTTTCGAGGCCTGATGCTAACTTACCTTAGAATTTATTTATTTAGTGTTTTATAGAGCGAACGTGACCCGTTAAGGTATCAAAGCGCTTTACAGGGATAACAAGTTGTATACAAGTTCAGAAATAGACAATTACATAGGCAGGGATAGATGAACGTGCATACGTTTGGGGAATAACAGGTCATTTACAATATTCGGAACAGCGATCATGAGAGCACTTTGCAGAGATAACCAGCTTTTACACTTGGGGGACTAACGGGTGATTTAAAAATATTTGGAACAGGTGATCATGACCACTTTGCAGAGAGCCAGCTATTAACAGAAGTAGGAATGGGCGAAAAGGGTACCCTAGCGGGAGATACGTCAAGTGGTGGTGAAAAACGAAAAGATACACAATGATGAGCAGACGTCCATGATACCAGAGGTGCAGTTTTAAGGCACAGATATCAAGACTGGTTAACACAGATGGAGTTCAAGAATGGAGCAAAAACATATCGCTAGGCCGCTGGCCTGTGTGTGCACTGAGTGAGTTTTATAGGAGGAATTTGCCCATTAGGAAAGTTTTAGCTTCCTTTTTGAATATTGACAAAGCGGGTATTCTTCTGATGTTAGACGGCAATGAGTTCCAGATTCTTGGTGCAGCCCCAAAGAAAGCTCGGTTGTATGTTTTTTTCTTTCGGAAGCGGGGTGGTTGTAGCACAAAGTCTCTTGTAGACCGGGAGTTTCTGGCTCCTCCAGATACCACGATTTCCTGGGCAAAATATGCAGGAGAATTCGAGTGTAGCGCTTTGTGCATGATACAGGCCAATTTGAGTTGGATTCAGACTTCAAAAGGAAGCCAGTTCAGTGCCTTCAGGTGCGGTGAGATGTGGTTGAATTTTTTTTTAGCCTGTTAAGAGTTTAGCAGCAGCATTGAGACAAGCTTTAAGGGGGGCCGTTGAGATCTTGGGTAGGCCAGAGAGGGTTGAGCATCCGTATTCGATCCTAGACATAACTAATGCCTGAACTGCCATTTTTAGAAGCTAATGTTAATTGTTTTATTTCAACTTCCTCAGTAATAAAGTGATGTTTCAGGATCCAGAGCAAGAGATAAAGATAAGAAAAGAGAAAGAAACAAATATTGAAATTGAGAAAATTCTAATTCAGAAACCTGGAGAGGAGATGAAGAAATATAAAGGTAAATGGGCTTGAGCTAAATGTAATTATATTTTGGAGTTGGGCGGCCTCTACCATCTACAACTGGGGGGGCAACAGGTGATAATTTAACGCCACACAGATCTGCGATAAGACCTCTTCTAAATCCAGAACCTGTCTCCATGGCCCAGAATAGTAGTCGTTAAAAATGAGGACAATTCAATGGGGTCTCTTTAACGATAGGTAATAAAATATGTTTAAGACATTTGTCCATCAACCCATAACACCCAATATACCTTCAATAGAATTTCCCATCATAGTACATCAAAATTAAACAAATTTCTTCTAGGTTTAAAAAATGCCCAATCTAACTGTAACATTAAGAAAGTGCATACTGGACAACAAATGTATAGCATTATATCCCATATGGACCCCATATTTTTAAAAGAGATGTTCTAAAATGTTCTGACACACTTCCAAAAATAAAGGAAGGTCCATTAAAATATGAGTAATAGTACATTACATCCTCAAAGGGAATAGACATCAATCTCCCCTTTAGTTAACTATTGCGACCATCCAATGGACCCCTGCAAATGGAGTTACAACACAGCCTATGCAATAGAATTGCACGTCAATGTACAGGATGTGGCAAACCAAAACGATAGGGAACACACCAGATGGGCCCAAGGTAGCCAATGTGAAGGTAATTGAGGATTTTCGTGCATAATACATCCTATGATTCTGAAGACAGCGCTAAGGCTCAATGGCTTAATACCCTTTTTAGGTGGGAGTGGGTCCCAACCACCACACACCCCTGAGAACAGACAGTATTCCTTGATGCCTTTTATATATTTCAAAAGGACCCTTGCTTAGTTTACCTCGCTACAGTGTGCTCCCTGCCAGCAGATAGGGGATTGTTTGATTTACTGACAGTTTATTTAAAAATGTTTAAAAAACATATCCCAGACATATGTGGCCGAGATAATAAATGTATTTCACCGCGTATGCTTTGAATCGTTGCCCCACCTGGACTATTTAACATTCCCTTCAAACAACCACTCTCACCTGGATCTAACACCTCACTTTTTTAAGCATAACATTTCAGATCCATCCTGTGCTAAAGGAGGGATTTTATGCAAAAACACTTTCAAAAGAGGTGCGAGTGACAGTCCATAAACCACATTACATTTCACAAGGGACCTTGATGGTAAAAGTGCTCTAGATTTAATTATTTGTATGTATTCATTCCAGGTTAAATTTCTAGAAAAAACAATCCTAAATATTTATAAGATCTAACTTCCTCTATTTTAACCCATCTAAAAGCAGACTAAAATGAGACACCTTTTTCACAAGAATTAACACATTTGCTTTTTCTATATTTATCTTTGAAAGATTTTCTTTATAATATTCTGCTAAAATATCCATCCGATTTCTTCTGACGCGCCTGGGCATATAGTCTAACACCATGAGGTCATCAGCATGCAATAAACAGGGTATGTGGACGCGCCTGGGCATCAGCATGCAATAAACAGGGTATGTGGACGCACCTGGGCATATACTCTAACACCATGAGGTCATCAGCATGCAATAAACAGGGTATGTGGACGCGCCTGGGCATATAGTCTAACACAATGAGGTCATCAGCATGCAATAAACAGGGTATGTGGACGCGCCTGGGCATCAGCATGCAATAAACAGGGTATGTGGACGCGCCTGGGCATCAGCATGCAATAAACAGGGTATATGGACGCGCCTGGGCATCAGCATGCAATACACAGGGTATGTGGACGCGCCTGGGCATATACTCTAACACAATGAGGTCATCAGCATGCAATAAACAGGGTATGTGGACGCGCCTGGGCATCAGCATGCAATAAACAGGGTATGTGGACGCGCCTGGGCATATACTCTAACACAATGAGGTCATCAGCATGCAATAAACAGGGTATGTGGACGCGCCTGGGCATCAGCATGCAATAAACAGGGTATGTGGACGCGCCTGGGCATATACTCTAACACAATGAGGTCATCAGCATGCAATAAACAGGGTATGTGGACGCGCCTGGGCATCAGCATGCAATAAACAGGGTATGTGGACGCGCCTGGGCATCAGCATGCAATACACAGGGTATGTGGACGCGCCTGGGCATATACTCTAACACAATGAGGTCATCAGCATGCAATAGACAGGGTATGTGGACGCGCCTGGGCATCAGCATGCAATACACAGGGTATGTGGACGCGCCTGGGCATATACTCTAACACAATGAGGTCATCAGCATGCAATAAACAGGGTATGTGGACGCGCCTGGGCATCAGCATGCAATAAACAGGGTATGTGGACGCGCCTGGGCATATACTCTAACACAATGAGGTCATCAGCATGCAATAAACAGGGTATGTGCACGCGCCTGGGCATCATCATGCAATAAACAGGGTATGTGCAAGCGCCTGGGCATCAGCATGCAATAAACAGTGTTAGTTGTATTCGCCTGGGCATCAGCATGCAATAAACAGGGTATGTGGAGGCGCCTGGGCATCAGCATGCAATAAACAGGGTATGTGGACGCGCCTGGGCATCAGCATGCAATACACAGGGTATGTGGACGCGCCTGGGCATCAGCATGCAATAAACAGGGTATGTGGACGCGCCTGGGCATCAGCATGCAATACACAGGGTATGTGGACGCGCCTGGGCATATACTCTAACACAATGAGGTCATCAGCATGCAATAGACAGGGTATGTGGACGCGCCTGGGCATCAGCATGCAATACACAGGGTATGTGGACGCGCCTGGGCATATACTCTAACACAATGAGGTCATCAGCATGCAATAAACAGGGTATGTGGACGCGCCTGGGCATCAGCATGCAATAAACAGGGTATGTGGACGCGCCTGGGCATATACTCTAACACAATGAGGTCATCAGCATGCAATAAACAGGGTATGTGCACGCGCCTGGGCATCAGCATGCAATAAACAGGGTATGTGCACGCGCCTGGGCATCAGCATGCAATAAACAGTGTTAGTTGTATTCGCCTGGGCATCAGCATGCAATAAACAGGGTATGTGGAGGCGCCTGGGCATCAGCATGCAATAAACAGGGCATGTGGATGAGCCTGATCTTAGGTGAGAAGGAGTTTGTACCATTTAATGTTCTAATTAAATCGGGCACATATATGCTGAAAAGAATCGAAGCTAATACGCACTCTTGGCACAATCCTTTTGATATCTATATACATATATCTGTTTAGTAAGGCAACTTGTGTCCAATTGGATGTATGTAAGTTTTGTATTAGCAACATTAAACTCCTTGGGCCTTTCCAAGTTTGCAATTTATTTCATAACCTCCCTCTATCAACCGCATTGAATGCTGTACGAATGCTGTATGAAAATCAGGAAAGCAGCAACATAGCCTTTGATTTATTTCAATGAACATCTTCGTAATTGACCATCAGCCAAAGCAATGATCAGATGTGGATTCACCTGCTCAAAAGCGTTTTTATATAGTAAACAATTATGATCCTATTGCAAGCTCAGAGAGCAACATTTTGGATCAGATCTTCTCAGAAACATGTAAATGGCTAATTAGCCTATGATTTGTGGGTGTCCACCCTTCCCCTGTCTTAACAAAAGGCTTAATGATAGACTCCCTCCAAGTATCAGGGATGTTAACTGTTTTTGTTATCCTTTGGAATAGAAATTCAAAATCAAAGCTTTTCACCCACCAGTCAATATTCTCTTTGATTAAGACTTCAAGAACATTGTCAGGCCCTGCAGCCCTCCTCGACTTGAGAGATGATATTGGTTCTTTTATGTTTTTCAAAGGGAATAGCACAGTTACCTCTTTGTCCATTTCATAATTGTCACCTAGTACATCTCCCACATGGAGAACCCAGTCTTCAGATATCTAGTGTGTCTCAGACCCAGCAGGTATACCAAATATATTGTTTACCAGACTCTAAAAACAATTCTAGTACCCCCTCTGAATCACCCCCAGTATTTTATGAGATTGTCGGTTATATAAGGACTGTATCTTATTTTTATATTGTTTTTTCACCTTCTGTATGTGGTCTTACCAGCCCCAACCCTCTCCTAGACGCATGTTGTGTTTTCCAGAGCACACGCTTAATATCCCTACAGTCTTGATCAAACCCCCCCCCTCCCCAATGATAGGGTTCCTGCAAGGATGTTCTTCCTATTATTGACAAATCTTATCTGTAATTGTAAACATGAAAGCGCCTTATCTAACAGGGTGTCAAACCGACCTAGTTTACCTGCATAAGACAAACAATTATTTTGGGAGTCATGGGTCAGTTAGAGTTCCTTTAGGATCTCAAGGTGCCTTGTACCCGAAGGTGTTTTAATTCTTCTTGGGAAGTCCATATCGAACAAAAAGACATTATCCACTACCACTGCTTCCTTTAAAATGTCTGCCTTGTAAAACCCAGCGACCGCTCCCTTCATGATGCATTACATTAAAGTCCTGGAAACATTTAAATGCCTCAAAAGAAACAAATACATAATCAATGGGGCAATGATGCCATCCACACCGAAAGGTTTCACAATCGGGACAAAGTGGCCGTTTTGGCTTATTAAGCCATTTCTGCTTAGTCAGTCGCCCATGATACTGACATCACTTGAATACAGCATGGTGGGAAAAATCACCCTCGGGATATTGTACATTTCAAGAATGTCACACAAGACATCATCAACCTTTGTCTCGTCAATTTTCTGATTAAGATCACGTGCTACAATCAAAATACCATCCGGGTAATCTGGCCTAACTTTTCCAAACCTTTGATCAGACTTGCTTTACCTCTATGCAGAGTTATATATATTCACTGGAATTAAAATTGTCTCTCAATTCTTGTCTAGTTGCACTTCTACAATTGATGTTTGTAGCCACTTATTTTCCATTTCTATATTTTCCTTGTGGTAATTAGTGCAAGAAGTCCCCAGCAGAGCCTCCCTTCTCCTCAAACATGCCCTGGTTTACAGAAGGAAACCAAGCCATCAATGTTTGGGTGTCTCGCAGGCAGAGCTCGATCAGGAATACAATGACACTAAAGTGTGTCTGATCTGTGAGCCTGTAGGTGCTGCACCAGAGTCGTCTCCTAGGAGGCGTTGTAAAGCCTGAACTCACAATCAGAGGAAGTCCTGACTGAAGTATGTCGCCAACGGCGCCTACTAACCTGGGAGTGTCAGTGCGCTCGTAGGGAGGGTTAGGGAGCCCTCAATCCATTGGGCCTGATTCACAAAGGTAAACTCACACTTTTTTGTATGTTTATAGTTTTTTAGTATTCACAAACTAGGAGTTAATAGTAATTTTACGACTGGAAACATTACGCCGTCGGGACGGAGAACTCCACACATAAAAAGATAAAGCCTATTATGTAAGTTCAAGAGTGTGTTTGCTGTATTAATTTTATTATATAATTAGGCCTATCAACACATAAAACAAATCCTAAAAATGTTTTAACCCAACATAGAACTTACATTGACCCCCGTTGTGTATATGCCAATGTACACCTCGCCCCTAGTGCTCATAATAAACTTGTTCTGAGTCGGCCCTCGCTCCCAGTGGGATTGAAGCCTAGCTTATGTGCCATGGTACAAGTGTGCCTGTGTTACTATCAGTCTTGTTTTTGTGCCGGAAGGGATACCTTTCAGCACACTAAAGAATTAGAGGCCTCTAATTTGTTGTATGTGTGCTGCAGGACACACCACACATGCAAAGACTAATTAAAAAGAAAAAATAAAGATATTTCTCTTTGTTACACGTCACTTGGGTAAGTGCACAAATGTGTCATAAACCCAGGTTTACTGTGTTTTTAAAATCAGATACTACACTCATGGCAAACCTTCAACTCAACGCAGCACAAGACACTGCTTTGTACTCCTTTTTTTACCAAGCAACAGGAAAACATGTTCATTTAAATATTTATGCCTTAGTGAAAATCATGAGGCATTTTGTATTACTGGAGTGGCCAAAAATGTAACAACAATGGCAACAATTATTAAATGTGGCCCAGTATTTAACCTATTATTTAGTGTTACATAAAGCAAGTGCATCCATATGTCATTAACTGGCATAGAAATTTAAAAAAATAGAAAAGACTACTAATTGTAAGGACAAGTGCTCATTACCTATTTAACATTTTCATAGTTATAAAATAAAACAGGCAGCATGCACTATGGGCACTAAGGGCACTAATGGATATCTTCCCCATGTAGGATTTGCATGGAAACACCAACATTGCATCCATTAAAGTCAGTGTGACGCAAGCCGACGTAACACACGACTTGCACCACGTAGTTCGAGAAAAGCGACGCAATTTGCACACTGCATCGCTTTGTAAACATGACTTAAGCCCTTTCGTTAACTTGCATTGACTTGTGCGATGCACTGACGATGCAAGAGCTTATTAAATCTGGACCGTTATCTTTCAAAAACAGTGCAAGATCATTTCACTACTCCTGCAAAGGATTAATAGTGTTGGAACAGGCGGAAGGAGAGGTGAAGCTATTGAGAATAGTGAAAGAGAGGGACTTTTTGCTCCCTCAATCCAAGAGGGAAAAAAGCGGCACAGAATGTACATATAAGTTGTTGATACTTCTTAATAGCCTTACGATAATTTCTTTCGCTGCTCCACTGTAGTCTTTTCTGAGGGCTTTATAATAACTTTTTGCTGCCCTCCAATCTTCAGAATTCCAGGTAGCCAATGGCTTTCTACTCCAAGATTCAGGGGCATATTTATTAGAGTTGTGTCGTCCTTGCACCACGCAACGGGGCACAAGAGCGACGCAACTCTTAATTTAGATCTTTCAAGCTATGCAAGGCCTTCTTGCGTGGCCTTTTGCGGCTTGATAACTCTAGAGTAACGCAACGCAGCGCAAATCGTTGTGTTGCAACACTCTGCCCTGGGAAGGCGTTCCATGGGGGGAGCGTGGGTGTTCCCACGCATCCACCCATGGATTTGGGCGCCTTCCAAGCTTTATCATTACTAGGGGACCTGGGAAGCACACTTAGAAAGAGGACAATGCTTCAGAGTATTGTGCACAAAAACAATCCTGTCTACAACGCAGATACCCATTCACAATGGTGCAAGGGTGCCTGCTTTGGCACTGGGCAGCACATTGTGCACCAGCACTAGGGAAAGATGGGGATGCGGTGTATTATGTTAAATACGGCGCATTCCTGCCCTTTCCCTATCATGCAGTGCAGCCAGAAAGGTGATTTCATAAATATGCCCTTAATGCTTTGAACAGGTGCCTCCTTTGTCGAGCGAGCTTTAGATACAATTCTTGAAGTATTGAAGACTGACACATGATTTATATCGACAGAGATGTATTAAAAGAAGTGGAACCTAAAGCAGAAGGTAGCTTTTCTCCACTCACTTTGGGCCAAGGTATTACAGTCATATTAGGAGGCTTCCATTTAGAGGTATCAAGGATGTTACTCAAAATAATATGAAATGGTACCTGAAAGTGGTCGGACTATACCCAGGGGACTCCCATGAGGCTATTAGGGGAAGTAAAGATTGAATTTGAAAATCTGACTGGCGAAGTGCGTGGGATGAGAAACAACTTATTTTATTACTAAAACATCAAAGGCATTACTGAGCTCCATAGGGCTTTACCTTCCACCTTAGATACAAATGTAGGTATGAAAAAAGCAATTGTAGCCAGGGCTTTAAGTGGGGAAAAAAACTGGGGGTGCTCTAAAAGGGGCGGGGCAAACCTCTTAAAGGGGTGTGGCCTATCCAAGTAGGGGGCGTGGTCTAAATCAAGATAACTAGCATTGTTGTGCTTAAGAAAATCATAAAGTCGCATCCAGCAA
Organism: Calotriton arnoldi; assembly: GCA_963921515.1. Taxonomy (NCBI): domain Eukaryota; kingdom Metazoa; phylum Chordata; class Amphibia; order Caudata; family Salamandridae; genus Calotriton; species Calotriton arnoldi. Next base: position 587,090 of record CAWUFW010008328.1, on the reverse strand, counting down.
AGGATAATAAAATAGGCAAAAAGGTATATTTATTAAGTATAAGCCATAAAAATACCAAACACTTTAAAAAACATGTAAAAATTATTTACATTACTTAGAAATCTATTGCAGGGTTTCCCAAAAGTAGGTCGATTTCAACTTTTTTGTTGTTGCATTTACCAATGCTTGTTTTATAAAGGCACACATTCATTAATTTTGGGAATCAAGTATATGCTTGTATTACTTTAATGTAGTAACAGGAGATCGATTTCAACTTTTAACTTCCTGGTGCTGTTAGGGCTGGGGCAGGATCACGCAGACTAGTTCCTCGCTCTGCGCTTCACTTGTTGCTGGAATTGTGTGGTGCTGAGTGGAGTTATGTGCAGTGGAAATATGTGAAATGGTGTGCATTGGAGTTATGTGGCTAGTAATTATGTGGTATTGAGGGTAGTAGAATTATGTGGAGTGATATTGTGTGTTGTGGAGTGGCATGTAGTGGAGTGGAATTATGTGGTGTGATGTGGAAGTCTGTGGTGTTTTTAACTCAAGTGTTATCACTGCCAAGAAAGGTGGCATTGAAATGTCTTACAAGTGGCACTGAGAATACTTTACCATGAGTGGAGCAATTTAGTTATGGCGATTTAATAAGATACATTTGAGAAAGGACTGAGTGACACCTTCAGGCATTGTTTGCTTTTTAAACAGCACAGTTGCATTTAGAAATATGTCCTGAATCGCCTTCCAACCTCCACAATCATAGTAACTGATTTTCCTACATAGTGACCTACAGACTTCTCCACCTTATCTACCCTCCTAATATTTATGTATTGTACGCATGCTCTGCGATAGGCCCCACTGGGTGGGGAGAAAGCACACCAGTTTGTCAACAGGAAATGTGCCTCTTTCAAGTTTACCATTATAGCACAGTAATAATGTACCTGAGTAATCCTCAACCACTTCTGTATGTTACATTCATGTGCAACTAACAGGCGTATCTGAGGCCACTTGTGCATGTTACATCCTGGTGCACCTAACTGAGTATCTGAGCCCTGAGTAATGCTCAGCATTTGTTTTCAAATTGAGTGAATGAACAGCTGAGTTGGCCCTGCGTCCCTTGGAACCTATCACCTGCAGGTTTGGCATGGATCTCCCCCCAGTGAGCACTTAATGCGCCTGCAGATGTGTCTGTGTGGGCCATCGCAGCATGTAATAACTAGAGCCGATAAAGTGTGGGGGGCAAGGTGGAGGAGAGACATAGGACAAGAAGCCCTAAACTCCCCCTCGGAACACGAGGTAGCAAAGGCGGGGTCATGTTGTGCAGTCAACAGGGTCCTGAAGCTGTGCACAGCGTATAAAGAAGCAGTGATTTTTTTCTGAAAAAAAGGCAACCTCACCCAGAAGTCCACGCGAAAAAAACGATGCCCCATTAGGATGGGAGCTGGATAGAAGGGGGGACAAAAAGTATGTGTAGCCGATGCACCATGAGGATGGGAGCTGGATAGACGGGGGGACAAAAAGTATGTGTAGCCGATGCCCCATGAGGATGGGAGCCGGGTGGAAGGAGGATCGCGCCATGTGCCTTTTGCATTCGGCCTCGAGATTTTTTAAAAAGTAGTCACGAAACCATCAACACAATTACCACTGTGGAAGTTCAATAGTAGTTAGGGCAGTTGCTTGGGCCTCCTTTTTTCATAAAAAATATTGCTCGTGCAATTATCTTAGTTCATTTTATCCTTGCGAAAGTACTCCATACCTTCATGTTTACTCCTGGTTCTATCCTCCATTGCCACTCCTGCTCTCAGTGCCCATGCGTTTATTCTAATATCCCATCTGTTTCCCCGTAGCACTTTGAAGTGGCCGTAGGCACTATACAAGCAACAAACATATATATATATATCACAATTAACCTTCCTCCCTCGTCACTGTACCTTCTATCCCTTTTTTTCTCTGTTACTCTGATGGCCTTCTCTCCACTCCCTCATGTGTCTGCCGAGCGCTGCGAGGCAGAATAAGGGCAGCGAAGGTGCTATGTATGCAAACAACAAGCATGGCTTGAAATAGTGGCTGAGCCCCCTACACGAGGCTGTCAAGACATTATATTATGATTAAAATATTGGATCAGGAAAGAGGGTCGTTACTTTCGGAAGGCAGTGTTATTAATCTGATCTTGGGCACACGGGAAATGACGCACCGTGAGACTTCCAGCGAGCTGGTCTAACTGCCCTGCTCCCCAACACTCCATTCTGCAGTTGGGTATCGTTGGTGTAAGGATGAGGAGAGACCCCATGGCTCCATTACTTGTTACGAGCGTCACATGAATGAAAGGCTCGGCGTGCAGAGATTCGGGCCATGCACCTTCAGACAGGCACAGCAGCAGGCGCTCAGCCTGCTCAGTTATTTCTCTGGCTCAGACCGGTCACCTTGCGCATCTAGTTATGAGCAAATAGGAATATTGGAGATGGAAAGGAGTGAGTGAGAGAGAGAGAAACAGAGGAAGACAAAGATAGCAAGAGAAGAAAAGAGCAAGAAAGACCAGGCAGATAGGACATACGGCTGAATGAGAGCTCGCTGAGAGATTAACGCAATGATTTTTGCTGCCTCGGCTCGTGCTTTGGCTCTTAGAGCCAAGCCAGGCTCCGCTCTTCAAATTATTTCTCAGGCTCGCCCACCTCTCCTACCACATTTCCGACTCCCATTGCGTAGCTCCCGCGTCTCTGATGTAGCGAGATGTTTTGTGTTCGGAATGTGCAGTATTTCTGAAGGGACGCTCCGATTTTGGGAGGATGTTGAGAATGCGGCTGGCTTAGCCGGGGTGGGGGTCAGTGGTAGAGGTCGCTGCGGGCTCGAGATTTTAAAAAAAGTAGTCCCAAAACCATGTATTCAATTACCTCTGCGTAAATTCAATAATAGTCGGGGCGGTCGCTTGGGCAGGGCTAAAAACTGGAAGAGGCATGAGCTAGGTATGCGCTTCGCTTCTTAAAGCCGAGACCTAAAAAAAGAAAACGGACTACCTTTGCGAGGCCCGAAAATGGAGCCCGATACAGACCCGTTTCGAGGCCCCCTGAAAATAACTGCCGGTGCTCAGACCCGGACAGACCCGGCCCACTTAAAGCCCTGATTGTAGCCTTTATTTGTGTACGTTAAATCTCTAATTCTGAGTCTCTTCTCTGCAGTGATGGTGACTCTGGATCCAGACACAGCGCATCCTTGGCTCCTCCTGTCTAAGAGAGCGAGATGTGTGGGATGGAGATACACAAAACAGCCACTGCTGCACAACCCAAAGAGGTTCACCTACTGGCCCTGTGTGCTGGGGAGCAAAGGATTCACCTCCGGCAGACATTACTGGGAGGTGCAGCTGCTGCAGGAGTGGGAAGCATGGACTGTGGGGGTCGCAGCAGAGTCTGTGGAAAGGAAGAGTGCGATGACATGGACACCTGAGGGGGGAGTCTGGGCTGTGAGGATGTGCTATGGTCAGTCCTGGGCTCTCCTTTTCCCTGTGATCTGTCTGGCACCTCATGAAAATCCCCAGAAGCTGGGGGTGTGTCTCGACTATGAGGGGGGGCAGCTTTCTTTGTATAATGCGGACTCCATGGAGCTTCTCTACAGTTTCCCCGGGCCCACTTCACAGACAAGCTCTTCCCGTTCTTCTATCTCGATGAACCAGAGCTGAGGTTGCTATAGGAACTGGTTTTCCTCCCCAGTAGCAGACCTGAAGTTGGTATAGGAGCTGCAGCCCCCCCACCCCAAGAGCAGAGCTGAGGGTGGTGTACAAGCTGCAGCCCCCCAGGAGCAGAGCTGAGGCTGGTGTAGGAGCTGCAGCCCTCCCCCAGGAGCAGAGCTGATGCTGGTGTACAAGCTGCAGCCCCCCAGGAGCAGAGCTGAGGCTGGTGTAGGAGCTGCAGCCCTCCCAGGAGCAGAGCTGAGGCTGGTGTAGGAGCTGCAGCCCCCCACCCCCAGGAGCAGAGCTGAGGCTGGTGTAGGAACTGGTTTTCCTCCCCTGTAGCAGACCTGAGGCTGGTCTAGGAGCTGCAGCCCCCCCACCCCAGGAGCAGATCTGAGGCTGGTGTACAAGCTGCAGCCCCCCAGGAGCAGAGCTGAGGCTGGTCTAGGAGCTGCAGCCCCCATTTCTCCCCCAGCAGCCCTGCTCGCTCTAACAGAATGTTTGTGTGAGGCTGGGGAGAGGGGCACCCCCTGCCAGGGGCTCGTGGGGGGGGGGGGGGAGAAGGTGACATTTCACCTCCCAGGCCAGTTTACACCTTCTACTCCTGATCTGTCATTTAAATGCTGTTTAGTAGCTCTGTGACTCCAAAGCAGGTTCTGCTGGCTGTAGTCACAGGCACTTATGACTCCAATCATGGTGACTCCTTACACATACTGCTGACTCCAGAAACAGGCACTACTGACTCCAGAAACAGGCACTGCTGACTCCAGACACAGACACTACTGACTTCAAGCATGGGCACTGCTCACTCAGTTATAAATATTACTGACATCCAGCACGGAACTCCTGTTACCAGCACAGCTAATGCTGACTCGAATCATAGGCACTGCAGACTCAACTACAGATAACCCTGACTCCAAATACAGGCAGTCCTCTCTCTAGTCACAGGCACTACTGACTCCAGTTACAGGAACGCTTTACTCCAGACAGGCACTTCTTATTCAAAATACAGGCACTGCTGACTCCAGACACAGAAATTACCGCTCCGATCCCAGGCGCTTCTGATTCAAAACAGACGTACTGCTGACTCCAAGCACAATCAATCCTGAGTATTACAGATAATACAGATTCCAAACCCAGGCGCTCATGACTCTAAACACAGGCACTAATAATGCACTGTGACTGATTACTCCACAAAAAGGCACTGCTCACTCAGTTACAGATAACTCAGACTTCATTCAGAGGCACTGCTGAATCTGAGCACAGGCAGTGCTGACTACAAGCACAAGCACATCTCACTCCAAGCACTCCTAAGTTCAAGCACAGACACTCACTCCAATTTCAGGCACTGCTCTCTACAAGCATGATCACTCCTCACTTATTACAGATGATGCTGACTCCAACCCAGGTGCTCCTGACTCTAAACATGGGCTCTACTGATGCAAAACAACTGTCACTGCTTACCCCACAAACAGGCACTGCTCACTCAATTACCAATAACTCTGACTCCAGACACAGGTACTCCAGGCTCCTATCACAGGCACTCCAGACTCCAACCATTTGCATTGCTAACTCCAAGCACTTCTGAGTTGCAGCTCAGACACGTCTAACCCTAGGGAGAGGTATTGCTGACACAGGCACTGTGTGTTCAACACAGAAATACTGCTGATTCAATGCACGCACACTGCTGACTTGAAGCACATGAAGTAAGGATGTAAAACACTATCACTGCGTACTTCACAAACAGGAACTGGTCACTCAATTACAGATAATCCAGAGTTTAATCACAGGCACTCCTGACGCCAGGCACAGACACTGCCGCCTCCAATCACAGGTGTTACTTATGCAAATCATAATTTCTGTTGATTAAAAACAGGCACTGATGATTCCAGTTACAGCACTACTTATTCAAAACACAATTATTGCTGATTTAGTAAACATGCACTGCTGACTCCTTTACAGCTAACCCTGACTCTCTGCACATGATCTGGTGACTCCAAGCTCATGCATTACTGATGTAAAGCACTGTCACTTCTTACTGCACGAACAAGCACTGCTCACTTAAGTACCGATAACCCAGACTCCAATCACAGTCACTCCAGAATCTAGGCATAGGCAATTCTGACTACTAGAAAGGCACTTCTCCTTCCAAACAAGCTGGAGTGCAGCTCAGACACTCCTGACTCCAGGCCCAGCCTAAGCAGACTGTAAGCACAGGCACTGCTGATTCAAAACACAGAAACGCCTGTCTCAAGTCACAGGCACTGCTCATTCAAATTAGGAACTTCAAGCATAGGCACTACTGACTCAAAACACAGGCACTGGTGGCTCGATTTCAGCTAGCGTTGACTCCAAATACAGACACTGCTGACTGTAGTCGCGGGCACACCTTCATTAGGGATAGTGTTCAATCCGAACACCGGTATTCCTGACTCCAGGCATAGGCACTGCATGCTCAGTTATGGATAATCCTGATAACAAGCACAAGACAGTTCTGTCTCCATTGCATCTAATGCTGGCTCCAATCATAGGCACTGATGGCTCAGTTACAGGTAACCTGATTCCAAACATTCCAGGCACTGCTGACACCATTATAGGTATCACTGACCCCAAATACAGGCACTGCTGACGTCAATTAAAGACAGTCGACTCCAAGCACTTCTGTTTCAAAACGCATGCACTACTGATTCCAGGCACAGACACTCCCTACCCCAAGCCCAGCAACTTTGATTCAAAACACAGGCACTGCTGACTCCAAACACAATCACTCCTGACTCATTACTGAGAATGCTGACACCAACCCAGGCACTCCCGACTCTACACATGGGTACTATGATGTGAACTACTGTAACTGCTTACTCCACAGGCAGGCACTGCTCACTCAATTACAGACACCCTTGACTCCAAGCACAGGCACTACTAACTACCGTCACTAGCACTCCCCCACCAAGGATTACCACTCCTGATTCCAAGAATCATCATCAACTTTATTTCGATCACAAAGGATCTTGAAAGAGCACAGCACATAAATAATACAATAAGAAGAATCGAATGAATAAACATAAATAAGATCATCACTATAGGAAATAAATATAAAATCACATAGGTTTAAAAAACAGGATGCATCATAAAGCCCTTTGTGTGCGCTTAATCCACAGTGCATGTCAATTTCTAGACAGATCAAAGATCATCTCCATACAAATAGATTCAAAATCACAAAGATTTAAGAATTTGGTACGTCATAAAGTGCATTTAGTGCGCTTAATCCACAGAGCATGCCAATATCTAGACGGGCCAAAGACCACAACTCTGCGTGTATCGGTACTCTGGATTCTTAACACCTCAGGGTAGTGGCCTGGGCCGACTAATTTACTGAGTGGTATTATCAATTTTTTCCTTAAAGACTTGTAATTAGGACAAAAGAATAACAAATACACAATGGATTCAGGACTAGCATTACAAGAAGGACAGAGGTCATCAATAAAAACATCAATACACCACTTTTTACTAAACAGTTTCGTAGGAATGGTCTTGTAGCGAAACTGGAAAAATAATGTATGAGCCAAAGGGGGGACAATTTCATCTCATGTGTCCTCAAAACAGGGAACGGATTTGAAGTTTAAAAATTCAGTAGGCAAACGGCCCCCTGTTTTTGCCAAGGCTTGTATTGATGTTACTTCCCAAAACCTTTCTTTCAACCTCAGCCTAGATATAGTAGCCAGGCTATCTGGGTCAGACCAAAACCCCTCCATCCCAAGCCTCCCCAGTAGCTCTCTTAATGTTCTAAACCAGGTGATCGAGATTATCGATGGAGACTTCAGTAGCTCATAAAGTGGCTCCCGATAGGGCAAGAGATCGTCCACAGTCCACAACCTTTGCCAAAACATAAGGAGTTTTTAGCTTAATTTGTGTGCTAGCTGCCTTTGCGCAAGATCCAGGTATAGGGGCACCAACAGGGTGCTAAAAGGTAGGTCTACCAAGGATCTAAGAAAACGATTCTCAGTTGTGAACAAACAATTTGTCATTCCAGTGCCCCATTGTTCGGCTCCATAGTGGGCCCCACCTGATACCTTTGTGTTATAGATTTCCAGAGCGGGTGCAAGCTGTCTTGACAATGTTTTCCTGTGTATTTTGGTAATATTGGCAGTCTGATGTATAAGTTGCATTTTAACTTTCTCAATATGTGCTGCCCAATTAATTGATGGTGTCAGGCGCATGCCTAACTAATCAAAAGCGTCAACTCGCTCCAGGTTACTGTTACCACTAACACAGATCTTTTGGTAGGATTAGCCGCTCCTTTTCTAAAAATCATATATTTGGATTCATTTAGCACCAGCCCTTGCTCTTCACAAAACTTAATAAAATCATTTAAAAGCTGCTCTAATCCCTGCGGCAATTTTTAAATTAAAGTGTATCATCGACAAAAAGAAGAGGGGCACTCTTTTTTTACCAAATTTTGGGGTATCACACCCATCTCTGTCTAAAAAAATCGACAACACTGTTAATAAAAAGGATAAAAAGTGTGGGGGCTAGAACGCAGCCCTGCCTTACTCCACACTGGACTGGGAAGGGATCTGTTACTTGGTTGTTCCCCCCCACCTCACCTGTGCTGTGTTTGATGAATGTAATCTAATTAAAACATCTAAAAGATTCCTTGGTATGCCCTGCTCCTATAAAACCCTCCAAAGACTTGCACGTGGAACAAGGTCAAAGGCAGCCCATAAATCAACAAAAGCCACATAGAGCTTTCCTCCCTTGACTTGCACTTCCTTCCAGTAGATGCACAGTAGGCTGAAAGTTTGCTCCAAGGTACTTGTTTTTGCTCTAAAACCTGCTTGGAGATCACTCAGGATACTGGACTCCAAGATCCAGTCCTGTATCCGACCTAGTATTTGCTTACAATAGATCTTCTGCAGGGAATCAATTAGACTAATGGGCCTGTAGCTTGCTGGCTTCGCTCTGTCCCCCTTTTTGTAAATGGGCACAACCTCTGCATTTTTCCACGAGGGAGGGATGGGAGTACCACTTAGGATTGAGTTGGTCAAAAGATTTATATACGATCCCCAGAGTGCTATGTCCTCTTTTCATAAGTCATTGGGGACTGTATCTGGTCTGGGGGCACGGGCCGAAATGCACAAGTGAATTGCTACTTGCGTTTCTTCAATGGAAAAAGAAAGACCTCCACCCTCATTGCTGGCCCCTCACCTCATCCCTGAGGTACTTCCTCGGCTATAGTGTCCCAAAGAATCAATCAATCAGGGATCTGTGAAGCGCGCTACTCACCTGTGAGGGTCTCAAGGCGCTGGGGTGGGGCGCAGCTCCGAGTCAGCCGAAGAGCAAGGTCTTGAGGCTCTTCCTGAAGGTGTGCAGAGTGGAGGAACGTCTGATGTTGATCGGGAGCTTGTTCCAGGTCTTTGCCGTGATGTAGGAGAAGGCTCTTCCACCCGCTCTGGCTCTGTGGATAAGCTGGGTTTCGGTGAGGGCGAGGTTGGCAGAGTGGAGGTTTCTATAGGGTATGTGGAAGGAGACTCTTTCGTTGAGGTATTTGGGTCCGGTGTTGTGGAGGGATTTGTAGGCGTGGGTGAGTAGCTTGAAGGCTACTCTCTTGTCGACAGGGAGCCAGTGGAGGTCTTGCAGGTGTTGGGTGATGTGTTTGTGACGTGAGATGCCTAGGACCAGTCTGGCCGCGGTGTTCTGGATGGTCTGGAGTCTACGTAGCAGGGATTTGTTGATTACGGCGTAGAGGGCATTTCCGTAGTCCAGTTTGCTTGTTTTGAATGCGTGGATGACGGTCATTCTGGCTTCGGGGGGGATCCATTTGAAGGTCTTTGAAGGATGCGGAGGGTGTTGAAGCAGGTGGAGGCGACGGCGTTGATCTGTCGGGTCATGGTGAGGGAGGAGTCAAGTATGATGCCAAGGTTCCCGGCATGGTCCGTGCGGATAGGAGGGGTTGCCAAGGGCGGTAGGCTACCATGTGTTGTCCCATGCTGAGGGTATTGGCCCGAGGACGCGGACTTCAGTCTTCTCCGAGTTGAGCTTCAGACAGTTGTTGCTCATCCAGGATGCAATGTCTTTCATTCCTTCCTGGAAGCAGAGTCTGGTGATGTTGGGTTCCTTTGTGAGGGAGAGGATGAGCTGGGTGTCGTCGGCGTAGGAAACTATGCTGAATCCATGCTGTCTGACGATGGCGGTGAGGGTGGCCATTTAGATGATGAACAGCGTGGGACTGAGCGATGATCCTTGGGGTACTCCACAGTTGATCTCTGTGGGTTCGGAAAGGAAGGGTGGGAGTCTGATTCTTTGAGTTCTGCCAGTAAGGAAGGAGCGGAGCCAGTCGAGGGTGGTTCCCTGTATGCCGGCGTCAAGGAGTCTGACGAAGACTAAGCAGTTTTGATGTACAAAACCGTCACTGTTGTTATATGGCCGTTAGGGTCATTCTCGACATTGCTAAATTAGCATGAGCTATGCTACCATGATGCTGCTTTCACGCATGTTACTACATGACTTTAATTTGCAAGCCTCTGTTATGCCTTTCACATGAGAACTGTCTGCTTTCTGCGTTCTCCGCTTGTTCCTGTAGTTTGGTCGGAACACGATGTGCAAGGTCGATAAACATGCCCCTTGTTATTCTGTTCTGGTCAGTCCCTAGCACCTAGACGAAACATGCTAAACACAGCTGCTCTGCTGGAAACTCGTGCTTTGATATTATGGGGATGCATGTTGTTCACACACACTTGGAGAGAGGCCTTTCCTTGGAGAAGAGCTATGCTGTTCCTATGATGTAAAACTTCCATCTAGGCTCTAAGGTATAGGGTCTGCTGACAAAGCCCAGAGATCTTCCTTTATATAATAAACTTCAACTTACCAAGGGGAGGGTGGTTAGGCCTCACAGTCCTTTTTTCACTGTCTGTATATAATGACATCCCCCTTTATATTCTATGGTATTGTAACAATGCTAACTGTTCTAGGTTTATGCATTTTACTGCTGGTAGTGGCTCGTATACTGCATTACAGAGCACTATACTTAAAATAAACATTTTGAACTATTACAGTGACTCTGTCAGTTCTTATTGTGGACAGGTACGTGTGAGGAGCGAAAGGGAATGTCTTGCTACCGCGATTCCTGAGAGAGTCGGGAGTGTTGTGTTCTGTGTTGTCTAATCATTTGTAGCTTCATGATTATGTGAGAGAACGAATAAGACACTATAGCTAGTCGATTTTGGGATTTTGGGCACTAAGGTGGTAGGAAGGTACAACCCCTATACACTGAGGTCCTGTTTTCCTGCGCATAGTTCTGTGTATGTGCAAAATCCCCGCAACACTGTTTAATCGGCAAACATGCGCTGCTCACTCTGTTACAGAAAAGCCAGGCTCCAATTACAGACACTACTGAATCGTAGCACAGGCACCGCTGACTCCAAACACAAGCACTACTGATTCATTAGAGATAATGTTGACACCAACCCAGGCACTCCTGACTCTAAACATATGCACTATGATGTGAAATACTGTCACTGCTTACTGCACAGACAGGTGCTGCTCACTCAATTACAGATATCCCTGACTCCAAACACAGGTACTAGTAACTAAAGCCACTAGCACTCCCCCCACCAAGGATTACCACTCCTGAATCCAAAAATAAGCCGTGTTGATGTAGAACACGGTCACTGTTTAATCCACAAACATGCACTGCTTACTCTGTTACAGAAAATCCAGGCTCCAATTACAGACACTACTGAATCTGAGCAGAGGCACCGCTGACTCCAAACACAAGCACTACTGATTCAAAACACTGGAACTGCTGACTCCAGCCAAGGGCGTTGCTCAGTCTAAATGGGCATTACTGATTTTAGGCACTCCTGAATTCAAGCACAGGAACTGCTAATTAAATTCCCAGGTACTGCTGAGTCCAGTACAGCTGTAGTAGTAGACTTCCCCAAAGCCTACCGGTGCTAGGGGTTCGCCCTTCTGCGCACTAGTCCTCAGACAAATAAATAGAGCTTGGCACGGAAGCTGCAATATCAAAAGACAAGTTTATTATTTCTGGTGAATGGAGCTACATCAATACAAAGCCCTTGGGCAGTGTATGAGGTAGCACACGGAGTACAGAAACGTTGGGTCTTTTATACCCACTCAGGAGCTAAAAGGAGGCAGTACAAGTACACATAAGAATAGCTATTCACATATATGGACATACAGAAAATGCTCAGTCAACAAGAAGGCGGAGCAATGAAGTCGCTGACATCAGTAAAAACAGCCTGACATTTACAGGCTAAAACAGGTGTGTTAGACCTGGCACCATTGGCGTGGATCTCCCTTCCTTTTTTCGCTGTTGTCTCCTCTGTTTTTGCTGGTGTTAGATGCTCTGGGCGCTGTGCCACTGCTGTTCAGTGCTAAAGAGCATATGCTCTCCCTTTGTAAATATGACTATGCGAATTGGTATATCCATGATTGGCTTATTTGGTTTACCTGTCAGTCCCTAGTAGTGTGGCCTGTGTGTGCCCAGGGCTGGTAAACCAAATGCTGCTGGTGGGCCTGCAGCGCTGGGTTGCGCCACCCACAGAAGCAGCTTGTAAAGTGTGTCTCAGACCTGCCACTGCAGAGTCTGTGTGCAGTCAGAACTGCCATCTTGGCTGTGAAGTGCACCCACTTCCCAGCCCCTGAACCTTCCCTTGGCATCATGTAAGTCACCCCTATGGTAGGGTGCATTGTATGTGTAAGGTAGAACATGCCTTGGTGTGTGTAGCATGTCCTGGTAGTGAATTACACCCAATTTCGTTTTTCACTACTGTAAGGCTACCTGTTCCCCATAGGCCAGAATGGGCAGTTTGACTATTACATGCTATAGTCCCAACTGACCCCAGGACCATGGTAGAAAAACGAATTTAGTATGCCTGAGCTCAGAATATTAAAATACATCTTTTAGTGAAGCTTATTTTTATATTCTGTGTTTGAAAATACCACTTTTAGAAAGTAGGTATTTTCTTGCCTAAGCCTTCCAGTGTGCTCTGCTGTTATGTGTATTGGCTGTCTGGTTTTGGAGGGACAGGGCAGGCTGAGTCAGACCTGGGTTGAATAGAGAGATCTGCATTTGGAGTATGGGGAGGGGTGGCTCCTTGACCTGAATAGGGCTGTGCCTGGCAAGGTGAATGCTGGCTCCACCTCCTACTGTGCGTCTGATGGCAGACGCCCTCTTTCTGAAAGGAAGGATGCAGCCTGGTAAACAAAGTGCACCAGGACTGGGCAGAACTGGTTCTGGCTGGGTTCAGTGACTTGTAGCTTCTGAGAACAAAGACTTTTGGGGTATAAATATCTATGCTGAAACCCCTCCAAGTGTGTTGCTCCTGGACGTCAAGACGAACCTCTGTCCGTGTAACTGAAGGAATCTGAAGGAGGTGACTATCCTTGTGCTTGTGTGCTGTTTCTTGGATTGGCCTGCAGTGGTTACCATTGGACTTGGAAGAAGAGGGAAAAGGACTTTGAGAGAACTTTTATTAATCTTGCTAAAGCAATCACCCAAGGGCTAGGAGAGAGCTAGCCTCCTGTTGAAGTCTCAGGCACATCAGACTTCACCACCAGCCTCCTGATTCCTCCCAGCGAGGATTTCTATCTGCAGGTGAGGCTCCTGTGAGTTCCAGGGCCTCTAGTTCTACTACAGAGAAGAGAGTGCTGAAATCGTCGCTAACGCACGTTTGCGAGCCGCCGCAGCCGAGAGCGCCCGAAAAATCATCGCGCTGCTGCCGAGTGCTCGCAACCAAAGATCGAGTCATCGCACCGAGATCATCGCTTCACGACATCGCAGCGCGGACGCCGAGCGTCCGCCATTTTCATCGCATCGCATCGGGATCGTCGCTCCCTCGCGGAGCGCCATTTCTTCGCATCGCAACCCGATCGCACGCGCAACAAGATCGTCGCCTCGCCTCCTCCCTTGCGGCAGGGAGTCATCGCATAAACGGTCTAGCGTGCAGAAGTTTGTCGCATCGTCTCCACACGCATCAGCAGATCGGCGCATCATCCTCCCTCGCGGCAAGGATTTAACGCATCGCCGGCCTCGCATGCAGAAATTCATCGCTACAGCTTCTTTGCGACAATTTGTTGATTTTGCTACGAAATCCAGGTACTTTGTAAGTAAAAGGGTCGCAGAGACCACTGCTTTGAACTGAACTCCGCTTTGCGCACTTGAACTACTTTTTGCAGCATTCCAAGAGTAATCCTATTTGACAGTATTGTGGCTTTTTATCGTAATTGGTCTTGTGTTAAGTCTATATATAAAGATACTTATTTTTTATAACTACTTGTGTGGTGTCCCTTTGTAGTGTTCCTCACTGTGTTACTGTGTATGGTCATAAATGCTTCACACACTGCCTCTGAGATAAGCCTAGCTGCTCGTGCTACGTTACCACAGGGTTGAGCAGGGGTTATCCAAGGGTGTGGCTCTCTTACCCTGACTTAGGAAGAAGGGTCCCTACTTGGACAGTGGCCAACCACTGCCAACTAGAGACCCCCATTTCTAACAAGGCGTATGAGCAGCTACAGACTTTTCTGTGCATGAGCAATACTGCAGAAGCTAAGTATAGACAATTGTACTAGTAAAACACAAGGGTAGGCAAAAGTGAAGACAGAAAGAGCACATGGCAAGCACATGGTCAATCAAAATGGCTGCCAAAAGCAAAATGGCTTCAGCTCATGCTAACAGTAATTTCTGCCAAACTTCCACAGACGACCCTTTTAGCATTAGCTGAAGACATCCATATGATCTAAACGGAATATAGAAAATATTTTGCACATTTATTTTAGGTGGGCATTTATAGTCTGAACATTTCATTAAGTGGGTATATAAAGTATAGGCAGGAGCACAAAGGGAACAGAGTATTAGGACACATTGAATATAGAGGCAGCAGGAAGAAAATAAATCGCAACAGATCACAATCAGGAGCAATCCACGGGCCCTACAACTAGTAGCATCTAATCATATACTGTCCTTATTTTATTGCTGTCCCTCCTTATACAGGACAAACATGGCATAGGCATGCTCAGGTAAAACAATGGCGGTCTCTATTATGAACTTGATGCTGCTCCACTAGACAGGACACTACTCCAAACAGTTTCATCAGGATGGTGAAAGCTATCACGTTACTTCATTTCTGCATATCTAACACCTACTTTCTATCTTCAATCAATGATCAACTATGCCAAAGTCCGTTCCAAGCCTCTTTGGTAGGCTTCTATTGTCCATCATACTGTAACAGATAACTTCCTCCGCGTGGGGCCTCACAGTCTAGGCCTTCTCAGTAATCCAATCCTTCTTTGTGTCGGTCAGGGTGTCCTCCAGGCAAACACCCACTGTTCACTTTACAGTCTCAAAGTCTCAAGGCAGTGCATCGGTGTAGCCTTTGTCTTTCAGCATGGGCACCATGAATATAGTTCCTTTTGCAAGTCTCAGTTCCTCTGGTGCACTGATCTTCTGTTGGAGCAAAGAAAAAAAGGGGTGGCCAAGACTTATGGCCAAGGGGCTCAAGGGACCGCGCGCTGTCAGAGGTTACCAGCACATGACAGGTAGAACATAAAACCATAGGCCAGCCCTGCCATCAACAACATGGTCCATCTTTTTCTATCACTCTTTTGTGCTGAAACTCTGGTTCTGTGGCAAGCAGGGAACCAGCTCCTCCTTCTTCTGCTGTCCAACACCGTCTGATGGAGCAAATGAGATGCTTTGGAGATGCCACCGCTGGAGCACCGGCGATCGCTGTCCAGCCTTGCTGCTTTCTGAGTGCTGGGACTGTAGCTGTTATTCTCACAAGTCACTATTTATCTGAGCACCGTTCTGCAGGTCAAAATGCCAAACGTTCTTCCTCTTTTTGTTGTCTTTTCTGGAAGAACCAGCAGAACCTGGTGGCATATGAAAGGTAACTTTTTGTTAATTTCCTTACAAGTAGCACAAAAACAAATTGCCTGATACTTGACACTGGAGCAGTGAATAGGTGGCCTGCAATATTCAGGAGGGCCAAAAACCATGGGACAACTCTGATCTAAAATACACTGTCGTCCTCATACAATACAGAGCCAAGGGCAATACTTCTAGTCAATCAATTGGGTACTCTCCATTATCCTCACTAACTTCAATGTGAGAGTACTATCCTCTGCCATCTTAGGGTAGATAGCTACATAGAATCTGAATGTATGTCTTCACACACATAGCGGCATTGTCTAGTGGAGTAAACATCTTTTGAATTACTACATCTATATGTTCCTGCATTCTTTATCTGGAAAATGCCAAAAAGGAAAAAACGCTTGATACAAATTATCAGGGGCCTGCAAATACCTCTTTCAGTAACTGTGAATCAGGTGCACTATGCAATGTACAAGCTGAATAATGCCTCCTCATGAGCACTGAGAATACATATCACATTAGTCTAATAATTCTTAGGTCTGTGGTGTCTGATCCAAAAACATTATCCTTCCCACATCACCTGTCCAGGGGGGCACTATACCTACTTAAAATTCTCAGTCCTGCTACTCAGGATAGCAAATAAGAAACTCTTAGTGTCTCTTATGACTATGTATAGAAATGGAATATCATGAGAAAATTTAGTAGTCACCTTTAGCAAAAGTCACAGATTTATAGTTCTCCTTAAAGATCCAATCAGGGAACATCAATCTAGTCTGCTCGTCCCTTTGTCGCTATGCCAATTCTATCTCCACCAATTTTACAAAAGGGAGGGGCAGTAACATGACTAACTGCAGGTGACACACTTTAATCCTGTCTATCTTTTTCTTCAATACCATTATAGCCAAATAGACATGCACTGGTGAAGTGTTGTCTGTCATGTTCACAGCATGAAATATCATATCTGTGAAATTTAGTAACCAGAACAAGTCCAACCAACTATTGCGTAGCAATGGGCATCGTCATGACCATCCCTTCACAACACAGGTGAGCTTGTAATAGTATCAAAAGCAAAAAAAAACGCAAAAACAAAAACGCGCATAAAATAAAAATACACATGACAAGCCATCATGTATACCAAGCACAGAAAACATAGAACAATTTCAATATATTATGTAAATGATCAATGACGCACAACACTGTGTCATGCCCCTTATACATAGTGAACCTGCAACCCAAAAATTAATATTCTGGCCTGCTTAATTTGTCAGGCTTAAAAATAATAATATTCTATTTCCTTACTTTCCTCTCCCCCCTTCGACAGTAGGTGACCCAAGTGGTGACCTGCTGTCGACACAACTGACTGTGTCTCGTCTGACACACAGGAACAGCATGAACAATTCATAAAAAGACAAAATGTACAAAAATGAAAAATGCACGAACATTTCTTTCTAAACAACTTGTT
Organism: Calotriton arnoldi; assembly: GCA_963921515.1. Taxonomy (NCBI): domain Eukaryota; kingdom Metazoa; phylum Chordata; class Amphibia; order Caudata; family Salamandridae; genus Calotriton; species Calotriton arnoldi. The sequence continues at coordinate 570,098 of CAWUFW010008328.1, read as the reverse complement.
TAAAAACACATATACTTCAACACACAGCTAACAGCGCCTTCCTTTTTCACAATTTGCACATTGATTAGATCTCACAGGTACATATGGAACACTCGTTCCACCAGCTCGTGGTATGGACCATTGCTGTTGCGCTGGCGGCTGACTCCTTCCTTTTCCCTGCACCCACTGTAACATTCTCAGTTTGGTCTGGTCTTCTCTCACTCTGATTTCCTGCCCCTTCTTTAAGGGGGGGCTTAGCTTAAAGCGCTTGATAAAAACTGCGTAGACCATTATGCACACGTATGACATCTTTTTCAAACCAACTCACGTGTCCAACTATAATCTTGTCAGCCATAGAACACATCATGAAGGAGCTGTGGATAGAAGCAAAAATACACAAAACACAAAAGAAAGATACTTCAACATAACATACAAAATAAAAACACAAATCATAACTGACACTACTTACCTTCACTGTTCCTCTTAGGCCTGACATGTCTAGAACATACAAGCAGGCAGCTACCTCAATTTTATCTTTCTTTGCGCCACCATTTTAGTTATGGGAAATAAGTCTTCATTTTCATTTGTTACAAACAAAGACAGCTTTGTAACCTTCAATTTCTCGTCTGGCCCTTCCTATCTTATCAGCAAACTAAAAATAGGCACCCAGCACAGAACTTTCTGGGCTGCTAACCAGCCACTATGGGCCCCCACCTTTTTTTTCAAGACCCACTTCTGCTGCAAGCGTTACACTTTTCGTGTCAATGACACTTATAAGCAGTAATCTCTCAATCCCCCCTTAGGTGCTTCCCTTCACAAAACTTCTACGGAACTGGCCTGGTCTCTTTGCCAAAAATAATTCTCTCTGCGCTTACACCCCCTCCTTTGGAATGTCTTCCAAGGTCGAAGTGCCAACGCAAGCCTTGTCCTTAGCCCTGCCAGTGTTCTAAATGCAGAACTTAACCTTTAACCCTTAAACCTGTTGCTCCATGTCTGTGCAAGGCTATCCCATGCGGTCTTTACAATTCAAAGTAACTTCACAGCTGAAAAGCATTCCTGCTCCGTGCCTGTGTGCTAATAATTTTAAAGATAGGATGCAACTTCCGCTGATTTTTATACTTATGTTTATTGTGTGCAGTGTGTGGTGTGCTTTCTAGCAGTTTAGAGGCCAGCTGCTTGTTCTGCACTTGCATGTGTGCACTGCTGAAGCCTGAGATCAGTTTAAAAACAGCCCTTAGGTGCCAGAACTGCTTTCAAAAAGTAAATTGTGCCCAAACTCGACTTTGGTGGTAGGGGCACTTAAAAATGGATAACCTACAATGTTTTGGCATATTAGGGACCCCCAGGGTCTCCTCTAGATATCCCAGGGGTGGGGGATCAGAAATGTATAAGGTACACCCTTATAAAATACGTTTTTATACGCCTGGGTAAAGTGAAATTTCACATTTCACTCCCCACATTGTGGTAAAGTGCTGCTCAAATTCAACTTCGATGCTAGGGACTTATATATTGTTCACAGTAGGATTATTAGACATTTAAAAGAGCATAAAAACGATTTTAGTGCAATTATTTTTAATACATTTTCTGTCTCATGTAGTCCCCTTTTTTATATATAATGATCACTAACTCTTTTAATGTTTCCACATATGAAAGCAAACCTCATTCCGTTCCTTTTGCCTTTAAACGCATGTATTTATAACACTAAGCACAGAAGCTGTACTGAAACATAAAATAGTCTGTGCCACTTTTTAAAGGGCAGTAATTATTTAACATCAGAACCACAGCTGTGCCTATGTAAAAAGCAACAATAAAGAAAGTCCCTACTTTTAATCAAAATAATGAAGCTGTATTTCTAACTTTCAAAATCAGTAGTCTCAAATGCACGTGTTTTCATGCCATTTTGCACTAACTTAAAAACCCTAGCCCCCACAGCTTGATCTGTAGCTTGTGTCCGGCATAGCCATATGTTGTTTACTCAGCTGTTTTACGACCAGCAGGCGTTAGCTTCTTACGCGTTTTCAAAAGAAAAAGGCCTTGCTATATTCTAATGTCCTCACAGAAACCCCAAAAGGTTGATAACCCATTCATGACCTCCGTTTGTTCTGACAGACAGCTTCCTTTGAACAGATAGCTTTGAACAGTTGCTAAAAGCTCTCTTTCTGGTGCTGAGAATTAAGCACGGTTCATTCTATTTAAAACCCAAGCATTCCAAGCCAGTCAAAATCTATCGTTTTGCTGTGTGGTCTTTCATTTTAGCAGCAACCAATTACTTCAGATAATGTGAATGCCTTTTAATATGTAATATGATGTATCTACGGATAATGCTGTAACATTTTACACAGCTAATAGGTAGTACTAACAACATTTTTGACTATCTATTTATTAAGTCCCAGATGTATAAAACACAAAAATTCGTTTTTTGTCTGTGAGGCCTACTTTTCTTCTATTGAGTGCTTTCCTAAGTAAAGGTAGATTTGACATTCTATAGCTGTTGCTTTACCCAAAGATTTCAAAGCGCTTTAGTTGTTGTGAGACAATTTTTACACGTAATGCATAAAACATGAACAGTCCTTGATACATCAATTATGTACAGAAACAAAACACAAAATATCTTCTATAAGACACAGAACAAGGCATAGAAAATCCATTCTCTTTTTGTATGGTATACTAGGCAATCCTACCTTGATTTTTGAATTCTAATTTTTTTTTACCATTGTGGCAATCTAATAATTGAAGGTTCAGACATCTATACTTTGTTACTGCTTTACTTTCCATGGTAGTGCGCAGCTAGTTAACATATGTTATATAATTCATTCTCTGAATTTCAAGGTGTAATTCTTCCAATGGCATCTGCAGAACACAATAATGACAACAAACCAAATTGAGCTCATTCCAGACATTTTCAACAAGGGGGCTACACACTCATAACACACAACACCGCGCCAAGGCTAGCCATTCTTACACAAAGAGCACAGTCGCTACTCACTCAAACAAGTACTTCACAAGCATCATTACCACCAGTGTCAGTCCACAAACCCTCATAGACACTCAAAGCACACAATCAACCCACAAATCAACACTTAGGACAAAAACAAGTGGCAGCCCACAGGCTGTACTCAAACCAAACCAATTATAAACACACAATCAAACATCTCTCTTGTCAACTCTTCCTCTGAGACAGACACTGCTCATCATACTGAATCTTCAACTGACCCATTTACAGGCCATCACAACTCAGGATCCTTGCTAGTATATTTGTTCCATAGTGCACTATACATTATAGAAGAAATACAGTTTTTGACGTACATATCCCTATTGGGTGTCCCCTCAGGGGGAGCCGGCTGATTCCTTTCTAATTCCATATTGGTACCTCTACAAAAAGCAACACATATGTCGTAGTGTGCTTGAAACAGGCATGCCGAAAATATTGCAGCATATACAATATTATACACCAAGTGACACTTAACGCTATGTGCGTCGTTCAAATTATCCAAATTAGAGAAAAATCTCCTCATTACCTGCCTACATAAATTGCAATTTACATATCAACAACAACAAATTCCCAAATGTTGGCCAACTTCCAAAGTGTCGCTTCAAACGACCAAACAAAAGGCTTCAGCCTTACCAAACAATCCACCAGTCCTCCAACTGCCAAGTTCTGAATCGACCAAATGGTCTCTGCACGGCAAACGCCAGAAGGGATCTCAGTCGATGACCGGCACCACCGGGAGGGTCAAATCGGGAAAATCGGAAAAGCACCTCGGCCTGCTAAGACACGGGTCTCCTCATGCAGTGATCATCTGTAGCGGGATTCCAATCCTCCGTCAAGACCACTCCGTCAGGCATCCGAGTCGCCGATGAGCCCCACGGGACGGGCACCAATTTGTAGTAGTAGACTTCACCAAGGCCTACCGGTGCTAGGGGTTCGCCCTTCTGCACACTAGTCCTCAGACAAATAAATAGAGATTGGCACAGAAGCTGCAATATCAAAAGACAAGTTTATTATTTCTGGTGAATGGAGCTACATCAATACAAAGCCCTTGGGCAGTGTATGAGGTAGCACAAGGAGTACAGAAACGTTGGGTCTTTTATACCCACTCAGGAGCTAAAAGGAGGCAGTACAAGTACACATAAGAATAGCTATTCACATATATGGACATACAGAAAATGCTCAGTCAACAAGAAGGCGGAGCAATGAAGTCGCTGACATCAGTAAAAACAGCCTGACATTTACAGACTAAAACAGGTGTATGAGCAGCTACAGACTTTTCTGCGCATGAGCAATACTGCAGAAGCTAAGTATAGACAGTTGTACTAGTAAAGCACAAGGGTAGGCAACAGTGAAGACGGAAAGAGCACATGGCAAGCACATGGTCAATCAAAATGGCTGCCAAAAGCAAAAGGCACAGGGTCAGACTGATTTGCATATGGCCATGTCTGAACTGGGGTGGTGGAGTGAGCTAAAGAATGATGATGGATTAAACCCAGATCAGTTGACTGGGGGTGAGTGTTTGATTGGCTCAAACGTTCCGTCCATCATCCCCTTTTGTATCGCTTTGGTCGCCCTAAGTTGGCGGGGGCATGCCCAGACGTGGGTCCCTTGCTCACTTTGCCACTGGATTCAAGCAAGCCTGGCTGATGACGGCTGAAATGCCAGAAACCGGTCCTAGGATGCTTGTTTCCGGTCCAGGGAAGACATGGCTTGGTAGTTCGGGCTGGACTGTTCCCATGAGGCACAGGGTCAGACTGATTTGCATATGGCCATGTCTGAACTGGGGTGGTGGAGTGAGCTAAAGAATGATGATGGATTAAACCCAGATCAGTTGACTGGGGGTGAGTGTTTGATTGGCTCAAACGTTCTGTCCATCATCCCCTTTGTATCGCTTTGGTCGCCCTAAGTTGGCGGGGGCATGCCCAGACGTGGGTCCCTTGCTCACTTTGCCACTGGATTCAAGCAAGCCTGGCTGATGACGGCTGAAATGCCAGAAACCGGTCCTAGGATGCTTGTTTCCGGTCCAGGGAAGACATGGCTTGGTAGTTCGGGCTGGACTGTTCCCATGAGGCACAGGGTCAGACTGATTTGCATATGGCCATGTCTGAACTGGGGTGGTGGAGTGAGCTAAAGAATGATGATGGATTAAACCCAGATCAGTTGACTGGGGGTGAGTGTTTGATTGGCTCAAACGTTCCGTCCATCATCCCCTTTTGTATCGCTTTGGTCGCCCTAAGTTGGCGGGGGCATGCCCAGACGTGGGTCCCTTGCTCACTTTGCCACTGGATTCAAGCAAGCCTGGCTGATGACGGCTGAAATGCCAGAAACCGGTCCTAGGATGCTTGTTTCCGGTCCAGGGAAGACATGGCTTGGTAGTTCGGGCTGGACTGTTCCCATGAGGCACAGGGTCAGACTGATTTGCATATGGCCATGTCTGAACTGGGGTGGTGGAGTGAGCTAAAGAATGATGATGGATTAAACCCAGATCAGTTGACTGGGGGTGAGTGTTTGATTGGCTCAAACGTTCCGTCCATCATCCCCTTTTGTTCAGCTCATGCTAACAGCGATTTCTGCCAAACATCCACACAGCCAACATTGACTCGAATCACAGGCACTGGTGTTTTCAAACAGGCACTGTTGACTCCAATCACAGGCACTATTCACTCAATTATAGATAATCCTTACTCCAATCACAGGCACTCCTGACTCCAGTACACGTAATGCTCACTCCAGGCATAGGCACTGCTAACTGAATACATGTAATCTTTATTTTAATCACAGGCACTCCTGACTCCGGTACCCTTAATGCTCACTCCAGGCATAGGCATGGGCATGGCTAACTAAACTGCTGACTCCGAACTGAAGCACTACTGATTCAAATCACAGGCACTGCTGACTCCAATCACAATCACTACTGACTCATTGCAGAAAATGCTGACTTCAAACCCAGGGGCTGCTGACTATAGGTGCCGGCACTGCTGACTTCAAGCACATGTATTGCTGATTGAAAACAAATACTGCTGATTCATAACACAGGAACTACTGTCTCTAGTAACAGGCACTGCTGATTCCAGGCACTCCGGACTTCAAGCAAAGCATAGGTGACTCCAAATACAGGAATTGCTGACTCAAGCACATTGGTGTTAGAGATAAGTGTGACAGACACAGGCACTCGAGATTTCAAAACAGACACTTTAGGTTCCATACACAACGATGCTGAGTTATAGCACAACCATGTATCTCTCAGTAACAGATAATCTATCTCCAGGCACTGTCACTGACCAGTTACAGACACACCTGACTCCATTACTAATAATGCTGGCTCCAAGCAGAGACACTTCTGACTCGTTTATTGATAACACTGTCAACAGTGCCTGTGGTTGGGGTCAGGATTATTTGTAATTAACAAATAAATGCCACTGCTGACTCCAGGTACACATACTCCAAATTCTAAGCACAGACACTCCTGAATCCGGTATAAATAAAGGGGACTCATTGGAACAAGGGCACTGCTGACTCCAAGCACAGGCACTGCTGATTCAAAGCAGAGGGACTGCTGACGCCATGCACAGGTACTCCTGACTCCAGGCACAGACACCTCTAAATCAGAACAAAGGCACATCTGATTCCAAACACAGGCACTGTTGACACCTGACTTCAAACACTGAGACATCTGATCAAAACACAGGCACTTTTAATTCCAAACACAGGCAATTCTTGCTCCTACCACAACCACTTCTGAATCAAAATACAGGCACTTCAGACTCAACCATTGATAGGCACTGTTGATTAATACAACAGATACTGTGGACTCCAAATAAAGGAACTGCTGACTCTCAAGAACAGGCACTCCTGTTCCCAAGGTCAATAGGTGTTGATTCAAAACACATTGACAATGGGTTCAAAGCTAAATCATTCATAACTCAATTAAAACACGCATACACACACGCACGCACACACGCACACACACACACACATGCACATGCACACACATGCGCACACACGCGCGCACACACACACGCACACACACACGCACACACACACACATACATGCACACACACACCCTCTCTCTGAAATACAAACAATTCCTGACTCCTATGACAAATGCCCCTGACTCCAGTTGAACTAATGTTGATTCCAAGCACAGTCAATGCTGATTATAAACACAGACACAGTTCACTACAAGTACAGGCCCTTCTGATTCAATGCAAAGGCACTGCTGAGTTAAAACATAGGCGCATAGCCTTGACTCCAAGCACTGGCACTGCCTACTTCAAACAAAGGTTCTGCTGACTCCAAGTACAGGCACTCCAGACTCGATTACAGCTAACTCTGACTCTAAGGACAGGCACAGCTGATATAAAACACATCCGTTTCAAGTTCAGGCACTGCTGAATCCAAGCATTGGCCCTGGAAATTGAAAAACAGGCACTGCTGAGTACAAGTACAGGCAACTGTGATACAAAGCACAGGCACTGCTGAGAACAAGCATAGCCAGCTGTGATACAAAGCACAGGCACTGCTGAGAACAAGCATAGGCAGTTTTAATTCAAAATAAAGACAGTGCTGGGCACAAACACAGGCAGCTCTGATTAAAAATACGGCACTGCTGATTCGGAAGCATAGGTATTGCAGACTCCAAGCACATGCAGTTCTGACTCCAAGCGCACACACTGCTCAATTACAAAGAATCCTGACTCTGGGTACAGAGCACTCCTGACTCCAGTACTGACTTTTGTTAAATCGAGCCATGTTTTTGTAGCAAAATTCTTGTTAAATTCAATGAAGTATTTTGCAGAATTATCCTTTCATAGGGAAATATGATTTGTCATCATCTTGCATCACTTTGTTTACCAGGTTAATACTTCAAATGAAAAAGTCTTGCGAGAGAACAGCAGGAGAGCAGTTTACGTTGAAAATGTCTCTCCCATAGATCTTTCTACTTAAACCAGTCTCCTGCTAGTATCTTGTGAGAAATCTTACTGTGAGAGGCACACGTGGGTACCAAAGAAATTAGGTGAAACAGCATAAAGCAAATATAACGACTTTTGCAAATGTAAAATTCTGGAATTTTGCAAGCATAGTTATTATGTCTCTGACGCCTACAGAAGTACAGACAACAAGAAAGCATACTGTCATTGTACTTACCAGAGTCTCGATAAACGGAGATCTACAAGAAAGCATACTGTCATTGTACTTACCAGAGTCTCGATAAACGGAGATCTACAAGAAAGCATACTGTCATTGTACTTGCCAGAGTCTCGATAAACGGAGATCTACAAGAAAGCATACTGTCATTGTACTTACCAGAGTCTCGATAAACGGAGATCTACAAGAAAGCATACTGTCATTGTACTTGCCAGAGTCTCGATAAACGGAGATCTACAAGAAAGCATACTGTCATTGTACTTACCAGAGTCTCGATAAACGGAGATCTACAAGAAAGCATACTGTCATTGTATTTGCCAGAGTCTCGATAAACGGAGATCTACAAGAAAGCATACTGTCATTGTACTTGCCAGAGTCTCGATAAACGGAGATCTACAAGAGAGCATACTGTCATTGTACATACCAGAGTCTCGATAAACGGAGATCTACGACCTCAGCACTGAGAGAGGAGAACCAAGAAGCACAGGGATTGTGCTTACTGAACAGTCCAATGCCTGAAGTGGCACACCACGAAAGCAGGGGCACAACCAGGGTCGGCTTTAGCGCTGGTGGCGCCCTGTGCGACAATGTTTGTTGGCGCCCCCCCAAATGACCACCTCCACCACAGATTCTCTCACTATCCCCTCCATGACCACTCTCTCAGATGCATTGAATTAGTTATATAGCGCCACTCATACCAGTGTAGGGTGTCAGAGCACTTTGCATCACACACACATCACACAGAGACTATCAGTGTATAGGCAATGTTACATAAGCCAAAGGACTAAAAGTGTAGGAGTCACATGTCATCCACACTGGGAGGTAGTATAGTTTAAGAGTGCTTGGTGTGGAGAAGCACAAACTCAGAGTCGAAAAAAAAAGAGCATAGTTGGCAGTTTTCTTTAATAATAAGAATCGATTTCTAGCTAAAATTTTGACCCTTTTTGCAACATTAATCAATGTTCTAATGTATACTTTGCAGTTCTATTATGAAAGTTAATTGCTCACTGTTCTATATTAGGACTTTAAGTTATACATTGCAAGTAACAAAACGATGTCTCTTTTAAAAGCAGTAACCTACTGATCTGTTTACATTATATGCACTCTGTAATCTACTTGGTACACGTTCTTTGCAGCAGGCATATTAACCCTCTGCACTAACTTCACATAAGTCAAAACCTCAACTATACAAAACTCATCTCTCTCCCAGAAGAACATTAATCACAGGAGTTATCTTGACATTTTTGTGAGGCCTGCTAATTGCCGAGGAAAGGAACACAGCAGCAGGTGCTTTAAAAACATAATAAACTTGCAAACACGGCGCCCCGGGAAGTCAGCACCTGGTGCGGTGGCACCGGTCGCACCGCCCTAGAGCCGGCACAACTGACTGCAAAATATAGAGGTTCTGATTGAAAACGCAAGCCCTGCTGACAAAAAGCATAGGTACTCCTTACACCACAAACACAGGCGCTGCTGATTCAAAACACAGACACCAATGGCCCCAAATAGACATTGCTGACTCAATAACAGATAAGCAATGATGCAAAGCAAAGGACCTATTGATTCCAAGCACAGGCACTGCTGATTCAAAGCAAAGGCACTGCTAACGTCAAGCACAGTCACTGCTGACTTTAAACAAGTATGCTACTGACTCACTAAATTACAGATAACCTGCATTTGAGCACAGAAACGCCTGATGCCAGTACATCCAATGCTGCCTCCAAGCAAGGGCACAGATGATTCAGTTGTACATAACCCTGACTCCAACATGGGCACTTCTCACTGCAATCACAGATACTACTGACTGTATTACTGAAACAAAGATTTCAAGCAACGGCTCTGCTGAATCCAAGCATAGGTCCTGCTAATTCAAAACACAGGCACTGCTGACTCCAAGCAAAGTCACTGCTGATTTCAAACACAGGCACTACTGACTCCAAGCAAAGTCACTGCTGATTTCAAACACATATGCCACTGACTCACTGAATTACAGATACACCTGACTACAAGCACAGACTCTCCTAACTGCAGTGCATCCAGGGACAGATTTAAACTTTTTCATGCAACGCAGCAAGACAACGTGCTGCGCTGCGTGAAGAGAGAGGACAAGAATGCACCATATCTATCAAGATATGGGGTGTCCCTGTCGCCTTCCTGCGCTAGCGCACAAACTGCTGCCTAGCGCCAATGCAGGCACCCTTGCGCCGTGTTGCATGGGTGCCTGCGTTGCACAAAAACAATCCTAAGAGGCTTTTTCCTCTTTCTGAGTGTGCTTCAGAATGCAGAACACGTAGAAAGAGTAAACAGCGAGGAGAAATAAAGATATTTCTCCTCGTTGCACCTCACCTGGGAAGGCGCAGTATTTTGACACATGCCTAGTTTTACCAGTCTTCGTAAATCTGGGATTGCGCCAAAATCCGTGGGGAGTAAAACAAGGCAGCGGCTCGCGCTTCCTTGCGTTACTCCAGATTTACCAAGCCACGCAGGGTCACTCAAGGGGGCCTTCCGAGGCTCGGTAAATCTCATTCTCGGTTTTGCGTCACCCTCCATCCCCTTGCGTAGTGTGAGGGTGACGCAAAACCTTAGTAAATCTGGACCCTAATCTTGACTCCACCGCTGACTCAATTATACATAAACCTGACTCTAGGCACAGGCAGTGCTGCCTCAAAACACAGGCACTGCTCACTCCAAGCACACATGCTGCTGACCCAAGTACAGAAACACTGATTTCAGGCACAGGCCCTGCTGAATACAGGCATAGGCACTGCTGTCTGAAACACAGGCACTGCTGAGTGCAAGCATAGGCACTGCTGTCTGAAACACAGGCACTGCTGAGTACAAGCATAGGCACTGCTGAGTACAAGCATAGGCACTGCTGAGTACAAGGATAGGCACTGCTGTCTGAAACACAGGCACTGCTGAGTACAAGGATAGGTGTTTCTAATTCAAAACACAGGCACTCTGCCTCCCTCATAGACATCCCTGATTCTAAGCTGATGCACTGCTGAGTCCGAGCACAGGCACTGCTGATTAATACAAGGATACTGGTGACTCCAGGCACAGGAACTACTCACTGTAAGCACAGTCACTGCTGACTCCAAACACAAGCACTTCAGTACATCTAATGCTACCTCCAAGCACAGGCACTGGTAACTACAAGGACTGGCACTCTTGATGCCAAGCACAGACACAGCTGCCTCAAAATAAAAGCACTCTTGGTATTTCAATTCTTTATTGAGTTTTTCTCATTACAGTAGCAAGAATGGCACAAAACGTTACACAAACCAATTGCTACACAGGGCGAGAATAAAAACAAAGTAAGATACAGTCTCATAAGCCATCTGTAAGCAGGGCCGTAGCCAGCAGTATATATTTTGGGGGGCACGGCCCCCCAGCAACGTCAAGGAAGTGTTTAGTGGAGATGGGGCAGGTTGGATGTGGTAGCATTTGAGGAAGCGCCGTACTAATTGTGACAAATGGTGTGTTTTACAGCATGTAAGTCAAAACTAAACTAAACTTAAAGACATCTTTGCAAGAGGGGTATTAGGTTCCCTTAAGGAATAGATGGAAACATTAATGTCCAGTGTTGTGCATACACCACGATGGGCCAGTAAACTTGGTCAAGATAAAGACAGATTTCGAGAGCGTTTGAATGTTTCTGTTGGGCTATATGGAACATTACAAACCACACTGGAATACTCAAGTTAATTAAAATGTGGTATAATTTATATAAATATTTACAGAGGGTTTGGAGAATCTTTCCTCAGGGATTGTTTGAAAAGACTGTTGCCAATAGCACATTTCAAAATACAGCGGGTCAGCAACATTAATGAAAGGTAGATAAATTAAAAGATAACTTTATAGGTCAGAACATGAGTTAGTACATCACGGCCTACAAGAGATAAATACATGCCATATGGTGTGTTTTAAAGCAATTTTGGGCCAAATGTCTCGGGGCATGCTAGCTATGGTTTAATATTGGTTCTGTGGGGGGCGTGAACTTGATAGACATAATGTTTGGAACTGCCAGGCATTAGTGTCAGCTCCCCGCTGAGGGCTCCAATGTATGTGGTAGGACCTAATCAGTGACAACCAATAGGTCCAGCACTGTAGCCAGTTTCATGGGCCCTAGTGAAAGTTAGGAAATGCCCCTTCTGGCTTCTGTTTCAATTATTAAATACAGCAATAACTAGGGTTCAGTGGACCCCAGGACCTCTGGGCCCCAATGTCACTGCACCTGCTGCACCAATAGAAGTTGCACCCCTTGATAGATCTGTGAAAACTCCGCACTGACCATTCATTGCCAGTGCCCAAACATCTCCATGCCAATGTCCATCAGCAACCACAATTATTCTGAAGAAAGATGGCACTTATCAATACACTACAGACCGATACATGCAGATATACACATTATGATGTGCTATTTATTACCATTGCTGAGGGAAGGGAAGGGCATCATGACCCACTAGAGGCTTCACCTCCCAGGAGTCAGTACTATCGCCATACTCAATAGTGCTAATAAATGGCATATTAAACTATACACTCACTGTCTCTCTGACTCTATCTCTCTCTCTTCTCAAAAACACAGACACAGGAGCATAAGTTATCTGTGTCTTCATTCCAGTTGACATATATAATTAGAAATGCAATCATTTTGACTCGAAACATCAGCTTTTCAATGTATGATATATACCAATGAACACATTTTGCAATCAAATGCAAGCTTTTCATTTTGGGAAAATGAACTCAATTTACCAAAACAAAAATGTATCAGTACACAAAAAAGTGAATTTTCTTCCTTCAATGCCAGGTTTTTCATTTTCAATAAATGCATGTTTGGTGCCCCAACAGCAGTGTGTGACTTTCATCATATGCACATACATACTACAATGACACAAGGCTATATTTGACCTTGCATGCCCATTTATCACTGTGTCGTGCAATGGATGCCTATAATATATCATGTCCAGTATATCCCTGTGGTTGCTGTCCTTGTGTGCCCATAGTATGGCAAGAATTATCACCAGTATACCAGGGCCATCAATATACTAATGGATGGCACCATCATGTCATGGATGCCCAGAATATGACCTGAATTACCATCATTATGTTGAGGTCAACATTATCTCAGAAGTGGGCATCAACAGGCCAGGGAAGGGTGGACACATGCCAACACACACATATGTACTTGTCTACACACACATACCAGCAGTATTCAAGTCTTATTTATATACTTACCCCACTAACCAGTCCAGCTGTAGCTGTCATTTGAATTGCAACCTCTCACTTATCTCCTGCTGCCTGGCAGACCGTGTGGTGACTGACATCTCAGTGCCAGTAATATAGCCTATCGCCATGTAGCTTGAACCATATGATCACTGATTGCTGGTATAGGCCCTACACGGTTAGTCACACTGAAACTGTGACACAAGTCCTGTCTATGGCTGTGCAGCATCGTGGAAAGTTGAATGATATGTTTTCTGCCACTTGTGTCTTTTGCAGAGCGCAGGTGCATCAATGTTCCAAACATCAATAACTGTGCATACATGATAGTCAGATGTTCCCTTGTCACTCTGAAGGGGCAGACGCCTTTACTGCAGAAGCAGTTCTGCACAAGTTCACAGTTTTGGAGTGATGGGGAAAAAAGCAGGAAGGGCACAAATGAATGACTAGCCACGGTGTTATAGTTGGAGGCTCAAATAACTTAACAAGGCAGTCAGGAAATCATGATCAGGCAGATGACATTTTTAATAGAATAACAAAATGTCTATTTCTTAAAGTGCTTGATCACTGCTAAAGTGGTGGCAGGTGTCAGATGTGTACTATTACCCATCTCAGTGGTTCTCCTTTTATCAAGGGGAGGATAAATGGCTGGGGGAACACGTCATGATTTGAACCTATGACTCGATGGTTAAATACATGTTATTGTAGTGGACACATCAGGGTACTGACTTACTAGACCAACAATCCTCTTCAATTTTTAAAGATTTAGCAAGGAGGGCGATTCCCTCTGTAAATGTTATGGACTAACTTATAAAAATAAAATGCTTTTATATAGTTGTTAATTCCACACTTTGCACTTTCTACTGGCTGTAAATTACATGTATTACTGCAACTCAATTTGATGTTAATCAGTTTATCAACCTGTGAAGGTTAAAAGACTGAGGGCCATATGTAGGTAAAAACAAAATTGCGAGTTCGTAATAGCGATTATTACCGAATCGCTATTAATAACTCGCAAAATGCAATGTAGATAAAAAAATCGCTAAAAGTTAGCAATTCGGTAATAATCGCAAAAAAAAATACCGAATCCGCATTACCGAATCGGTATTAGCGAAATGGCAATTTTAAAAAATCGCAAATTAGCGAATCCACTATTCGGGTGCAGCCTGATGACCTCACAACCAGGAAGTGGCATGACACATGCTGTTTCACTGAGCCTGAAGCTGTGGGAGAGGCAGGGAGCAGGAGCACAGACCCAGGAGCTGCACAATAACCCCCAAGCAGACACCAAAAACAAGCATGGACACACAGGAGAACGGAAAGGAGCAGGCAGAGAGGAAGAGGAAACACAAATTCTCCGAGAAGGAGTTGGAGGTCTTAATTGAGGAGGTGGTAAAGGATCACGACCAGTTGTTTGGCAAGAACTCTTTGCATGTTCCGGAATCGCAGAAACGGAAGATATGGCTCGTAATACAGGCAAAAAGTAATGCCATTGGTGTCACCCAGTGCTCCATTGACGAACTCAAGAAGCGCTGGTATGACCTCCGCAAACGAGCCAAGGAGAGGGTGGCTGACAGGCTCAAACAAGCCAATAAGACAGGTGGCGGAACATCCACTGCGCCAGTACCAACACCCCTGGAGGAAATGGTGGAGTCCACCCTCCAGCCGGAGAGCATCATTGGCATTGGAGACACGGACAGCTCAGCCAGAGGAAACAACAGGCAAGGTAAGAAGCATGCACAGCATGCTGTGCCACCTCCCCTCCCCAATCCCCAATCCCCAATAAGCAAGTATGAATCCCACTCCAGTCCATGATTTGCTAACAACCAGCAATGCATCTTGGGAGATGTAGTCATAATTAACACATAGCATACCAGTTATTCCAATGAACCCAAGTGCATGTGACCCACATCAGTAAATAAGCAAGCTGGGGACTGTCAGTTTAAATGGCAAACATGTAATTTAATGGAACACAAGTGCCGCCAGGCAAGTCAGTAAATTGACATTCTGTATCCACAGGCGAACCTGCGCCCCAGACTGCTGAGAGGGAGACAGAAGAGGCACCTAGGGAACACAACACTCAGGATGATGAGGCGCTAACACCTGCAGATGTCAGGCCACCACCAACACCAACACCACCGAGACGTAGGAGGTATACAGTGGGTAGCCTTCAGGAGATGGAGGGTTCAGAGGAGGAGAGCACGGGAGCCCCACAGACCATGCAGGAAGAGGCAGGACAGACTGCAGAGACACAGTCACCCATGGAGCGTTGCCACACAAGTGCCCGACGACGCAGACCAAGGGCACACAGTCCAGATGCACAGGGAGAAGATTCCAGTGTATTTGCAGGTCTGGAGGGAAACATGTTGAAGGTGCAGCGACTGCAAGGTAAAACAATGCGGTCAATGCAACGCCAGATGGTGTACATGAACAGACATATGAGGGACATGAAGGAGGGCATAAATGCTCTAAATACCACAGTTGCAGAGGGCATGCGGGACATGGCCGATGCTGTAAGGCTGTTGTGCAGCAAAATGGACATAGAACGTGGGGCAAGGCGCAGGGAGAAACAGCGCATGGAAGGCTACACAAAGGCGGTGAACCGGCTATGCAATGCCACCTCTGTCCTCAGCAGACGCTCAGTGTCCATGCAGTTGGAGATGGCCCACTGCAGCCGTGATGTGGCTAGGGGGTTGGTTACTGTCACCACTGCGTTGGAAGAGCTCCAGACAACACACATCGCTGCCACAGGGTCTGGGGATGGTGGTGAAAGTGAGGAGGTAACAAGCCGCAGCAGCATCACTCCACCAATAGCAGAGTCCAGGAGGCGCAGTGCAAGGCACGGTCCAGCCGCAGGACAGTCCTCTGGGGAGGGCAGTGTGCAGAGTGAGCGGAGCAGTGCTGTGCGTGGGCGCAGGAAATGAAGCCATGCTTCAGCTGACATTGGGAGATGGGTGAAGTAACGCATGTAACCGAATAATAAGGGATGACAATGAGCATGCAGTGTATCAATGCCATCCTGGGATTGTTGAGGCACTGAGGGGCCAATATGGTGCGGCGGTGTGCATTCCTATTGCCTGACGTAAGGTCAATAAAACACCGTCACACAATTGCAATTACTCGCTTTGTCTCATTACTTACTCAGAAATAGTTGCGTGTGATCTCAGCCCATCTGTGTCTCCCATCTGGCGCTGCTGCGACACCTGTTGCGCGGTGCAGTGGCTGTGGACATTCCTCATCATCATCCTCTGATTCAGTGAGTTCCACGGGTGTTCCCTTCTTTGTGGCCAGGTTATGTAGCATGGCACATGTTGCTATTATCTTGCAGCAGATCAGAGGGCGGTACTGCTGTGCACCTCCACTTTTGTGTAGGCAGCGGAACCTGCTTTTCAGGAGTCCAAATGTACGCTCCACCACATTCCACATTGATTTATGCGCCACATTAAATCTCCTCTCACTTGGGGTAGATGGGTTGAGGTATGGAGTCAGGATAAATGACTGCACCGCATATGCGCTGTCACCTAAGTGGTAAACGAAGAAACATCATTCACAGTCAGCAACAGATACATTAAAGGTATACATCAGGGTGTGTCACATTGATTTACCTAGCAGGTATCCTTCTCCAAATTCACCCCCAGCAAGTTGTGTATAGATCCCACTGTTCCTGAAGATGTAGGAGTCATGCGTGCTCCCTGGAAATTTTGCTACAATATCGGTGATGGTGTGAGACGCATCACAAATGACATGTACGTTGATTGAATGTGTTGATTTGCGGTTCCGATATATGTACTCAGTAGCAGAGGGGGGGCAGATTGGAATATGTGTCCCATCGATGCACCCTATGACATGTGGGAACTGGGCCTTCTGATAAAAATCTGTCTTTGTCTTATGCAGTATCGTCTGTGTGCTGGGGAACCGGATGTAGTGGTGCATTCTTTGCATCATGGCATCCAGGAATGTGTTGAAGAAGCGTGACAGGCAACTCTGTGAGACACCACCAGCCACAGCTATGACCCCCTGGTAACTACCTGATGCAAGTAGGTGCAGGCAACAAAGGACCTGTACATGTGGTGGTATTGCGTGCGCCCTTGGTGTCTGGTGCTCCACGATTGGGTGCAGGTCACGTATCAGGTCTAGGATGGTGGTGGGGTGAAGCCTGTACCTCTCATGGATTTCTGTCTCTGTGAGTTGGAATAGAGTGATGCGCAATCTGTATACGCGTTCCTGTCGTCTCCAGATCCTCAGTGCTGCTGCTTGCATCCGCATCCGCCTTGCAATGACATAGAGGGCCGCCATTGTGTTCACGCAGATGCATTCTGGGGCTGTTTATATGCAGTGCACCTGGTTACCACCTGCTTTGAGTCAGTGTTAATTTGCGACTCCAAATTAGCGATTTTTCAAAAAATCGCTAGTTGCGATTTTATGTACATTGGTTTGCGAGTTTATTTTGCGATTCCATATTTAGCGAATCGCAAAATAGTGAGTTGGTGTGGCATATTCGCTAAATAAAGAATTTCTAACTGTTTTCCTTTATTTTTAGCGATTCTTTATTGAGCGATTCGTTTTTTCTGTCTCTACATTTCACATTGGTTATTTGCGATCGAAAACGTGGAAATTCTGCGAATTTCTGCGTTTGCGATCGCTATTTGTCTACCTACATCTGGCCCTGAGTTGGCCTAGCCAGGAATTTAAACTCATGAAAGATCTCAGAAGACTTAAAGTATCCCAAGAGATACCTTTTTACAGAAAGAGGCGTTAAGATACAAAAGTGTTTGCCGGAGGTGTTGTTTGCTCTATATAGCAGTCCCTATTCACAAAGGTAAATTTACATGTGTAGGTTTACTCATGTGTAAAATTACTCTTTCTCTAAGGTGTAAATCTGTACTTTTTTTTCTATTCACTATCTCTGACTGTAAATGTACACCTAAGTGTGGACTTACATGTCTCCACTCCCTGAAAAGTGAATGAAAACATCTAAGATGAAATTTACAGGTGTAAAGTTATTAGCAGTAACTTTTCACTCATAGGTGGTGATCTTCACCACCAGGGTGGAGGAGATCTCCCTTTGATAAAGTATCGGTGATTTAATAAAAGTTATTAATTCTTAAAAACAATATTAAACTATTTTAACCATAAACTTATAAATTAAATTAAAATTATTATGAACCTAGAACTAATAAAATAAAGTTACAGAACACTTTACCAATCAAATTAAATGTTCATTAAACAATTTTCTAATTAAAATATGTACATTTAATGTATTAAAACACAACCTACACTCATTAGCAATTTATTATTCTAATAATGTTGCATAATTTGAAGTAATAGTTGTTTTTAAAAAATATTAACATTTTTATTCAAAGTTTTTAAATAACTTTTTTATATTTTCCTAAATTAGTATATATTTAAATGTAAATGTAATATAACTTTTTAACGCAAAATATTTATATGCATAAAATATATATTTGTTTTTTTCTACTGTTGAAATATTTTAATTATTTTAAAATTATTTCATGTGGGGTGTTATTTTAAGTCCCTGCCTCCATTATTAATTTGTGGGAGTACCTGTGAGTGGTCATATGTGGTGCTAGATTTATTAAAAGGCTGGGTTGGAGTACATTTATAATTGTTTTGTGGCCTTTTGGGCTGTAGAAGTGTAGTTTGTGAACAGCAATGTTCTTACTCTATTTCGGGTGGGCGTTTGTATTAGCATGTCCCAGCCTAAACCCCTCCTTACCACTCCCTAAACTGATCCTATTTGGTTGTAAGTATTCCCCATTTTCCAGCCATCCCCTGGTCCCACCAACATTTACTACCAACTAGTAAGCGTACATGTGTGGAGCTCTCCCCATAGAAAAGATAGGAGAGGTGGAGATTTCAACCCGTAGGTTTGTGAGTAGTGGTTTGTAGTAAGTGAGTACGTAGTACTTCTTTACGTACTGCAAAATGAAATTTGTGAATGAGGCCCAATATGATTAATTAATAAAACTGGCACAACCTTTATCCCCATTGAATTAAGTGCCTCTCGCTTCCTGTTTCTCTACATCCATCTCCCCATCATGTTTCTTCCTTTTTTCTTTGTTGTTCAGCGTCTCAAGGTATTTGTTACACTTTCTTTAACCCCGGACCCATCACAGGCAGCATGTGCTTTGCAGATAAAAAAAAAGGAGAGACCCTTCTAAGTACCAAACGCAGAAGGGGCCCTTACAAGGCAGGAGAGGATATAACAGCAAAACGCAGAAGAAACCCTGCCAGTGAAAGACACTGAAGGGAGTAGTGTGCTGCTTTAACAGATGTTCATGGCTTTGAAGGTAGTAGTGAGTAAGTTCAGACTCTAGGGGGAGTGAGAGGTTTATTTGGAGTACCTTCCATAAAACAAATGTTGATAAATGGTGCATTTTCTAGCAATATACTCCAAATATATTGCCATTATTGGTCCACAGCAGCAAGTTGTGCAGAGCAAGCTGGATGAATGCCAGCACTACGAGGCCATGCTAATGAGAGCCTGTGCACTATGCAGATGCTGCTAACAACACACATTAAGTATGTGCTAATCAGGAAAATTGTGCACACAATAGAAACACCAAGTGCAATGAGTATTCAATTGAGAATTTACCAATGCCAAACAATGTGTTCTATACTTTACCGTAATTTAGGAAAACATCATAAAACGAGTCTTAGTGCTTGTTCATAACAAAGTGGCTTGTGTTTGGGAGGGGTTTGATTGGTAGGGGGTTCTCTTTTTACATTAATCCATGACAGCAGTACATAGGTGCAGACTAATGCCACTATATCATGATATCACCCGACAGCACTAAACCCTGAAACCGGTTAATTTAAAGCAGGGTTCCACACCCGAGACTGGAATCTTATTTTGTGAAAGGAGTTTAAGATGACTTAGAATCGCCTATCAGCAGTTTCTGTTTAAGCCAGAGCTGCTGGATGCTGGGGTTACCTAATGTCAAGTGTGCACCATCTTGAATCCACTTCATTCATTTTTCTTTCACTATTCTACACTTTCTCTCCCGTTGTCTCACACACTTGCAGGTTCTTTTTCATCCCTATTTCCCCCTATGTCACTTTTTTCCTATCTTTCTCTTCCTGCTTTTGTCTCACTTTTCTACCTTCCTCTCTCTTACTCTGGATGAAAGTTTTAGGATGAAAAGTAAGCTTCTCGCCCCGAAATGAATGCCTCTTCTGTCCACTGGTGTAAATTAAGCGCTGCCTATCTCATGTGTCTTTACAGTATCTGCAGGTTCAAAAATGCAGTTTTGTAAAAATGAGCAGAATGAAATCATGGTTATTGGCTAGCTTGTTAATAGGTTACATCACCTGTAGCTTCAGGAAAGGGATAGGGCGGGGGATAAAACAGATCATAGCCAGACTTGGAAAATCAAAAACAGGCCTAAAGTAGTAGTAAACCGGTGAGGTATTACTTCCTGACATTTACTCTGAGCTTTGCTTGTGTTGGCTGTACGCAGTAGTTACTGGGTTATATCACTCACTGTACAGTTATCCTCAGTCCAGTCTAGATGTATTGGTGAGTGACAGCCCTTGTAGCTCCAGTCAGTCTCAGGTGTATGGACTCAGCTGGAAGAAGGGAGGGCCTGCCTTGGGAGCGACTGACCCACTGCTGGAGAGGTGTGGACAGTATCTGTGGGCAGCTTGACTACAGCCCATGGGTATCTCCTGCCTGCCGCTCACCTGGACCGCTGACAGGCACAGCAAGGTGGCCGGTCACTAGTGAGCTGGACTTGCCACAGAAGTGATGCACAATGCAGATCCTGCTCTGGGACGATGACAACTCTCAGCACCCGGTCCCAGGTGTGGGTCACACTGGCACAATCAAGCCTCGTTATCACTTTGTGAAGCACTAGTAGGCAGTGGAGCATGCTGCAACGATGTCGCTGGGACATTGCAGTATTAGCTGCAGCACCACCATTCTGCATCGCGCAACACATTGTCAAGGGACTGTGGAAGCACAACAGATGCTGATGATGCTCAAGCATGGCACACAGATCCATAAATGATATGCACACACCTCACATTTCTGTGCTGCAGCATGCAGGGGTAGCCTCTCTAATGATGATAACAGTCTGAAAGCCAGAGACAAGCAGGGCATGCCCACATGGCTCCTTGCCTTAGCATGCAGCCTATGCCCCTCTCCCTTGTCAGTTTAATTGTGCCTAAAGGGTGCCCCTCCACACCCAGGCCCTTGGCTTGCTCGATGTGCATAATATCATGGCATGGCAGGGAGCACAGCGAATAAACCCAATGTTTTCTAGTTTATTTTGAGGGTCACCTTCAAGCACTGCCAGCTGGAGATCTTTGAAAATGTTGGGAAGTAAATATCAGCCATGAATTACATCTGAGCGAGAGAAGCCTGACTTCCTCTAGAGGTGATGATGTTTTAACAATGCGAGGCCCAGTAGGATTTTCCAGCACTAAACTTACATAAATTTGCAAAAATGTTACAGGATGAAGGTGGACTCCTGAAATATTGCTGCACTTTCATGTGTGAAAAGCAATGGTGACCAACCCAGTTTTGTTCAGGGTTCACCAATCGCTAAACTTGTTGAGAACATGGCCACAGATTGGTGATTTTTGTCCAGCACAGTTTCTATAGGAAGGTCCAACATATCTTGTATAATAAAGGCAGCTCAGGAAACACATTTGCACATGGCATATCACTTCACTTCTACATTTGTACTTTTTGACACTTTGTCAGTTATAGCTTGTCACTGATAATCTACCAAGAAGTGGCTGAATGGCAATCTCTCTTGAAGGTAAATAGTAGAAAATTCAAATAAACATTGGCAAAGCCAATATTTCTCACCTTTGGGCTCTATTGACTTTGCCAATGGTTTTTCGTGATGCTGTGCAGTACGGCTAAAGAAAACACATAAAGGCACTGTAGCCGCATCAGTTTGTAAGTGAGCGCACGTGCGAGCCTGCAAAATGGCGTGGTCACCTATTTTTATCTACCTATCTGAGATGGATCAATCAAAAAAAGCAGCAAGAATGTGTTTTTTTTTAAACAAAATCTTTAAACAGAGCAGTATATGAACAGGGAAAGCAACAAGAGGAGATGGCGGGCGTCTGGGAAAAGCAACATGGAGGGAGGGCAAGCAAGCAGGGTGAGCAGGGAGAGCAACATTCATCAAAGTAAGACCACTGACTCATTGTCAGTGAAATTGCTCTCCCACCCTCGCAGCTCCACCATTAAGTGAGGCCTGCCCCTGCCCCTGCACTCTCGAGTGTTGGTGATCGAGGCCCTCCTCCACCCGCAGGTTTCCCTGCGCCTCATCCCTGGTGGTCCAGTGGACCTCTGTCTCCTTCCTCTAACTCTGCTCTTTCACTCGTTTTTCTACCCTTTTTTATCTTTCACCTTTCTGCACTTTTCTGCATCTCTGCTCTTTTGTGCCATATTTCTGCTCATTTTCCCTTCCTCTCGCTCTGCCCTTTCACTTGTTTTCACTCGTTTTTCTACCCTCTTTTATCTTTCACCTTTCTGCACTTTTCTGCATCTCTGCTCTTTTGTGCCTTATTTCTGCTCATTTTCCCTTCCTCTCGCTCTGCCCTTTCAGTAGTTTTCACTCGTTTTTCTACCCTCTTTTATCTTTCACCTTTCTGCACTTTTCTGCATCTCTGCTCTTTTGTGCCTTATTTCTGCCTATTTTCCCTTTTTTCTTTATCCCTTATTTCCTCCCTTTACCTTTCCCCGCCGCTGCTGCCCCCGTGGCCCCTCCCCCCCAGCGCGACCGGCCCAATCCAGCTCCCCTCCCCGCTCCCGCCTCCCAGTTGTGCAGCCCTCCCCGACCCCTACTTAATGGCGGCCACTGCGGGGACAGGCGAGCAAGACCACTGACTCATTGTCAGTGAAATTGCTCTCCCACCCTCGCAGCTCCACCATTAACCCCTGCGATGCTCGTGACGAGCTCAGCTCGTCATGCTGCGCGGTAGCGCTGTGCGCATGATGAGCTGAGCTCGTCACGACCACACCCGCGATCGGAATGTCCAGCAAACGAGCGGAATTCCGATCGCGGTCAAGGGGTTAAGTGAGGCCTGCCCCTGCACTCTCAAGTGTTGGTGATCGAGGCCCTCCTCCACCCGCAGGTTTCCCTGCGCCTCATCCCTGGTGGTCCAGTGGACCTCTGTCTCCTTCCTCTAACTCTGCTCTTTCACTCGTTTTTCTACCCTTTTTTATCTTTCACCTTTCTGCATCTCTGCTCTTTTGTGCCTTATTTCTGCTCATTTTCCCTTCCTCTCGCTCTGCCCTTTCACTTGTTTTCACTCGTTTTTCTACCCTCTTTTATCTTTCACCTTTCTGCACTTTTCTGCATCTTTGCTCTTTTGTGCCTTATTTCTGCTCATTTTCCCTTCCTCTCGCTCTGCCCTTTCACTAGTTTTCACTCGCTTTTTCTACCCTCTTTTATCTTTCACCTTTCTGCACTTTTCTGCATCTCTGCTCTTTTGTGCCTTATTTCTGCCTATTTTCCCTTTTTGCTTTATCCCTTATTTCCTACCTTTACCTTTCCCCGCCGCTGCTGCCCCCGCGGCCCCGCCCCCCCAGCGCGACCGGCCCAATCCAGCTCCCCTCCCCGCCCCCACCTCCCAGCTGTCCAGCCCTCCCCGACCCCTACTTAATGGCGGCCACTGCGGGGACAGGCGAGCAAGACCACTGACTCATTGTCAGTGAAATTGCTCTCCCACCCTCGCAGCTCCACCATTAAATGAGGCCTGCCCCTGCCCCTGCACTCTCGAGTGTTGGTGATCGAGGCCCTCCTCCACCCGCAGGTTTCCCTGCGCCTCATCCCTGGTGGTCCAGTGGACCTCTGTCTCCTTCCTCTAACTCTGCTCTTTCACTCGTTTTTCTACCCTTTTTTATCTTTCACCTTTCTGCACTTTTCTGCATCTCTGCTCTTTTGTGCCTTATTTCTGCTCATTTTTCCTTCCTCTCGCTCTGCCCTTTCACTTGTTTTCACTCGCTTTTTCTACCCTCTTTTATCTTTCACCTTTCTGCACTTTTCTGCATCTCTGCTCTTTTGTGCCTTATTTCTGCTCATTTTCCCTTCCTCTCGCTCTGCCCTTTCACTAGTTTTCACTCGCTTTTCTACCCTCTTTTATCTTTCACCTTTCTGCACTTTTCTGCATCTCTGCTCTTTTGTGCCTTATTTCTGCCTATTTTCCCTTTTTTCTTTATCCCTTATTTCCTCCCTTTACCTTTCCCCGCCGCTGCAGCCCCCGCGGCCCCTCCCCCCCAGCGCGACCGGCCCAATCCAGCTCCCCTCCCCGCTCCCGCCTCCCAGCTGTCCAGCCCTCCCCGACCCCTACCTAATGGCGGCCACTGCGCGGCCGCACAGCGGCCGCAGGCGCGCCGAAGGCGCGTCAAAGGCAAGCCCTTCTGCGCCCGTCTGCGACCCGACCGCGACCAGCGCCAGGAACCCTGGACCTCCGCCCCACCAACGCTACGACCCAGCAGCACTCCACGCACTCAACCCAGGCCGCAACAACAACTGCAAGCTAGCATCACCAGCCGACTCCCACGGACCCTTCAGCTGTCACCGCTGCCGGCACACCTGCAGCACCGCCAAGAACACGGATCCAGCACAACCCGCCCACAAGAACACAACCGAACCGAAGACCCTGCAATGCATCCTCCTCAACGTCCGATCCCTCCACAAACACGCCACAGAAATCTGGGACCTCCTCGACAGCACCACCCCGGACGTAGCGTTCTTCACCGAAACCTGGACCAACACCACCTCGGGACCGGACATCGCCATCGCCATCCCCCAAGGATACAAGATCTCCAGGAAGGACCGCCCCACCCGCCCAGGAGGAGGAATCGCCATCGTCCACAAATCCAGCCTCCGCCTGAGCACACTCCCTGACGAGCCCACAGAACTGATGGAACACCTTCACTTCAAGATACTGGCCAGCCCCACCGCCACCCTCCGAGGAACCCTCATCTACCGACCCCCTGGACCCCGCGGACCCTTCGCCAACTCCATCACGGACATTATCTCCCCGCAGGCCATCGCATCCACCAACTACACCCTGCTGGGAGACCTCAACTTCCACCTCGACAACCAACTGGACCCCAACACCACATCCCTCCTGGACAACCTCCACAACATTGGACTGCGCCAGATCGTGACCGAGCCCACGCACTCAGCAGGACACACCCTCGACCCACTCTTCACTACAGGAAACTCCATCACCTTCAGCCACACCAACGAACTCCCATGGACCGACCATCGTTGCGTCCACTTCACCTTCAGAACACCCACCATCCACAGACACCAGCACCTGCTTCCACGAAGAAACTGGACCAAAATCACCGACGACCAGCTCACCTCCTCACTCAACAACTCCACCCCAACCATCGCGGAAAACGATGACCCCAACACCGCAGCCCGAACCCTGCATAGATGGATCTCGGACAGCACCAACACCATAGCCCCCCTGAAGAAAAACAACAATAACCGCGCCAAGAAAGCCAGATGGTTTACCACCGAACTTCGAGAGTCCAGAAGCACATGCCGCCGCCTCGAAAAGGCCTGGAGGAACACCAAATCCACAGAAGCCCACGACAACTTCAGAGCCGCCACCAACGCCCACCATCAACTCATCAGAGAAACGAGGAAAAAAGCGATTGAAGACAGAATCTCCACCCACGCGCACAACAGCAAGGAACTCTTCAGCATCATCAAGGAGTTCGCCCAACCCACTAGCGAGTCTACCGACATCCCTCCCTCACAAGACCTCTGCGACAAACTCAGCACCTTTTTCCACCACAAAATCAAGAGCATCTACGACAACTTCGACGAAGACAACCAACACACTGAACCCTCACCAACCACCCCCGACACCCGGAAACCAGCGATTGACGACTGGACAGCCCTCACCACCGAAGACACACTGAAGACAATGAAGTTAATCCACTCAGGGGCCCCCACGGACCCCTGCCCTCACCACATCTTCAACAGAGCCGCCGACACCATCGCACCCATGCTCCGCCACACCATCAACCGCTCCCTGGCGACCGCCTCGGTCCCCGACGACTGGAAACACGCTGAGGTCAACCCCCTCCTAAAGAAACCCTCAGCGGACCCCACCGACCTCAAAAACTACAGACCCATCTCCCTGCTCCCGTTCCCAGCGAAAGTCATCGAGAAAGCCATCAACAGCCAACTCGCCACATTCATTGAAGAACACAACATCCTCGACTCCTCCCAATCCGGCTTCAGAAAAAACCACAGTACGGAAACCGCCCTCCTCGCCGCAACAGACGACATCCACACCCTACTGGACAAAGGAGAAACAGTAGCCCTCATCCTCCTCGACCTATCAGCGGCGTTCGACACAGTCTCCCACCGCACCCTAATACGCAGACTCTACGACGCAGGAATCCAGGACAAGGCCCTCGACTGGATCCGCTCCTTCCTCTCCGGCAGGACGCAGCGGGTCAGACTCCCCCTTTCCTCTCGGACCCCACACCTACCACCTGCGGAGTCCCCCAGGGCTCCTCCCTCAGCCCGACGCTCTTCAACGTCTACATGGCTCCACTCGCCCCCATCGTCAGAACCTACGGACTCAACATTGTGTCATACGCAGACGACACCCAGCTCATCCTCTCCCTATCCAACGAGCCCAACACCACCAGACGCAACTTTCGAGAAGGCATGGAAGCCGTCGCCAAATGGATGAAAAACAGCTGCCTACAACTAAACACCAACAAAACAGAAGTACTCATCATGGGCCCAAACCCCGATGCCTGGAGCGACACCTGGTGGCCCCCGCCCTCGGAAACCCGCCAACCCCCACGGACCACGCACGCAACCTGGGAATCATCCTGGACTCCGAGCTCAAAATGGACCGCCAGATCAACTCTGTCTCGTCTTCCTGCTTCCACACCCTCCGCCTCCTTCGTAAGACCTTCAAATGGATCCCCTCGAACACCGAAAGACTGTCACTCACGCCCTGGTCACCAGCAGACTCGACTAAGGCAACGCACTCTACGCCGGAATAAACAAAACCTCACCCGCAAGCTACAGAACATCCAGAACGCCGCCGCAAGACTGGTCCTCAACCTGCCAAAACACTGCCACATCTCCCAGCACCTGCGCACACTCCACTGGCTCCCTGTCGAGGCGAGAATCACCTTCAAGATGCTCACCCACGCACACAAGGCCCTCCACGGCACCGGACCAGCATACCTGAACAGCCGACTCAAATTCCACGCACCCCAAAGGACCCTACGATCAGCCCAGCTCTCCTACGCCGTGGTCCCCCGCACCAGAAAGACCAGATCGGGAGGCCGCTCCTTCCTTCCTCGCGGCCAAAGCATGGAACGCCCTTCCGCTCCACCTCAGACAGACAACATCGCTCCCCATCTTCGCAAGAAACCTCAAAACCTGGCTCTTCGACAGACCCTCCTTGATGGATGGAACCTGCACCCCCCCGCCCCCCACCCCTAGCGCCTTGAGACCCTTACGGGTGAGTAGTCGCGCTTTAACAAACCCCTGATTGAAAGTATCATGGGCGGCTGGTGGGGAATCTACACAGGGGTTTGGGAGAGCCACGTGGAAGACAGGAGAAAACAACCGACAGAGAACCACACGGATGAGATACAGCAATGTGGGGGGCAGTTGGGGCAGAGAAGCACAAGCGAGATTAAGGACACTGAGTGGGTTGGGGGCAGAGACGCACATGGGCGTGAGAAGAACACGAGCATAGGAATGGAGAGAAGCACAGATGCGAGAGAGAGCAACTTGGAGTACCGGGGTGGAGAGAAGCAGATGAGGGGGGCAGCTAGAAAACACACTCACCTGGCGTGCTTAGGCTAAATGAAAAAAAGTTCACTAAAAGTCAGCAGTGGAAGGTATAAACGCCAGTTAATCAGACAGATGGTGAAAAGGCTATGCGGCAGGGGGCAAATATGTATTTTATGTTTATTTTTGTAAATGTATTAATTTTGTGTCTGAACATCAGCTTTTCAGTTTCTGAGAATACAAGGATTTGCTTTTTACGACAAGGGACTGTATCATGGTGGGCTTTCATGGCGCAGGGCAGAGCAGAGTGTCTGTTTATGCACCTGCAGGGCGTAAAGTGAATTCATTCATTTCCTTGAATTAGTGCTTTATATCCAGATAATACAGCCTGGAAACAGTGAGCAAGGTTTGCCTCTTTTATTTAGCTGTTGTGTCTGAAAATAAAGTACTATAAAATCCGGTTAAATGAATTCATTTTACAAAACAGGCGCTCAGTTCTGCACTGCTCAAGAGAAGCCTTACATTACACACCCTCCGGTTATAATTTTAGAATCATAAACTTCATTCTCAAAAAACAGAAGATGAGCACTTTTATGACGCAAAATTACATTTTATATTGAGAAGATATAAGCTTTTAATTTTTAGCAAAAACAGTTTGGTAGCCAAATATCAGTTTGCCACATTCATGAAGTACCCATATGTACCCTTGCCACACGCTGATAGACCCTGAGTGCTTGCACATGCACCATCAACGCATGCCATGGATGCCCAGAATACGTCAGGAATTACCATCGTTACTTCCGGGTCAACATTACACCAGTGTTGGGGGTGCACTTCTCCCCCACATGTTTCCCGTATGCAAGTATCAATGATGGTCATCTTCTGTCAGTTAAATGTTTGTTTTTGTACAGTGCTTGAAATTCTGCCATCTTGCAGCGCTATATATGACAGGTGGCATGGTTAGCATATTTATAGAAACACTGACCAACCATTCAAGAAGGAAAGCTTGAGGTAGCAGTCCAAGACTCAGGCAGAGCTAGCATTTAACTCACTAAGTTACACTTAATAGAACTATTTTGATGCATGTCAACACTGGGTTTTTCCCGAACTTCAATATTTTGAGCTTAAATGACAAATGGCAGAAATTGTGTATTTTAAACAAACTTCAACTACAGTATTTCTGTAATGAAACATGAAAACGGCCTTCTTCTGCATACATGCCAAGAGCCCTGATTCACGTGGCTTTTTATTTAGCCGTAACCCACCTAAAAGTGGCCCCACTTCAATGCACGTCAATGGGAAAATAAATCCTTCTGATCGTTTTTTGAAAATCTTCCTTTTGTTACTCTTCAAATGTTAGCATGTATGCTTATGAAAAATTCCACAGTGATATCAAACTGTATTATTTAACCCAGGTGTGCAAGTGAATGGGGTAATTGAATATAAAAATCTGTCCTTGTACGGGGACCTCTCCCCCCACCCCAACCAAAGCCCTGCTCGGCCCCACCTGGCCCAAAAACAAGCTAACTCACTGCCGTGTATATTGTGCACGACTGACTGGCTAAGACCGCTGCAGTTCAGGGACATCATCGATAATTACTCTCTGCCCGTCGGAATGGGCAGGGCTTGGAATTTGAAGCACAAGGCGCAGAGTGGCACACACCATGTGTATCCCAGGTTTATTCTGTAGCTCCTCAGCGCAAGTAGGTGTGGCAGCTCTCCTTCCCTTCCCTTCCCCAGAGGCCCTGTGGCTCACCCACGTGGTTTGCAGGACACTTCCTGCGCGCGCAGACAAGAAATAGTTAAAGAAACATGAATTTAAAATGCCTCAGTGGCTGGTTGTACTAAATGCACAGCCCCGCTGCAACATTTTAATTTCTTGTTGTAGATCAGAGGACGAGGACGATAGGGGCAGAATCCGGCTCCATGCTCCTATTCCACTTCACAGCCACCTAATTTACAGTGACAGGCCAGACCAATTGTTAATAACTAGAAGTCTGGGATTTTTAGGGGGGGCACAAGCAAATAGAGGGGGGCCCGGTCCTCGTGGGCCCCCCATAGCTACCGCCCTGAGGCAATTGTGGACCATCTGGGCCTTTTCATCAATGTCCTTGCCAAATACCCGGGCAGTGCACATGACTCCTTCATCTTTCAGCAATCTTCCATCAATCAGCATCAGAATGGTACCTACGGGAATGGCCCACTGGTCGGTAAGTACACCTCAAGCACACTATAGACCACAAAGCACTCAATCATGTAGGAACACTTTAATATCTCAGTCTTGGGTTGAATTCCACTGTGCAAGTTGTTGGTGTGGCCCCATATACTTGTCCCATACTGCATGGAATATGTGCAACACATCATCTACAAGTCACAGATGTCGACACTGACTAAGCCACTGTGGGCCACATGCATAGGTCTAATGGGCTGAGGGACTATCATCAATCATGAAGCTCGGGTGGAGCAAATGCCCAAATCATATCAATTTGCCAATGGGAAGTATGTCTGCATGGCATTGTAAGGCCTCATAGGTATGCAGTGCTGTAAGCCACAACAAAGTGCATCTCCCATTCGCTGTACGTTAAGGATGTATACCATGGACAATGTGGTGGCCTTTCCCATCCAACACCAATGTATTTCACATCATTCCAACACACATCCACGTACAGGGACCCTGCAACATTGTGCAAGTGGTGTGCCAGCCAAGGGGAGGTGAAAAGAGGATACATAAGCACAGGTCTCTTTCATGTCCAATCATCATGTGTCCAGCATTCTGCATAACAGATTGAAAGAGGGAATTGCACAGATAGTATGAAATTGGTACTGGAATGTATCCCTTAAAACATTATTTCATGTCAGGACAACAAGCTGACACATGCAACATGGTGCAAGGGGAGGGGTGGTGTTACCATTAGGCACTATTATGTGAGTAGGTGAACGTATACAAAATCATGGATGTGCTGAAAGTAAAAAGAAATGCACATTCCATCACTTCACTTTGGATACAGGTTAGCTCAGCCTTTCCACATTCATCGATGTCCAGTGGTAGAAAAGCAACATGAGGACCTATGTGCCCCTCTAATTGTGGCAAAGACCCTCACATAAGAAGAAATGATTTCAATGAGGTGCCAATAAACTTTGCTGCGTGAAGTCTGTGTAGCACATGTTAATGCCATGGGCAAGAGGAATGAAGATATATAAACCATCTGTGAAACTGAGAAATATGGACATATATAAACACCGCACTGGTTACCCTCAACAATGCAGCATCACATCACAAATCGTATGCACACATCACATCTAATGTGCACAACATTTTTAAATGTGTGCTGAAAAAGCCACTACAGCTGTCATCCAAGGTGCCAGACTGTGCAGCAAGGTGCCCCCTCATGCACAAACTGCATCCCCCATGACAGCCAACAACAACGTTTTCAGGGAAATATCTGACTGTCATGGATACATGCTGCACTGCTTTTGCCTGCGCAGACATACAACCAATGGACACTGGATCCTGTGCAAGATATGGCCTACACTGTCCCCAAGATGTGCTGCACTGTAGTGTACGCAATCCACTTGTTCAACTGTACTGTGCAACATTACCACACATCTAGTAACTTCTGTATACTGTCGCCACAGTGGACTCTGTGCACTACCATGTGTAGACTACCATGTCACATGTTCACATACACCCACTATCCTTACCAAGCCTGATGCATAAGAAAATGTTGGTTCAAAATGTTGGTTCAATATTTAAGTTTAACATATGTTTGTCTGAAGGAAGACACATCAACAGCTACTGTCACTTGTCATCCAATCTGAAAAGTAATGGGTGAGGATTTGACATGGTACCTTTAAATTGACACAATGAATGCGTGCGTGACATTTGTCTACTCATTGGCAAAGAGATTAATGTTACTGGTGACAACTCATCAACTGCATGGCATTGCTACTCGGCTGGATGAAATTTACCAAAGGCATCACAGAGGAAAGCACACTTGGATGTGTAGCTCGGTGTCAGCCATTGCCAATACTGACGTGTTTGTAAGCCACACATTGCCATATCATGTACATGACAGTTTTCAAGATGAATGTATAACGCTGCACACAGGCCACAATGGATATAAATGTTGGACTCACCCTCATCGTGAGTGTTGACTGATATAACCTTCTTCCTTTGCTACGCTCTGATGCCGTAGGTCGTGACACCGGTGAAGGTCTCGCAATACCAAGCCCAGGTCTATCGTTGAGTGGTTCCGCTGTCTGGATGTATCTGGGGGCAGATTGCTCTACTCCCCACCATTGGTCTGTAAGATCACTCTGGTATGCTGTATCTTGCATAACATATGCGTAGGGACCAATGTGCCATTGCCAGAGGACAGTGTGGAAGAGGAAATGCCGGACGATGGAGAGAAAGGAGATGAGGAACCTCTGCAACCTGCAACATCAGTAGCAGCAACACGGCCGAAGGACAATATTATTAACCATTTCTTTACAGAATAATGATTATCAAAAGTCAATATAAAAAAATTGTAAAATAACACATTGTACATCTGTTAATGAATAAACATTGATAGCACTACACGGTGTAAGCATTTGTATACTATACTCAGACTACACAACTGACATACTACATCGGTACCACAGATGTCTGTCACACAGACTAGTTATCTGGCCGAGTGTATGAAACACCCAAGAACAGGTTTCTCTGACAAGTAGCTCATGAAGTACTGGTAGCTCTCCAGCTGCCTAAAAGTAGCTCTCCTGTGTGCAGTCCAGTTTATTAAATTTGAAGCTTTTGCTTGGTTGAATTATTTTATGTATACCAAAATTGGAATGTCTTCATCTGAGACAAAAAGTGCGTATTTTTCAGAACTTTTAAGCTTGTTTGGGGATAAATGGTTGATTTTCCAAAATACATATGAAGCTGATATTTAGGTGATAAATCATCTAGCACTGGCGGAAACATATTACTAATGTTATTACTTTTGTGCCAGGGGTTGCAGCTATGGCTGCTATGTTTTACCCATGTAAATGCATTCCAAATTGACAAAACCTTTTTATGTTGCTTCTGGCAACCTTGCCTGATGTGATACATTGAAGTAATCATTCACTGTGCTGAGGTGACCACTACCAGAAATCTTGAATAGGGTGGCCACCAGTGTAATCTTGTCTGGTGTGGTCATTATTAAAACACTGGCAATATTAGTAGCTCTCGATGATTTTCTTTGAGTGTAAGTAGCTCTTATTACAGAAAACATTGGAGACCCCTGCCCTAGAACATCATCTGGTGCAAGCGAAATAGTGTGCATGCCTACTACCTGTAGCAGATTGTTCTCCATTGGTAGCCACTATGATCTTGGGTGTGTTTACGTAGATGGTGGCCGACAACTGTGTGTGTCTCTCTCCTGATGCTAGCCATGTGTTAGGTCACATACTTGTGGTTAACAGTAGAGACCACTTTGTATGTGAGTACTTTGCAGTGTTCTACATATGAAGTGCATGGGAACACAGTCCCAAAACTACAGTCTGCATATGCCATTAATTATTACATACTCACATGTCACATTCAGAAAGTTCCCTCAATTAACAGAGACAAACTCTGCATATCACACGTTGTCGGTGCCACAGTGTTGCATGTGTACACCCACTGCAATGCACAAGCCACACCGTCTTGCTGCATAGTGTATATATTGAGTCATATATACGCAGCCGTACTGTCAGCTAAATGTTGCAAAACACACCAAGGCTTCCATGGTGACCTACCATACCACAATCACCATGAATGAGGGACATCTTGACCACAAATGTTGACACTGTCCTAAGGGGAATGGCCCTTGGATGCAAATGGTACTCATGCAATCACTCACATAGCCCCATCCATTCTCCCCCTTGCATGTGTGTGCAGGCAATAGCTGCACACTTTCATATCAGGACTACAATCTGATGCCTCCACTGTGTGACATGGCGCTAATTGCCCTTGCACAGAGTAGTAGTACATGTATTACACTGACCCCATTGCATAGGTTGACTCTTGCATCCTAGGATAAAACACATACAATGTCATTTGTAGACATCAACTACTTGCCACACATAGCAGTCATGGTAAACAGTACCAATGTGCTACCAGTGTGTTTGCGCATTATGCATAGTTGGGACTGTCAGACGGATGATCCTACACATGTGTAGACTTATTTACATACATGACACATGAGCTAACAGTGGCTGCAGCCCAACAAAACCCATCACACAGAAAACAACATTGACTGTCAATTGGAACATGAGCTGCACATCATAAGGAAAAACAATGTTTTTTTTTTCACTCGCGTGAAAAACAATTACGATACACCTATCAGCAGGTAATTTTTTCCTGCTGCGTACAGAGAAAATTATGCTCTGTCGCGGACACGTGATATCTACATTGTTTTACATTGCAAGGCCTCTAGTGAAATAGAGGCAACGTGCGCTACCACGCATAGGCTCAAAACGTCCTGCATCCTCCCTAGAAATGAAGTAACGGAGTAAGGGGAGTGATGTAATGAATCTTGCATGCTGGAAACCAGGAACTGTAAAATTACTTTCACTTTCATAATCACTCACAGTTTATCCGTCTGTGCTTAGAAGTGGAGGTGTGTTTGGAGCTGGAGAGTTATTTCCGGAGTTTGCAGAGTTTGTGGGTTGTGTCTGCTGTCCCTGTTGTGTGCCTTTTGTCCATTTGTGTGTGTATATTGTGTATTTTGTTGTCAACTGTACTGTAAAGTGTTGGGTGTTTTGTCGTTTGAAGTAGTTTTGTATTTGGGGTATTAGGGTGTTTTTTGGGGTTTAGTTAGTGTTAGGATCATAGTAAGTGGGTGGGATAATGCCTGACCAGAGACTTTGTAGGCTGATGAATTCCCCGGAGTCCGGTACTTTCCTCTGGCTTGTGTGTCATTACCTGACAAACATGCAGCAGCGTGGGGGACGTGTTATACAGAGGTACCCTGTGAAGGCCCGGAAGCTGAGGTGGGAGAACATTAGGCAGCAGAGGCTGCATGTGCATGGTGTTGACCGTGAGACACCACAACTGAAGCATCGCTGGGCAGATGTGGGCAGGGAGGCCTATCTGCTGCAGCACGTGGGCATTGCAGTTGGTGGACCAACATGTAAGTACATATATTATTTCTGCTATGTAATGTGTCTCATGTTACCATTGTTACTTTTAGGGACAATTAAGTGTGGTTCACTATGATGTTTTGTGCTAAATTTTCTTGCGCACTTGCAAAATGGACAAATCCCATGCCTATAGTGCAGGAACAATATGTGCACCTGTGGCTTCTGTGATGCAGTGTGGCCCTCATTATTGCCACTGTTACCGCGGGTGAGCGAAATGCTTTCCAAGGAAGCATGGAGTTGACATACATTGACATGCCTGTCCAGAAACTTCATGTGATTACATGGCTGGTAGTGCACACGTCCTCCAAAGATGTAATTTCCGCAGCAGGCATGTGTCATTTCCAGTTTTGATTGTGCATTAAAGTACCTATGTCATACATAAAGGTCCAGTTATCCCAGGCCCTTGAACAGCTGTCATTTCCCTTCTTACAACGCATTAACATATGTGCTAGAGCCTTGTGAAGAAGTACCACAGTGATGTGACATTGATACGCCTTGGCACACCTCCTCTGAGTTGGCTAGCATCTATGATGTCTGCCATGGCTTACCCTATTTTGCTCACCTCTATTTGTTATGTGTTGTACTAGGCTTAGGGATGCATGGAATATAAGTGTACAATGACATGCACTCATTAGCATTGACCGGTAGACTGCGCAAGTTACTTTGTGGACCAGTACTTATGAATACAGATGTATGTAGGCTAACTATTTACTGGTGTTTGTTTACAGAGGTGCTCGGGATACCATTACCTGAGTATAGTATGTGCCCAGGATCAACCAAGTCAGCTACATGTGTGTAGTTAGGTAGTGATGCCGCTCAGCAAGTGGATGTGTTAAATGGCCAACAGGTGTTTGTGTAAGACAATCACAAGTATGTATGACTCAACCAGCCTAACCAATGTGTATCATCCAGGCATGTCAACTGTACCACCTAAACACTTACAACCTGAAAGGCTACATGTAGCTGGAGCACCCCCTCACACAGACGCTGAGATGGCCAACTTCAGCAACTGAAGCTTCACCGGTGAGTGCCTTCAACTGTGTAATAAGTGCAGTGCAAGGAGTGAGTGTCATGTCAGATGTGTAAGGAATTGCGTGATTCATTGTGCATCCTACTCACAAATTGAGTTCTCGAAGAGGAAGAATAGGTCATGGGAAGTAGTGGTAACATGTTTCATGTGTATCAGCTTCAGACTAGTGTTGAGGAGTACAAGTTGCCTATGTGGAAATTGCAACATGAAAGTTGTGTTTGAGGGGAGCCATATTCCAAGTGTCAGACAATGCCAGTGTATGTGGTAGTGGAAGCACAATAGATCATGATATGGGTATGATTGCTACAGTATGCATGTCATCTGCACATGCCGATACATTGTGTACATGTATTCAGTAGTGGCGTGGTCCACCGTAGAGTGGCATCATGTCAAATATGATATTGTTCATATGCCACTGTATGATATGGGGTACATCTCCTGCATCTACTATAAAATGTCATACCTACGAAGGTATCTGTACAGGTAGAAATGTGTCCTGACATGGCTCCTCGTCCCATCAATTCCAAAACTTTGTGATGCAAGAAATGTGCTGTCAAGACATGACACATCTGAATGTGTTAAATGCCTGGGGCATGACGGCCATTCCAGGATGCCCAAGGTACACCAATTCACAGTCAATGTGAAAATGTGTACCATTTCATGGGTACTGAAACATGTATATTTCCAAACATACCCTGTATGGAGATGCTCATTATCACTTCTGCCTATGGTTTTGGCATTGCACAGTCTGTCAAATGTGTTTCTTTTGTCATTACATCCCATCACATCTACATCAGATATGCTAGGTGTAGGCATGTGTGTAGTCAATTAAAGTAGCAATGTGTATGTTGGCTGTTGGGGCAACTGACTTAGCTGTATTTTGAAATTATGAGAGTTCCTTATGTTGTTATGTGTACCTAGTCAGCCAATGACTGACATAGGATGTAAACTTTTTCCACAGACAACATGACCCCTGAAGAACCGCGCAATTTCCACAAGCGTAAGGTGCGCTAACAGCACATCAAGCAGGTTGTGAAATCGTACAGGGCCATGCAGCGTCGGAACCAGACCAAAAAGACCCAGGGGCAGTGGTCTGTGTTCCCCAGGGGCCCAACAACCACCAGCACAGGAAGTTTGTCCAGCCGTTCCCAACCAACTGCAGGACCCTCACATGCTGCAACACCCAGCACCTCTGGGAGTGGACCCTCACAGGCACCCACACAGCAGCCCACAGGAGGGCCCTCGAAGTTTGAGGCGGACATGCGCAAAGAAATGACCAGGCCCTATCCCTGCTACAGGACATCAAGCAGGCAGCGAAACAGGGCAAGCGTTACGACTCACAATGTCACCTCCAGCTATTTCAGCCTGCTTGAGAGGTACCCATTTTATTAAATGTAGTGAATAGGATAGATTAGGTTAATGTTAGTATAGAGTTATGATAGTGTAAATTGGGATTTCTTAAGGGTGGGTTGGATTGTTGTTGTATAGGATTATCTTGGTTTGTTAGGGGGTGGAAGGTTGATGTGTGTTTTATGTACAAAAACAAATCTAAAAATTAAAAATATATATATATATATATTTGTTGAGGTTACATGTGTAGGTAGTTGATGTTTAGGTATAGTTTGATTTGTCCTGTGTTAAGATGTGACTTGAGGGTGGGGGGTTGATTTTTAAAATGTCGTGCTAAGTGTGTAAGATAAACTAAGTTATGGTAGTGTTAAGTTTAGATAGGATAAGGTAGTGCAGGATAGGTTGGGATAGGTCTTTAGAATAGGCTAGATAGGTATAGATGTAGTTACTTTTAAATTTCCATTAAATCTACCAGTTTGATACATATAGGCGTACGTCATAATTCACTGTGTATCAGTGATCTATTGTGCTCAGCTGAAGATGTATACTTGCACTAGTCTTAGGTTGTAGTGTCTGGCAATATGTGTGAGTAGGTTTCTTTTCTGTGGACAGGGATCTGTCATACTGCCCATGACTTCAGATGATCTTACAATCAGACAATGTTGACCAAGGGATGTGGCTTCTCTCGATGCATGATGACAGAGTGCACATTTTGTAGTCACATACGAGATCAATGTGTGTTGCAAATGCAACATGTCTTGGAGGGATGCTGTGCCCTATGACTTCTGCACAGATAGTTGGTATGTGGACTGATACACTGATGGCTGCCTCATAACCTCTTACACTTGCTACGTGTAGTTGTCAACTCAATGTGGTTTTCTTTGCTAGTAACCATGATGGACATGGCACGTGGGGTGACTGATCTTACCATTCACATTGCATGACGCCAGTTGCACATTATTGTGGCCACCTTGAGTATGCACTCAATGCTAACCACACAATAGGTGCTTTCAACATTTGTCAAAGTTTCCCAACGTTGCCCCTTTTCACAGTATTTGATGTAGTGGCCACACTGATTAGCCAATGGTTACCCTTGTCCTGACTCAGAGACAGACAACACATAGTTAGTACTTTGTGGTGCATTTATTTACATGTGCAGTTTTTGATTGGTCTCACGGGGACAGTCCACAGGAAAACAACCCCAAAGTGGATGTCCAGACAGGGTTGTCCCTATTGGGACTGATGCACCCTCAGACCCCCTCTAGGGTGGCTGCCAGGGTCTCCATCCCCGCGCACACCTGATCTGCCAACTCCCTCTGGACACCTACTGCAGTCAGTTGGAAAGTGATCTGTGGGCCTCGGAGTCCAGGGTGTGGGGGGAGGTGGTGCCTGTTGGTTGTTAGGTGAGGTATGTGGAGACGCCATGACGCTGCTGATCCTTCCCAGAGATGGTGTCCCAGTGGAGTACAGGAGCTCTTGGGGAGTGTCCTGGTCGATGGTTGGTAGGTTGCCATCATCAGTGAAGTCCAGGACACAGTGCTGGCCAGGAGGTAAGGGTTCATCCTCTGCAATGTAAATGGGAAATGCTATTGTTGCTGTCAGCTAATGTTGACATGGTTTTAAGCAGTTGGAAAACAAAGTGCATGACATGCCACTTTCTGTTCTCCATTGATACACAGGACACCTGTTACACTAGGCTGTGGATGGCAGTTGGCACTGTATATTACTTTTAGATGTCAGGACATCAGCATTATGATCAGTGCCACTGTGTACCAACTCTGAGTGGATGAGGCCTATCCTAGTAGTAAAATAGGAATCACTGAGGTTCATGCCATTTCATCATCTGCTGAGTTGTTCCTCTGCAGGGTGGCAGACATCCCTTTGATTTGTATCACACACTTGTATATGTCCATTGACCCCTCTGGCTGTTTCAAAGAAGTCCTGGCAGCCGACTTACTGCCACACAGTGAAGGGACCATGATCATACGTCGATTCTCCAGTACCTACACCACCTACATCATGTGTGGTTATCTCCAACAAGCTGACATGGCAAGCTGTTACAGGGTGACATGGATCAGGCAGCACCCCAGATGGTAGTGTTTTTGGGACCGAGGGGCATTTTCACAATATTTCGACACAACATGGAACATCAGGCACTTTAGCTATGCAACCCAGCGTCATTGCACATACACAGGACAGCAACATACTCAAGGATTGTGCGCACCCCTTGTGTTTGATGATGACAGCCAAGCACTAACACAAACAACCTTGAGCCATGGTGCAAGGGTGCCAGCGTTGGTGCACAGATGTACTTTTTGTGGCAGTGCAGGGGTTTGCACAGGGATGGAACATACTCCACTGTATATGACCCTTCTATGCATTTGTGAAAGGGTGCATGTTGGCACAACCAATATGTATGCATTTAGGCCCTGCGCCTTTTCACTTTACCTCTGGCACATGTTTCACTGGTGTACATAGGCTGCATTTGTCCCCACACCCTGCCATTTCTGTGTTGAGGAGAGGTGTTCAGGCAGCTGACACATGTGTAGTCTTAGCATGCATGGCATGACAGCTGTGTGTCATGTAGTTTGCTCTAGATGAGTTTGAAAGTGACAATGTCCACATCTCCATGTGTAGGTACTAGTCATGGGCCCTCAGGCGTGTTGTTGATCCTGTTAGATACCATTTGTATGTTATGTATTACCAGCCTTGATTGATGTGGATTGGCCCAGGTGTGATGGCGGGGAATCATTCATAGACGTGATGCAGCACAGCACAGCGCAAGAAAGCATTTTGCTGCCCCAAACTGTGTGAATAGGGAAGTGCAGGGTTGCGCTGTGTGTAGGACCGTACAACGCATACCTGTGCTTTCCTTTCTGCTGGTGCACAATCGGCTGGGTAGGACTTACGCAGGTGCCTAATGACCTATAGTGCAGAGATTCCTGCATTGGTGTACGTCTGCTATATGTTCCCCAGTGCATGCAGTTACTACAGGAATGTGCTGTATCTTGTCGACACAGCACATTGCTGCTCTTACAATGTGTGCTAATATAGCACTGCTGTGACACTTGCAATGCTGCCCTATACAAACCTGTGATCAAAATGCACATGAGTCTTCAATTAATGTAATATCTGACCATAGAGAAGCCAGGTGGCTTCCGTTTTACCTGCAGACAGTGCAGCAGAGCGCTGAAACATAGGTGCCTGGACTGCACAACATTACGTATTTCCCCCTATTGTACCTTGTTGGTAGTTATCCTGTTGCTGATGTAGTTGGTGATAGTCAGCATTGTCCTGTCCCGCCACTCCAAACACCGACTCCTCGCAGATGACGGCAGACACCTGCACCTCCAAGGGGTCGAGCTCCTCCTGGGGCGCTGGATTATCACCTACGGTCTGCAGTGATGCCTATAGATTGGTTGCCAGTTTCTGCTTAGTGTTGTGCTTGGCATCATGCCAGCACTTCTGGCAGTCCGTCACTGTCCTCTTGACTTCTGCGATGGAGTTCACCTTGTTTACTATGGATTGCCATGTAGTGTTTTTGGTCCCCAATGACACTTTGGAGCTGACGAAGAGCTGGTGTTGGTGCTCCGTCACCTTCGCCATCAGGATCTCATGCTCCTCCTGACTGAACCTGCATTTCCTCTTCCCCTTGGACTGTGGCTGTTGGTGGGGTTGAGGGGGTTGTTGTCCTGTGCTGTGCTGGTTCCTGGCTGCCCCATTCTGCCTTCAGGATTTTTTTCTCCTTAGTGGCGTTTTTTTATTTTGTTTTCACGCTTGATGTAGATGTGTGACGCTCGGCCGGCTAGCACGATTTTCTTGCCGCTAATTGGCTGAATGTCACTTTTTTCACAGTAGCGTGCATTTTTTTAACGACTTGATATTGTATTGTATTGTATTGTAATTGCATTTATATAGCGCTTACTACCCCTGACGAGGCGTCGAAGCGCTTTTTCGGCGAGTAGCACGCTACTCCGGGACCCATAGAGGATTAGTGTTGAATTAGTATAGTGAAACATGCAAGTACATTTTAAGTGGTGGATAGGTTAGTCAGTTATTTGGATTTGGAAGGATAGCAGAAGGATAGCAGAAGGATAGAAGAGGGAAAAAAGCTTTGTATTTATATAGCGCTTGATACCCCTGATGGGGTGTTGAAGCACGCTACTCCGGAAACCCATAAAGGTTTAGTGCTGAATTAGTATGGTGAAATATGAAAGTAATTTGAGTGGTGGGTATTAGTCAGTTATTTGGAGTGAGAAGGGTAGTGGAGGGATAAAAGGGAAGAAAGGTTTGCATTCATGTAGCACCTGTTACCCCTGATGGGTGTTGAAGTGCTTTTCTGGCGAGTAGGACGCTACTCCGGAACCCATAAAGGATTAGTGTTATATATGAGTGTTAGCGTAGTTTTTTTCGGCCGCTAGCTTTTTCTAACGCTCCGTAATGCTTTTTCTAGCTCCATAATGTAAATACGGCACTAGCATGGCATTAGGAATTGGAGGATGGCAGCAGTACAAAATTTGACACTCCGCTGCGTGAAAACAGCAGAGCACCATTTCTTGTAAATATACCTCAAAAGTCTAACTTTACTACTGT
Organism: Calotriton arnoldi; assembly: GCA_963921515.1. Taxonomy (NCBI): domain Eukaryota; kingdom Metazoa; phylum Chordata; class Amphibia; order Caudata; family Salamandridae; genus Calotriton; species Calotriton arnoldi. The sequence continues at coordinate 527,856 of CAWUFW010008328.1, read as the reverse complement.
TCGAGTATTCACAAAGGTGAACTTAGACCAAAAGTCTATTGTACTAGCAGTAACTTACCTTTGTGAATACCGAAAAGTAGTAAAGTTAGACTTTTGGTCTAAGTTTACCTTTGTGAATGCCAAAAAGTAGTGTATGTTAACCTTTGTGAATCGGGCCAAATATCACTGCTCCTCAAATGCATGTATGTAGGAGGTCGGAGCATACAGGACCCTGACCAGACAGTTTGGGGCATATTTACAAGAGAATTGTGCTCTCGGAGCGTCACTTTTTTGACACTCTGGTGACGCAATGTCCTGCTCTATATCTACAATGCCCCGCTAAGCCACTTTGCGTGGCTTAACACTGCATTATAAATATCGCACCCTTTCACGCAGTCTTCTGCAGCAAATCTCTATTGTAAAGCAGGCGCCAGAGTGGTGGAACAAGGAAAAATACTTTTATTCCTCCTTTTTTTGCTCTTTCTATGTGTGCTGCATTTTGCAGCACACATAGGAGAAAATCGCCTTTAATGATTGTTTAAGTGCAGCAAAGTGTCCTTTCTTGCACAAAAGCAATTATCCCTGCAACGCAGACACACTTGCAGCATGGCGCAAGGGTGTCTGCTTTGGCACTAGGCAGCTTTTTAACGCTGGTGCAAGGGAAACCACGGGTTGCGCTGTATTCTTGTGAATGCTGTACATACCAGTGTTTTTTTTAAATGACGCAGTGCAGCGCTGCTAAATTGCTTGCAGCGCCGCGCTGTATAATTTCTTTGTAAATATACCCAAGGTCACAGTATTCTACCTTTACAAACACAAGGTTTTTCTGCGAGAACACACACTACAAGCTGTACTCACTCCTGGAACTACATCACAAACAAGAAACTGCAGCAGGCATCTGTGACGTGTACCATGCGGGGCGTGGTATGTTGGCTAGTACAACCTCGTCAGGCCCTTTTTAAATCTACTCAGACAAGTCATGTGTCAAGAGAATGATTGCTTATAGATCACCTGTGAAGCCCTTATAACTGTCAAGGATGCTATTGAGTTAACAATTTTTGGGGGTCTGAGTGCAATGCTAGTAAATTGCTTTTAAGAACAACAGTTTTTCAAAAACAATAAACGTGTATTCCATAATTTAGATTTTAGGTGTTGCACTTTTAAAACTAACGACTTTGCAACAGTTTTCTTTTTTGATTAAAATTACATGCCACTTTTTGAGGTGTAACCTTAGCTGATTCGCGGCCAAGTCTCAAGCACAGCTGGCACTGATGGAAGCCCCCAGACATGGCTTCTAGCAGCAGTGCTTGAACCCTCCTGTAAGATTCTTCTCCGGTGCTCAAAGGCTGTTTGTTGGTAATGCCCAGTGTTGGCACACTGCAAGCACATATGTCGGTGCCGCAGCCTCGTGGCTCGGTGTTCCGCATTATGTTTCGTTTCCATGGATCACTGACCTCCATCCCTAGGAGGGCACCAGAGGGATATGCTGCACACAGTGTCTGCAAGGGCAGTGACCAGCCTTATGGGTGGGGCCATCTTCCTTCTATTTATCACAATCTCTGGTGGTGTATTGTGCTGTGTGCACTGCCCAAACCTTAATAGTATATTAAGGACTATATCTATGTCCTTATATAGTGAGGACAGGGTAGACTTCAGGAGGTAGCATAGACTCTGCACACAGGACATGTTTCTGAGGCTGTTTGCTTTGATGATTTATGTTTTGGTTTTCTGATCATCTCAACATCGGTCAGTTCTAACACAGGTGACCACTGGACCATGTGCATCTTACATCGATGCTGAGAGGCCACGAGATGCGCCTGAGGTGCAGAGAGTTAGATCTCTCATAAAGTCCAAGCAAGAGGGAGCAAGTCTGCTGAGAGGGTCGTACAGCTGCTAAAGGTTCCCCACTATAGTGGCTTCAAATGACAAAGATGTTTTACTCTCCTTCCTCTGTGGTGCTCATCCATGTGTGGTGGCTTCTAGAGAAAGGAAGATGTACCCAGTGGTGGCTTGCAGAAGGAGTGCTGCGGGGTGGTGGGGCGGGGCAGGGTGGGGGGGTAGTGGCCTCGGACATACGAAGGAACGGAGTAAAGTAAGTAAATAAATAAATAAAACAATTTATCTTGCACGCGCTGCATCGCCGAGTTGGCGATGCAGCGCGCACAAGGTAAATTGTTTTATTTATTTACATACTTTACTTCGTTCCGTCGTATGTCCGAGTCCACTACCCCCCACCCTGCCCCTCCCCCACCCCGCCCTACCACCCCGCAGCACTCCCTCTGCGAGCCGCCACTGGATGTACCCCTTGACCCCCTTCCTCTATGCAGCTCACTTCCTCATGTGGAGTACCCCGGTGACCAAGATATGCTGCCCTCCTTCCTGTGTGGTGTATCAAAGAATGCGGAATATTCCACAGCATTGCACCAGAACCTTTAGTGTGGCATCAGCAACTGTGTGTGGCCCTCATATCCAAGTGCGGTGGCTCCAGGTGACCTCGATGTTCTATCCACATTCTTATGTGGTGCATTGAACAATGTATACTATTCCACACTATTTCATCAGGAGGTTTAGTGTGGCAGCAGCAGTGGATGAAGTTCAGCTCCACGTGTTGAGGCTGCTAGTGACAAAGATGTTCTACCCGCCTTCCTCTGTGATGCTCATGCATGTGTGGTGGCTGCTTGAGACAAGAAGATGAACCCCCCTTCCTCTGTGCTATTCTCTGACGGCTGGAATCCGATGAGCATAGTCCTATTTCTTTATCCATGCCCTCGGGGATGCATGCGCGTCCAGAAGACCCGCAATAATTACATTGGACTCAACAGCGCTTCACTCTCGGTTGAAAGAGTTCGAGTGCAAACTCACTCATGAGACTGGGGAAGCCAATTTTCTGTGGAAACTGAAATAGTCTCTCCTTGAACTCCCCTGTGACTTGTGATTTTGCAGGGGTTGAAACAATTATATTACAGGGTGGCCCTGAGGAGTGAATGATGACTCTGGGTGCCCCCCTCCACCTATCCTTTTATTGGGCATTTATTTGATTGATTCATCAGCAGACAACTGTGGGTCCAAAGGCAGAGACTCAACCATTCAACCTCGATGAGTGCGAGGAATATTGTGAGGAAGATCCTTCAAAGTAGTAGTACACTACGGGGTATATTCACAAGAACGTGTGCTAAATATCACCAAAAAATGTTAACGCAACTTTACACATCGCAGTCCATTGCAGGAAAATAACCCTGTGTTAACGTGGAATTCACAACACGGCGGTACCATGCGATAGTCTCCTGAAACCGCGGACAATGTCCGTGATACAACCACCTCGACGGCGATAAAAACACAAACCCCAACACCAAAAAACGTGCAATGAGCCCATTCGCGATGAGGAAATCAGCGATAAGCAGCGCCAGGCCTGCCATACACACCCGGCAGGCGGGAAAATCACTACAAAATGAGAAAAAACACACAAACACAAAACGACCAACACCCAAGCACCATGGAGGCAGCCGGAGCAGGCGCAGAGGATGAGCGCAACCCCACAAGTACCCCGGACGACCAGCCCGGGACCACGGTGACAGGGAAGGGCAAGGACAAGAAGAAGAGGAAGACGAAGTACAGTCCGCAGGAGAATAGGATCCTGGTCACGGAGGTGATAGAACACCATCAACAACTGTTCGTCGCCTCCAATGTGTCATTGGGCACCAAAATTGGAATATGGCGGGACATCGTGGACAAGGTGAATGCTGTCGGAGAGCACAAGAGATCAATGGACGAGGTCAAGAGGCGATGGATGACATCAAGCGCAAAACCAAGGAGAAACTCGCAGGCAACCAGAAGGCAGCAATGCAGACTGGAGGTGGGAGCCCAGCGCCACAGCTGGAGCTGGATGACATGGAGGAGCTGGTGTCGACAGTCATCAGTGTGGAGACCGTGGCAGGAGTCAGGGGACCGGACACTGCTCGACAAGACACAACACAACCGCAACAGGGTGAGTGACCACCAGGTACTGGGGGACGGGGGAGATGGCCACAATGGCACACATGCACAATCAAGCAGGGCACAGTGCACACCCACAATGATTCTGGATCATGGCCCTGAGCCACAGACTGTCACAATGTACAATGCCATGCTGCCTGAATGTGAACCTGTACCATGCGGCTACATACATGCCGACACATTGTAATACACCATCTCCCCTTCACATTGCAGGGGCACCGTCAACACCTCCTGCAGAGCAGTCCCAGCCACTCTTCACTGATGACGAGGACACCACCAGCATCAACACCCAAGCCCTCCAAGACATCATTGAGCTCATCCGCCACTCACCTCCAGGACCAGGGCAGCCCAGCTACATCGAGGAGACCCCACCCACTCCACAAACCACCCAGCAAGAGGCACCCACAACCCCGGCTGTCTCCCAAGACCCCCCGAGCAACACATGGCCTTCCAACGCCGTGTGTTGGAGGTCCAGAGGGAGATGGCTGAGCAGGTGCGGGTGGGGTTCGACCTCATGGCTACCAAACTGGACGCCAACCATGGGTGTCTAGGTCCCATCAGGGACCAGCTCCAGTCCCTAACGGACACCCAAGGCCCGCTCCATGGTCTCCAACGAGCCCTGGCTGACATCGCTGGAGTCCTGACTCGGAGAGAAGAACACCTGTCCGCTCAGAGTGGCTCCAGCGATCCCAGCCGTGAGCTGGCACACATGCGGGGGCTCATGGAGGACATGGTGCGGATGGAGGCGGAAAGGATGGCAGCCACCGCTGCACATCAGCAAAATGTAGCTGGCATCTACCAGGCCCTGCATGTCCTCATCTTGGCATTGCTGCCACAAGGCGTGGCGATGATGAATGCTGCTGCCCCCTCACCATCCACAACTCCGCCCCCTGGTGTGTCAGTGCCTTACAGTGCCGCAGCCGGTACTGCAACACCCACAGGTGGGGCAGAGCACACATCCGAGGACGAGGACGTGGATGGGACTGAGTTCAGTAGGAGGCACTAGCATTCATGTCCGCCACCTTGCCTGTTTCTGCTTGGTGCCGCACATGGCCCCATGACCTGTCACTGACCCCTGATACACTCCGCTGCACTCACCTTGGCCCGCGACATGGACTGCCATATCCTGTTCGATGACCAATGACACGGCGACCAGACTGCGGACTGTACCCTTCCTCTTCCGCAGTACTTGTCATCCCCGGATGGACTCTGGCTGGCCCTCCACGGGCCCATATTGTGAAGTGGGGTTGGCATGGCCCTGTACTGCTCCAGCTGGAATACTCCACCGGATGTGCAATAAACATCCATAAACGCCCTGCTGTGTCATGTCCTTCATCATTCATGTATGAATGTGTGGATGAATGTAGGGACAGTGATTTCCCTTACGTCAATGATGCTCATCTAGTGGGATGCCAGTCACATTGTGCCACATTGCCTATTGTGTTCCACTTGCCGTGGACACTACAACAGGGACACACGCATTTGTCACTTCCTTGTCCGGACATGGACTGAACCACGCCCTGAGCCCCCGAGTCATTGTTGCAAGCCCTGCGCTGGTCCGGCGTACGCCAGGCCAGACCACTCCGCTTACGCTCTGAGGGGGGCCCACATAGCTACATGTCGCAGGCGAACACGCTGGTAGTATGCAGGTCACTGGTCTAGTTGTCAGCATGCCACGGCCACTCCCTGAGGGCAGCTTTGCACACACACCACACCCATCAGGCACAGGCGTCACAGGCCATGTGACCCCGCCAATATAAGGGGCCAGCAACGTCACATTCCCCACTGCCGGTGGTGACTGGATGACGGGCGCTCCACGGTTCTCAATCATAAAGGGCCCATGAGTTGTGGCGCCCAGGGTTGGCCGCACCCGAAGCCTTGCGGCCGTCACGGGCCTACCACCACGTGGCGCTGACTGGGGTTGCACAAAGTTAGTGGCACCCGAAGCCTTGCGGCTGTCACGGGCCTACCACCACGTGGCGCTGACTGGGGTTGCACAGGGTTAGTGGCACCGAAATAGCTGAGCGGGTGTGCAGCCTGCGATGATGACGTGTGCACTGATGTGGTCTCTGCCATTGATGCCTCAGGACTCAGCGTCATGTGTGGGACCTGCTGTGCCGCGGGGCGGCTCCGCATGATGTGGACCATGCCATGGTGGCGGGACCGGGGCCTGGAGCTTGCACGGGCACGTGGTGTGCCCACTGGTGGACACACCATTGGCGGCAGGTGAGCAGTGGCCCCGGGGTGCGCAAGTGCGGACAGTCAGCACTGGCCGGCGGGAGGGGTTGGGGTGCGGATGCATGCGTGCGCAGGGACGGACAGGCGTTGTTGCCGTGAGCTGTGTGATGGACTCTGCCATGATTGACCCTGGCCTCGATTGCAGGTTGCAGACCTGGTGGCTTGCAGTGTATCCTGGCAAGTGGTTGGAGACACACCGGTGGCAGCAGGTGAACAGTGGGGCCTGGGTGTGCAGGGGCGGTGGTGTCTCTCTCTCTCCCTTCCTTTCCTTCTCTTTCTTTCTCTCTCTGCCTTTCTTTCATTCTCTATTTCTCTGTGTCTCGCTCCTTTGATGTGCGCATGACACACATTCTGATTTTGTGCTTTATTTTCCAGGCTGTGACATCGAGATTGTCCCGGACGGAGCCGACAGGAGTCTTCCGCATTGGTGTTTTGTGTTGTATTTCAATAAAGTTTTTGGTTGTTACTTCAGTGCTGTGTGACTGTTTCTCGTTCTTCTGGCCACACATGTGTGTTATTTTTTATCAATGTGCGTCATCTGGCGCTTTTTGTGGCTCTTGTGTCATGCACGGTATGTGTATGTCGGAGGGGGCTGGGGGGTGGTGGTGGGTGTTGTGGCCGTCATGGGTATCGGACCTGCATGATCATTGTCTCCATGGCATCTGTGGGTCTTCAGATGTGGCTCTTGGCTGGGCTCCCTTTCATGCTGCAGGTAGTCGTCCTGCTTTACACCAGCAAAATGCAGGTGTTAATTCCCTGGTGCTACTGCGGTTTATCGCCTGTTTTTGGTTCGAATCGCAGATCTGGCAGTTCGTTGTGAAAGTGGTGTTGTGGTTTTTTCGTGTGTTTTTGCACGGGAACGCCTACTCTGCATCTCATTAGGGTTAGTTGGTGGTGTCCACCGTGGTGTTAACTTTTGGGGCAGTTATCGCGGGAATACTGGCGATGTCTGCAGTTTGCACCCGCTTGTGAATGGGGTGTTAAATCTATCTCCACTTTTGATGAGTTAAGGTGGAGATAAATCGGAGATAAGTCCTTGTGAATATCCCCCTAGGATGGGCTGGTAGAGGCCCCTGACAATTCAGTCCAATAATCAGTTCATCTTGTTTTGGCAGTGGCTCTCAAGCCCTTTACCCGACAATTGTAGCACAATAAACTATGCCAAGAAGGTGATGAGCCCAACGCTACCTCCTCACTGCTGCAGATGTCAGCAGAAGACAAGCCAAGCAAGGGTAAGAACATGCTAGGTAAATGACCTCATTCTGAGGATATGGAGCAATTATCGCAATCCTACTTGGTGGCCGATGGCTATCTTGCTGCAGAACTTCCACATGGCAAACCTGTTGCAGAATTCCCAATGAGGGTCGATGATTCTGACGATTCATATAATTCTAATCATTCAGATTCCTTCTGGAAACAACTTCTTTTCTCCGGCCAGGGGAAATGCAAGCGAAAGCTGGAAGGAGATCCTTCTGCCAAGCTGCCTAAGGGCCAGTCAGCAGTGGTGTAGCAAGTGGGAGCAGGGTTGGCCCGCCCCAGGCGGCATGAGTTTTGGGGATGGCGGCACTTTTACCCTTGTCGTCTGTTGACTTTTCACCACCACCACCCACCCCCGCTCTTCAGCCGGCACTGGGCGGTAAACTGAGGGACCGACCCGGGCAGCAAAAGCTCTAGCTACGCCACTGCCAGTCAGGCTTGCTATTGTTTAACCCAGAGGACATTGTTCAGGATTGGAATCCAGAGCCAGCCGTGGCAGAGTATGTTCAAACCCGGCTCAGGAAAAGCTTTGAGGAGGAGATTCACAACCGCCTTCAGGTGGAGTGCCTTAGACCAGGGAAAGTAGCTGAGAGGCCGGACGAAGATCCAAACATGATCACATTTATTCAACAGTTTTCAAATGACCCAAAAAAGGCCTTGGTGAGCATCTCAAGACAAGTTGTTAGATTTGTTTGGTCCTTTTACAAAGATTCTTGAACTGGCTTACCAAGATAAAGAATCGTGTTCGTTCACAGACCCTGATATCGCGTCAGGCTGGGCCCAGTGGGTCATATGTCAACTGGACGATGCTAACTGCACGATTTGGAAGGGGTTAAAGACCTGGCTTTTTGATAAATAATCCTCATTTTTCAGCTCAGCCTTAGGGAGTAGTAACTAGCGCCAGGACACCTCCGGGTAATCGTGCGCTCTAAAAGTTCCCATAACATAACATAACATAACATTTGAGCGGAACAACAACAATCTATATTGATGCGCATTGATCCCCAGTTGATGAACTTAGTCTTAGTTGAGGTGGGTCCTGTGGTAAATGGCTTGCTTTTTGATGATTTGTTTGTGAAGGATCTGCAAAAATTAGTCATTACCTTCACAGGTGAAACTGTCTTGAAAAAAGTGTTTTGACCTGGCCTTTTTGGTGGCCTGGGCAATGTCCGACCAATCATATTTCTACCTTCCCCAATGGTCTTACCCATCATGCTGATGAGGAGGCTGGAATGACCGCTCAAGATGAGGAATTTTCTTCCTTATCTGAGCCGGAGGGGATTGCGCTAGGTCTAATCGAGGCAGCTTCAGAGGAGGTGCACTCAGCGGCACAAGCGCCATATTTATAGGTATAGATTATTCCTGTTTCTCTGGGGCAGAGTGTAATGTTTTCTACACAATCAGCAGTTGATAACTCAAGATTCTTGAGTTCTAGAGACATCTCAAGCTAGAGATTTGTGGTACCCCAGTTCAGTGGTCTGCTCCGAGACAACTGAGTTTTTCCCTTCAAGAGCAGACTTTTATTGATTCCGAAATTCTGGAGGTATTCAAGAAAGAGGCAATATGCTTATCAGAACCAAATTCCAAGGGGTGTTGCAACTATATAATCCTTGGAAAGAAGAAAGGTGGGGGTTACTGGCAGGTACTGAATCATCTAGAATTCAATAGCTGGCATTTCAAGATGGAAGAAATTCTTCTATTAAGAGATCTTCTCTGCGATCGAGATTTTGGCTTGTTCGGTTAGATCTCAAAGATGTTTATTTGACCATTCCAATTTTTGTGCCACCAAGACTGTTCATACAGTTTCATTGTAGATCATTGGTTCACATTTTTTGTTCTCCTTTTCGTCAGCTACTTGGTGCTTCACAAGATGCTCAAGCCTGCAGTCGAAGCTCTGTAAGTTAAGGGAGGTCGGTTAATAGCCTATCTGGAGGATTTCATTATCATGACTCAAGAGACCAACAAGCGACGCTTCATCTATCGTGCGTAATCCATCTGCTACAGGAGCCAGGGTTTGTAGTCAATGTAACAAAATTAGTGTTGATCCCAACTAAATGTATAGAATTTCTAGGTTTTGAAGTGGACTCAGCCAAAGGTCAGTTACAGCTGCTGATGCAGATGATAAAGGACGTAAAGAGGGAATTGAGGTCATCCTTAGCCAAGCAGATCTTGTCATAGAGATGCCCACAGTGCAGTTCTTTTAAGTATCATCAATACAGGTGATTTTTCCAGGTCACTTGCATTACAGAGCCCTAAAGAGGTGGAAGATACAGTATCCAAATTCTAGCCAGAGTTCTTCGAATAAGACGCCAACAGGTGGAGCTCTGGAGCAAGATGCTGCCCGGGCTTCACAAGCGGAGGATGTTCAGAGATGGAGTTAATAGACCACATCAGTTGCTTAAAACTACTCTTAGGTTTGTTTGCCATCAAGATCCTATCACCATGAAAGGTTAATCGATGAATATTCAGATGGACAATAAATCTGCAGTTTGTTACATCAACAATGTTGACAAAGACCAAAATGTTGGAAGAGATAAGAAAAGACGTCTGCATTTTTGCCTTCAACACCAGGTTTCAGTGACGGTGGAATACATTCCAGGACAACAGAATGTCATGGTGCACTGGAATTCCAGACATCTGAGGGGTGCCAGTGATTGGATGCTGCATCCTCATTTGTTTCAGTATCTGAATTGGATGTGGGGTCGAGGCACGGTAAATCTTTTGACTTCCCAGTTGAACAGACAGATGAAGTATTTCTTAAACTGGAGGCTGGATCCGATGGCTAAAGAGGGAGATGCGTTCCTTCAGAATTGGCACAGGAATATACAATATACTTTCCCACTGTTCATGATGATGCAGGGAGTAACAGCACAAGCGAGGAGGCAGGAAGCGGATTTGATCCTGGGCACTCTTGTAGGAAGCTGGCTCTGTATATACTATACCAAAGTGAGGTGTAGTGTGCACAGAGTCCAGGTGACCCCAAAGGTAGGCAGAGGTAAAGTTAGATAGCATCTCACTCTCTATTTATGGTAGTGTGGTGGAGCAGTAAGGCAGTATCAGAAGACAGTGTTAAGCATTTGTTGTACACACTCAGTCAGCAAATGAATTCACACATTCACACACTCAAAGACTGAACTCCAGATCAATTGTTTTTGTATAAAAATATTCTTTTAGTTATTTTATTTTCTAGAACCAAGCAAGCCTGGCACAGGTAAGCAAAAAATACTTTACAGTAGTAATGCAATTGAAATACAGTTTGAATGATAATTGTATATGCACTTTGGTTTGATTTACAGTTTGGATGCAGAGAAATGCAATACTTAGTAAATGCAGTACATTGACTTGAATAGGCTTTTTAGTGAAATAGCAGGTAAGTAACTTTTCAGATTACTAGACTTACACAGAGTAGTATACTTAGATACTACTCTGGGACATTTCCTGAAAACAGGTAAGTAAAATTGTTTTTGTTAGATTATGCAATTTGAAAGAATTTCTTTAGTTTCTCAAACTCCACACTTAGAAACTTTTCACAGAAAGACAGTCAATGTAACCCTATGGAGGAAAATAGTGTTATCGGTTTTGAGGTAAGTATTTCGTAGTGGGAGTTCAGGTTCTGGGGGTAGACTCAGGGGTCCCCCAGGGTCAAGGATGCACTCTAGTTACACCCTCAGCGGCACTAGGGCGGCCGGGTGCAGAGTGCTGAGGCCCAATGTTATCCAATGGGGGATAAGGGGCCTCCGGTTGGTGGCTGCTGACTAGCAGGCCACTTGGTTGTGGGAGCAAAGCTCCTGGACTTTAGCTCAGGGCAAATGGGGAAACAAAGTAGCACCAAAGGTGCACCCTCAGCAGCACTGGGGCGTCCGGGTGCAGGGTGCTATTTAGACGTCGGGTGCCAAGTTGTTTTCAATGGGGAACTTCCGGTTTGCAAAGACACTGCAGGCTTGGGGACGAAGGTCTTCTGGGTGCGACCACCACTTCGAGAGGTAAGTTGGGAAGTTAGGGGTTGGTTAGGCACCGTCGGTTTGGGCACACAAGGCCGTGGGGCGTCGGGTGCAGGGGTGCCTTTTAGGGTCGGATCTTCTTACCAGCTCCTAGTCGCGGTTAGCGGGGCCTTCTGGATTTAAACTTCAGGCGTCGGCTGGAGGCTTGAGGCAGGTCAGGGGTCGCCTGATTTCGGGTCAGGATTGCCGGGGTGACCTCCTTGTGGTGTTTGCCCACTCAAGCCTGGGCCGTGGACGGCGGGTGCAGAGTGGTGCGGATTCGCGGATTCGCGGTTTCCGGCCAAGGCCAGAGGTTGCAGATGAACAAATCCGGTGTTCACGGGAGACAAAGTCTTTGTGGATGAAGGCAGGCAGGTCCTCTGGGGTTTTCGAGGTTGCTGGCTGCAGGACACACCGGGATTTCGCAGGAGCAGGTTCGAGGTGGAGACAGGCCGGTAGGGCTGGGGCCAAGTCAGTGGGCGTCTTCCTCTTGTTAGCAGGCTGCACGGCTGTTCGGTCCTTCTTCTTCTTTTCTTCTTGTTGTCAGGCTGGATCTGAGGAAGCAAGGTTCAGGGTGCCCTCTAAATACTAGATTTAGGGGTGTTACAGGTAGGTAAAGGACAGGGACCAATGGGTCCCTTCCCTGGGGTGGGTACACCCCCTATCGTACCACCCTCCCGTGGGAGGGGGGCAGGAGCCTGTCCCTGGTTGGCTGAGTCCCCCGATCTTCAAGATGGCGTGGACTGAGAGTTGTGCTTCACCTCGCCTCCCCCATCTGAGGGGTGGAGTTGGCAAAGGTGGGCACACCTCACTGCCTTACTTGTTTTTCCCGCCGGTTCTCCCGCCCAAAGTGGGGGTCAGAACCAGTGGGGACCAGTTGCTGAGAGCAGCAAGTGGCCTGGGGAAGCTCACAAAGGCGCAATGCCTTTGAAGCTTCCCCTTTGTGAACCCTGCCCATCCTGGGGGAGGAGGCTTGTCACCTCGTCCCAGGATGTGCATTGTTTCAGGCCCCAGAGAGCAGCAGGCTCTTGACCCAGGGGTCCAGAAACATGTCTGGTGGTGGCAGCTGAAAGTAGCCACTCAGCCTGAACACTAGTGGTGGGTTAGTTTTTCAGGGGGCATCTCTAAGATGCCCTCTGTGTGCATTTCTCATTAAATCCCACACTGGCATCAGTGTGGGTTCAATGTGCTGAGAAGTTTCGATACCAAGCTTCTCAGTTTTCAGTGTAGCCATTATGGTGCTGTGGAGTTCGTAATGACAAACTCCAAGCACCATATACTCTTAATGGCAGCACTGCACTTACAATGTCTAAGAATGGACTTAGATACTGTAGGGGTACAGGGCTCATGCACCAGTACCCTCACCACTGGTATAGTGCACCCAGCTAGAGGGGTGACTGACCTATGCCAGGGCAGTGGGTTGTAGGCATGGCACACAGAGATGTGTGCCGTGTTGACTCTTCACTTTGTTCTGCACCAAAACACGCAGCCTGCAAAGGCAGTGTGTGAGTGTGTGGTACAGTCCAACAGAAAAATAGACCAAACAATACTAGAATGCATGACAGTCCCCACAACTCAATGCCATAAATGAGGACCATGCCTCCCAGCGTCCTGCAGCATCCCATGTGACGGTCAAATGAGGTTGTCAGCTGTATCTTGGGTAAGCCCCAGAAGAGTGTTCTCCAGGCCCGGTATTGTTGAGTTCGCAGAGCTCAAGGCATTCCTCCCTGCGAGACTGCAACCCAGGATGCGGCGAGCTCCGTTCAGATCTTAAGGATGCCGCCGCCTCCACTGCCTTCGTCCGTTTCTTAGCCGCCTGCTGCTTGATCATCCGAGGTACCCCTCACCTGTAAGACCACTGGCGCTGTGATCGCCGAGGTTGGACTGGAGAGACCGGCCATATGATGCCCTTATCATAGAGTTCCAGCCTTTCCCATGCCGCAGTAGGGTCCATGAAGAAATGCGACTTGTCCTCCGACTGTACCCTCAAGTGGGCTGTGAACATTAAGGCGTAAGGTGAGCCCAGCTCCCAAAGCTTCTTCTTTACAGCAGTGAAGGAGGCCCTCTGAGTCTGAACCTGGAGGGTGAACTCTCGATAGATCAAAACGGTAGCATTCTCCACAGTGAGGGGGCCCTGACTGCGCTGCTGAAGAAGCAAGTCCCTGTCGCGGAAATGAAGCAAGTGGGCAACAACTGGGCAGGAGGGACCTGATTGGGGCGGTCACACTGGGACTCTATGTGCATTCAAGCGCGTAGAACCAGGTCAAGCCTTCTCAGGCTGCAACCTCCTGCATCCAGTCCTCCAGAAAACTAAGCATGGACCCGCCTTCCACTCTCTCCAGTAGTCCAACAACCCTAATAGTGTTTCGGTGGGCCATCCCCTACTGATCATCAATCTTGCCCGCCAGACGATGAGTGTGGGCCTCCAGGTCCATATGGCGGAACTCCATATTCAACGTCTCGGCATTAGGGTTTGGACTGAGGTCTCCAAGGCAGACACACGTTCTGATATCCTCTTAGAATACTCCCGAATGAGGCTCAATTTGACCACTATGGAGTCAATCTTGTTCTCTAGCCGCTCTCAGGTGGCATCAATTGCTGCCAGCAGTTTGTCAAACTTGCCATTGAGCTGTGAGGCCTACCCTCCTCCGACACCTTGCTTGATTGCCTGTTGGGGGGCGCCCATCGGAGCATCATCTTTAAGTCTCTGGGAGTGATCTACAGTGTGGTAGAACAGAGGGGGTTGAGCCACGACAGGGCCCAGCAATCAAGGTTCAATAGTTGCCGTCTCAGCCAGGGAATGAGTCGTAGGTATAGAAGGGCCAGCAGGGTCCAACGTTATAATTGGAGCGGAAACCACAGGCGATCTGCAGCCGCACTCCCCGGCATGGGTGTCACATACAGGATGTTCCACAGGAGCAATAACAGTGTTCTCCATGCAGGTAGATCCCCCAGCCGTTCATAACCTGGGTCCAGGCCACTGACCCACATCAACAGGGCAAACACAAAGAGATGATGGACGGAGTGTTGAAACTATTCAAACACTCACCCCCAGTCACAGATCTGGGTTGAATCCATCATCATTCTTTAGCTAATTTTGCCACCCCAGTTCAGACACAGCTATATGCAAATCAGTCTTGACCCTGTGCCTCATGGGAACAGTCCAGCCCGACCTGCCAGGCCATGTCTTCCCTGGACGAAGCATCCTGGGACCTGTTTCGAGCTAACAGCCCTCATCAGCCAGGCTAACTTGAATCCAGTGGCAAAGTGAGCAAGGGACCCACGTCTGGGCATACCCTGCCAACTTAGGGCGAACAAAGCAAACACAAAGAGATGATGGACGGAGTGCTGAAACTTTTCAAACACTCACCCCCAGTCACAGATCTGGGTTGAATCCATCATCCTTCTTTAGCTCACTTTGCCACCCCAGTTCAGACACAGCTATATGCAAATCAGTCTTGACTCTGTGCCTCATGGGAACAGTCCAGCCCGAACTGCCAAGCCATGTCTTCCCTGGACCGGGAACAAGCATCCTAGGACCAGTTTCAGGCTAACAGCCCTCATCAGCCAGGCTAGCTTGAATCCAGTGGCAAAATGAGCAAGGGACGTGGGTCCCGTGCTCTCCATGCCACTGGAGTCAAGCTATCCTGGCTGAAGAGGGGTGAAACCCTGAAACCGGTCCTAGGATGCTTGTTTTCAGTCCAGGGAGGACCTGGCCTGGCAGTTCGGGCTGGACTGTTCCCATTGGGCACAGGGTCAAGACTGATTTTAATATGGCTGAGTTCAAACTGGAATTGCATGTTCAGCAAAAAAACGATGGATTTAGGCCCAGATCTCTGTACTGGGGTGAATGTATGATATTGTTCTGCATTCTGTCCATGAATTGTGGTTTTTGCATTTGTCACCCCGAGTGGGACGGGTATGCCCAGACGTGGGTCCCGTGCTCTCCATGCCACTGGAGTCAAGCTATCCTGGCTGAAGAGGGGTGAAACCCCGAAACCGGTCCTAGGATGCTTGATTCCAGTTCAGGGAGGACCTGGCCTGGCAGTTCGGGCTGTACTGTTCCCATTGTGCACAGGGTCAAGACTGATTTGCATATGGCTGGGTTCAAGCTGGAATGGCATGGTGAGCAAAAAAACGATGGATTTAGGCCCAGATCTCTGTACTGGGGTGAATGTATGACATTGTTCTGCATTCTGTCCATCAATTGTGGTTTTTGCATTTGTCACCCCGAGTGGGACGGGTATGCCCAGACGTGTGACCCGTGCTCTCCATGCCACTGGAGTCAAGCTATCCTGGCTGAAGAGGGGTGAAACCCCGAAACCGGTCCTAGGATGCTTGTTTCCAGTCCACGGAGGACCTGGCCTGGCAGTTCGGGCTGGACTGTTCCTATTGGGCACAGGGTCAAGACTGATTTGCATATGGCTAGGTTCAAACTGGAATGGCATAGTGAGCAAAAAAACGATGGATTTAGACCCAGATCTCTGTACTGGGGTGAATGTATGACATTGTTCTGCATTCTGTCCATCAATTGTGGTTTTTGCATTTGTCACCCCGAGTGGGACGGGTATGCCCAGACGTGGGTCCCGTGCTCTCCATGACACTGGAGTCAAGCTATCCTGGCTGAAGAGGGGTGAAACCCCGAAACCGGTCCTAGGATGCTTGTTTCCAGTCCAGGGAGGACCTGGCCTGGCAGTTCGGCCTGGACTGTTCCCATTGGGCACAGGGTCAAGACTGATTTGCATATGGCTGGGTTCAAACTGGAATGGCATGTTGAGCAAAAAAACAATGGATTTAGGCCCAGATCTCTGTACTGGGGTGAATGTATGACATTCTTCTGTATTCTGTCCATCAATTGTGGTTTTTGCATTTGTCACCCCGAGTGTGACGGGTATGCCCAGACGTGGGTCCAGTGCTCTCCATGCCACTGGAGTCAAGCTATCCGGGCTGAAGAGGGGTGAAGCCCCGAAACCGGTCCTAGGATGCTTGTTTCCAGTCCAGGGAGGATCTGGCCTGGCAGTTCGGGCTGGACTGTTCCCATTGGGCACAGGGCCAAGACTGATTTGCATATGACTGGGTTCAAACTGGAATGGCATGGTGAGCAAAAAACACAATGGATTTAGGCCCAGATCTCTGTACTGAAGTGAATGTATGACATTGTTCTGCATTCTGTCCATCAATTGTGGTTTTTGCATTTGTCACCCCGAGTGGGACGGGTCTGCCCAGACGTGGGTCCCATGCTCTCCATGCCACTGGAGTCAAGCTATCCTGGCTGAAGAGGGGTGAAACCCAGAAACCGGTCCTAGTATGCTTGTTTCCAGTCCAGGGAGGACCTGGCCAGGCAGTTCGAGCTGGACTGTTCCCATTGGGCACAGGGTCAAGAATGATTTGCATATGGCTAGTGTTGGACTTGGCCCTTTTTGCAGGGTCATCCCTAAACTTTTGCCTTTCTCCTAGCCTTTTCTCTGACATGGTGTTGGTGGTTTTAGGACTCTGGGCACTTTAGCACTGCTGTCCAGTGTAAAGTGCGTGTGCTCTCTGTGTTACATATGGTAAGATTGGTCTACACCTGTTTGGCCTAATTAATTTACCTGTCAGTCCCTTGTAAAGTGGTATCTCATATACCCAGGGCTGGTAAATGAAATGCTACTGGTGGGCTTGCAGCGCTGATTGCGCCACCCACCAAAGTAGCCTTGCAAACTTATCTCAGGCCTCTGCCATTGCAGGGCCTGTGCGCGCAGTGTCACTGCCGCTGTGACATGGCACCTAAAGTGTGTGCCATGTCTGTGACCCCGCTTTTACTGCATGTCAGTCACCCCTAAGGTAGGCCCTAGCTAGCCCTATGGGCAGGGTGCATTGTAGGTAAAAGATAGGACATGTACCTTAAGTATGTGACATGTCCTGGTAGTGACAAACAGCCATTTTGGTTTCTCACTACTGTGGGGCTGCCCTCCCATAGGAATGCATTGGGGATTCCCTGATAAGTGTTTCAGTGGTAATTCCTGATATGAGAGGAGCAGCGTGGTCAAGTTTGGTATATTTGAATGGTAATAATAAATGCTGCGCAATGGTGTGCGCAGATTTATTATAACTATTTTAGAAATGCCACTTTTAGAAGTTGGCATTTCTGTGTGCTATGTGCCTGCCTGATGTGAATTGCATGTCTGGCTTTTGAGTGACAGGGGCTGGTGAGGTGTGTGTGGCTCCAGGAGGGGCAGGGTGAGTCAGCTCTAGGCTGAATGGGACATCTACATTTAGAGTAGTGGGAGGAGTAGTCCCTGGTCCCTGAATAGGTCTGTGCCTAGCCTGTACAATGCTGGCTCCGCCCCCTGTGGTGTGTCTGATCACCAAGCCCCCACCTAACAAAGGGGAAGAGGAGCCTGGTAAACAAAGTGCTCCAATTCCCCCCTGAACCAGTTTTGGCTGGTTCCCCCAAGCCCTGTGCCATGGCAGACAAAGGAATGTGACATATAAATATAGGGGCTGTGACCCCATGAAAGGGTGTGCTTTTTGGGTGCTGTTCCTTTGCTGAGGGGGGCCTGCTGCTGCTGAGGCCCAGGAGGAACCGCCACGAGGGCTTGCCTCCCTGCTGGAGGGCCCTGTGTGCTGGCCTCCCTGAGCCTAGCTTTGCCCCTTCCCTTCTAAGGACTTTTGCTGCTGGAGCTGTGGCTCCTAGCGCCTCGAGAGCGCTATATTTTAATTTGCCCCATAAGAATAGCATGGGCTTCGCAGCGCGGAGCTGCAGCCCTTTTAGAGGGAATCCCGACGTGGGGATTCCCCCGCATTTGCTGCTTTCTGAGCGGGTGACCACCCCGCATTGTGCCTGCCGACAGCGGGTGCCCACCCCGCTTATGCATATTTTACGAGTGGGTGCCCACCCCGCGTTTGGTGTCGTTGGCGGGTGCCCACCCTGCTTATGTGGTTATTTTCTGAGGCGGGTGCCCACCCCGCGATTATCTTTAATGGAGGTGGGAGCCCACCCCGCACTTGGCCGCCGCAGTGAGGAGAAGCGGCCGCCGCGATCGGGTGGCGACCCGGAAGCCAGGCGGCCTTGCCTGGTTGTGGGCGGGGCCTACGGCCCCACACACGTCCGGAGCCTCGCGGGCTCCAGGTCGAAGTCCCGGTCACAGTAAAGGGGACCGGGCGAAGTGAGGAGGATCCCCGGCACCTGTCCCGAGTCCAGGGGAGTCCGGAGGAGACCCAGTAGGGCCCGGTGAGTGGGGCTAGCTGGGGAGTGAGACCAAGGCACATTGAGAGTGCCTAGTTCCTGAGCGGACCCGCAGGAGAGCGACCCGCTCCAACGATGGGGGCAGTTTGATTTAGAGAGCCCCAGAGCAGGGCTCCAGAAGCGCTGCCAGGGCCTCTTTGTTTATTCACAGCTGCGCCGCACCAGCGCGGGCTGCTGCAACGTTTGGCCGCATTTTGTTGTAGAGTCCCTGAGTGGGACAGGAGAAGCACCGTGGTGCCCAGGCCATTTCCCACAGCTGCACCGCACCAGCGCGGGCAGCTGCAACGTGGGGCACATTTGTTTACAGAGTCCCAGTGGGGACCCGTCCAGAGGGCACAGTGAGTGCAAGTGCCCACATTTTTCTTCACAGCTGCACCGCAGTTAGCGGCAGCTGCAACGTTTAGGCCAGAGCATCTTGAGGAGTCCCAGTTGGGACCCAGGAGGCACAGTGGTGCCAGCACAATTGCGCACTGTGGATTCTGCTGCAGTGGCAGCCAGCCCTGACATTTGGGGAATACGGCATTTGAGCCCTCTGAGAAGGCCAGTTGGCCAGGGGGTCAGTTGTACGTTGATAGGGCGCCAGGCCCTAATGTGATTTATGTGGTGCCTAGGATAAATGTGATGTATGCACCATGATTTATGCCTCTAATGTGATTTATGTTTAGGAGGTTATTCCCTAATCTGAGGTTTATGCTTATGAGGTTATTGCGTACTGTGTTTATGCTGGTGATGTTTATTGCATAATGTGTTTATGCTTATGAGGTTGGCGCATAAATGTGTTTTACGCCTAATGTGATGCTGAGTGCATAATATGATTTATGTTGCGGGATATAATGCTGAGTACAGAGTTTTGCCAGTAATTACTGGTTGTGTTCTACATTTGCTATTTGTGCTTTGTGATGGTTCTGACAGTGGCCCAATTGGCCCTGTCATGTGTATATAATCCCCTGTAAATATTGCCTAGTGCCAGTTGGCACAGTGTATATTGTGTGATTACTATTCTAAGGTGTTTTGGATAATACAAAGGCTATTTTTATATATAACCTTGTGTGGAGTTCCTTTTGTGGTGTGCCTAGTGTGTTGCCTATGTGTGTGTGTTGCGCAAACGCTTTACATATTGCCTCTGGGATAAGCCTGACTGCTCGTGCCAAGCTACCAAGGGGGTGAGCAGGGGTTATCTTTAGCGTGTAACTCCCTTGCCCTGACTAGAGTGGTGGTTTCTGCCTGGCTTAGGAGCAAGCCCTAGCCAACCAGAAATCCCATTTCTAACAGCTAGGTTCAAACTGGAATGGCATGGTGAGCAAAAAAACTATGGATTTAGCCCCAGATCTCTGTACTGGGGTGAATGTATGACATTGTTCTGCATTCTGTCCATCAATTGTGCTTTTTGCATTTGTCACCCCGAGTGGGACGGGTATGCCCAGACGTGGGTCCCGTGCTCTCCATGCCACTGGAGTCAAGCTATCCTGGCTGAAGAGGGGTGAAACCCCGAAACCGGTCCTAGGATGCTTGTTTCCAGTCCAGGGAGGACCTGGCCTGGCAGTTCGGGCTGGACTGTTCCCATTGGGCACAGGGTCAAGACTGATTTGCATATGGCTGGGTCCAAACTGGAATGGCATGGTGAGCAAAAAAACGATGGATTTAGGCCCAGATCTCTGTACTGGGGTGAATGTATGACATTGTTCTGCATTCTGTCCATCAATTGTGGTTTTTTCACACATCAACAGGGGGCCTATGGGCCACAGTGGCGAAGTCTTACCCTGGCCCTCTGGCAGCCTCCTCAGGGCATGGCACCAACAGTTCTCCACCAGCAAGCATGGATAACCCCCACCTCCCAGCAGGTGCTCCCCCACAGCTTTACCAATCGATCAGTAGCGTAGGGTGGCAGCTAAGAACCAAGGGGACCAAACTCCCCCACTCTCTCCCATATTGTCCAGCTTCAGGGCCACCCGGCACAGTATTATGGCTCACCACTTCTTACTGGGCCCCAGAATCCTGCCTGCTCAGCCGCCAAGACCACAGCCTGTCCAGGTGGCCACCCTCAGCATGCAATGCACTGGGCTAATGCAAGCCTGAAGCACTCCCGCCCACACCAATCTGATTCTGCTCCCGCGGGGCAAAGTGAGCAAGCTACGATGGCCCTGTTCAAGAGGAGGTGCTGTAAACGGCAAACCAAGTCCTTGTTGCTGGTTGGAGATGGGGGTAACTAGGCCTGCAGGATGTGCTGTAGCCGACTCCTCCATGCCAGGTCTGATGGCCTCCGGGTCAAGCGCGACGAGCACCACAGCCTCCACTTCTTGGCCACAAGGCCACCACCTTGCTGCCTCCGAGGGAGCCACCTGCTCTTGGCGTGTTTGGTCTCCCTGCTGTCTCCCCCACCCGGCTCAGTACCCATGGCCACCACCAAGGTGTCGAGGCCTGGGGGCTCCAGGGTCGGCACAGTCAGTTGCGTGTGAGGGCTGATAGGGGCTGGGGAGTCATGAGCCAACAGAGGAGCTTGCTTGCGACGCTTCTCACAACATGGCGGCAAGGTCCGCCCCCCAAAAGTGACAATGTTGTTGTGTCTGATTTCATGCAGAAGAGAGTCTGATGTGCGAGCTCTGGACTTTTTAGGTGCAGCATCCATTCCAGATGTAGCTTTTTTAACATTTCCAAATGCACAAAGACACTTTGTAAGTATATAATATATCATATCCTGGGTTTCCTGAAAATCCCAAATTGCGTGTAGTACAATGTTTAAAGGCACATGAAGATTCTACCAGGGAATTTAGATGAGACTCCACAGGTCAGTCACTTATTGCTCTTCAGAAAGTCTACAGGCCAGTAACTTCAGCAACCCTGGCCAGGTGCATCACGTGGCTCATGTCAGAAGCTGGTATTGACTTCAGTAAACCTGGGGCACATTCAGCGAGAGGTGCTGTGTTCTTGAAAGCCTATTTATTAGGGTCTGGATTAGAGGACATTTGAGGGTCACTGATTGGTCTGCTGATTCAACCTTTAAAACACTCCATTGTAAGCCTGTTGTAGAAGTTGCTTCTGTTGTTGTTAGAAGTTTAAACAAGCGTGACCGGAGCCTCCGTTCATGACATAGAATAAAACATTTTCTAGCTATTGCGTCTATAATTTTCAATTCTATTAAGGACACAGAAGCAGGATTATCCCAATCATTGTTTCTGATCACTTTAAATTCATGCTAGATTATACATTTGTATTTACAATTAATTTCTGCTTCTCATCTCTTGTTAATATTGATAAAGTATTTGGTACAGTGGTTACTTCTGATATTGCTATTTCAGACAATGAACAGAAGCAAGAGTGAATATGGAGGTTGAGTTGTCCGATCCTTATACGTTCCCATGAACTGCCTGGGAACGAGAGGAGTCCGCTCTGGAGCTCGAAAATACATTGTTTCGGATAAAAGCGAGATTGATGTCAAAGAAGCGCACAGAAGCAGGATTGATCTCCCAGGCAGCAGGCCGTATGCACAAAGGTAAACGTATAATTTTGGTGTAAGTTTACAATTTTTTTGCTATTCACAAACTGCAAGTGTAATTTATGTGTAGTATTTGACTCCTGTCGTGAGCCGTATGCAGAGTTCTCCGCAGTCATAAAAGCCAACAGTACCGCATACCATGCCGGTAGGGTAGGGACCTTGCATACCCCTCTAGCCTCTTCCCTCTGAATCGCCTCCTTCTCAGTCTGCCCACTTAATCACTTCCTTCCAACATGTATATAGATAAGGACTTTCAACCAATTTCCTGCTCATCATCAATTGCCTATGAGCAAGAATGAGTGCCAAGTCAGTGAACCTGTCAGTTACTTTATAAGCAGCGCTATGGCTATGAAAGCCCAGCAGGGACAATCGTGGGGAGCATGCAAAAGGATAACCTGCAATGCCCGATCCCAATAGGGGTCCAGCATGGGGCAGTTCCAAACCATATGATAAAAAT
Source organism: Calotriton arnoldi (assembly GCA_963921515.1). Taxonomy (NCBI): domain Eukaryota; kingdom Metazoa; phylum Chordata; class Amphibia; order Caudata; family Salamandridae; genus Calotriton; species Calotriton arnoldi. The sequence continues at coordinate 505,231 of CAWUFW010008328.1, read as the reverse complement.
CAGCATCCTACGCGCCGCATCAGGGGCATGTCGATAAGACCCCATGAAACATAGCGGTGATGCGCCGTGGGGTGAGGTAAGCCCGGTGCAAGAAATAAAACTGGATCAATTTAAACCAAGCATTTTGAGATACTTTGGTGGGGAAGGCTAAGGTTCTCTTCCAAGTGGAATCATCGTACAAGGGCCAGAGATCTGTCATCAACCGGTGATGCAATTTAAATAATTCTTCTTGCAATAGTGCCCTGTAAGAAGTATAACAGCCTTCGTCCTCCCAGTTACAAGGAAGAGATAGCGGAGGGATTCTTGCCCTGGAGTTTCTGAAGATCCCAACCCCCACCAAGTTTGCATCTTACCCATCAGGGCCACGTGAAGTAGAAAGTGTCCAGCCAGGAGATTATATGTCTCTCTCAAGTCCAAAAATGGGGTGACCTCGCCCACCGTGAACAAGTCACCCAATATAGTGAGTCCTGCCTCGACCCATAAGTGCAGGCTGCCCCAGCTCCCTGGGGGTTGCCTATTCTGCACAGTCAACAAGGGGAGTTCACAAGTATAGGGGACCCTTGTGTGCATTCTTTGCAGTGCCTTTGCCCAGACGTGCCTCTCTGTCCTCATCAATAGCCTGTGAAGGCAATCTGTGCTCTCCGTGGCCTGAGGCGTCCCAGATGCAAGAGCGCCACCGACCTACCCACTGCAGTGGCGCTGCCAGATAATAAAGCTCAAAGTCCAGAACAGCAATTCCCCCCCTCATCCACGGGGAGTTGCAGCTTCCGCAGTGCTACCCGACTCCCTCAAGATCCCCAGTGTAGGGTATGAAGAATGCTATCCAATTCCCTAAAGAATGCAAGTACAGGAAGCAGCGCAAGGTCGCCATCTTTGAGACGGCTATCCGGCAACTGACAGAAAGAGGGGGGGGGGGGTTCCAAAATGCAACCAAATGTCACAGGGCAGCGATGGCCCTGTCAAAATTGCTCTCATAGTTTGTGAATAGCAAAGAATAGTAAACTTACACCAAAAGTGTAAATGTACCTTTGTGAATGAGGCCCCTGGTGTTTTGTCTTGACTTGTTGGTGACTGAGCTCAAGGTTGACTGAAGAAAAAGAGGCTGTGCACAGAAAGAGGCAGTAAAATGGTGTCTGTCCCTTATGGTTGGTTGGAACTATCGTGATTGGACTATGACATGGGCCTTACCATGGGAGATTATCTTTAAGCAGTTTTTGCCTGGCTGAGCTTCTGAGTAGAGAAGTCTCTTTTCTATCTGCACTGCGACCAGCACAACAGTACATATTTTTTTATATTCCGGAGCAGCCAGCTAACAGCAGAGCATCTTCACCATTGACCTGACAGATGAGTAAATAGTTACCAGCCCCCGGAACACAGAGAACCAATGGACAGTCTGAGAGCAGGGAGGCTCTGGTTTGTCTCGCTTTAATCTCCTCTCTCCCACCCCTGAAACAGCGGTTTCTTTTTAATGGAGTAACAAAGGAAGAAAAGCCATCACCTTAAAGAAGTGAACACTTCCATCGTAGCAAGGAGTCCCACTTTCAAAAACAGCAAAGAAAGGAAATAGACAAAGGAGCCCTTTACATGGTTACTACTGGGGTTGCCAAGGCGGGGGATGGAAGTGGCAACCATCTGCTGGCCATGGAGAAAATGTGTCAAAGTGTTGTTGTAAGGATGGTGTATTCACCACTCCTCCCCCATGGAGCACAGCCTGTTAACTGCCATCGTACAATCTGCGGACTCAGCACTGGGTGGAGAGTATATCGGCTGCTGAGGGAATACCGGGGAGATGAACCCAACAGAGACAGGTGTGAGTGGGAATCAATCAATCAATCAGGGGTTTATAAAGCGCGCTACTCGCGCTGTTGTGTGTAGACTGCATCAGGGTCACCAAACAATATATGCAAGGTACTACACTTTAAATATGTACACCGAATGAGCCACACACCAGATAAATTACTCAAAATTGACCCACAATTATTCATAAATATCAGAGATGAGGTAGCCACGTGCCACCTTTATCTACCTGGCCTGACGATGTCCAGGCATGAGAAACGCTTGTGGAAACAGGTGTTTGATAAACTACCACAGATGGTTGACGTCTCCTTGGAGTGGTCGCCTATGGTGGCCGCCCTGGGAAACATGCACCCTGACCCATAATCATCAGGAGATTAGTGGCAGTAGCCTTGCTGCTCGACAACCATAGAGTACCGTGTCATGGAACAGAGGACATGGAGCTCAGGTGAAGGACTGGATCACAGACATGGCAACATGTACTGGCAGAGCAGAAACGTATACAATCACGGGCAAAAGACACTAGGGGTCCCCTATGGACAGTGCTTTAAATGGGCCGGTACTGAGTACCGGCACTTTTTTATTTTGAGAAGGAGAGTACCTGCACTTCTCAAGAGAAACGTAATAATTTTAATTGGAGAGTACCGGCACTTCTCAGAGACAAGCACTTCTATTTTTCAATTTCAAGCACTGCCTATGGACCTAAACAGCACACAAACTGAGTTGGGATGACTCCATGATACAAGAGAAAGAATACAATAGAAAAAAGACCAGCATGGGTGGAAAAACTATATGTGCTGATCATTGTAGATAAAGCACATGAGGTGCGTCGATCACTCTACAACCCTCGACAATCGATAATTATAATATTGCAATCTTAAATCACCGATGATAATGAATGTGTCACAGCAAAGAGAACGCCCATAAGTTGAGATGATGGTTCTGATAACTATATAACTCTGTGAAGTGGTCACAGCCGGCGATACTGATTAAAAACTATTAAAAATAAGGTGTGTTTATCGATGGAGCATGTATGTGTTCCAGAATGTATACATATGCACATATGCTCGGCAACATTATTGCTGTTCACATGCTAAATGAAAGTAAAATAAATAAAAAAAGACTGACAAATTCCTCCTCAGATCTCTGAAGGATCTAGTAGAATGAACAACTTTAAGATAAAAGAAAAGTGTAACAGCTGCCCTCTAGTGGGGTGAGAGGGAGCTGTGACATCACAAAGGCATTTAAGAACAAGCATTTGCAATGCAATAGGTCTCGCATTTACGCGAGTTTAAGCTATTGGCATTGTAAATGACAATGCCTTTTAGTTATGTTTTAAAAACAAAAACAAAAATAAAAGGTATTGTTATTTGCAATGTCCATAGCTGAAACTCGCGTAAATGCGAGACCTATTGTATTGCAAATGCTTGTTAGATTAGTGAGTAGAAACGCTCCCTTTCGGCCCGTACGGCAAATTAATTAAATAAACAAGCGCGACCGCTAAAGTGAAAGCGGACCGTGCTGCAAATAAAAAAACAAATAGTGCTTACCAACTTATGAAGGAGACCGTGTAACGCCACAAGTAAAAGATCCAGTCCTTATGGGAGGTAACAAATGGCAACAGGGTGGTAACAAGGAGGGACTAACAAGCCTCATTATCAATCGGAAGCCAGCATTTACCAAGGACAATGACACCAGCCAATCAAAAATATGAGCAGAGAGAAGGCGAGGCTTCCACAGCATACTCGACTACTGCATGCCTCGCAGAATGAGCAGTGCATGCGCGCTGCCGCTAGGCTCGACCCAAAAATAGTACAAGTGTAAGGGAACAATTAACAAGAACAGAAGTTGAGTGGCTGCTGTTTGTGGCAATAGTGTTTTTGCACTTTTTAAAGCACAAAATGCATAGTCGCGTCTAAAATGTTAATTGCGATTTGGGCGAATTTCTGCATTTGGCACAATTATGTGCAATTTCATATAGATTTCCAAAATTTTGCATAACTCCATGAAAGTAAATTGTGTTAACTTCATACACCCCTACTTACACCTTCTAGTGCTGAGTTTACAGCCTGGTACCACCCGGGGGGCTTGCAGCTCTGGTGTAAGGGAATTTCATACATTTCAAATGAAAATGACCCATGCTCCCCGGGGCGAGTTGGTGCTGCTTTGCTGAGGAGAGCATACAGCTGCCATCAGTTCCAGCTGCAAATGGCTGACAGCATTTAGAACATCATTTGTCCATGCCCAAGGGTAATGCATTGATCTCGTAATTAAGAGTTTGAAAAAAATGTATTTAGCTGTCATTATTTGTAATGTTGTTTTATTTTATGGTGTTGTGCGGGCTTGTCTGCCACTGCAATATGGCATCAGTATAGGCAGGGGTTCATATATTGATTTTAATTGGCTCGCTCGTTATTCTTAGCTAGACCTATGTATAGCGTGCTTCGAGGGAACCTCAGGCCATTAAAATGTGGCTTCATCCACCTCAACATACAGTAGGGGTCAATGGGTCAGCCCACTTCAGCCGATGACTCTTGCACTTTAAATGACAGAATTGTTTCCCGATCACATGGGCATCTGCACTTTAAAAAAAGAAGTTAACTTCATTGCCAGAGTTGGTGGGACAATACTTTACTTTGATAATGTTTTTTCTTTTCATTCTTTAGTGCTTCTTATTTTTTAGTAATCCTTTTGTGTTTAATTATGTTTTAAGACTACAGTGATTGCAAGCCAATGGTACCTTTTCTTTGCACAGCTAATCTGTGATCATTAAAACTAAGATACTAAAAACTCTGTACCTGTTCTAATAACACATACGCACACAGCCAGTCTTTGACGCACGATTGATTGAGTTTGTAGGTTGCTTGAATAAAAGCATGGCACGAAATGCGATGAACACTAAGGGGTCAATTAGGATGGCGGTCGGAAATGCAGTCCAACCGCCGTGGTAGCGGAAATTAACCGTTCGCATGTACCGCGGGAAAACCGGCGGTCAGATTAGGATGAACCGTCAGAAAAATCCCACCGCGGCGGATGGTTCCACGAAACTCTGCCGGGACCGTCCGGAAAAGCTGAAAATCCGTCCGCGGCGGTCAGAATTGCTGCGGAAAGACCAAAACCGCCGTTCGACAAGCGGAATGACCGCAAGTGAAATTACGATACGATGGCGGTGCCAGCGGAACGATCAGTTGTTTCCCACCGCCGCGATCGCAACAAATGATGAATGGGAGAGCCGGCGGAAGGACTGTTGCATTCCGATCGCCGCGGTCGCGCCGGAAGAGTAATGGTGGTCGAAAGCAACCACACAACAAGGCTACCAAGTGTGGCTGTATATCTGGCTCAGCCTCAAAAAACACCTAACACACCCCAATGACACATCCCCATGGCAAGTAAAAAATACAAATCCCAGGTCAACCCACACAACACACCTGACATGGCTACTTCATTTTGACCCACCCACATAGCTGAGTATAAAACCAGCCCCTTCCCTGCCCAGAATCCTTTGCACAACTCCAGAACTGAAGGGCCCAAACCCACAGCACAAAGGAGAGGCAAATCAGCACACATCACACCATCACAACCACACACACACCACACACATCCCCACCACCACCTTCACACGTGCACCTTTCACCCATTTGCACATCACACACCATGTCACAGAAGAAGATGCCCAAATTCACTGACAATGAGTTGTCAGTGATGGTAGATGAGATAATCAGAGTAGAACAACATTTGTTTGGAAGCATGGTCCAACAGACACCATTAGCCAGAAAAACTCAAATGTGGGAAAGGATAGTCAACAAAGTCAATGCAGTAGGGACCACCCCGCGCACCATGAAGGACATCAAGAGTAGGTAGCATGACCTCAAGAGCAGGGTGAAAGAGCGTGCCAACAAGAACCATGAGCTGGCTCAGAGGACTGGCGGTGGCCCTCCCATTCCACCACTAACATTCACCGAATGGGAGGAGAAGGTGCTTGCCATACTGCATCCAGAGAGTCTCACAGGAATACCCGGGGGATTGGAGGCTGGTAAGTACCAACAAATGTTTACCATTACACTGCCATGTACTGTCTTGCACAACTACAAAGCTACACTTCCTAAACACAAATGCACTTACATACAACACACTCTTCCCAACACATGTCTCACAGATCTAACATTTCCTTCCTCTGAATCACCCCAAAGGTTGCTAGCAATATTTCCATGGGGGCATGTGTACAGGCAGCCAGCACTCCAACTCCCACCAGGCACCCTTGTCCCACTGCTGAGCAAGATGGAGCCCTCCCCACATCCAGAAGCATGTGGCATCCATTTCATTGTTCCCATCAAACTTACAGGTAGTTAGCCTTCTCATGCTCTCTTGTCTCACTCCTGGCAGGATGGAACACTCCCCCCACCCAAGATCCATGTGTAACCTATTCCCTTCCTCTGCTCCACTCCACAGGTAGGTAGCCATCTTAACAGGGAGGGGTGTTTGTGGGTGGGAAGCCTGCACTACCACCAGGCCCTCTTGTCCCACAGCTGAGCAGGATGGAGCACTCCCCCCACCCCCAACCATGTGGCAGCCATTTCCCTCCACTGTGTCACCGAACAGGTAGGTAGTCAGTGCATGCACCCTGCCATCCTTCTCAAAATGCATGGAGCCATGTGACCACACCAGCACTCACATGTCAGCCAACTTGGCATTGATCAAAAAGCCACTTCCAGTGTGCAGACAGCTAAGTGTACGTAACTGTCACAGAAATCAAACTTTGACTCACCAAGTCACATGTGAAAGTAATTCAGGGCACAATCATGCACAGCACAGAATGCAATGTGTAAGTGCCATGGTGTCAGAGCATAAAGGCCCATATGAACACAAAAAATGCATGGTCAATCTGACAAACAAAGTAAGGTACATGAAATGAAAAAGGTATGTATAACATTCCAATGGCTATTCCTTGCTTAGCTGAAATTGATTCCATGAAGAGCAAACAAAAATGACGCATTACATAAAGTTGATGTGTCGCAAGTTGTTACACAATCTGTACGTGGCACATGGTTACAATTTACATGTCCCACCATGGACAAGTAATGTATGTCATGTCATGAGGCTCAGTATCTTGCAGCCATACCAAGTGATTGCAATGTAAAGTGTTTGGTGTATCAAATGTAACATCCAAAAGTCTAACACCAAGCTTGTGGAGTGCACTTCAATGACCATTTAACCTCTGTTCAACAGGAGATCCACAAGCAACTGCAGCAGAAAACACCACCAACCTGCAGAGCCTGTCTCCCCCCCGGAACGTGAACTCTCGGATGCAGACTCCCTACGTTTCTCGGATGAGGAGCAACGACCTGGCCCCTCCGGACTGCCAGGGTGCACCACGTCTCAGGCCCTCATTGTCCCCACCACCACCACCACCACAGCAACAACAACAGCGCTGACCCCTGCTACAACGACCTGTGAGGCCTCCACCATCACCACTGCTGCCTGCAACACTCTCCCTGCCTCAGTGGTTACCAACACCACAACACAATCAGAAGATGCCAGGGAGAGTGTGCCGGTGCATTGAGTGCCAACGCCACAGGTCTGTGCCAACAGGGCAGGTGGGAGGGTAACTGGGGGACAAATACAGGAGGACACTGAGACCGAAGCCCTGGCCACCGTCACAAGAGTCCTTGGGGGCCAGGTTGTGGAAGAAGTGCGTGAGCAAGCCTGCTGCTGAGGTCCATGGACACACGTATGGGACAACTTGTGGACCTCATGGGCCAGCTTGTGGGTGTTCTGAGGGACAGACATGCGGCACAAATGACAGCTCAAACCCCCTCCAGTGGCCCGCCTGCTGATACTCCCACCACCTCAGCTGCGGCCACAGAGAGGGGTGAGCTGCAAGACAATGACTCCTCAGACACCACTGAACCTGCAGCAGAGGCCCCCCTGCCAAACGCAGGAGGGGACGTCCGAGAAACTCCACGGGAGGATCACATGGCAATGCACCATCGAAAGGCAAGTCGCTGAGCCAGCCATGATGGCACTTGTGTTCCCCTTGACATTGACTTTGTTGGCTATCCTCACCCACACTGCCATGTTGATGGCAGGAGTCTGTTGGGCTGTGTGACTATATCAATGTGGTGACTACTCTATTTGTCTCATTTAACATCACTCACAACTCAGAAATTCACTTGGCACAATATTGTAAATAATCACTTCTCTGTCACAAATACTCATTGAAAATAAACACTCTACACACCTATGACTTTGTGTCAGCTTCATGTTTATCACAGTATGTACAATGTCAACTCAGATTCAAATGTACCACAAGCTCTGATTGTAATGAGGCATTGAGAGGCTGAAGGGACCTAGAAAGACACAAGAGAATGACATTTACTTGTCAGGTGATGCCATTACAGCTGAAACACACCACTAGTCATCAACCTACAAAAACCAGCACACATTACATTGAGCAACAATATGAACATAGACATGATGTACGTGGAAAACAATACCCTGTGCCACACACATCAGCCATTAGCCCAGAGCCAACAACAGCCAGCAGTCAAAAAGCTCATCTATGCCTTGCCACTACCATCAAAGCCAACAATGTCACTGTTGTACAATGTCACTTACACTCAAGGGAAGTAGTTGTCGATGAGCTGTTGATGCAGGTCAACACCTTCCTCTTCTCCACTATCGTCGTCACTGGGCATGTGTAGGTTTGCAGGGGGGGGCATCTGCTGCTCATCATCGTCCAGGAGCAGGGGGATCTCTTTGCGTAAGGCCAGGTTGTGGAGCATGCAGCATGCAACTACGATCTGACACACCGTTTGGGGAGAGTAGAGTAGTGCACCTCTGCTCTTGTCCAGACAACGGAATCTAGACTTCAGAAGCCCAAAAGTACGCTCCACCACACGACGTGTCCTCCCATGTGCATCATTGTAGAGGCCTTCACCCGGGGTCCTTGGATTCCTCATCGGGCTCAGCAACCAAGGCCGGTTGGGATACGCAGAGTCACCTAGGTGTGAGATACATAGAGCAATTCACTAATATAAACAGTAGCTGAGAACAGCATGTCACACATACAGCACACTACTTGACTCTGCGTACTCACCAACAAGCCACGCACGCTCTGGATGCAGATTTGCCATCAGCTGTGGTATGATGCTGTTACGCAGTATGTAGGAGTCATGTGCAGAACCGGTAAATCTGGCACAGACATGGGAGATTATCATATCTGCCTGGCATACCACTTGCACATTAATGGGATGGAAATGCTTCCTGTTCCTGTATATGTGCTCACGTGCCTGTGGTGGAACCAGGCCAACATGTGTGCAGTCAATGGCGCCAACAACATTAGGTATGTGGCCAAGGTCATAAAAATCACCCTTCACAGCTGCCAATTCATGTCTCCTAGTAAAATGGATGTAGCGGTCCTTGTATGTCATCATTGCGGACAGGACATCACGTAGCACCATGCTGAACATCAGTTGAGACATCCCACCGGCGATGGCCACCGTGTACTGGAACGAACCAGTTGCAAAGAAATGCAGGGCCGCCATCACGTTAACTGTTGGTGTCAAAGCAGTCGGATATGTTCTGTGAGGCCTCAGATGGGGCTCCAACTGAGCACATAGGTCTTGAAGGGTAAGGTGATCCAGATGGAATTTGTGTATGATGTCCTCATCCTCCATGTTCGCCAGCACTGGGAACAGTCGATGCACATTTGGTCGTCTCCTACACAATATGAAAGTGGACACATGTAAATTTAATTCCCCTATGAGATGTGTCAAACAGATTACATCTTGACTGACGCAGCACCAACAATGACTGGACTGTAACAACAGCTTAATGCACAAGTCACATGCAGAGATACCTTGATCTCATGTAGTCGTATATGTGGTCAGTATGTACATACTGACTACCTCCAAAACAGATTCTGACTATGTGAATGGGAATTTTGGCACACTCCTACATTTTGTGTCCACAGCCCTGGGAGTAGTTGACACAGCACATGTTGGAAACAGCAACACTGCTGACTTCGACGTAGCTGCTGTACCTGCCACACCTTCTTGCTTCAGTTGCACAGAGCACAACTTTTCTACACAATGAGCACAGTGTGTGTAAACTGATCAACTATCAAAATCTATACAGCAATGTGCACAGTGAAATAGGCACATTATGTGGTCAGTCCATCATTACTGTGGGTTGATTAGCCATCTCACACATTGAGATCTTCACAAATATGAGACTCCATTACACACCAAATCTGTGTACATGCACACAAATATCATAGGTGAAATGTGAGGAAGTACATGCCAATGCATGTAATTATGTGCACTGACATGGCATGTGTAGGCATCAGTGAGTTGAATGTCACACTAGCATTAATTTTTGCAAACAGGTGTTGTAATACCTTGTGAATGTATAGTGTTCAATTATTAAAACTGGCTATTGACATTGCTAGTGCATATTGTGTCCATAGGTGCGGTATGCGTGCTCCACCACCGCGATCACGGTCATTGGCCACAATTTAAAGATGCATGATTGCGGTAGCGACCGCCTGGACCCCGCGGTGTGACCCTGCCAATGCCATTGCAGCCAATGGGAACCGCGATCGCGGTAGTGAAATACAATTTTGAAACCCGCGATAGGCGTGCTCCGCTCCCGCGGGCCCGGTCATTGGGTACAATTGAAAGATGCATGATTGCGGTAGCGACCGCCTGGCCCCGCGGTGTGTCACCGCCAATGCCATTTCAGCCAATGGGAACCGCGATCTCGGTAGTGAAATACAATTTTGAAACCCTCGATAGGCGTGCTCCGCTCCCACGGGCCCGGTCATTGGATATAATTGTAAAATGCATGATTGCGGTAGAGACCGCCTGGCCCCCGCGGTGTGTCACCACCAATGCCATTGCAGCCAATGGGAACCACGATCGCGGTAGTGAAATACAATTTTGAAACTCGCGGTAGGCGTGCTCCGCTACCGCGGTCCCGGTTATTGGATACAATTGTAAAATGCAAACCAGGTTGACCAATTGCAGCAGCAGAGTACCACTGAAACAAGCTCAGGGGCCTATATATGTCTTTGAGAGAGCCACACATTTCACTTGCACTCAGAAACTGCTGCCTGCCATTCTTCACCACCAACTGCTGCTGTTTCTGTATTCTGGACCCAGTGATGGCGAGAACTGAGAACATCAGGGCCCGTCCCTTCACCACAGAGGAGCTGGAGGTCCTGGTGGACGAGGTCCTTGCGCAGTATGGGAGGCTGTATGGTGCGCCAGATGTTCTGGTAAGTGTTTCAGAGTAAAAGTTTTAGAGTGCTCAGAATGCTCACATGATGTTGCTGTGCAATAGTATGTGCCTGTGAGTGAAAGTCAATGTGCATGCATCTATATTTTTCCTATAGCATGCTCCATACATGGACTATTAAGAATTGCATTTGAGTATGTGGGGAGGATGGCAACATGGACACTTCAACAGCTCTTCTTAAGCAAAAACATAACAAACGTTGGTCTGAGACTGGGTAATGTAAATGTGTGATACACTGCCTAGCATGCTGACTTCATGTGAATGGGGTGTGTAGCCTTATTTCAACAAATCCATGACTGCATTGAAGGATGGGAGTTACATGCAGTGTTTTTGCAGCCATACAGTTACACTGCTGGTTTGAGACAGTGGAAGTCTGAACAAACATTGCCTGTGCTATGTGATGTCTTAGTCCATTAAGTCCTCACATGCTCATTTGTGACATTACAAATGTATTTTGTCTAGAGGGTACTGAATGATCTGTGTACAGTTTTCAAATTGCCTCTATGGTGATGTGTGCATTATGCACAAGAGTACAATGCCTGAGTGTAACACTCTTGGTGGTAATTCACCTATGACACATCAGATAAATGTGAGGTGGACATGTCATCCTTCTATTGATCCCATGATGTATTCAGTCTCGCATGTGTAGGCACTGTTTACCCTCTCATATTGTACATGCATGTGATTTCTCTGATGGCCCACGTTTAACCTCAGTGTGAGTCCCTCTGGCCTGCACAGAAACTGCCCAATGTTACAAGGATAGCAAAACCACAGGGGACGATGGACGGAGTGTTGAACATTGCAAGCACTCACCCTCAGTCAACTGATCTGGGTTTAATCCATCATCATTCTTTAGCTCGCTCCGCCACCCCAGTTCAGACATGGCCATATGCAAATCAGTCTGACCCTGTGCCTCATGGGAACAGTCCAGCCCGAACTGCCAAGCCATGTCTTCCCTGGACCGGAAACAAGCATCCTGGGACCGGTTTCTGGCTTACAGCCATCATCAGCCAGGCTATCTTGAATCCAGTGGCAAAGTGAGCAAGGGACCCACGTCTGGGCATACCCTGCCAACTTAGGGCGAACATAGCAAAACCAAAGGGGATGATGGACGGAGTGTTGAACATTGCAAGCACTCACCCCCAGTCAACTGATCTGGGTTTAATCCATCATCATTCTTTAGCTCACTCCGCCACCCCAGTTCAGACATGGCCATATGCAAATCAGTCTGACCCTGTGCCTCATGGGAACAGTCCAGCCCGAACTGCCAAGCCATGTCTTCCCTGGACTGGAAACAAGCATCCTGGGACCGGTTTCTGGCTTACAGCCATCATCAGTCGGCTATCTTGAATCCAGTGGCAAAGTTAGCAAGGGACCCACGTCTGGGCATACCCTGCCAACTTAGGGCGAACATAGCAAAACCAAAGGGGATGATGGACGGAGTGTTGAACATTGCAAGCACTCACCCCCAGTCAACTGATCTGGGTTTAATCCATCATCATTCTTTAGCTCACTCCGCCACCCCAGTTCAGACATGGCCATATGCAAATCAGTCTGACCCTGTGCCTCATGGGAACAGTCCAGCCCGAACTGCCAAGCCATGTCTTCCCTGGACCGGAAACAAGCATCCTGGGACCGGTTTCTGGTTTACAGCCATCATCAGCCAGGCTATCTTGAATCCAGTGGCAAAGTGAGCAAGGGACCCACGTCTGGGCATACCCTGCCAACTTAGGCGAACATAGCAAAACCAAAGGGGATGATGGACGGAGTGTTGAACATTGCAAGCACTCACCCCCAGTCAACTGATCTGGGTTTAATCCATCATCATTCTTTAGCTCACTCCGCCACCCCAGTTCAGACATGGCCATATGCAAATCAGTCTGACCCTGTGCCTCATGGGAACAGTTCAACCCGAACTGCCAAGCCATGTCTTCCCTGGACCGGAAACAAGCATCCTGGGACCGGTTTCTGGCTTACAGCCATCATCAGCCAGGCTATCTTGAATCCAGTGGCAAAGTGAGCAAGGGACCCACGTCTGGGCATACCCTGCCAACTTAGGGCGAACATAGCAAAACCAAAGGGGATGATGGACGGAGTGTTGAACATTGCAAGCACTCACCCCCAGTCAACTGATCTGGGTTTAATCCATCATCATTCTTTAGCTCACTCCGCCACCCCAGTTCAGACATGGCCATATGCAAATCAGTCTGACCCTGTGCCTCATGGGAACAGTCCAGCCCGAACTGCCAAGCCATGTCTTCCCTGGACCGGAAACAAGCATCCTGGGACCGGTTTCTGGCTTACAGCCATCATCAGCCAGGCTATCTTGAATCCAGTGGCAAAGTGAGCAAGGGACCCACGTCTGGGCATACCCTGCCAACTTAGGGCGAACATAGCAAAACCAAAGGGGATGATGGACGGAGTGTTGAACATTGCAAGCACTCACCCCCAGTCAACTGATCTGGTTTAATCCTTCATCATTCTTTAGCTCACTCCGCCACCCCAGTTCAGACATGGCCATATGCAAATCAGTCTGACCCTGTGCCTCATGGGAACAGTCCAGCCCGAACTGCCAAGCCATGTCTTCCCTGGACCGGAAACAAGCATCCTGGGACCGGTTTCTGGCTTACAGCCATCATCAGCCAGGCTATCTTGAATCCAGTGGCAAAGTGAGCAAGGGACCCACGTCTGGGCATACCCTGCCAACTTAGGGCGAACATAGCAAAACCAAAGGGGATGATGGACGGAGTGTTGAACATTGCAAGCACTCACCCCCAGTCAACTGATCTGGGTTTAATCCATCATCATTCTTTAGCTCACTCCGCCAGCCCAGTTCAGACATGGCCATATGCAAATCAGTCTGACCCTGTGCCTCATGGGAACAGTCCAGCACGAACTGCCAAGCCATGTCTTCCCTGGACCGGAAACAAGCATCCTGGGACCGGTTTCTGGCTTACAGCCATCATCAGCCAGGCTATCTTGAATCAAGTGGCAAAGTGAGCAAGGGACCCACGTCTGGGCATACCCTGCCAACTTAGGGCGAACATAGCAAAACCAAAGGGGATGATGGACGGAGTGTTGAACATTGCAAGCACTCACCCCCATTCAACTGATCTGGGTTTAATCCATCATCATTCTTTAGCTCACTCCACCACCCCAGTTCAGACATGGCCATATGCAAATCAGTCTGACCCTGTGCCTCATGGGAACAGTCCAGCCCGAACTGCCAAGCCATGTCTTCCCTAGACTGGAAACAAGCATCCTGGGACCAGTTTCTGGCCCAGATCTCTGTACTGGGGTGAATGTATGATATTGTTCTGCATTCTGTCCAATCAACTGTTGTTTTTGCATTTGTCACCCCGAGTGGGACAGGTATGCCCAGACGTGGGTCCCGTGCTCTCCATGCCACTGGAATCAAGCTATCCTGGCTGAAGAGGGGTGAAACCCCGAAACCGGTCCTAGGATGCTTGTTTCCAGTCCAGGGAGGACCTGGCTTGGCAGTTCGGGGTGGACTGTTCCCATGAGGCACAGGGTCAAGACTGATTTGCATATGGCTGGGTTCAAACTGGAATGGCATGGTGAGCAAAAAAACGATGGATTTAGGCCCAGATCTCTGTACTGGGGTGAATGTATGACATTGTTCTGCATTCTGTCCATCAACTGTTGTTTTTGCCTTTGTCACCCCGAGTGGGACGGGTATGCCCAGACATGTGTCCCGTGCTCTCCATGCCACTGGAATCAAGCTATCCTGGCTGAAAAGGGGTGAAACCCCGAAACCGGTCCTAGGATGCTTGTTTCCAGTCCAGGGAGGACCTGGCTTGGCAGTTCGGGCTGGACTGTTCCCATGAGGCACAGGGTCAAGACTGATTTGCATATGGCTGGGTTCAAACTGGAATGGCATGGTGAGCAAAAAAACGATGGATTTAGGCCCAGATCTCTGTACTGGGGTGAATGTATGACATTGTTCTGCATTCTTTCCATCAACTGTTGTTTTTGCAATGTTACATGGACCCATCACTAAATGGACTGGGTGAAACATATGTGTTGTCCACCACCCTATTACTCCATGAGCTATCTTAGGCCTGAGGATTGCACAAGACAGGACTCCACCTTGTGAGAAGAGTGTGAGAATGTAAGATCAGGGCCCTAAATGTGACCACCATGACACATGTAGCCATTCACTGGTCAAGGACATTGAAGGGTGTGTAGTGTTGGACACAGTGAGTCAGCCACGACACATCATTTCCTATGTATTGTATGTCATGCTCACTCACATACTGCATCACAGATAAGGGTCATTTTCACATTGGTTGCTGTGCTGGCACTCTGCATGTGTATGAGAAGGCCATGTACTGTGTCCATCATGATACATGTATACATTTCTATGAGAATATTCGATGCAACTGTACTACATGTCATGCTGTATGGGCTCTGCTCTACATATATGTATTAGTCTGATATGCATTTTCATGCTCCTGTGCTGACACACAGTGGTACATAAGACAGTGTCACTGAAACTTCCTCTTCTTGTCTCCCATGCCTGCAGCTTAAGGTCCACCAGCGTAAGGCCATATGGAGGGCCATTGCACGCAAGGTACGGGCTCTGGGTGTCTCCAACCGACGGCACACAAACTGTCACAAGAGGTGGGATGACATCTGCTGGCTGAGCAAAAACGTGGCAGAGATGACACTGGGAGTGCTCCCTCGGAGTGGCAGGTTTGCACGCAGGAGCATGACACCACTAATGGCCCGCATCTTCGCAGTGACACAGCCAGAGCTGGATGGACGCTTGAGGGCCCATCAGCAGCAAGTTGGGGGTGAGTATTGTGCGAAGTGTGACTTTGGGTGTGAGTGACTGCATGAATCCCAACCGTGAGCTAGTGCGAAGCTCTGTGATGTCTCTAGTGTGATGCAATGGCTTCTAAGTGGCCTCAGTGTTCAGTGCAGCTGTTCTGCATTTGTACAACATGTGGTTTCTCATGTGTTTAAAACCATGACCCTTGTCATTGCCAGATGAGATGTGGCCTTGTGACATATGCTGCAGTATGAGTGTCATAGACATCACCTGGCAGTGAACAGCAGTGAGCATCATGTTAGTGTGCATTCATAGATGTGTGCTGTGCACAACAGATAAATTGTGACATCTACACAGCTGACACCAATGTACAACTGTAGTTGTGCTTCAAAGCACAACATGGTGGATATCATGAGCTTGTAGCCATTGGAAAAGGACATTTTTGAGTTTTTCTCAGTGGTGTTCACTTATAGATACTCCATATATGACAGAGACAGCATGTTTTGATGTCTAGCTATCTCACCTACAGGCACGTAGGTATGCTTACAGGGAATAGTATGTGTGGTTACAGGGAGGCACAGGGCCAGCTATTTGGCTGTCAACGCCACATGGAGCATTACTATCAACTGTGCATGTTTCCATGCATCTTCTGATGATTGCATGAATGTAGCACATGCTGAATGTACATGGAGGAGTCCAACATGGGAGTATCATTTAAAAGTATTGTGCTCTGTTCGCATATGATGTTTGTGAGTATGGCGCTATACTGAACCTATGTCTCTGTCTCTTGCAGAATCTACAGAGGGCAGGGAATTACGGGGGACGGACACCAGTGGGGAAGCTTCTGGCACGACTGCTACACATGAGTTTACTGACACTGATGTGACCTGCGCCTCGGAGGGGGACAGGAGTGCCCTGGATGATTCACGCCCGGAAACACCAACCTCCACATCTTCCGATTCCAGCAGTGACTCCTCGATGTTGGCGGGCTCAGGAAGTTCCAGATCTGCCTCTTCTTCTGCCACACCTCATCCAGTGCCCACCCTCCCTGATGCTCCCACAAGTGCTGTCCGTGCAAACAGCCCTAGGAAGGGTAGAGTCTCCTTCCCCCCAGGCATCGCTGCCCCTGCCCCTGTCTTCCCTGCTGCCTTCAGTGTGGAGGCGGTTGACCTTTTGCGCCAGCTGTGTCTGGATCAGACTGCTCTCCTGAATGCCTTCCAGGATCATGACCAGAAGTTGGCACAGGTAGTTGCATTCATGGAGGGCATTCATTCTGACTTGCCCGGTGTGCATCCCCCTGATGTCCAGCTGAGTTGACTATGTGAAGAATTGTTTTTTGCCTATGTTGTGTTTTTGTTGTTGATGGATGCAGTGTTTGGCCTGTGTTGGTTCTTTCTACTGACAGGTGCATGTGTGTGTGATGTTCTATTTGCATGACATTGTGTGAGAGTAGTTTGTGTATTGTAATACATTCAGATGTGTGTTGAATGTGTAGTGTGCATTTCTTGTGTGAATTTCACATGCAGCAATGTGGAGTCTTGTTCATGAGCTTGTTTTGAGTGCAAAATGGTGCTATGTCCTCCTATATTTGACCTCTCACTTGTCAGGATTGTGCATGTGCATGCTTGTGGTACACTATGACACCATGCTCACTTGATGACTGGTGTGGTGTATATGTCTGTGTTAGCTGATTTGTCCTATTGATCACAGTTGGTGTTCATGATTGGCATTTGATTATGCTATTCTTGTTTGTGTTGGGGTATGGTGTCTGTGCATTGGTCCAGAGTGACAATGTTGTATATTCCTGTTCTGTCTAGGGTCACATTGCCTATACACTGTTTGCCTGCACATGGCTGAGCTTGTTGGACTTCTTTGGATGTTGTTTGTGAGATTTGTGTTTGTCTATTGGTTTTTGATCAGCATTAGTTCAGACATCCCTGAGTGGAAGTCTGACATTTGTAGATGCACACCAGGGTGTGTGATTGGTTGTCAGGAAACTCACGGGACCTTATTTGCACCTTTATGTGTGTTTCTCACAGGTGTTGAGTAGTGCAGATGTGAGATGGGTAGATGAGGGGCATGTGTGAAGGTTCTACTTGGGTTTGACAGTCAGGGAGTGTGACAATGAGCCATGTGTGTTGTGCTGGTGGCATACCCATGTCAAGAGAGTTGACACAGATGAGGGGCTGGTCACTGTATGGCTTCTGACACTTCCTATCATTCCTGTGCCTATGCATTGCTTGCATTGCTGTATCCCAGTGATATTGCACAGATGTCACTTTGGTTTAATTTCAATCACTGTGCCACCCATATCTGATTTGATGGCCTAAGGGTAGTTTGATATGTTCCTCCTCTTGCATGTCATGTACAAATGCTTGCTCCATGGTTTTCCAGCACTGTGCACTCCACTTTGGGCTAGTCCATTTATTGTCATACATTGCTGCTGACCTATGGTATGTGTATGTGTCAGGGTGTCAGTGTGGGATCTGTCTGAGGGACTTGACATGCAGTGTGAACAGTTTAGTGGTTGTTAATATGCAGAGTGAGTCTTCATTTGTTAATTTACTCAGTTTGATTCACATGAGTGGAAGGCAGGTGTGAGAAGGAGGGTTGTCCAGCCCCTGACCTTCTGTGCAGGGTGTTCCTCTTCACCCCCACCTTCCCAGTCATTCTACCTTGGCCATTGATGTGTGAGGTGCGAGGTAGAGCCACACCTGGCTGCTGAATGGTGCATTGAGGGGGGCACAAGAGGGGCACACAGCATGTGCAGAAATGGATGTGGGAAGCGTGCTGTGGGCTGTGGCCAACTGATGCGGCACACCATGTGGGTAGGGTGAAGGTGTAGCCATGGGAAGCTGCCCAGAATGCCCATGCCTGGCGCCGGCCCTGCCTACTGCATTGTGTGCAGGTTTTTCCTCGTCTTCACCGCTGCGGTGACGTGACCGGGACATTGCAGTGATTTCGATGTTGATGGGTGACCCCGATGCGGAGGTGTGGATTTCTAGCCAGCAGGACATGTGTGAGTACACTGGGGGATATGTTCCTGTCTCCACCAGAGTGTCTGATATGGACAGGAACCGTATTTTTGCACAGGAGTTGTGTGTTGTGGTTGTATGCAGAGATGTGTTATTTACGTACCTGCGGTGTTGACCGCGGTGACATCTTATATGCTGGTAGTGGATCAGGTACAGCAGCGGAAGGGCTTGAAGAGCTCGATCCATAGCGGTCAGGAACGCGTGGTGGTGCCCGGGATTCAATTTTCGCTCTCCGCAGTAGTACTTCCGCCATCTACGAGTGGCTGGATTCTCCGCTGCGGTGTGATGGGCTGTTTGAGGCATCGTGATTTGTCCGGCGGTCGTAACGTCATTCCGCACAGCGGTCTTTCTCTATTGGCTCCCTCCACCACCGTTGTGGAAGGAAATTTCTGGCGGATCACGTAACTCCGCAGCAGATGGGAATTGGGCTATGTTTACCCATTGTAATATGGCAAACACGAGGACCGCTGCAGGAGTGCGGAAAAGGACGTTTTCCGCCACCGCCAGTACCGCGGATGTGCCAAACACCGCCATCCTAATGAGCCCCTAAGTTTTCTTTTCCCACTGCATAACAATTAAAATGTACAAGGCAATCAACAATGCTGTTTATGCAAATATGAATCTGTCTAGCAAGTAATCACCCTAGGGTTAAAAGCAACATTCTACCATAGAGTTGGCAACCGTTCACATATGAATTTCTATAGATAAGGCTAACAGGTCGATAGATGGCTATAGGCAACATGTAAATGTTTCTTAATCTTTTATGACTTAGCTTTACTAGATACCTAGATGCAAAGTTTCAAGCGGGAACAAGTTACTCAAGAGTAAACAATTGCAAGCGAAGGTCACAACTTTCCATGAAAACAACAACCACGTAATGAGTTGAAAATGGTTGTTAAAAACATAAAGAGCTTCTACAGGAATTGAGAGCCATATTGAGTGAAAGGGTTGAGGTGATTAGGGTAGGGAGGTTATGGTGGTGGAGGTGAGTGTAGTGGAAGCGGTGGAGATGGTTATAGAGGTGAGGGTGGTGGTGGTATTGAGGGTGATGGTGAGGGTACCGAGTGTGGGGGTGGTGAGGGTGCTGAACGTGCTGGTAGTGAAGGTGGTGTTAGTGAGATGATGGTGGGATGGCTGGTGAGGGCAGTGGTGGTGAGGGTGGTAAGGGTGGTGAAGGTGGTGAGGTGGTGGTGGTGAGGGTAGTAGGATGATGATGGTCAGGTGGTGGTAGGATGGTGATGATTAGTGTGGTGATGGAGGTGAAGATGGTAGGGTGATGGTGGTGGGAGGGTGGTAGTGGTGAAGGTGGTGGTAGTTAGGCTGCTGGTGGTTAGGAATGTGGTGATTTAAGGTGGTGGGTAGGGCAGTGGGGGTGATTAGACTAGGGTGGTGGTTAAGGTAAGGTTGTGGTGTGCTTAAGATGGTGGTGGTTAGCATGATGGTGGTTAGGGTAGGGTGGTGGTTAGGTTGGTGGTGGTGCTTAAAGTTAGAGTGGTGGGCACTGTAGTGCTAGGTGGTGGTGCTTGTGGTGGAACTAGGAGGTGGTTGTAGGGGGTTGTGGCAGGGTGGTGGTAGGGTGGTGGTAGGTTGGTTAGATTGGTGGTGGCTAGGGTGGTGATGGTTTAGGTGGTGATGGTGATGGTTAGGGTGATGGTTAAGGTGGTGGTGTTGGTTATATTAGGGTGGTGGTTAGAGTAGGGTTTTGGCTGTTAGGGTGCTGGTTAGGATGATGGTAGGGTAGTGGTGGTTGTAGGTTGGTGGAATGGTCTTTGGGGTGATGGTGGTGTGGTGGTGGTAGGGTGGTGGTGGAGGTAGGGTAGTGGGGGTGGTTGTGTTGGTGGCAGGCTGGTGGTTCTGATAAGGTGGTGGTAGGGTGGAAAGGTGATGGTGGGATGATCGAGGTGGTCGGGTGGTGGTAGGTTGGTGGTGATAGGGTGGTGGTGTTAGGGGGCGGTGGTTGTGTGGTGGTATGCATACTGACGCGAGAGGGGTAAAGGAGAGCAAGCAACAAAAAGACGATGGGGAAGAAGAAAGAAAAAAAAGTATGTAAATCGCAGTGCGAGCAGTGAAAAAACACTGATCAAAAAGAAGCATTCAGTTCCTTGTCAGTGCTCCACACCATGGAGGAGATATTAAACCGGCGTGCATTGACCATTCAGGAGCCAGCAAAAAAAGAGTACCAATGAAGTCAACAAATGGTAAGCAATGGCGGTCTCCAAGCCCTTTTTTTTTTTTTTACCAAAATGTCTCGCAAGCACCAGCTGTCTCAGGCAAGACCTAAAAAGAATCTGTTTTTATTCACACTGCTATTATTTTGGGACTTCTGTCTGTCCTGATCATGTTAGAAGAGGACCGTTGAAAGATGCGGTCTCTGGACAATAGCCCACTTTACCCATGCTTTAAAACTTTTCTGTGCATTGGGTACTCACCTGGCTTCTCCTGGTGTGGTTTTGGTGGTTTCTTGTCGCTCTTGCCTCCTTTGTTTGGTTTCTCTTTGCTGGGGGGCTGGGTCTTCCAGTTCTCCTCCTCCTCACTCCTCTCCTCGAGTTCTTGCTCGCCCTCCACTGGATCGCCATGTTCCACCTGTGGCCGTTTCTCCCTTTCTCCTTCACTAGGCCCCCCTCCTCCCACTGGCCTGTTTCTGTGCTTGGCCCTTCTGGGTCCGGGTATGCGTAGTTGTGATCTCGAGTTGGGATCTCCTGCAGATAGTAATCTGTGAGGCCTGGTGGTACTGGCCGGGCCCTCTCTGATGACAAAGGTGCAGTCAGAACCCCAAGAAGCATTAGAAACCCTTCCAACCCCCAGCTACCCATCTTCTGGACCTAGGGGTCACTTAGAAGGGAAAAACCTGTTTGATCTCAAAGTGACTCTCGGGCTGCAGCAAGTCTGTCCCCTCAAAGAAGCCCTGGGAGAGTTATCCTAGCGCAAAACACTTGAGTAATTCCAGCACAGATCACCTGGCTGTGTTCACAAAAGAGACTTCCTAACTGAGTGATTACAACAGAGACTGCCAGTATGATCTCAGAAGAGACCTCTTGTGAGATCACAGCAGAGACCTCTTATTCTGGAATCATATCCCCATAGATTACCCTGTCAGTGTGATCCAAGCAGATACCTCCTAGGTGATCACAGCGGAGACCCTCAAGCTACTGAAAAAGGTACAGTGACTCGTTAATCGCACCTGGGACCCTGAGTGTGTGACCCCAGCAGAGATCTGACTTTAATTTGAGGAAGGACCCTTGACTTCTGGGGCCTCTGGGAGAGGGGGCTTAAGACTGCACAGGGTGAGAAGATGGCCTTATAAAACTAGCACTGGCAGCCGCTGGTGACATCCAAGACAGGAGAGCGAGTCCAGGGGAAGAAGCTTCTATGGACATCCAGGAAAAATATAGCCAGGACAGAGACCACTGTGTAAATCCGTGGACAGATATTGTTGTGCAATCCAAGAGAACAAGCTACAGGGGAATCCAAGATCAGAGACTGCTGGAAAATCCAAGGAAAAAGAGGACTAAGGGAAGTCTTCGAAAAAGACTGCCACAGAAATCAAAGACCAGCCACTGATGGGCAATCCAAGATCAGAGACTGCTGAAGAAAGCCAATAACATATACTGCTGGAGAAATCCAATTGTAGAGACGATGGTCAATTCCAAGAAAAGAGACCGCCAGGTCAAATCCAACAACAGACACCGCTTGTATGGCAAGAGACCGACTACTGACAATCAAATTATGGAGACTTGTGGGTTCCATGAAAGAGACCGTTCGGATTCCAGGTGGACACACACTGCAGTTTATTGTAGGAGTAGAGAATGGCATGTATTCCAGGTGTAAAGAGTGCTGTGCAGTCCAGGAGCAGGAGTGCAGGCTTGGTAGATCTAAGGTCGCGAGACGGTTCTGGATCTTAGTGGCAGAGACTGTTGTAAACGAGCTGTTCTGGCAGCCAGCAAACCCAGGCTCTTTCACAAGCTGCAGCCAGAGACTTCCACCCTGCCAGGAGCTACAGACAGCTGGGACAACTCACAGAAAGGACGTGCTTTCATCCAGGTGCCAGAAGACATCCGGTCTCGAGCCAATCTGCTTCCTTTTCCAGTGGAATACAGTAGCAGATTACTGCAACAGGCAGGGCTGTGTAGAGACTACTTGTAGAAACCGTGTAGAGACAGCTAAACAGAGAGAGGTAGAAGAAGACTTCTCTGCAAAATGAGACGGTTTTCTGAGACAGGGGTCAATATAGACAGCTCTAGAGAAAGGAATCGATACTCTTTCCTAGATACGAATGATACCATGTATGGACACGGGGATCAGAGACAGTTCTGGAGAGGGGGTGCTTTTGGAGAGTGTGGTATACTTATCATTTTCTTGAAACAGTGGGAGGCAAGGTTAAGACTGTGGATAGAGAATGGTGTAGACCAAAGCACCTCTAGAGACACGGCCCGGGGTAAAGAGCGACTGCTTATAAAGAAAGAGAACGACTGGTTTTCGATGGTAGAGGTTAAGAAAGGCTGCGTCCATGCATTGCGGATAGACGGCGCTGCTAACAAACATTGGCAAAGCCAATAGGTCTCGCCTTTGGTGCCTTATAAGTGTTTAGCCAGAGATAGTGGATTTGCCAATGTCTTTAAGCTATGCTGTAGTGTGGCTGCTGTGCAGCATGTTGGAAAGTTATATTAAAGTGTTATAAGCATTTTTGTTACCTTATATATAACAAAGTAGACATGATGTTCAACTGAACAACCCTATTAAAAAAAGAATTAACATATACAATGTCTTCTATTGTTTCTGTCCTTGCAATGCTGGCAACTTCTTCCTGCTTGTTCTAATGCTTGCTTGTTATAGGTTTTTTTTGTTATGAGGAGAGGGCATAAACAACGGGAAGGTGGAGGTTGGGAAATAGTACCTGAATTACAACATGAGCAGCGGACGGATGCTAGGGAAGAATCAACAGATGCCAGATTCTAAGACAGACTGAGGCGGTGCTGAGTGATGGTGAGGTGGTGTGCTGGTGTGGAGGTGATTCTGGGTGATACTGAGGTGCTGCTGAGTGATGTTTGCTGAGGTGGTGCTGAGTCATGCTAAGGTGGTGGTGCTGTGCTGGTGCTCAGAGGATGCTGCGCTGATGCTGAGGTGGTGCTGCGTTGATGCTGAAATGGTGCTTTGTTGGTGCTGCACTGGTGGTGGTGCACCGATGATGAGGAGATGGTGCTGTTCTGATGCTGAGATGGTGCTGTGCTGATGCTGAGGTGGTGCTCAGGTGATGCAGAGTTATAGTGACATGGTGCTGAGGTGGTGGTGTGCTTGTGCGGAGGTGGTGCTGACTGATAATGAGGTGGTGCTCAGTGATGCTGAGGTGGTGCCGAGTGATGCTTTGGTGGTGCTCCGGTGATGCTGTGCTCAGATGGTGCTGAGTGATGCTGAGTTGGTGCTCTGCTGAGGTGATGCTGCACTGATGCTGAGGTGGCGCTGTGCCGATACTGATGTGGTGCTGTGGTAGTGTTGAGTGAGGCTGAGGAGATGCTGCTGTGATGCTGAGCGATGCTGTGGTGGCACTGAGTATGCTGTGCTGTTGCTGCGCTGATGCTGAGGTAGTGGTGCTGCACTGATGCTGAGGTACTGCTGAACTGGTGCTGAGGTGGTGCTGCGCTGGGGCTGAGTAATGCTGAAGTGGTGCAGTGCTGGTGTTGGGGTTGTGCTCAGGTGCTACTGAGTGACACTTAGGTGGTGCTGTGGTGGGGCTGCTGAAGTGGTGTTGATTGACACTGACTGGTGCCTAGGTGGTGCTCCGTTGATGCTGAGTTGGTGCTGCAGTGGTGGTGGTGCACTGATGAGGAGGTGGTGCTGTGCTGATGCTGTGGTGATTCTGTGCTGATGCTGAGGTGGTGCTGTGGTGGTTCTGTGCTGATGCTGAAGTGGTGCTGCACTGGTGCTGAGGAGGTCCTGAGATGATACTGAGGGTACATACAAGAAAGTAGGTTGATGGCCTAAGTATCTGGGAGGGGGCTCAGATGTGCTGTCAGAGATGGAGTACTGAAACTAGGAGCTACAAAAGTGATGGGCTACAGACTGGTTGGTTTGAATTTTCTCTCTTTGCACATCAATCTTCAAAAAGCACCAGTGCACCCAAATGCGCAGCACCACATGTGCACTCAGTCAAGATGCACGGTTCTCAGGCGATTTACTGCACTGTTTGCATGTTATAATGTTAAAGCTTAAAATAACTACGTGAGACAGAAGAGAACGAGAAAGAGCTGCAACAAACAAGGCTTGTTAGCGCTCAGACAGAAACTGGTTATCGGGGCACAACAGAGAGTTAATGGAACACTTTAAGAGAGAACGTCTCCTGTGTGCATAAGTACCTTGTTGATTAGTTACACTTTACAAATGAATGGACCCCGCTTAAGTGGTCCAAAAAATCAACATTTACCACTGTGTGCCGGGAGTGGATAGAAGACTAGTTATACCAGCTGAGCACTTCAGGGCAAAAGTAGGTTGAAGGGCAGCTCACAAGATCCAGTAAACTCGTAGGCAACACTGTCTGTCATCACAGCCGAACCAGCCTGTTTCAAATGGTAGCATGCTTTCAATATTTATGTGCAATGTCGGACTATTTAATAGTTAATTTTTTTCATGTCAGTGTGCTGTGTTCCTCATTCAAACAACAAAAGCGATCCTTTCAATACATAACAACCTACTGTGAGAACAGTTTACGAAACATGAATGGGTGCGGTTACGCAGATGCAAGCATTGCAAAATAACAGATTGGTTGTGTTAGTCATTAACGAAGGACTAACCTATCATACAATAATCTTTAACTTGACTTGCAAATATAACAAGCATTGCATGATAAAACCAATAGGTCTGGCTTTTATATACAGGATGTGCTTATTCACGAACAGAAGATTTTAGGCCCACATTAGGCAGTGAAATAATATAATAAAAAAGTTGTGCACATATACAACACAAACCAGCAGGCATTAAAATGCAGGCAGCTTCCACTCAGGCACACACACATGAACATATAAAACTGGCAGCACAGTATAGGATACATGCTAATTGACAATATAAACGCATGATCACACATGCATCAAAACCGGCCAGGGATGCGGTGACAGAATCCATTTTTACGCAGTTCTCTGAGGGTCCAGTGAAATCTGCTATTGGTGCCGCCAAGGAGACAAGATGCAAGGTCACAACAAGCCAGAAGGCCAGAGATGGAAACTGCATGCAGGGCCCCTGAATGTTAAACAAGGAGTCCATGGCACGTGTGTACAGATCTGCTGCTCGGGCCACTAAGTCACACCATAAAAAATTACAGCTAACTTTGAAAAAAAAATATTAACCACATTTTAAAATTCCTCGTAATACAGAGGCCTCAGATTTAGGGGGATCAGACACACATATTGGCAGGACTGGCCCCGTTCGGTCTACCCAGTAGGCTACGGTCCTGGGAAACACCTCCAGATAAGTGCGTTCTTGTTGGAAAGCATTAATTAAGTAAAGTCTTCAGAGAACTGTTATGTTGATAATTGGCAAATACCATTGAAATACGGCCTGTGAAAGTAATGAAAAGGATACATGCTATCTGTTTTGCGAAAATGTAGTCTCCACATAATAGTGAAAGGCGAAAGGAATTACCCTGTCAGAACGAAAACCAAAGTCCTTGGAATCCTTTGTTTTAAGCCCTAAATAATTACAGCAGTGGTGAAAGACAATCCGTGCAGTGAGGAGGGAAGCAGGAGGAGGGGCCATCACACGCACTAACAGTAAGAAGTCTTTGAAAGCTAGATTGCCAACAGAAATGCTCACTCAGTGAAATCGCCTAGGCTCCGAGCAACATTCCAGGGGAGGGTCTTTGGAAGGCAGTCCACCAATAGGGGACCAGCATTTCTGACTGGCACAGTAGAGAGCAAGTGTCCGTCGATGGGCTTGGATCAAGCCAATATTGTAGATACATAAAGTCTCGCAGAGCAGCGCATGGCGCTGACTCTAGGCTCACCCTAAAAACAGGGGTTTGAGGGAAAGAGCGAGGAAAGAGAAGTGTTGCTTTTAGACATAAGAAACAAGACAGGCTCTTTGAACACAGTGGTAGAAAGATACTGTTTCTGGAGACGAGGGATACAGCCCTGCATGTGTGGTAGACAGACTGTTACGGGGCAGTGTCGTCAGAGGGCGCTGTTGGGAGTACACTGCCGCAGGTATTCCATGCACTCAGCCTGTCTCAGAGTGTTTCGCCAGCAGGGAGTTGCTGCTGTTTCCATGCGGATCCGCAAGTGACGTGGAGGTCAGGAGACTGCTCCTGAATCCTTGGGGCAGGTGGGTTGTACGTAATCAGAGTCCTCCTCTCAGCCCTGCTGTTTAAACCACACAGCCAGAAATCCCGCAACGGAAAGAGACCGCATCCGTAGGGTGAAAGTATCCGAAGGCGAGAGCGCTCCAGTGCGCATGTGCAGAACTGTCGGGGGTCTTCTAGACAGCTGTGTATTCACCACTGCAGGTGAATAGGTGACCAGGAATAGAGACGGGCTGTTGTCTTGGGAGAGAGACAGTCACATCTGTTCCTTCGTGCACAGACTGCCCTACAGAAATAGAGACAGGCTGTCCTCCTGGGATAAACGCGACTGCCCCAAGGGATGCAGAGACAATATGCTGCAGGGTCTGAAACACACTGAAAAGGCTCTGCTGAGACCGACTGATCCTCTAGCTACAGGGAGAGAGCGCCCGTGGGAGGTATGGCCGGAAGGCGCTCAGACATCCAGTGTCGGGAGGCAGGAGGGGTCTACCACTGCTTGGGAGAAACGTCAAAAACTTTAACTCTTCAGATGAAAGTAACGAGAAGTTAAGAGCCCACAAGGGGCAGAAAGAGGAGGGGGCGCGGAAGGCAGAGAGAAGACTAAAAGAGAAGAGAGGAATCCATAACACTTAGAACACTTTGGCAATCCGTGAGAATAATAGGATATGCCAACGGAGCGCACGCAAACCACAGTGAATGGAACCCAGTCGAAAAGAGGGAGGGAAGAGAAAAAAACAAGCATTTGCAATGCAATAGGACTCGCATTTACGCGAGACCTATTGCATTGTAAATGGGAGTGCGGGCTGGCAGGGGCAGGAGGGCGAGAAGGCACGAACAACTGGAGTGCGGGCGGGTGGGGGGTGGCGGGAACGCATGGGAAGAAAATAGTGGTCACAATCTAAAAAACACATACCATGCAACACTCGAAGTAAAGGGGCCAGTAGTCATGGAAGGATACAAATGACATGGCCGTCATAAGGAGGGACTAACAGCCTATAAACCAATCGGAAGGCAGCATTTAGAAAGGACAAAGACACAAGCCAATGAAAAAGATGGGCGGGGGAGTGGTCGGAGCTTCCTGCATGCCTCGCAGAGCGAGCAGCGCATGCGCGCTGCCGCTGTAGGCTCGACCTAAAAAAGGGAAAGTGTGACAGTGCTCCATGTTCAGACCTGCCAACCTCCAGAAACCAGAAAATACTGAACCTCATTGTAAAGGAGGGCGATCAGTCTGTAGCTTTCCGGTCACTGTCGATCTTCTCCTTTGAAGATATGGGTGATAACTGAGCCCCTCCAAGATTCGGGATTAATTGGAGAATGTATGACACTGTTAAAGACCAAGGTCAATACCTCGGCCCAGAAGATAGGGTTAACTTTGTATAGTGCCTGCAGAATGCCGCTGGGCCCTGGAACCCCATCGCATCGGCCCTCCTATATCTGCTTTAATATTGGAGTGAAGGTTGGCGTACTATTAACAGTTGATTGTGGCATTTTGAAAATTACGGTTGTGGTAGATAGAGCCCCAGTGGTTTTATAAGCTTCCTTTACCTGGGGAGGATTGTGCCCG
Organism: Calotriton arnoldi; assembly: GCA_963921515.1. NCBI lineage: Eukaryota > Metazoa > Chordata > Amphibia > Caudata > Salamandridae > Calotriton > Calotriton arnoldi. The sequence goes on along the minus strand of CAWUFW010008328.1, from coordinate 476,462 downwards.
GTAATCTGTAGAGAAAAACAGGTCGAGAGAATGCCCTGCAGAATGGGTTGGAGTATGTACTAAGGCCCAAGATACAAAAATCTTCAGATAAGGCAGTAGACAGACCATTATTGAAGACATCAAAATGAATATTAGGATCACCTAAAATGGTAAAATTAGCAAAGTTCATAACGAAAGAAGCGATAGTCTCAGCCTTCGCTGAAGCCCAGCTACCTGCAGGTCCAGGGGGGTATATTTCTCTGTTAATTTAAGAGACAACATTACGCCTTTACAATCAGGAACATTTGAGGGTTTAGTGCGACAATCAACACTACATTTTAAAATGATAGCGATTCCATCTCCTCTCCCTCGACCTTGCCTTACGATTCTGTAATGTTCTGGAACTGCCCAAGCAATATTAGGCGATCATGTTTCCTTAAGCCAAATTTAAGTAGGAAACAGAGCATCAAAATCATGTTCATTGATTAACTCAAAAAGTTTAAGAGAATGTTTGACCAAGGAGCGGCAGTACACAGAGATAAACCGGAAGTTCAATGAAATACCAACAGCGGTCAGGGGAGGAGCTACGTGGATGATACGTTTGGACAAGTGTTTCCATGAACTAAATATTGTCTGACAAATTTTGTGTCCTCGGTATTGTTTGCAAACATATCACCAACATTTGGAGTTCATAAAAGAAAAAGTTACAACGTTGCAGTTATAATCTGCCCTGATTATGTATAATTGGTAAAAGGAATTTCTCCCTCAAAATATTTCCTTCTGATAATTGATCTGCTTAGCTTTAGGGTATGCCCCATATTGAGATAACCGTAGCAGTGAGTGCGCTTGCAAAATTCAAGTGTAGCCTGTGGCTGGCCCCTGAAATTGCGGAGTGCCAACTGGGCCCCATTTCTATGCAGTACTATCAATGTGGGTGATGAATGAGGTGAACAGCACAGGGGTTCGCACTTTTCCACTAACCTGCAGAGGGGGTTCTGTTACCTAGATTCTTGAAATTAGATATGCATTGGTGCCATGCCAGTGTTCATCAAAGATGATGTATCTACTTGTGACTAGTGGGTGTATTTGAGGATTTAATGTATGGTATGAAATAAGAATGTATTGACATTATTGCATATATATTTGCAAGTAAATATTGATCAAGTTTATGGTGCAGCTGTAGTTGTATATGAACTATGTTGAATTACATGGAATGAGATTTCAGTGAATAGACACATCCTTTTTGAAGAAAATACATTTGAATTATATCAAAGAACTTAAAAGTTGTCGAACAGTTTAATAATTTGATGAATGGTCTCCATACCCTTTGTATCTAGTGTAAATTGGAAAACCAGGCAGGCTACTGTTCTTTTGTGAGAGCACCCTGCGCAGTGCCAGCCTCTCTTGAATAACCCTACTTAATGTTTTTATATCAATAAAATCAGGTTTGACAACAAATGCATTTTTACATAATGGACTGATACTGGGTTAAGACAGGTCTGAAAAAACTCTGCACTGCTTCAGCCGCACGACAAAAACAGGAAACGCGGCATGATAAACAAAAGCATACATTTCTTTGAATAGAGCATGGCGCTTCCATTTGTTTATGTAGCCCATCGAACGGGAAAGATGCAGTGCTAAAGAGATGTTAACACTAATGCCAGAGAAACAGTCGTTCTTAAGTGTTTTTGAACCACTCGTCTCAAGAGGGATGCCCTGTTAGAACCGGGATCCCTGGTTGGCTGAGGTAGGTACCTTAGGCCAAGTAGGGACCCTCGCTTCCACGTCAGGGAAAGGAAGGACACCTTCTCAGATAACCCCTGCTCACCCCCTTGGTAGCTTGGCACGAGCAGCCAGGCTTATCTTCAAGGCAAATGTGTAAAGTATTTGTAACCACGCTCCCAGTGACCCAATGGTGACACCACAAAAAGACTCCACACGAGTTTCATATAAAAACAAGTATAAGTTTATATAAAAAGATATACGATGAGACTACACGATAAAAATCCAACATATGCGTATTTGTAATATACCTCCTGGCCAGTTATTAGGTCAGCCAGCTCTTGTAAGTTCTGGTGGTGTTAATGAGCAATTCTAGGTGATTCTATGCAGTCCTAATGCAAGGCTATGCAGTTCGTAATGCAAGAATCAGGCACTTTGCAATGTAAAAATAATGCAGTTCGTGATGCAAACTAATGCAATGCGTAATACAACCATCAGACAGTTCGTTATGCAGAAATAATGCAATGCGTAATGCAACAATCAGGTAGTTCGTTCTGCAAACTAATGCAATGCGTAATACAACAATCAGGCAGTTCGTTATGCAGGAATAATGCAATGCGTAATGCAACAATCAGGTAGTTCGTTCTGCAAACTATTGCAATGCGTAATGCAACAATCAGGTAGTTCGTTCTGCAGAAATAATGCAATGCGTAATGCAACAATCAGGTAGTTCAATCTGCAGAAATAATGCAATGCGTAATGCAACAATCAGGTAGTTCGTTCTGCAAACGAATGCAATGCGTAATACAACAATCAGGTAGTTCGTAATGCAGAATTAATGCAAGGCATAATACACTAATCAGGTAGTTCGTAATGCAGAATTAATGCAATGCGTAATACACTCCAGCACCGATCATGCTGCTTCGGACGGTCTCTCCGCCCCTCGTACTGACTCGCGGTCAGTTTCCGTCACCATATGCCCCCAACACGGATCTGGTGTAAACCACAGTGCAGCTCCATGCTCCGGCCCCGGTACTGCCACTCCTTGGCACGTACGGGCTGCGATGCCAGCTGGAACAGAGGCTAGCGCTACCAGAAGGGGAGAGACCGAGAGCGTCTCTCTCCGAGCCCGCACCCCGCCCCAGGCGCCGACACACGTTATCTGGGGGGTGCGACCTCGCTCTCCTCTCCGCCTCTCGCGACTTGGGCCTCCGATGCCACTTTGGTTGATTCCGGGCCGATGATGATAACGAAGATCTCAGGCTGCAACAGGGCACACGCACACAGCGTCGCTGAGACTCCCTTGAGCCTCGGGTGTGCACGGTCACAGGGCAATCCTCACGAAGGTCTCAGGCTGCACGAAGCACACGCACACAGCGTCACTGAGACTCACTTGGACTCCTGGCGTCCCCGATCACAGGGCAATTCTTCCGAGGGTCTCAGGCTGCAAAAAACACACGCACACAGCGTCGCTGAGACCCACTTGAACTTCTGGTGCCTACGATCACAGGGCAATTCTTCCGAAGGTCTCAGGCTGCAAAAAGCACACGCACACAGCGTCGCTGAGACACACTTGAACTTCTGGTGTGCAAGGTCACAGGGCAATCCTCACGAAGATCTCAGGCTGCACGAAGCACACGCACACAGCGTCGCTGAGACTCACTTGGGCTCCAGGTGCACACGATCACAGGGCAATCCTCACGAAGGACTCAGGCTGCAAAAAGCACACACACACAGCGTCGCTGAGACACTTCTGGAAACTTTTGTGTTCCTGAGTTTCCACAACAGGGAGCCAGCTTACCTCGGGCCCTTGAGGTTAAGTTACTTCAGGACACAGCACAGCAAATTTCTTTCAAGCAGGGGGACACAGCACACAGCAAAGTCCCTTTAGCCTCTTCCTTGGTTCCAGTGACACCTTCTTCCTTTGATAGTGGGGGTCTGGATCCTTAATCACTCAGCAGGGGATGGGACCATTGTTTTATGGCTGCAGCCCAGGCCTTTTCACCTCTAGGGGCTACTCCTCCCCCCTACACTCCAGATGCAGGTCAGCCTGTTGCTGTCTCACCTCCTCCCCTGGGTCAAGACATTCCCCAGATCCTATCACTTTCAGATCCAGACAGTCAATCCACAACCAGGCAGAGACATACAGAAATGTTAGAGCACAAAAACCCAGCCACTTCTAAAAGAGTGGTTTCTAAACACACAATGCAAAAACCACCTTCACAAAAAGATGTGTTATTGAATTGTGAGTTCAGGCATACTAAACTTCACCTCTCCATCTTAAGCTTTTGGGAAGATAGGCTGGAAACATATTACACACCCTCCCCCATTCTGTCCTACGGGCAAGATGGCCTTTCAACAGTGAAAAACGAAATGGAGAGTTTTTCACTGTCAGGACATGGTACACACCTCAGTACATGTCCTACCTTTCACATACACTGCACCCTGCCCAGGGGGGCACCCTGGACCTACCATAGGGGTGTCTGATGTGCATAGAAAGAGTAAGGCCTGGCAAGTGGGTACACTTGTCAGGACAACATGGCAGTTTAACAAACTGCGCGCAGGCACTGCAGTGGCAGGCCTGAGTTCTCTTTTTAAGGCTACTTGTGTGGGTGGCACAATTAGTGCTGCATGCCCACTAGTAGCATTTGCATTACTAGCCCTGGCACACATAGTGCACTTTACTAGGGACTTTACTAGTAAGGCAAAAATACCAATCATGGACAACCAATTACCATTTCACTTTACACAGGGAGCACTTGCACTTTGACACTGATCAGCAGTGGCAAAGTGCCCAAAGCATCTAAGTTGGCAACACCATGTCAGAAAAAAGGTCTAGGGGGAAAGCAAAAAGTTTAGGGAACTTTAGCCAAAAAGGGCCAAGTCCAACATGCCCATTAATAGATCCTCTTCTTCGTGTGTCCATGCACAGCTTTAGAGTGAAATCAGACCAAAGGCTGGCGAGCGCGCCGAGCTTTTGAGAAACAGAAACATTAGCCGTGAATACACAGCTCCTCAGAGCATGAGGACAACGAAGGCCACAAAGGGAAGTACTCTCTCAAAGGTTTGCGCATTACAGCCAATTACGTTTATCCTGCAAACAAATGGCTTTCGCAGGATTGCTTTACAAACAAGCATTTGCAATGCAATAGGACTCGCATTTACGCAAGATCTATTGCATTACAACACGGACAACGGGGGGTGGAAGCATGGACAACGGGAGTGCGCCGGGGGGAGGGGGTGAAGGCACGGACAACGGAGTGCAGGCGGGGGAGGCGGGAGAAGGGGGCGAGAAGGTACGGGCAACGGGAGTGCGGGCGGGAGGAGAAGGGGGCGAGAAGGCACGGACAACGGGAGTGCGGGCGGGGTGAGAAGGCACGGAAAAAAATAGTGCTCACAGTCTAAATAACACGTACGTACCTTGTAACACTCGAAGTAAAGGGGCCAGTAGCCATGGGAGGGTACAAATGACGACATGGCTATAAAAAGGAGGGCAAAGACACAAACCAATGAAAAAATGGGTGGGGCAGTGGGTGGGGCTTCCCTCACGTAGTGAACTATCACAGATCTTCCCTAGAGCAGCGCTTGAACGCTGACTCTAGGTTCAACCTAAAAACTCACTATGTGAGAGGAGGAAACCAGGAAGGGCGGGTCTAGGTAAGTGGATGGAGTTGAGGGGTGTGGCTTTTGAGAGGGGGCAGGGCTTCATGCAGGTCACCGGCCATGAGCCCCATTAAAAACAAGCATTTGCAATGCAATCGGTCTCACCTTTGGGACCTTATATATATTTAGCGATTTAGCACATTTAGGGTAGAGGTGTGATACCAGTACTGGAGATGCTACTAATGTGCATGTGAGGTGGTGCTGACGGGCTGTGCTGTTGGTATATCTCTTCAGATGCTGGACGGTGCTGATGGTATATCTCTTCAGATGCTGGGTTGTGCTGACGGTATATTTCTTTAGATGCCGGGCTGTGCTGTTGGTATGTCTCTTCAGCAGACGGGAGGTGCTGATGGTATGTCTCTTCAGATGATGGGAGGTGCTGATGGTATATCTCTTCTGATGCCGGGCTGTGCTGATGGTATGTCTCTTCAGATGCCAGGCTGTGCTGACGGTATATCTCAATCACATCAGGATGCTGCTTTTCCAAACCTGGGCTTTTCCTTTACATTTCACTGTTATCATGTGTGTTGCTGAGGCTACATGTTCTGGAATGCACTGAGTTTTTGATTTAGATCCCAGAACTGCAAAAGTCTTATCCCTGATAAATCCCTAGATCGCCCCACGAACAGCAATTGTGATCAGCACCGTTTCTTTTTGGCAAACATCTTGGGCACAACATACAATTAATGTTCAAAGTGATGGGTCTTTCGTAGCCTGACAAAGGGAGCTTTGTCGAGAGCCCCTATATAATCAGGGGTTACTGGGCCCAAATTAGGAGAGCCTTTTACCGCTGTAGTCCTAGGCCTTACCTTATTGTTGAACCCAAAACACCTGACGCTCTGGGTACTGAGGTGGAGCACCCCAAGTCTCAAGGGAGGTGGTGTACGATAGAGACTCGCTCGCCAATCACGCAAATAAGAGTTAAAAACTCATTGTCCAACGAATGCATTCACTTGTAAACGCACAGTGCTTTAATATAGACACACAGGTAAACACTACACACAAACTGCAGAGGTCCAAAATAATGCACACAGTTATACCTCAGGAAATCACTGTGTTGGAGAGTCAGTCACTTCCCTTGTAATTATGCCCCCAAGCCTTTTGTAGTTAAGGATACTGTAATGAAACAATCTGTGTGAAATCCAATAAAAGGCCGCGGCGGGACTGGTAAATTACAATATCCTGACAATCCTTCATGGCTCACTCAGTCTTTAGTCTTTGCTTCAGCTGATCACAAATAGTTTTTTACCCAAGTTTCAGTTTTCAGCAGCAATCCCTCCGCCTGTCTTCATTGCACTGAAATTGAGGAAATTGAAACTTGGGTAAGAAAAACAAAGCCTTCTGCCTGATGGAAAGTGGAAATGTAGAGACAGTAGTAGTTTTGTTAAAACAGGCAGGACTGAGACTGGTATTTTAACAAGCATTGGCAAAGCCAACATCTCTTGATTGCTTTTTTCATTTATAAGTCAGACGTACAAGCTTTGTCAATAATAAAAATAAATTTTCAATTAAGGTGACTTCTGTTGTAGTCCCCATCCACTATCCCTTTTACGGTCCATATTTCCTTCAGTACACTTTAAAGTCCACCCTCCTCTTCCCCCTGAATGTCTGCTATAGTCCCCGCCCCATCCTTATGCATAGACATTGGGGACAATGTCATGACGCAGCATAAAATGTGCAGCGCGACCTTCAATATGCACTTCTTGTAATTACCCAAATGCCTGTGAGGGACAATTGATGGGCCCTCTTTACAGGACACTAAAGTATTTGAGACACTTTAGGACTCACTTGTGATCACAACTACAGGCCAGCGTGCAGCAGTGAGTACTGAATAAAACTCTAAAATAAAGTGTTCTGTTCTCAGTTAGGAACGTGGGCACCCACTGAACAGGAGGGTACAAATACACATAACGTTTAATTTGTACACCACTTTTGTTGGGGCCCTGGTCATTTCTAGGCACTACTAACTTTGATTTATCCAGGATCACACATTGAGGTTAAATGGAAATGCTGTGACTGGTATGTAGATTTAGCGGATCCACATGGGAAGAGCTGCCACAGACAACATTTGCTCACTCCCGGTGTGAGAGTTCAGGAGCATCTTGGACAATGTTGATGTTTCGTGAAGCCTCCGTGCACCTACACACATTTAGGGCTATTTAATGACACATTAGGAATCACGGACTCTGGGATTCAATAAGGAGTATTTTCAGTCGGCCACCGCGCCCACTCAGTACTTTTACTATTGCGTCTCTGATATGAGTCAGGCCAATGTTACAGTTTGACACAACTATGGCCAATCATAGGTTTTCTTTCAAACGTGCTACCTTAACAATGACCTGGAGAACCCTGAGCCAACTCAATGTACGCGGTTTATCGAGCGTAGAAGCCTCTTCAGCAGATGCGAGTTTAAGAGTTCCCTCGGAGGGTGTAGTAATAATGCCCTGGAGTCCAGTGGAGATTTCTTCAGGCTTTTTTGAGTCAGCTCCGGACGAGCTCCGGTTTTCAACTGACCCCAGGAATCAGAGGAGTCCACGCCAAAACCTTCTATCAGATGACATTCTGGGTCCGCTTAAAGCAACAACACAGAGCATGTATAGCCTCCATTCACCTCTGGTGCTGCTGTCGGTTTAGAAAGTATTACAGGGGATCAAATTGATGTGTTACAATTTTTTGGAAGACTTCGGAACTTCTATAGAGCTGCCTCTGAAGGGACCACTATTCAGACACAAAATGTGCATGAAAATGCTTAAAAAGAGCAATTTTCCCAGTATCACTTTCTATTCATGAAACCCTTTACATTTCTAGCTTTAAAAGTCAGCTTCCTCTCTTAGTGACGGTGGTGAGTCTGCGGCTGTGTCTTTTAGTGAAAGTATGCGAGTGCTGTGCTGTGCACTGGGCAGTGTGTGTTACTACAGGGCACAAGGGATGGACGCCCCCTGATGGGGCATTATCATACAGCAGGTGATGGTTTACGGGGCATAAGGGACGGACGCCCTCTGAGGGGGCATTATCATACAGCAGGTGATGGTCTGCAGGGCACAAGGGACGGATACCCTCTGGTGGTGCATTATCATACAGCAGGTGATGGGTGTTTACAGGTGCAATGATTGCATTCTGTCAGCTGAGAGGTGGATACCTCAGGTGAAGCCCCGATGGCTCGTGGCCGTCCACATGTGCCTCATGCAGGGACCAAGGTGTTTATAATGCGACCGACCCATTGTACTGAAAATATAAATTTCATGATGAACTCTGTACACAGTAATATACTGGGATCCATGTTTAATCTGCCACTCTTCGGACTACTTCAGAGAGGTGAGTATCTGGCCTGAAGCACAAGACACGGAATGAACCATTCAGCGGCGTGGGGCAATCGTGTTTGTTTTGGAGACACCTGTGAAGAATTGTATCAATTTAGAGGGGTTATATGTAACTACACATTTATGTAAATTTCATCTGAGTTTGGGAATTACTTTACTAAGTTTACCTTTATTTTAGTCTGTTTTGCCAGTTCACTGACACGCTGTTGTCCATGTGGACCCTGTTCTTTGTGTAATGGAAGCTTCCATCAGTTGTTGCGCCGCTGTTGTCCATGTGGACCCTGTTCTTTGTGTAATGGAAGCTTCCGTCAGTTGTTGCGCCGCTGGTGTCCATGTGGACCCTGTTCTTTGTGTATTGGAAGCTTCCATCAGTTGTTGTGCAGCTGGTGTCCATTTGGACCCTGTTCTTTGTGTAATGGAAGCTTCCATCAGTTGTTGTGCCGCTTGGGTCCATGTGGACCCTGTTCTTTGTGTAATGGAAGCTTCCATCAGTCGTTGTGCCGCTGGTGTCCATGTGGACCCTGTTCTTTGTGTAATGGAAGTTTCCATCAGTTGTTGTGCTGCTGGTGTCCATGTGGACCCTATTCTTTGTGTAATGGAAGCTTCCATCAGTCGTTGTGCCGCTGGTGTCCATGTGGACCCTGTTCTTTGTGTAATGGGAGTTTCCATCAGTTGTTGTGCTGCTGGTGTCCATGTGGACCCTGTTCTTTGTGTAATGGAAGCTTCCATCAGTTGTTGTGCCGCTGGTGTCCATGTGGACCCTGTTCTTTGTGTAATGGAAGCTTCCATCAGTTGTTGTGCCGCTGGTGTCCATGTGGATCCTGTTCTTTGTGTAATGGTAGCTTCCATCAGTTGTTGTGCCGCTGGTGTCCATGTGGACCCTGTTCTTTGTGTAATGGAAGCTTCCATCAGTTGTTGTGCCGCTGGTGTCCATGTGGACCCTGTTGTTTGTGTAATGGAAGCTTCCATCAGTTGTTGTGCTGCTGGTGTCCATGTGGACCCTGTTCTTTGTGTAATGGAAGCTTCCATCAGTTGTTGTGCCGCTGGTGTCCATGTGGACCCTGTTCTTTGTGTAATGGAAGCTTCCATCAGTTGTTGTGCCGCTGGTGTCCATGTGGATCCTGTTCTTTGTGTAATGGTAGCTTCCATCAGTTGTTGTGCCGCTGGTGTCCATGTGGACCCTGTTCTTTGTGTAATGGAAGCTTCCATCAGTTGTTGTGCCGCTGGTGTCCATGTGGACCCTGTTGTTTGTGTAATAGAAGCTTCCATCAGTTGTTGTGCCGCTGGTGTCCATGTGGACCCTGTTCTTTGTGTAATGGTAGCTTCCATCAGTTGTTGTGCCGCTGGTGTCCATGTGGACCCTGTTCTTTGTGTAATGGTAGCTTCCATCAGTTGTTGTGCCTCTGGTGTCCATGTGGACTCTGTTCTTTGTGTAATGGAAGCTGAAGGAAGTGACCCGATTAGGGCCACCCGGGCCAATCTCGACCTCCTTTAGCCTTCCTAGAATGAAGAGTCGATGACGCAGTAGAGAATACAAGCAATTTAGTTTATTCACTGCAGTGGAGTCCAATCAGACCAGCCTCCTATGATGGCTGACGAGGGGTCTGACTGTTACAAGCATAAGGTTACATTATATATGTTGCAAAGCCTACAAAGACCCGCCTACCATGGAAAGATACTGGTAGGTGTCGTAATACAATGGGGGTACAGAACACAAGTCTCGATTCTGCAGCCTGGTACAAGCTATCTACATTTCAAGGTTGTCTGGCCTATCCTCCCCTCTAGATAAGTGGGAGAAGGCCTCGATCTCAGAAGAAAGGTATGCGTTAACGAGCTACCATGGGCATTGAAGAAACGAAACTTACCAAGAACCATTTCTCATAAATGAGCAAAATACAGTTTCGAGTATGCAAGTAACAGTTTCGATTGCATCAGAACATGGTGTACATATAATAAAATGGCGGCACAGATGTCAACCTAACTGGCGCGACATTTGTATCAACTCATTATATCTTACACACAATACGTAAAAATAATGTATTTAGCTACATAAAAGCTAAAATAATATGGAGCAATATATGTAAAAGAGATAAAACTACGTTTCAATTCTATCATAGCTTCAATCAGTTGTTGTTGCCGCTGCATTGTGGCAGAGTTGTGCCAGCGCTGGGGCTTGGCACTGGGACTGGTTCATCACCGAGGGTGGCGTCTGATCACTTGGGGCTGAGCCGAGGCGTTTGGAGCTGCACCTGGGTATGAAAGGCTGTGCCAGGCACGGAGGGCTGTGCCAGGCACGGAGGGCTGTGCCTGCTCCGGTGATGCCACATCTGGGTATGAAAGGCTGTGCCAGGCCTGGAGGGCTGTGCCTGCTCCGGTGATGCCACATCTGGGTATGAAAGGCTGTACCAGGCACGGAGGGCTGTGCCTGCACCGGTGATGCCACATCTGGGTATGAAAGGCTGTGCCAGGCACGGAGGGCTGTGCCTGCTCCGGTGATGCCACATCTGCGTATGAAAGGCTGTGCCAGGCATGGAGGGCTGTGCCTGCTCCGGTGATGCCACATCTGGGTATGAAAGGCTGTGCCAGTTGTTGTTGCTGCTGCATTGTGGCAGAGTTGTGCCAGCGCTGGGGCTTGGCACTGGGACTGGTTCATCACCGAGGGTGGCGCCTGATCACTTGGGGCTGAGCTGAGGCGTTTGGAGCTGCACCTGGGTATGAAAGGCTGTGCCAGGCACGGAGGGCTGTGCCTGCTCCGGTGATGCCACATCTGGGTATGAAAGGCTTTGCCAGGCACGGAGGGCTGCGCCTGCACCGGTGATGCCACATCTGGGTATGAAATGCTGTGCCAGGCACAGAGGGCTGTGCCTGCTCCGATGATGCCACATCTGGACATTAAATGTTGTGATATGGCATATGATGTCTGTCTGGTATATGACGGCTGCATCTGCACCTATGAGATATCACGGCTGCACCCCGACATCACTCAAGGCATATCACTAATTACACTAGACCTACACCTGCCTTAATCACCTTTTATTCATTTTTCACAAATTGTTCAGTTGTGCACATATTTAGTTTTTTAACTTTAATTGTGTCACTTATGTCATAAATCCAGCAGTCATGTGACGCCTCTTCTTGTGATGTCACCAGAGTCAGAGTTCATGTGATGTCACTTCTTGTGATACCATTGAGATATCAAAGGGAGGGTGATGTCACTTCCGTTACCCCTGGCATATCAATAAATCAACGTCCATGCCGAGATATTTTTAAAAAACACCTAAAGGAAATCATACAGCAGTAAAAGAAGAAAGGATTACATCATCACATTAAATCTACTCAAATATAGAGACATTGGACTGTTTATTAAAATAACAAATCGACAGATGTTTCTATTCGCTGGAAAGAAAGCTAATCTCTGAAAAAGAAAAGTGTTTTCTAGTGCATGACATCACTAGGGATAAAACTTCACCATTAATTTAATGAAAGAATAATTGATGCACTTCAGGGCATTGACGGGATCAAAACTCACAAAATACAAAGCATTTCTTTTAGGAGCCTTCAAAATTTCCGAACCAATGTGCCAGCGGGCGACAACTTTTTGTGTGCACTTATCTTTTTATTTACAAAAAGGCACACAATTCCCACATGGGCAGAGCACACATTCTGCAGGGATGATGTCACACCTGAGGACAGCACAACTGTCAAGCAGGAGCATGTACAAAACATGCTTCCTGCACATAGCGCCGAGTAAGCGCTTTCATATGTGGTCATTCTACCCGTCAAAGCAACACATCCTGATGAAAGATCCAGTTTTCTACATACAAGGCACATGCGCTCTCCGTTCCAGAGGAAACGTGAACACCGCATGAGCAAATGAAGTGTAAAACACCTGCAAGTAGGCAGGACACGCACAACTGAGGCCCAACGCGTGTGCACCTCCCCTCCAGCAGGGGGAGCTGTGACATCACAAAGGACATTAAAGAATATTAAAGAACAAAGATAAAGTCTGACCTCCAGCGGGGAAGTGGAGATGCGACATCACACAGACCCTTAAGTTAAAGGAAAAGGGAGATGTGACATCTTAAAGGACTGGAAGTTAACGTGTGGACTTCTGGCGGGAGGGGACCTTTGAGATCACAAATGTATTTAAGGCAAAGTGTGTCACCCACCTCCCGTCCAGCAGGGGGAGCTGTGACATCACAAAGATCTATAAATCAACAGATACATTGTGGCAGCCTGACTCAGCGGGGGAGGGGAATTGTAACATCACACAGGACATTAAGGAAAAGATAGTGTCACAGGCTGTCTTCTAGTGGGGGAGGGGAGCTGCGACATCACAAAGACCCTTAAGTTAAAGGAAAAGGGAGATGTGACATCTTAAAGGACCGAAAGTTAACGTGAAGACTTCTGCCGGGAGGGGACCTTTGAGATCCCAAATGTATTTAAGGCAAAGTGTGTCACCCACCTCCCGTCCAGCACGGGGGAGCTGTGACAGCACAAAAGTCTTTAATTAAACAGATACACTGTGGCTCCTATTTTTCAGTGGGGGACGGGAGCTGTGACATCACAAAGGTCTATAATTAAACAGATACACTGTGGCAGCTTGCCTTTCAGCGGGGGAAGGGGAGCTGTGACATCACAAAGGACATTAAGGAAACGATTAAGTGTCACAGACTGCCATCACCTGAGGTGGGGTGGGAGAGGGGAGGCTGTGTCGTCACAAAGCTCTATAATTGTACAGAACACTGTAGCAGCCTGCCTTTCAGCAGGGGAGGGGTTGTTGTGAGATCACAAAGGTCTTTAATTAAACAGCTACACTGTGGCTCCTGTCTTTCAGCAGGGGAGAGGGTGCTGTGTCGTCACAAAGCTCTATAATTGAACAGAACACTGTAGCAGCCTGTCTTTCAGCAGGGTAGGGGGTGCTGTGACATCACAAATGTCTTTCATTAAACACGATACACTGTGGCTCTTGTCTTTCAGCAGGGGAGAGGGTGCTGTGACATCACAAAGGTCTTTCATTAAACAGATACACTGTGGCTCTTGTCTTTCAGCAGGGGAGAGGGTGCTGTGACATCACAAAGGTCTTTCATTAAACAGATACACTGTGGCTCCTGCCTTTCATCAGGGGAGGGGGTGCTGTGACATCACAAAGGTCTTTCATTAAACAGATACACTGTGGCTCTTGTCTTTCAGCAGGGGAGAGGGTGCTGTGACATCACAAAGGTCTTTCATTAAACAGATACACTGTGGTTCCTGCCTTTCATCAGGGGAGGGGGTGCTGTGACATCACAAAGGTCTTTCATTAAACATATACACTGTGGCTCTTGTCTTTCAGCGGCAGGGTGGGGAGGGAGCTGTGACATTACAAAGGACGTTAAGGAAAAGATTAAGTGTCACAGGCTGCCATCCAGCGGGGGAGGGAAAGCCGTGACATCACAAAGCTCTATAATTAAACAGACATGCTGTGGCTCCTGTCTTTCCGCGGGGGGAAGGGGAGCTGTGACATCACAAAGGGTTTAAGATGAAGGATGTACGATACCCCTTACAGAAGCTTTCTTATCAATCAATTATGGCACATGTAAGTCCTGCAATAAAAACTTACTGCACTCTTTGGGGAATCACGGAGTACATATGTGAGCTCACACTCACTAAGGGTTTTCATGCCACAATAGAACAATTTGTTGCATTCATCTCAGTATTACTCTTTTACCAGATTTGGGAAGGTGAAAGGCGGAGATACCTCCAAGTGTTTCAAACGTGAGACCCAGAAGACACACAGATCTCGCAGTAGGTGCATTAGTCCGCTGAGCACTAGACTCTGCTTAATAGAGAACATGTGGGCCGTCCTTAAAGTGTTGGTGATATCTAGGCATAGAAGCTATTTCCTGGCAAATGGGACTATACGAGAAAAGTGAATGAAATTCCATCAGTGAAGTGTCCTCAGATTTTAGAATTTTCACTGAAATTAGGGTTTTTTCGTTACTACCACCTCACAATCAGACCCGGTGAGAGGCCCAAAGCTGGAATTCACTTTATTTCTCGAGTACGCTCGGACACGTTGTTTTTCAGGCTCTTCTCTGGTGTTGATGTAGTGACGTCTCCGCAGAGATCTGGTATCTTCGTGTTGAGCACCCGCTGAAAAATTGGGGATGCAGAGGATTGGGGTCTTCAACTCAGCGTCAAGGTGGAGAGAAACTGGACATCACTTAGAAGTTGCAGGGAATTAAGTGGAATGGCGAAAATAAAGAGCAAGGGGGTTACTGGATATTTAAACTGCCGCTGTGTTATAATAAGTGACATCATTACTGGTATCTGACAGTAATACCATCATTGATTACCAGCAGCTGAAGGCTGCTGGTGACCTGAGGATGAATATTGAGTTATGTTGATATGTTTTCTGGATTTTATTCAGACCACACCCTGGGCTAAAGGCTTCCTAGACCCTCTGGCAGCACAGACCAAATCAACATACCAACATGAGACGGAGAACCTGGTAGGCAGAAACCCACGCAACTCATGGAACCTTTACGTGAGGAAGGTGTGAATTGTGTAACGATCAGACCTGTGAAACGGAGGACTCCAAACTTCTTTTTCACCATCAACAGACACACTCAAGAACCCACACTACAAATATGCTTTTATGATTTTATTAAATCAAAACCCTATCCTAGTGCCCACAATATGTAGAGTGGTTATTATAAAAATAAACAAGATAGAGGCTGTAATATTTGATAGGAAGAAAAATATTAGAAAATAGCTAAACACAATAATGGTGTCTCAAAACTGGGTGGCTTTGTCCACATCTGCATACATTAAAGGATTTACTGTTCCGTATGAAGCCAGCTGTTGTTTTTATTTCTACGTTCAACAGTTGCGTGTCTCAGGGCAGGGTGATTAGCCCGTCTGGAGGTTCAATCAGGGTGCAAGCCCTTGGCCTTCAGCACGATCTCCTTGCCCCCTCCGGAACGAAGACACCTCTCTGTCAAATAATGCTCGTAGGCACCTTATATACCGCTTGGTTGAATGTCCTTTATGGACCTCTCTGAAATTAACAATAGGCCCACTTTGGCTTTTCATCTACTTGTTTTTCAGTGAAACCTTGTTGATTGTTTGAAAAACAATAACTCGAAAACTGAGATCTCAAGCCATATTAACTATAAACATAAAGCAACATATTTGAGCAGTTGAATTATCACATTTACAATGAGATTATTTTTTAAACAACTTTAATGACTATGCATCCATAATTGAAAGCATATATGCATTTAAATCAATGGTCAAAGTCACTGCTCCCTCCTCGCGCAGCTCCGCTGTTAAGGCACTTCCCTTAGCACCTTCTTGTGATCCAGGTCGGTGTTCGAGGCCCTCCTCGCCTCATCCATGGTGGTCCAGTGGAAGAGCCTGCTCTTCTGCTAGTCCGCTCTGTGTGTGTCATCCTCTTTCTGTTTTTGGCTTTTTCTGTCTTTCTTTCTGTTTTGCGTTGCCTTTTCCCCGCTGCCGCTGCTGCCCCGGCGGCCCCTCCCCTCCCAGCGTGTTCCATGTGTTTGGAGTCAGCAGTGCCTGTTCTTGGAGCCAACGTTAGCTGTATTGGAGTCAGCAGTGCCTGTGCATTGAATAAGCAGTGCCAGTGACTGGAATCAGCAGTGCCAGTGACTGGAATCAGCAGTGCCCACTTTGAATCAGCAGTCATTGAGTTTTGAACCAGTAGTGCCTGTGCTTGGAGCTAGCAGTGCCTGTGCTTGGAGCTAGCAGTGCCTGTGCTTGGAGCTAGCAGTGCATATGGTTGGAGTCGTGCGTGCCTGTGACAGGAGTCTGTATACCTGTGCCCGGAGTTAGGGTTATCTGTATTTGATTGAGCAGTGCCTGTTTTTGGAGTATGTAGTGACAGTAGTGTCCATGTTTAGTTATCAGTGCCTGAATTTGAATTTAGGGTTATCTGTAACTGAACCAGCAGTGCCTGTGCCTGGAGTCAGGAGTGCCTGTGTCTGGAGCTATTATTATCGTTAATAAGATATGAGTGCCTGTGACTAGACTGAGGAATGCCTGTGACTAGACTGAGGAGTGCCTGTGACTGGAGTCTGTAGTGCCTGTATTTGGAGTCTGTGTTATTTGAAATGGAGCCGCCTGTGTCGTGAACCGGCAGTGCCTGTGTTTGCAGTGCGTGTATTTGGAGTCTGGTGTGCTTGTGGAGTCAGTGCTGAATGTTAAATAAATGACAAATCAGGATCACAAGGGGTTAAATCTGAGCTGGGAGATGTCATGTCACTGCCCCACCCCCAAAAAAGGCACAGATCCTCCCCCACATGAGACTCATAGACACAGCCCCTCCCATATGAGCCACAAGCAGGGTCACCCCTCCCCCACACAGGAGCCGCTGTCCTTTCCCCACACAGGAGTTCAGCAAGGGGTGCCCCTCCCCCAAGGACCTTTAGGGGTGGGGAGCATAAATACAATGTTCAGGGTAAGGGGGGTCTGCAGCTCCTTTACCAGCCTCAGCTCTGCTCCTGGGGGGGGGCTGCAGCTCCTACACCAGCCTCAGCTCCGCTCCATGGGGGGTAACTGCAGCTCCTACACCAGCCTCAGCTCTGCTGGGGGGGGGGTCTGCAGCTCCTATGCCAGCCTCAGCTCTGCTCCTGGGGGTGGGGGGGGTCTGCAGCTCCTACACCAGCCTCAGCTCTGCTCCTGGGGGGGCTGCAGCTCCTACACCAGCCTCAGCTCTGCTGGGGGGGGGGGCTGCAGCTCCTACACGAGCCTCATCTGTGCTCCTGGGGGGGAGGCTGCAGCTCTAACACCAGCCTCAGCTCTGCTCCTGGGGGGCTGCAGCTCCTACACCAGCCTCAGCTCTGCTCCTGGGGGGCTGCAGCTCCTACACCAGCCTCAGCTCTGCTCCTGGGGGGGCTGCAGCTCCTACACCAGCCTCAGCTCTGCTCCTGAGAGATGGAAGATCGGGAAGAGCCTGTGAGTGAAGGGGTTCCGGGGGAAAGTGTAGAGAAGCTCCATGGAGTCCGCATTGTACAGGGGCAGCCGCCCCCTCTCGTAGTCCAGATACACCCCCAGCTTCAGGGGCTTCTCACGAGGGGACAGAGGGGTCTCAGGGGAGGTGAGAGCCCAGTACTGACCATCATCATCTTCATCCTCACATCTCCTCCCCACAGCCCAGACTCCCCCCTCAGGTGACCATGTGATCCGTCCCTTCCTCTCCACAGACTCTGCTGCGACCCCCACAATCCATCCTCCCCCCTCCTCCTGCAGCAGCTGCACCTCCCAGTAATGTCTGCCTGAGGTGAACCCCTCGCTCCCCAACACACAGGGACAGGAGATGAATCTCTTGGGGGCGTCCGGCAGGAGCTGCCATGTGTCTGTCCATCCCACACGCCCCTCAGACAGGAGGAGCTCAGGATTCGCTGTGTCTGTATCCGGAGTCACCATCACTGCCGAGAAGAGATTCAGAATTAGAGATTTAAGCTGCAGCACAGAGGACCAATCATAAAGAGCCACACTGTACTTTACACTGCGCTAGACGGCACCTACGGGGAAGGAGCGCACTGTACTAAACAATACACTGCACTATACAGCACCTATCTGGAAGGAGCACACTGGACTGCACTAGAAGCACCTATCTGAAAGAAGCACACTTTTGTGTAGTGTACACTGCCCTAGAAAGTACTTACCAGTAAGGAGCGCTCTGTACAGTACACCGTGCTAGACGTCACCAATCAGGAAAGTGTGCATTGTACTGAACACTGCACTAGACAGCACCTACCTGGAAGGATCATACTGGACTGCACTAGAAGCACCTGTCTGAAAGAATCACACTATTGTATAGTGTTAACTGCACTAGAAAGTACTTATCAGTAAGGAGCGCTCTGTACAGTACACCGTGCTAGACATCACCTATGGGGTCGGCGTGCACTGTACTGAACACTACACTAGACCGCACCTATCTGGGGGAGCAGAGATGAGCTTTATAAACAGTTCTGTTGTAAAAGGAGCAGCTCACCCACGAGGCGCTAAATATGGAACATGAGGTGGATGGTGTCAAGCCAAAACAGGAACCCGTCAGTACACTGCCATTCAGAGTCCAATGCAGCGAGTGCCGTGTGCTTGAGAGCCCGCTGTACTAAAGGGAACACTGTGCTAGAGAGCCCGCTGTACTAAACACTGCGCTACAGCACCCACTGCCCTAGGTGATTGACTGCACTACACAGCTCACTGTAGTACAGAGGACTCTGCAGACAGTACACTATCCTAAATGAGAGAGTGCACTAGACAGCTCACTGTACTGTACGCCACATTGCTACCAGTACAGTGTGCTAGGCATCCACTGTACCAGACAGAGAACTGCACTAAATAGTAGACTGCACTAAAAAACCTCACTGTACTACATCACATAATGTAA
Organism: Calotriton arnoldi; assembly: GCA_963921515.1. NCBI lineage: Eukaryota > Metazoa > Chordata > Amphibia > Caudata > Salamandridae > Calotriton > Calotriton arnoldi. The sequence continues at coordinate 457,379 of CAWUFW010008328.1, read as the reverse complement.
ACAGTGCACTGCACCAGATCGTGGACTGCAATGAAAATGGTAATTGAACTAAAGAACACTCTGTAGACAGTCCACACTGCACTAGACAAAATACTGCACCAGATGGTAGACTGCACTAAAAAGATAACTGTACAGCACAGAACACTGCTAGACAGACCACTGTGCTAAATACTGCACTAGAGCATCCACTGTGCCAAGAGGACACTGTACTAGATGGAGCACTGCACTAGACACACAATATACTACAGAGCACACTGCAGAGAGTACACAGTTCTAAAGCACCGACTGTCCTAGATCGTAGACTGCACAATATACTACAGAGCACACTGCAGAGAGTGCACGGCTCTAAAGCGCCCACTGTCCAAGATGGTCTGCACGGCACAAGGGACGGATGCCCTCTGATGGGGCATTATCATACAGCATGTGATGGGTGTTTACAGGTGTAATGATTGCATTCTGTCAGCTGAGAGCTGGATGGCTGCGGTGAAGCCCTGATGGGGTCGTGGCCGTCCACATGTGCCTCGTGCAGGGACCAAGGTGTTTATAATACGTCCGCCTACCTTCAGAGATTGATTTTCCTATTACCACAGGTAAAACTACTCAAGAAATGGAATAATTGACTTTACTGTTTAAACTGAGTGCAAGTTGGAGACGCCCCTCAAGCCTTGAGGACTGCGCTTTATGGTATAATACGTCCGCCCCATTGCACTGAAAATAATAATTTCTTGATGAACTCTGTACACAGTAATATAATGGGATACATAGTTATCCGGACAAGCTTCGGGCTTCTTCAGAGTATCTGAACTAAAGCACACAACACAGAATGAACCATTCAGAAGTGCGGGGCAATCGTGTTTGTTCTGTGAAGATTTGTATTAATTCAGTGGGGTTATATGTAATAACACATTATGAAATTTCATCTGAGTTTGGAAGTTACATGTTAAGTTTACCTTGATTTTAGTCTGTTTTGCCAGTTTACTCACACCCTGTTGTCCATGTAGACCCTGTTCTTTGTGTAATGGAACCTTCCATCAGTTGTTGTGCCGCTGGTGTCCATGTGGACCCTGTTCTTTGTGTAATGGAACCTTCCATCAGTTGTTGTGCCGCTGGTGTCCATGTGGACCCTGTTCTTTGTGTAATGGAACCTTCCATCAGTTGTTGTGCCGCTGGTGTCCATGTGGACCCTGTTCTTTGTGTAATGGAACCTTCCATCAGTTGTTGTGCCGCTGGTGTCCATGTGGACCCTGTTCTTTGTGTAATGGAACCTTCCATCAGTTGTTGTGCCGCTGGTGTCCATGTGGACCCTGTTCTTTGTGTAATGGAACCTTCCATCAGTTGTTGTGCCGCTGGTGTCCATGTGGACCCTGTTCTTTGTGTAATGGAACCTTCCATCAGTTGTTGTGCCGCTGGTGTCCATGTGGACCCTGTTCTTTGTGTAATGGAACCTTCCATCAGTTGTTGTGCCGCTGGTGTCCATGTGGACCCTGTTCTTTGTGTAATGGAACCTTCCATCAGTTGTTGTGCCTCTGTTGTCCTTGTGGACCCTGTTGTTTGTGTAATGGAAGCTTCCATCAGTTGTTGCGCCGCTGCATTGAGGCAGAGTAGTGCCAGCGCTGGGGCTTGGCACTGGGACTGGTTCATCACCGAGGGTGGCGTCTGATCACTTGGGGCTGAGCCGAGGCGTTTGGAGCTGCACATGGGTATGAAAGGCTGTGCCGGGCACGGAGGGCTGTGCCTGCTCCGGTGATGCCACGTCTGGGTATGAAAGGCTGTGCCAGGCACGGAGGGCTGTGCCTGCTCCGGTGATGCCACATCTGGGTATGAAAGGCTGTGCCAGGCACGGAGAGCTGTGCCTGCTCCGGTGATGCCACATCTGGGTATGAAAGGCTGTGCCAGGCACAGAGGACTGTGCCTGCTCCGGTGATGCCACATCTAGGTATGAAAGGCTGTGCCAGGCACGGAGTGCTGTGCCTGCTCCGGTGAAGCCACATCTGGGTATGAAAGGCTGTGCCCAGACATGGAGGGCTGTGCCTGCACCGGTGATGCCACATCTGGGTATGAAAGGCTCAAGGCATATCATGGCCTCATAGTTAATGTATGGGCACTAATTACACTAGACCTACACCTGCCTTTGGCACCTTTTATTCATGGTTCACAAATTGTTCAATGATGCATGTATTTAGCTTTTTAATTTTAATTGTGTCACTACTTGTTATGTCATCAATCCAGCAGTCATGTGACACCTTTTCTTGTAATATCACCTGTGTCAGAGCTCATGTGACTGAGGTATCAAAAGGAGCGTGATGTCCATGCCTAGATATTTTAAAACATCCCGCATATGCCACCTGGCATGATCCACCAGCAGGAGGCCATGAGGCCCAGCAGCCTCAGGGTCATTCTCACCGAAATCCAGGATAGAGGCTGAAACATCAGTATCATAGCCCGAATATATCGGATTCGCTGCTCGGGAGGATAGGCCCGATACTGCACTGTGTCTAGACAGCTTCGATGAAAACGAGTATCTGAGAGGGAGTCAGGTGTGACTTCGGCACGTTGATAGTGAACCCCAGCTAGTGCAGGTAGTTTGGCGTAGTCTGGAGGTGGGAGACAACAGCCTGGGCGAGCCTGCCTTCAACAACCAGTCGTCGAGATAGGGGAAGACTGGAACCCCTGATCTGCGCAGATGAGCTGCGACCACCGCCATCACTTTCGTGAACACCCGAGGGGCATTGGTGAGGCCAAAGGGAAGCATGGTGAACTGAAAATGCGCGTGGCCTACCGTGAACCAGAGGTAGCGCCTGTGGGCTTGCAGGACGGGGATGTGAAAATAGGCGTCCTGCAAGTCCAAAGCCACGATCCAGTCTCCAGGGTCGAGGGCAGACAGGACCTGAGCCAATGTTAGCATTTCGAACTTCTCCTTCCGGAGGAAACGGTTGAGGGCCCTGAGGTCTAGAATAGGACGCAGGCCTTTGACCTTCTTGGACACCAGAAAGTAGCGGGAATAGCAACCACAACCTACTTCTGGGGTAGGAACCCTCTTGATAGTTCCCTTGACCAAGAGAGCTGATACTTCCTGGCGGAGAAGTGCCAAATGATCCCCCGACATGCGAACGAAAGACGGTGGCATGGAGGGAGGGGTAGTATCAAAGGGGAGGGAGTAGCCCCCCCAGACTATTTGCAAAACCCACCTGTCCGACGTGATGGTTTGCCAGTGGGGAAGGTGATGGCGAATCCTGCCGCCCACTGGCCATTGGTGACCCTGAAAAGTCGGACTAGGAAGGCTTGGAGGGAAAGGGCGGACTGGCCCGCCCGCTGGCTCCCAGACCCGCGTAGCTGGGTCCCACGTCTGCGGCCACGCAGAGGCTGGGAAGCTTGCGTGAACCAGTGGCTGGACTGGGCCGACTGAGGTGGACGGGACGACGCTGCAAGGCCCAAGGATCTGGCCGTAGCTCGAGAATCCTTAAAATGCTCCAGCGCCGAGTCTGCTTTGTCATCAAAAAGGAGACGGCCATCAAAGGGCATGTCCAGCAAGGTTGACTGGACATCCCCCGAAGAGCCGGACGTCCTCAACCAGGCGTAGCGCCAACATTCACCCAAGGGCTTTCATGCCACATTAGAAGAATTTGTTGCTATCCATCTCAGTATTACTCTTTTACCAGATTTGGGAAGATGAAAGGCGGAGTGAACTCAAAGTGGTTCAAACCTGTGACCCCAAAGTCAAACACAGATCTCTGCAGTAGGTGCAATTGTCCCCTGAGCACTAGGCTCTGCTTAACAGAAGCTGTGGACAGTCCTTGAAGCTGTGGTGACATCTTGGCATAGAAGCTATTTCCTGGCAAATGGGACTACACCAGAAAGGTGAAGGAAATTCAATAAGTGAAGTGTTCTCAGACTTTACCATTTTCTCTGAAATTAGGGTTTTTTCACTACCATCCACCTCACAATCAGACCTAGTGAGAGGCCCAAAGCTGGAATTCACTTTATTTCTCGAGTACGCTCGGAGACGTTGTTTTTCAGGCTTGTGTCGGGTCAGTATGTGGTGACGTCTCCGAGAGATGGCAGCAGAGATCAGGTATCGTCATGTTGAGCACCTGCTTAAAAACTGGGGATGCAGAAGAGGATTGCGGTGTCTTCAACTCAGCGTCAAAGTGGAGAGAACGGGTCATCATTTAGAAGTTGCAGGGAATGGAGTGGTGAAAATAACGAGCAATGGGGTTACTGGATATTTAAACTGTCCACTGTGATGTAATAAGTAACATCATTACTGGTATCTGACAGTAATACCATCACTGATTACCACCAGCTGATGGTGACAAGAGGTGAAATATTGAGCTATGTTCATATGTTTTCTGGATTTTATCCAAAACACAAACTGGGCGAAAGGCTTCCTAGACCCTCTCGCCACACAGACTAAGTCAACATACCAACATGACAGACAAGCCGGTAGGCAGAAACCCACGCAACCCATGGAACCTTTACGTGAGGAAGGTGCATATTGGGGAACGATCAGACCTGTGAAACTCAGACGGTGGACTCCAAACTTCTTTTTCACCATGAACAGACACGCTCAAGAAACCACACTACAAATATGCTTTTATTAAAATCAAAAACCCTACCATAGTGCCCACAATATGTAGAGTAGTTACAATAAAAAATAAACAAGATAGTGGCTGCAATATTTGATAGGATGAAAAATAATAGAAAATATTGAAACATAATAATAGTGTGTCAATACTTCTCCTTAATTCTCCTCCAAAGTCTCCTTCCCCTCCCTGTCTAGGCTAACCTTTGCACTTGAAATAGCTTGAACATTTCTTGGGTGGCCTTGCCCACATCTGCATACCTTAAAGGAATTAATGTTCCGTATGATGCCAGCTGTTCTCTTCATTTCTACGTTCAATTGTTGTGTGTCCCCAGGCAGGCTGATAAGCGCGCCCAGAGGTTCTCTCAATATGCGAGCCCCTAATCTTCTGTGCGATCTCTTAGCCCTCTCTGGAACGAAGACGCCTCTATGTCAAATAATGCTCGTAGGTACCTTATATACCTTTTGGTTTCATGTCTTTTATTGATGGTTCTAAAATTAACAATAGCCCCACTTTTGCTTTTTGTCTACTTGTGTTCCAGTGAAACCTTGTTGATTGTTTAAAAAAGTATAAACATAAAGCAACAAATTCGAGCAGCTGAATTATTACATTTGCAATGAGATCATTTTTTAAACAACTTTAATGTCTATGTATCCATAATTGAAAGATATGCATTTAAATCAATGAATATATAAAATATAATGGGGCACACCTAAATAAGAAAAATATAAAGATTATGTCAATGTAGCTGGTTGTGGTCGCAGGCGTTCTATACACCATGACGTTAGTGCTATATATTTAACATATTTTTATATTGCACCTCCTCGGCCGTGTTCAGAGCCAGGATTGGCTGCTGAAGATGCTTTTTTTGTTGCAGTCTAGTCTTCGGCCCGGCTTCCATACTTAATGCGCCTAGGAACACTGGCGGGCAGACACACGCACTGATTGGGGAATGCGACAAGAACCTATTCTAAAGTACTAGCAGCATTCTTTTAATTGTTTTAGAGAAACCTGATGATTTTTAATTACCTTGGCACGAGTAGAATGTTTTAGCTCACTTTACTGCTGCACGCTAGAAGAGCACTTTACATATTTTGATATTGCACCTCCTTGGCTGCGTTCAGAGCCGAGATTGCTGCCAAAGACTCCATTTTTGTTGGCAGTTTAGGCTTCGGCTTGGCTTCCCTACTTAATGTTCCTAGGAACGCTGGTGCACGCTGGGGGTCGGTCCGTCGGCATGCAAAAGGCAAGCCCGTCTGAGCCCGTCCACGCCAAGACCTTGCCAGGACCCCTGGTCAATTTTCACCACGACTACTCCAGAGAGCTGCTGTTGCAGTTTAACAAGGGTAAGCCTTTGTTATGCGATACGTTCAATCCCTGTTACGACCAAGGTCATTTACATTGTTCTCACGGTTTGTTGGTCTGGTAGGCTGAACAAAACCGTTTAGTAGATAAGACTGTGGGTTTTTCTTACCCTCAAGCTCTGGCTGAGAGAGATTTTTGAGTGACATGCCCACTAATAAATACACGCTCTCTCATTAAACATGAGATAGATTTTTTTAATCACTTAGAAATACTTTCACCTGTTATGGCATTTTTAACTGAGACATGGGCGGACATAAGTTCAGACCAAAACCTGGTTGATGCTCTTCCAGTGGTATTTTCTATTCTTAGGTTGGACCGTGTAGGCAAAGGAGGGGGGCTGACTGGGATTTATTGGGACCATCTGGAAGTCACATGTGAACCGGCCTCAGTACTTGATTGTGAAGCAATGCTATTCAGGTGTAAGATATCCAACCAGTCCTTTTTTAATGGATTACTGATCTACAGGGCTCCTGGTCCGAAAGCAACTTTTTTTAGACAGTCTGGGAGACATTTTGGAATCATGTATGTAGTATGCGAACTTTACTATTTTAGGTGATTTTAATTTCCATCTGGACGATGGTAATAACAAAGAGTCCGAGCATCTTCTGGATATCTTGAGTGGTGTTGGCCTCTCTCGGAGGGTGTCCTCTGATACACATATAGCAGGCCAGACCCTTTCAATAATCCAGAACTGAAGGTGGATGATATCTAACCTATTGTTTGGTCCGATCATAAAGCTGTCTATTGTATTATAAAACCTGTCTCGCCCTATAATGAACCAAAAAAAGCAAGGGCAACTCAAAAAAGTTCAAGCTTGGAATAAAATTTATAAAACGGATCTGGTAGATGTTTCAGACAGCTCCTACCCCTTATTTATGGAAGACACAAATCCGACAGCAGGGTCGTATTTCTAATGGTTAAGGGCAGCGATTTCTAAACTTGTGCCAGTTTAAACTGTTAGAAACTACTGAAAAAATCCCTCTGCTCCCTGGTTCTCATTCCAGCTCAAGGAACTAAAACAAAAATTAGAAAACTGGAAAGAGAATGGAGGAAAAATTATCGGTAGGAGGAAAGGGTTGAATACAATGAAGTCATTCAAGAATATAAAAAACAGATCATCTTGGAGATAAAGACCTTCAAGCTAAGAATTCTTCAAGAGAACTCCTGTCAGCAGATCATCTAGGAGAAAAACAAATATTTCTCTGATAAAATATCCTTCAAGCTAAGAATTCTTCAAGATAACTTTTTAAAACTTTTCAGATTCTCTCCGGCTCATCTCTTAATGATACCTTAGTCCCCTGTCAGCAGTTTTGTGATCAACTTGCAGACTTCTTCAAAAATAAGGTGGAGGAAATCTATGACAAACTAAATAATAAAGGCAGATACTCAGTTCTAGCCCTGGGATTAATTAGTTTAGTGCTCAGTAAAAATATTTTTGCTAAGTTCCCCCCGTTTACAGAGGAAAGAGTAGCTGAACTTATAGGTCTAACAAAATCGGGGGCTCCCTCTGATCCTTGCCCCCCAAAAACAGTTCCAGAGATTGTTGGGGTGATTTCTCCTCCCATGACTGTTCTCTTGAACGATATTTTAGAATCTGACCAGTTTCCATTGGAGAGGAAAAAGGCTTCCATATTGCCTCTATTGAAGAAACCCTCTCTAGATCCAACAGAGGTGAAGAACTATTGCCCTATTTCCTGGTTATTTTTTTCAGATAAGATTCTCAAAAAACATATGGATATTGCCTTGTCCAAATTCCTGGAGGAAACGGAAATCCTAGATTCAGCACAATTTGGTTTTAGGTCAAATCACAGTACAGAGTCTGCTTTGGTTGTTGCTGGAGATGAGTTGAGAAGTAGCTTAGATAACGGAGGGAAGGCAGCAATGATCCTGTTGGATCTATCGGCAGCCTTCGACACCGTTAACCATGCGGTCCGGTTGGGTCGATTGGTAGAGATTGGAATAGGAGGCTCAGCACTAGATTTGTTCTGCTCTTTTCGTTCACACAGAGAACAGTTGGTTGCCCTGGGGCAATTGGTTTCTAAGACCTTGACTTTGCCATGTGGGGTCCCTCAGAGCTCGTCACTGAGCCCTACGTTGGTTAACATTTATGTGGCCCCCTTGACAAGACTAATTCAAACTTTTGGATTTGCTCCAGTCGCATATGCAGATGACACACAGATTGTGGTATCTATCTCGGAGGATGTAGATGAAATGGCTTGTCACTTCAATGCCTGTACGGGAGCCACTGAACAACGGATGAGCGATAACAGTCTTTATGCTTAACTCGGCTAAGACTGAGGTTCTTCTGTTTGGCAAAGTTCCTCTATCCTGGGATCCATCTTGGTGGCCCCTGACCCTGGGCTCACCTCCCACTCCCATACCATCGGTATGGAATTTGGGTATATTCTTTGATTCTTCTCTGTCTTTAAACGCATAGATTAATAAACTCACTTCTTGTTCTTTTCTGTTGCGTAAGATTAGAAAAATTCTCAATTTCATCCCGTATGAACTCCGGAAGTCAGTGGTTATATCAAGGCTGGACTACTGTAATGCATTATATCTAGGCGTTCTCCAACACCCTCTGAAAAAACTTCAATGTTTACAGAATGCAGCAGCTCTACTTTTGAAGAAAATTCCTAAATTCATGCTGGTGTCTGATACATTACGAGAGTTGCATTGGCTCCCAGTGGAGACAAGAGTCAGGTTTAAGGCTCTGAGTTTGGCACATAAAACTCTCTATGGAGATGGTCCAGCATACCTGAAGAAAAATCTTACCTGGTATAGCACTACTCGAACTTTACGCTCGACCAACTCTAAGACTGTTAATGTTGGTAAATTCAAAAGGAAGACTTGGGGAGGTAAGAGTTTTGTGTATTGTACTTCTCATCACTGGAATAACCTCCCTGACCATCTAAGAGGTCAATCTAATCTACGTAGCTTTAGGAAACAGCTTAAAACCTGGCTATTCTCCAGCCAAAGTAGTTAGATGTAACAGCAAGTCCTGTTGGTGCGTTCCTTACTCAGTGATGTAGTTATTAGCACCACGACGCCAATGGCAATCGCACGCTTTACAAGCAAATCAATTTGAATAATAGGTCAACAAATACTCAACAGACTGTACATACAATGCGTACGAGCCACTGTGTCTGGCCAGCATCACACTCTTAAGCACAACAGAAAATAGAGGCCATGTTTCACATCTTCAGAAAACAAAGCTCCAAGACCTTCTTCGCTGCTGCTGGGACGGCAGTTCTATTTCATCTTCCAAGTGCCGTTCAGTTTTCATACATACTAAAAAAAATGTTTTGTTACCAAGGCTCGAGCTCTAAGACATATGTCCTAGATGTTAATATTCAAGCTCTATCCATTATGACATTAAAACACCTTCTATGTACACAACCTCAAAGCTGCAGTATGCAGTAGTTGGCACTATAACATTTTTAGATCCTGCGGATGAAGGGATGTCATGCTTTCATGATCAACCAATGTGAGATGAGAGTGGTATCCCACCGCCATAGGACAAGGCGCCCCCCCCGGGTTCACAGTGCCATCAGACCCTATAGACCATGGCACGCACTGCTGAATGTTGCAAGCGTTTCCATGCAATATTAATTCAATATTCACATGTATCACATGACTTGAGATCTCAGATTACCTCCTTACTCCAAAACTTATTTTTTACTAATTACATAATTTCATGATTTCAATATACATTTTGGTAGTCATGTTGATAGATGTTCGTTGTTCTGTGTGTAAGGGAAGAGGTTGATGTACTGTCTTGGACTGTGAGTGTCTGCACTTCATGTGTCTGAAGGAACGTTGACTGAGAGAACGCTATGCTGCTTGCACTGTTGTGTGTACCAAATAGTCGCTTATGTTTATTTACAGTCCGTGGAGGGCAGTGCTCCGGAAGGATGGTATGTTTATGATACTGCACCTAGATGCCCATCAGCTGAAAAATGCACTATTCTACACTATATTGCCTCATGGATCAGTTCTATAAAGACTTCAATCACTACCTTCAACAGTTTATATAAACATTGACGCTTCCTCATCCAGTCACATTCCTGGTGCAGTTACTCCCAGTGACAGTGCTCTCGCGCCTTCAGTCTTGTGACGCTACTTTATTTCACAAGAGCTCATTCTTCCCCAGGAAGAGACGGGCAGTGTGTATGTTTTTTTTAAAGGGTTTGCTTGTGTTGGGTTCTAAATATCACCTAATTACATTGTATATTGGGCGCACTGATACTGGTCTTTGTTGTTATGTGTAAGTTGCGCGTGTCACTCTTCCACAACACCGCATGGTTCTGAGGAAGGCACACGCTGTGTTATCTAATGTGTAAAATAACACTTCAGTGTGGGTGTGTAAACACACACACAAAACACTGCTTCATTCTGAACAACATTATCTTATATCCAAAGCACGTTTACAGTCACTCTGAGATGCGAAGAGTCGAGGGGCTTCATTTGAGTTTGTTGGAGCCGAGCACAGCTCTTCACACCCGCAGCTACTGCAAGTCACTTAGAGGGGGGAGAACCACTAGATTTCCAACTGCGATGATGTTGTATATTTCTTGTTATGCTTAAATTACTGATATTTAAAACAGTGCACTTTATGTGACGCTGTCTGTCTAGTTAATACTTAAGAGTGCTGCACAAAATGTGACAGGAGGATTTCTTATGGTAAGTGCTGCAGATATTTGTTGCTGTGCTGCTGTGAATACTTTTTATTGTGTTCAGTGCTCCTATGTTTTAACAGAGCTTGGAAAACGTACAGTACAAGCCTCGGCACATACTCGCAATGGTGTACATCAATGTGCAAGATCTTAGCTGCCTGAAGCATTATGCCTGGGTGTGTGCGTCCTTGTACAGCCATTGTTGACTCGGAGAGAGTGCACTAGGAATAAGTGAACTATAGACCCGTCCCTATATTATTATTGGAGTGTGAAATGCAAGATCACTCGGCAAACTATAACTCTCACATCGAGCACTGTGAGTTTTATATGGTCAATGTTTACTGTAACATGCAATGCCTATAGTTACAAACAAAAGTGCATGTGTTACGAGTGGCTGTGCTTCCACTCAGCAGTGCCTGTGTTTGCAATCAGCAGCGCCTGTGTTTGCAATCAGCAGCGCTTGTGTTTGCAATCAGCAGCGCCTGTGTTTGCAATCAGCAGTGCCTGTGGTTGCAATCAGCAGTGCCTGTGTTTGCAATCAGCATTAGCAGTACTAGAGTCAGGAGTGCCTGTGCTTGGAATCTGGAGTGCCTGTATCTGGAGTCAGCAGTGGCATTTATCTGCTCATTACAGATACCGTGACTCCGAGCGCAGGCACTACTGACTCCAGGCACAGCGTGATCAATAAATGAGTCAGAAGGGTCTGTGTTTAGAGTCACAAATAGAAGTACTGGAGTCAGGAGTGCCTGTGATCGGAGTTAGGATTATCTGTAATTGATTAGTGACAGTGCCTGGATAGAGTATTATCTGTAACTGAGATATAAGTGGTTGTGACTGAAGTCAGATGGGCTTGAGTTTTAAATCCGCGGTCCTTGTGTTTGGAATCAGAGTGCCTGTGCTTGGAGTCAGGAGCGCCTCAGCTTGAAGTCAACAGTGCCAGTGTTTTGTATCAGAGGTGTATGTGCACAGAATCATCAGTGCCTGAGCTTGACATTACATGTGCCTATGTTTCGAGGCACCAATACCTGTGACTCAGAAGTCATCAGTGTCTGTGCGTAGTCAGACATACGTGTGATTGGAGAAAGGAGTGCCTGTTTGGAAAAAAGGAATGTCTGTGTTTGAATGAGATCACAGGTTACTGTGCGTACAATCAGCAGTGCCTGTGTTTTGAATCAGCAGTGCCTTTGCTTGAAGTCAATAGTGCCTTTCCTTGGAGTCCCCGTTATCTGTAATTGAGTAAGGAGTAGTCAGCAGTGCCTGATTCTGAATCAGATGTGCCTGTGTTTTGAATCGTAAATGCTGGTGGTTGGAAACTGCAGTGCCTTTGTGTTGAATGAGGGGTGCCTAAGCTCGGAGTCAGGGTTATCTGTTAATGAGTCATCAGTGCGTCTTCTTGAAGTGAGCAGTTTTTGTGCTCGGAGTCGGGAGTGCTGGTGCTTTCAGTTAGAATTAGCGTTGATTGAGTCAGGAGTGTTTTTGTTCGGAGTGAGAAATACCTGCGTTTTGAGTTATAAGTCCCTCTCCTGAGAAACATGACAGTCTGAGCTTGGAGTCAGCAGCACCTGCGGTTTGAGTCAGGAGTTCCTGTATTTCAAGTCAGCAGTGACTATGTTTTCAATCATTGGTGCCTTTGTTTGGCGTCAGGAGTGTCTGAACTCGTCAGTGCCTGGTATTGGGATCAGCAGTGCCTATTTTGACTCAGCAGTGCCCGTCTTTCATAAAATTGCTTCTGCCTAGGGTAAGCAGTGCCTGTCTCTTGAATCAAAAGTACTTGTGTTTTAAATCAGCAGTGTGCTTCGAAGCAGCAGTGTCTGTAGTAGGCGCCAGGGTTATCTGTAATTGAGTGAGAAGAGCATGTGCTTGGAGTCAACAGTGCATGATAGTGAGATCAAGATTATCAACATTAGTGTCAGTAATGCCTACATTTGGAGCCAGCAGTGCCTTTTCCAGGAGTCAGCCGTGTCTATGCTTGGAGTTAGCAGTGTCTCTGCTTAGGGTCAGAGTTATTTGAAATTGAGTCAGCAGTGTCTGTGATTGGACCAGTAATGCCTGTTTTTTTATCAGCAGTGCCTTTGCTGGAGTCAGAACCTGTCTGTGCCTGGAGGCTACCGTTCCTTAAAGGAAGTGACCCGATTAGGGTCACTCGGGGCACTCGCGACCACCTCTCAGCCTTTCTCACAAATGAAGAGTCGGTCAGACAGTAGAGAATACAAACCAAAGATATTTTATTAAAGTACACTCGAGTGGAGTCCGGTCTGACCAGCCTCCTTGGATTGCTGCAGAGGGACTGGCTTCAGCAAGCATGAAGATACATTAAGTACAATTCAAACCAATGAAGTAGGATAAGTTTCAACTCTAAGGTTGGGTACATGCTATCTATAAATGAAGGTCGTCCTGCCCATGCCCGTATCTGGGCTGGTGGGAGAAGGCCTCTATCTAGTGGGAAAGGTATGTGCTAACGAGGACAATGTACTCAGTGAGAGACAGTGTTAAGAAAAAAACGAATGGAGACATTTCTCGGCAAGCCAGGGTTAGTTTCAATCGCAGTTCAAAATGGCGGCTCAATTTAAAATGGTGCCGCAAATGCTAACTTTACATAGAGTAATATGCAAGCGAAATGAATGCATGACATTTACATTTCAACATTCCTGTGATTTAAGGCTGAAGTGCCTGTACTTGGGTTTGGAGTCAGTATTAGTTAAGTGACCAGTGCCTATGTTCTGAATCAGCAGTGCCAGTGCATGGAGTCAGCATTAGTAATATGTAGTCGGCAGTGCCAGTGCATTGAGTCAGCATTAGCAATATGTAGTCAGCAGTGCCAGTGCATGGAGTCAGCATTGGCAGTGTGTAGTCAGCGGTGCCTCTGCCTGTAGTCAGGAGCCCCTGGGCTTGGAGTCATCATCATCTGTAATAAGCCCGGGGTGATTGTGATTGAAGTCACGATTATCTTTAATTAAGGCAGCAGTGCCTGTACTGGAGCAAGCAATGCCTATGTTTGGAATAAGGATTACCCATAATTCAGTTAGCAGTGCCTGTGCCTGGAGTGAGTATTACGTGTACCCGATTCATCAGTGCCTGTGCTTTGAGAAATAACTATTTATAATTGAGAGACCAGTGAATGTGAATTTTTTTTTTTATAATTGAGTGAGCAGTGAATGTGATTGAGTCACCAATTCCCGTGTTTGGAGTCAGCGCTGCTTTGTTTGAAGTCAGCGTGCCTGGAAGCAAGAGTTGCTGTTACAGGAGGCAGTTGTTCAAGTGTTTTGAATCAGCAGTATTTGTGTTTTGAATCAGCAGTGCCTGTTTCTTGGACAGGATCTGTGGCTGGAATCAGGATTGTGTGCGCTGGAATCAGAGGTGCTTGGAGTGAGGGATGGCTTGCTTGAAGTCAGCAGTGCCTCCGCTTGGATTGAGGACGGCTTTTGATTGGGGTTTGCGTTATCTGTGATTGAGTGAGCAGTGCCTGTTTGTGGAATATGAACAGACATGCTTAGTGCTCAGTAGAGCCTGCGCTTGGAGTCAGTGTTAGCTGCAATGGAGTCTACAGTGCATGTGCATTGAATCAGCAGTATTTGTGTTTTGAATCAGCAGTGCCTGTTTCTTGGACAGGATCTGTGGCTGGAATCAGGATTGTGTGCGCTGGAATCAGAGGTGCTTGGAGTGAGGGATGGCTTGCTTGAAGTCAGCAGTGCCTCCGCTTGGATTGAGGACGGCTTTTGATTGGGGTTTGCGTTATCTGTGATTGAGTGAGCAGTGCCTGTTTGTAGAATATGAACAGACATGCTTAGTGCTCAGTAGAGCCTGCGCTTGGAGTCAGTGTTAGCTGCAATGGAGTCTACAGTGCATGTGCATTGAATCAGCAGTATTTGTGTTTTTCATAAGCAGTGCCCGTGAATAGAATCAGCAGTGCCTGTACTGATTCAGCAGTGCCTGTCATGAGTCAGCAGTTTCTGTACTTTGACTAAAACATGCTTGGGGTTAGCAGTGTCTGTGTTTAGAGTCAGGAGTGCCTGCGATAGGAGTCTGTAGTACCTGTGCCTGGAGCAAAGGTCAGCTGTAACTGAGTGAGCAGTGCCTGTTCATGGATTAAGCTGGTGCTGTGTTTTCATCAATAGTGATCGTACCCCTGGGCTTGGAGTCAACATTATCTGTAATGAGTCTGGAGTGGTTGTGTTTGGAGTCAGCAGTGCCTATGATTGGAATCAGAATTACCTGTAACTCAGTTAGCAGCGCCTGAGCCTGGAGTGAGCATTAAGTGTACTGGAGTCATGAGTGTGTGTATATGGAGTAAAGATAATGTATTTATAATTTAGTGAGTAGTGCCTGTGCCTGGAGTCAGCAGTGCCTGTGTTTGGAGTCAATGTTGGCAATAATGGAGTCAGCAGTATGTGTGTTTTGCATCAGCAGTGCCTGTGCTTGAAGTCAGCAATGCCTGTAGTGCTCATGCTGGGAGACTGGAGTGCCTGTGACTGGAGTTACCAGTTCCTGCGTTTGGAAAGAGATTATCTATAATTGAGTGAGCAGTGCCTGTTTGTCGATTAAGGAGTGACGGTATTTCACATCAGTAGTGCCCATGTTTAGCAATGCCTGTATTTGCAGTCAGTATTATTTGTCTTGAGTGACTGTTCTTGGAGGGAGCAGTGCCTGTGATTTGAAAGAGAAGTGGCTGAGCTTGCCGTCAAGTGCCATTGCGTTAAGTCAGTAGTGCCTGTGTTTTGAGTTAGCAGTGCCTGTATTTGGAGTCAGGGTTATCTGTAACTGAGGCAGCAGTGCCTGTGCTGGGGAGTCAGTACTAGATGCACTGGAGACAGTGGTGTTCTGTGCTTGGTGTAAGAATTATCTATAACTGAGTGAGCAGTGCCTGTTCTTGGAGTCAGGACTGCCTATGACTTGAGGCTTATCTGAAATTGAGTCACTAGTGCCTGTGTTTGGAGTGAACAGTGCTTGTAATTTGATTCAACAGTGCCTGTGGTTGAGGCCAGTAGTGCCTGTAGCAGCAGTGCCTATTTTGAATGAGTAGTGCCTGTAAGTGGAGACAGTAGTTCCTGTTTTGAAGCAGATGTATTTGTTTCTTGCATCAGCAGTGCCTGATTGGAGTCAGCATTAGCAGTATTGTAGCCAGCAATGCCTGTGGAATGACTGTGCTTGGAGTTTGGGTTACCTGTAATTAAGTGAACAGTGCCTGTTTGTGAAGAAAGCTGTGACAGTATTTGACATCAGTAGAACATGTGCTTGGAGTCAGTAGTGCCTGTGATTGGAGCTTGAAGTATGAGCAGTGCTTGTGTGCAAAGTAAGCAGTGACAGTCTTTTACATCAGTAGTCTATGTGTTTGGAGTCAGCAGTGCTTGTTCTTGGAGTCCACGATAGCTGCTGTAATGGAGTCAGAAGTGCCAGTGACTGGAATCAGCAGTGCCCACTTTGTATCAGAAGTAATTGAGTTTTGGATCAGCAGAGCCTGTGCTTGGAGCTAGCAGTGCCTGTGCTTGGAGCTAGAAGTGCCTGTGCCTGGAGTCAGGTGTATCTGTGCTTGGGTTCAGAAGTGCGTGGAGTTAGCAGTGCATATGGTTGGAGTCGTGAGTGCCTGTGAGAGGAGTCTGTTATTCCTGTGCCCGGAGTTAGGGTTATCTGTATTCGAGTGAGCAGTGCCAGTTATTGGAGTATGTAGTGACAGTAGTGTCCATGTTTAGGTAGCAGTGCCTGTATTTGAAGTTAGGGTTATCTGTAACTGAGCCAGCAGTGCCTGTGACTAGAACCAGGAGTGCCTGTGATTGGAGTCAGTTTAAAATGGAGCCGCCTGTGTCGGGAACGAGCAGTGCCTGTGTTTGCAGTGCATGCATTTAGAGTCAGGTGTGCTTGTGGAGTCAGTGCTGAATGTTAAATAAATGACAAATGAGGAACAGAAGGGGTTAAATCTGAGCTGGGAGATGGAATGTCACTGCCTCTCCACCAGTGAGCTGGTGCCCCTCCCCACACAAGGCACAGATCCTCCCCCACATGAGACTCATGGACATAGCCCATTCCTTATGACCCACTAGCAGGATGGAGTCACAGTCCCTTTACCACAGGAGTCCAGCAAGGGGTGCCCCTCCCCCAGGGCCCTCTAGGGGTGAGGGAGGGGAGCATGAATGCAATGTTAAGGGGAAGGGGGGGGGGCTGCAGCTCCTACACCAGCCTCAGCTCTGCAGGTGGGGGCTGCAGCTCCTACTCTAGCCTCAGCTCTGCTCCTGGGGGCTGCAGCTCCTACACCAGTATCAGCCTTGCTCCTGGGGGGGAGCTCCTACACCAGCCTCAGTTCTGTTCCTGGGGGCTTCAGCTCCTACACCAACCTCAGCTCTGCTCCTGGGGGGCTGCAGATCCTACACCACCCTCAGCTCTGCTCCTGGGAGGAGGTTGCAGCTCCTACACCAGCCTCAGCTCTGCTCCGGGGGGGGGGGGCTCCAGTTCCTACACCAGCCTCATCTCTGCTGTTACCCCAAGGAAGCAAAACCCTCTGTCTTGGAGACAGAAGATCGGGAAGAGCCTGTGAGTGAAGGGGGCCCGGGGGAAAGTGTAGAGAAGCTCCATGGAGTCTGCATTGTACAGGGACAGACGCCCCCCCTCGTAGTCCAGATACACCCCCAGCTATAGGGGATGCTCACGAGGGGACAGAGGGGTCTGAGGGGAGGTGAGAGCCCAATATTGACCACCCAACCCCATCTCCACAGCCCAGACTCCCCCCTCAGTTGACCATGTGATCCGTCCCTTCCTCTCCACAGACTCTGCTGCGACACCCACAGTCCATTCTCCCCCCTCCTGCAGCAGCTGCACCTCCCAGTAATGTCTGCCGGAGGTGAACCCCTCGCTCCCCAGCACACAGTGAGAGGAGGTGAATCTCTTGGGAGTGTCCGGCAGGTGCTGCCATGTGTCTGTCCATTTCACACGTCTCCCCCCCTCAGACAGGAGGAGCTCAGGATGCGGTGTGTCTGGATCCAGAGTCACCATCCCTGCAGAGAAGAGATTCAGAATTAGAGATTTAAGATGCAGTACAGAGGACCAATCGCAAAGAACCACACTGTACTTTACACTGCACTAGACTGCACCTACCCGAAAGGAGCGCACTGTACGGTACAATATACTGCACTATACAGCACCTACGCGGAAGGAGCGCAATGTACTGTACAATATACTGCACTATAAGGCACCTAGCTGGAAGGAGCACATTGTACTGTATACTGCACTAGACAGCACCTACGTGGAAGAAGCACACTGTACTGTACAATACACTGCACTAGGCAGCACATACCTGGAAGGAACGCACTGTACTTTACTGCACTAGACAGTACCTACCTTATAGAAGCCCACTGTACTGCACTATACAATAGATTGCACTATACCACGCCTACCTGGAAGGAGCGCACTGTACTGCACTTTTCTACACTACATTAGCAGCACCTATCTGGAAGGAGCACATTGCAGTGTAATGTAAACTGAACTAAACAGCATATATCTGGAAGCACTGCACTGTATAATATACTGCATTACATAGCACCTACCTGGAAAGAGCACAGTGTACTGTACACTGCACTATACAGGACCTATCACAAAGAACCACAATGTACTTCACACTGCAATACTCAGCACATATCTGAAAGGAGCACACTGAACTGTCAATATACCACACTATACAGCACCTACTTGGAAGAAACACACTGCACTATACAATACACTGCACTATACCACACCTACCTCGAAAGAGCACATTGTTCGGTACTGCACTAGACAGCACCTATCGGGATAGAGCATACTTTTGTAATGTACACTGCACTAGAAAGTTCCCATCTGGAAGGAGCACACTGTACTGTACTATACAGCACCTATCTGGAAGGTGTGCACTGTACTGTACTACACAGAACGTATCTGGAAGGTGTGCACTGTACAGTGCACGGCACTAGACAGCTGCTATCTCACAGGACCACACTATAGTTTACACTGCACAAGACAGTACCTATCGGAAAGGGGCTCACCTTACTGTACAACAGACTGCACTGTACAGCAACTACATGAAAAGAGTGCACTGTACTGGACTGCACTAGAAGCACATATCTGAAAGAAGCAAACTTCTGTGTAGTGTACACTGCACAAGAAAGTACTTATCAGTAAGGAGCGCTCTGTACAGTACATCTTGCTAGACATCAGCAATCGGGAAGGTGTGCGCTGTACTGAACACAGCACTAGACAGCACCTACCTGGAGGAGCAGAGATGTGCTTTATACACAGTTCTGTTATAAAAGGAGCAGCACACCCACGAGGTGCTATATATGGAACATGAGGTGGATGGGGCCAAGCCAAAACAGAAACCCGTCAGTACACTGCCGTACAGAATACAATGCAGCGAGTGCCGTGTGCTTGAGAGCCCACTGTACTAAACAGAACACTGTGCTAGAGAGCCCGCTGTACTAAACACTGCGCTACAGCACCCACTGTCCTAGGTGATAGACTGCACTACACAGCTCACTGTACTACAGAGGACTCTGCAAACAGTACACTATACTAAATGGGAGAGTGCACTACACAACTCACTGTACTGTACGCCACGTTGCTACCAGTACAGTGTGCTAGGCATCCACTGTACTAGACACAACCCTGCAACAAATAGTAGACTGCACTAAAAAACCTCACTGTACTACCTAACAGACTGTAAACAGTACACTGCACCAGATCGTGGACTGTACTGAAAATGGAAATTGAACTAGAGAACACTCTGTAGACAGTACACACTGTACTAGACATACTGCACCAGATGGTAGACTGCACTAAAAAGATAATTGTACTGCACAGAACACTGCTGGACAGACAGACCACTGTGCTAAACACTCCACTAGAGCATCCCCTGTGCCAAGAGGACACTGTACTAGATGGTGCACTGCACTAGACAGCACAATATACTACAGAGCACACTGCAGAGAGGACACAGCTCTAAAGAATCCACTGCCCTAGAAGGTGCACTGCACTAGACAACACAATATACTACAGAGCACACTGCAGAGAGTACACGGTTCTAAAGCACCCGGTTCTAAAGCACCCGCTGTCCTAGATGGTGCACTGCACTAGACAGCACAATAATCTACAGAGCACATTGCAGAGAGTACACGGTTCTAAAGCACCCACTGTCCTAGATGGTGCACTGCACTAGACAGCACATTATACTACAGAGCACACTGCAGGGTGACACGGCTCTAAAGCACCCACGTTCCTAGAGAGCAGACAGCACTAGATAGCACAATATACTGCAGAGTACACTGCAGAGAGTACAATGTTCAACAGTACCCACTGCCCTAGATGGTGCACTGCACCAGACAGCACAATATACTACAGAGCACACTGCAGGGGTACTGCAGCTCTAAAGCACCCACCGGACTAGAGGGCAGACTGCACTAGACAGCACAACATACTACAGAGTACACTGCAGAGAATACACGGTTCAATAGCACCCACTGTCCTAGATGGAAGACTGCACTAGACAGCACGCTGTACTACAGAGCACACTGCAGAGAGTCCATGGCTCTAAAGCACCCACTGTCCTAGATGGTAGACTGCAAGGGACAGCACAATATGCTACAGAGCACACTGTAGAGAGTACATGGCTTTAAAGCACCCACTGTCCTAGATAGTAGACTGCACTAGACAGCACAATATACTGCAGAGCACAATGCAGAGAGTATACAGCTCTAAAGCACCCACTGTCCTAGATGGGAGAGTACACTAGACAGCACAATATACTATGGAGGACATTGGAGAGAGTACACGGTTCTAAAACACTCACTGTCCTAGATGGGGGACTGCACTAGACAGCACAATATACTACAGAGCACACTGCAGAGAGTACACAGCTCTAAAGCACACACTGTCCTAGATGGGAGACTACACTAGACAGCACAATATACTACAGAACACACTGCAGAGAGAACACGTTTCTAAAGCACCCACTGTCCTAGATGGTAGACTACACTAGACAGCTCGCTGTACTACAGAGCACACCACAGACAGTGCACTGTGCTAGCGTACCCCCACTGTCCTAGACAGAACACTGCTTGAGAGACCACTGTACTACACACTGTGATAGATACTCACAGTACTAAACTGCACACTGCCCTAGGCCACTTTTTGCACTAGATGATACTCAGTAATACATGGTACACCGCAGTATACAGCGCAATGCACACTGCACTAGACAGTACAATCTATTAAATGGAGCACAGCTCTAGACAGCACATCACAAAAGACCACTGTACTTGGTGTTAAGCTGCACAATAAATCATAAAGATAAAGAAAGCACACTGTACAATACGACACACAGCACATCGTTGTATAATTTAGTAGAGGGAACACTGTGCAAAGCTGCACTCTGCTCTAGATAACACACAATGTTAGGCAGCACACTGCACTACATGGTATGCTGCACTTGACATTACAGTGCAGTAGAGCGCACACAGTCCTAGATGCACACTGCACTATTAAGCATACTATACTAGACCACACACTCCATTCAACTGAACCCTAAAATAGTGTAATGTACCAGACAGTAAACTGCACCAATTAGCACACTGCATGAGACTGCCCACTGCAATGGGCAGCCCAAAGTGCTACAAAATACACTATACACTGCACTAGACCTAATACGTTATTAGACAGCACACTGCACAAGAAAATACACTGTACTAGACAGCACATAGTTCTAGGTAGCATAAAGCACTAGAGAGCACAGCACAATAGACAATACACTGTTTCACAAAACACTGCACCAGACAGCACACTGTGTCATACTGTATTAGATGACGCATTGCTCTAGAGAGCACACTGCACTACACACTACACAGTACACTATACTACACTGACCACAGTGCTGCACTAGACAGTACACAGTGCTAGGGAGCTCACTGCACCAGATGACACACAGTAATAGACGGTATGCTATATTAGAAAGCCCACTGCATTAGACAGCTCACTCTGCTAGTGGATTCATTGTATTAGACAGAAATGTGCACTATGCAGTGCACTGTACAAGGTGTCACACTCTGTTGAACGGTACGATGCAGGAGACATCACATTGCCCTAGAGGGCACACTGTACAAGACAGTACAACTAGCAAGGGCGCTGTGCTATGTGGAACACTGTACAAGACAGTACAGTACACAAGACAGCATTAACAAGAACCTTGCACTGTATAGCACACTGCCCTAGACGGCACACTGTACATGACAGTACAGTGAGCATGAGAGCACTAGCAAAACACTGCACTGTATGGAACACTGCACTAGAGAGCGCACTGTACAAGACAGTGCAGTGTTATGTTTCATACTGATGGAGCAAGGACTCGTGGAAAAGAGATTTGCTCAGAAGCAATCCACTCGTTTAACCCACTAACAAGTTATTAATACAGTGTTGTGAAAACAAATACGCACCACATGAACACTCGGGTTAGTGAAGCTTGCCTATGAATATATTAACACGGATAACATTGAGGAAGGACTAATATTGCTTTAAACGGGAAGTCTGTTTTGCGCATGCGTCAACTACATCTACGTAGGATGACGAACTAACGCTTGGAGGGAAATTCTGGCGCATGAGCAGAAGCTTTAAAAATGGAGTCTTGCAGACTCACGTGCATGGCACCTGCTAAGCTGAAATAAAAACAAGCTGTTTTACTAATGCTAATGCGGGGAAAAGTATTAATAAATAAAATGGGATAGAGTAGAGATGGGTGGTATACAGTGCAACCACTTTATTTGAGAAACTAATATTTGTTTTCTGACTTTTATCATTAGTGCGTATTTGGGCCTTTCTCGCATAACAGAATGAGCTGAGTGACGCGAAGACCGCGCATGCCCACTTAGTGAATCCATGAAGGTCATGACAAAGCAGTTGAAAGGGAGCCAAGATCGAGTGCTACAACGTGGGAACAGAATGATGTAGAGTTCAACCATGAAGAATTCTATTCATATTAAAGTTATAATTGTATCGACATAGTTACATTTAGTACATGGGAATAAAGTTTATGAATAAAAAGTAAGGGGTTGGGTTACGAACAATGGTTTAACTGAATCTTGTGACATGTAAGCATGGTGTGATGAAGACCCCCCTTTGCCTGACTGTTAGAAATGGGGGTCTCTAGTTGGCAATGGCTGGCCACTGTCCAAGTAGGGACCCTTCTTCCTAAGTCAGAGTGAGAGGGCTACACCCTTTGATAACCTCTGCTCCACCCTGTGGTAACGTAGCACGAGCAGTTAGGCTTATCTCAGAGGCAGTGTGTGAAGCATTTATGACCATACACAGTAACACAGTGAGGAACACTACAAAGGGACACCACACAAGTAGTTATCAAAAATAAGTATCTTTATATATAGACTTAACACAAGACCAATAACGATAAGAAGCCACAATACTGTCAAATAGGATTACTCTTGGAATGCTGCAAAAAGTAGTTCAAGTGCGCAAAGCGGAGTTCAGTTCAAAGCAGTGGTCTCTGCGACCCTTTTACTTACAAAGTACCTGGATTTCGTAGCAAAACCAACAAATTGTCGCAAAGAAGCTGTAGCGATGATCTTTCTGCACGCGAGGCCGGCGATGCGAGAAATCCTTGCCACGAGGGAGGATGATGCGCCGATCTGCTGATGC
Organism: Calotriton arnoldi; assembly: GCA_963921515.1. Taxonomy (NCBI): domain Eukaryota; kingdom Metazoa; phylum Chordata; class Amphibia; order Caudata; family Salamandridae; genus Calotriton; species Calotriton arnoldi. Next base: position 434,101 of record CAWUFW010008328.1, on the reverse strand, counting down.
GTGCGGAGACGATGCGACAAACTTCTGCAAGCTAGGCCGTTGATGCGATGACGCCATGCCGCGAGGGAGGAGACGATGCGACGATCCTGTTGCGTGTGCGATCAGGTTGCGATGCGAAGAAATGGCGCTCCGCGAGGGAGCGACGATCCTGATGTGATGCGATGAAAATGGCGGACGCCCAGCGTCCGCGCTGTGATGTCGTGAAGCGATGATCTCTTGGAGTTAGCGAGCACTTGGAAGCCCGCAAACGTGCGATGCGAGGCTCTTTGGAGTTAGCGAGCACTTGGCGGCCCGCAAACGTGCGATGAGTCGATCTTTGGTTGCGAGCACTCAGCGGCAGCAGCGCAATGATTTTCCGGGCGCTTTCGGCTGCGGCGGCTCGCAAACGTGCGTTAGCGACGATTTCAGCACTCTCTTCTCTGTAGTAGAACTAGAGGCCCTGGAACTCACAGGAGCCTCACCTGCAGATAGAAATCCTCGCTGGGAGGAATCAGGAGGCTGGTGGTGAAGTCTGATATGCCTGAGTCTTCAACAGGAGGCTAGCTCTCTCCTAGCCCTCGGGTGATTGCTTTAGCAAGATTAATAAAAGTTTTCTCAAAGTCCTTTTCCCTCTTCTTCCAAGTCCAATGGTAACCACTGCAGGCCAATCCAAGAAACAGTACACAAGCACAAGGATAGTCACCTCCTGCAGATTCCTTCAGTTACACGGACAGAAGTTCGTCTTGATGTCCAGGAGCAATACACTCTGTAGGGGTTTCAGCACAGATATTTATACCCCAAAAGTCTTTGTTCTCAAAAGCTACAAGTCACTGAGCCTAGCCAGAACCAGTTCTGCTCAGTCCTGGAGCACTTTGTTTACCAGGCTGCATCCTTCCTTTCAGGAAGAGGGGGTCTGCTATCAGACGCACAGTAGGAGGTGGAGCCATCATTCACCTTGCCAGGCACAGCCCTATTCAAGTCAAGGAGCTACCCCTCCCCATACTCCAAACGCAGATCTCTCTATTCAACCCAGGTCTGGCTCAGCCTGCCCTGAGCCTCCAAAACCAGACAGCCAATACACATAACAGCAGAGCACACTGGAAGGCTTAGGCAAGAAAATACCTACTTTCTAAAAGTGGTATTTTCAAACACAGAATATAAAAATAAACTTTACTAAAAGATGCATTTTAATATTCTGAGCTCAGGCATACTAAATTCGTTTTTCTACCATGTTCCTGTGGTCAGTTAGGACTATAGGATGTAATAGCCACACTGCCCATCCTGGCCTATGGGGAACAGGTAGCCTTACAGTAGTGAAAAACGAAATTGGGTGTAATTCACTACCAGGACATGCTATACACACCAAGGCATGTCCTACCTTACACATACAAAGCACCCTGCCATAGGGGTGACTTACATGATGCCAAGGGAAGGTTCAGGGGCTGGGAAGTGGGTGCACTTCACAGCCAAGATGGCAGTTCTGGACTGCACACAGACTCTGCAGTGGCAGGTCTGAGACACACTTTACAATCTGCTTCTGTGGGTGGCGCAAACCAGCGCTGCAGGCCCACCAGCAGCATTCGGTTTACCAGCCCTGGGCACCCACAGGCCACGCTACTAGGGACTAACAGGTAAACCAAAGAAGCCAATCAGGAATATACCAATTCACATGTCATATTTACACAGGGAGCACCCGCGCTGTGGCACTGAAGGGCAGTGGCACAGCGCCCAGAGCATCTAACACCAGCAAAACGGAGGAGACAACAGCGAAAAATGGAAGGGAGACCCACGCCAATGGTGCCAGGTCTAACACTGACCAATCAAATTCCGTATTATCCTGATATTGAAACATTAATGGGTGGAACATGCAGAACAAAAGGTATAATTAAGACAGCTTTAGTTAGTTAGAGAGAGGATGAGACGATGAGACGCTGACAGTTCGGGAGGACGAGATGCTGAGATGATGCTGAGATGCTGGTGATGCTGATAGAGAGCTGAAGAATCGCAGAGCTGGGTGGAGGGAGCTGATTCCAGAACCTGAAGCAGAACTTTCTATCCCAATTTAATTGGGTTAGATCAGAAGATTGCGGAAGAATCTCGAGGAGGAAGAGAGTGTCAGAGAGGGGTGCGGCGCAACCGTCGGTATTCTAGAGAGGTCGACTATCCTGTCCTGATTCCTGTCCTGAAGTCTTTGGGGCATATTATCAAGAACGGCGTTAAAATTATCGCCGCTTTAGCGGCAGAAAACTGCCGCTAAAGCGGCGATAATGGGCTTGATAATATGCCCTTGAGAATTCCAATAGAAGCCCATGTTGACACCAGAACATGGGCTTCTATTGGAATTCTCAAGGGCATATTATCAAGCCCATTATCGCCGCTTTAGCGGCAGTTTTCTGCCGCTAAAGCGGCCATAATTTTAACGCCGTTTCTTGATAATATGCCCCCAAGTCTCCTGTTCTATCTCAGGGGACCCTTACCAGCCCTTTGGCCAGGGGGTTGGTCTTCCACACCATCCTTGGTAAATATAATTTCTCGTTATTTGCAAATGTTCTTTTCTCTCTGTCCTCTCCCTTTCTGAGCATTGATTATTGTATGAGTCCAAGGCGAATTGCACGTTGTTCATTAATTGAATTTTCTCTCCTATGAATGTTGGTGACTGCACTGTAATTTTGAGGTGTTTCACATGCGTTCAATTTAGATAAAGATTTAAAACTTTCCTGAGTCTGTGGTTTATTTTATCACATTTAAAGTATAAGTAAGTTAGTTTTATGCATTTATCACCATCAACTAGTTCAACTAATGGTCCATCGACCAGAGGAAAGAACTTTTTGATCCGTGAAGGGTTAGTTAAAGGTGAACAGTAGTATTAAATAACTAATCCTAAATATTGTGAAAATTACAAACTTGACACCAGCGGTTTTATGCACTGTGAGTTTATGGGCCCAGGTGAGTATATGGTAGTGGAGTATCTGTTGTTGTTGAACCGCTGGATCAGTTTTCTGGTAGCAGAGCTATGGTTATTATTGACTAGTTTGGTGATGAATCTTGATTATTAATTATTGATTTATGTTTAACAAAAGAGTTAGTGTCTTGTTTAATGTCGTCTAGAAGCACAGGTACAGAGGATACCTGGGCATCCCGGGAATTTGAATAGCGGGTGGTGACAGAAGCCATACTGCAGGAGGTTACTCGTCTGTTGTCATAATACTGAGAAGCTACGGAGGGCTGGCAGTGTTATACTAGGGACTATATCGTGTAAAAGTAGAGTGCGAGTGTTAGCAGAGTTTTCGCAGGTGAAACTTTGGTCTTATTTCCCAAAAGGGGTATCACTGGAGTAGTAACAGGTTCTCCCGAGCTTGAATGAAGGGTAAACAGGGGTTTTACTCACAGCGGAAAAGGAGTAATTCTGAAACTCAAGAGTAAGTCGAAATCTATTCTTTGTTTAGTGGAACAGACAGAGTAGTGATGTTTTTATGTTATTAACGGAATTTAGTAAGAAAAGTTTAAAGAAAAGCTATCGTATTACCTTGTGAAGGGAGGGTCAGTCGCAGGAGTTATACTGACGTCGCAAAAAGCAGCGCTGGGATTGGTTGAAACAGCGGGAGTGAGAAAGAAGCAAATTGTAAAGGGAGGGTCAGTAGTGAGGAGCAATACTGACGTCACAAAAGGCCGTGCTGGCATTGGTCAAACAACGAGCGCGAGTCCGAATCTGATTGGTTGATTGATAGAAGCCGCGTTAGGATCGGTTGAAAGAAGTTGTATGCTGAGTTTTAATTTGACAGCTGGTGTGAGTCGTGCTGACGTAGGACGGGACGTAGGTAACAGAGTTCGAAAGTATACGGAAGACTCTTTCCTATATCGTCCTTCTGAAATGTTTGGAGAAAGAAAGAAAATGACGTTAATAAAGAAAATCAAGAATTTCTTTAAGAAGTACAAGCCAGTGATAACTAGAGAGGGAATTCCAATTCCGCCACCTAAAACGCCTGCTTCATTTATGATGATGGAAAGAGGATATCATACTTGTGTATGGTTGGAAAATTGGGTAGAGTACACGAAAGGTGATGGTATTTTAGCTTTCCCAGAGCATGGTACGTTTAATGTAAGGATTCTTCAGAATTTGAGAAATCGAATGAATAGGCTAGAACCAAATCCTAGATTAACACAGTATGAAGCTTTAGAGGAGTGGGAAGTTGAGGCATTTGATCGAGAAAACTACAGAGGAGGTAGAAGGATTAATAGGGGATTTTTCCCTACATACCCATTTGACACACGAGGGGATCAGATGACAAGATGGAGAAGAGCTGTAGTGACCGAGGGTTTATATCCAGTGTTAATGGCTGAAGAGCAGTCAGGAAGCAAGTGTAAGGAAAAAAGGAAACATATGAATACGACAGGATATGGTGAATCGGATGATGAATTGCTGGAAGATATTTTAATTAAAAACCCTCCACCGTACCAAGAAGAACCTAGTAGGGTCACCCCAAGTACACCAATGGTAGGAACGCCCTTTAATTCCACAGATTTTACATGATACATCAGTCAATAGCGTGTTGCAAGATCATGAGAGAGAAGCCTTAACCGCTTAACCGCGGCGGCAATTCCGCCGCGGTGCGGCGGTTTGATTGAGTGGGTGGGGCCGCGTCGGCCAACGGACGTGCGCAGCACTACGGAGGTAGTGCTCGCGACGGCCGTTGGCCGACGGACGCATGGAAAGGGTTAAATAAAACAAGGGAAGAATTCGTTCAGAAAATAAGTCAATTGAATTTAAATGCCGAAGCCTTAACAGTACCAGTGACTATAGGTCCAGTTATCCCATTGTATGGAGATAAAATAAGTTGCCCAAAACCTCAAGATATGACAATCCCTTTGAGTAATCCCAGAAAAGAAGCAGTAATATCTGATGATCAGGCCAGTGAGAGTGAATCAGTCATTTCATTAATGGACCTTCCAGTAATGGAACCTTTACCCGAAACACCAAAGACAGTTTCACCCGGAAATTTAAAAGAAAAGTGCACTATTGTCCATATAGGAACGGGAGGTTCAACAATGTTATTCCAGAAGATTTAGAGAGATGGGCACAGGGAAGAGAAAACAAAACTTACAATAAAAAGTTCTAGATATTAGTAAGTTGAAAGTGGAATTGGAAGAAATTTTAGCTGGTAATGTGGGCACCGAAAGATTGAACAACTACAGTGATGAGGAGTTATTGTTTTTATGTAAGACCATAACTAGAAGAGCAAAGATGTTTCATGAGAAATTAACAGAGGTTGCCTCAGAGATTGCAATAGATATAGGGAGATCGAAATTGTTACAGAAACCATATTGAGTGGAGTTTTCTGATAAGGATTTATAAAATTTGAACGTTTCTGGTAAAAGATTACAGATAAAAGAATTGATGAACGTTTTGCAAAAATGGGGAGACATTGATAAATGGAGGATTAGGTGGATAAGAAAGAAAGAGGAAGTACAAGCGAGAGAAGCAGCGTCTGTATTCCCAATGAGACAATCAGAAAAGATTGAAAGAATGTGTCCAATGAGAGAAGTTCCTGGTGGTGGATATGTTCATGTCCCTTGGAGCAGACAGGATATTTTGTCATTTACAAATGACTTCCCTAGATTGAAAGAAAAACCCGTTGAATGGTATAAACAGGTGGAAAGATTTGTGAAGGTTTCAAAGGTTTTGTTGAAAGATTTGGATGGATTGTTTGATATTGTGGTACCCGCTGATTTATGGACAGAATGTAAGATCACAGTTGATTGGCCAAGTGAGGAATATGCGAGAGATTCCAAAACAGGAGCGCCATCAGAAGAGGTGATGAAGAAATATCACCAAGTGATTACCTTCCTAAAAGGAACAATCCCTCCTAAAGAGACTGATTGGGTAAAGATAGATAGAACAACTCAGGAGCCAAAAGAATCGGTTCATGCGTATTATGAAAGGTTACTACAAGTGTTTAAGCAGTATAGTGGATTTGAGAACATTGGTGATAAGGATATGGGACATTTTGTATATCGGTTTGTGTATGGTCTGAAACCAGAGATTAGTCAGATGATTCAACAGCACATGTTGTGCTGGCAGAGCAAGTCGATAGATGAAATATTGAAATATGCAAAGTACTGTGACGACGACATTGAGGCAAAGCATAGAAAGCTAAAAGAGAAAATGATGTGGGCACAAGTGAAATTGGCAGAGCAGCAGGAAACAAAATTAATTACCAAATCTGAAAATCAGATAAAGGAACGGAGTCAGAGTGAGCAAGTGTCGAATGATGGTAAAGGAAAAGGACGAATGAGTAGAGAGGAAGCAAGGAAGAAATTTCCTTGTCATGCATGCGGAAAGCATGGACATTGGAAGAACGAGTGTCAAAATGTCCCGAATAATAATGGGGCAAATCAAAATTTAACTCCGCAGATGCAGAATGAAGTGATTGTGAATCAGCAACAGCAGCAGCAGGTAGTTACTCCAAAGTATCAGTTGCCACAAGCTCCTATGCCAAATCATGTGAACCCTCAAAAGTACAGTGTGAACACCGGATTTCACGGAGAAAGTGGTAAGAATACCTCTGTGGTTTCACAATATTTTTTGCAGAACGATGATGATTCGGACTTTTTACAATGACGGTGCCTGAGGGGGAGGAAGAGGAGTGCATGCTTGGCGCATCCTTGTCGGTAGATCAGACAGGTCCTTTTATTGATGGGAAAGTGGAAGGTAATGACATCACTTTTCTATTGGACACTGGTGCTACCCGGTCTACTGTGAGAACAGCAGACATCCCAAACCTACCCTCTCGGGAGAAACTATCCAAGTTGTAGGAGTGTCAAACAAACAGATTAGAACCCCAGTTATAAAACCAATGGAAGTGCATATTGGAAATTTTAAAGACATGCATCGGTTTGTGGTTTGCGATTCAAGACCGGTAAATCTGTTAGGACGGGACATATTGTGCAAAATAAATTGCACGATCTACTGCACACCGGATGGTGTTGCTTTCCAAACCCCAGATGAGGATGTTGTTTACAAGATGATGCTAGCTAATCAAGGTACAGAAGTGGATGAGATGTTTTCATTATTGACTGAAAGTGAATTACCAGAAGAATTGAGAAACACAGTGAATCCAGAAGTATGGGACTTTTCAGGAAAAGATATAGGGTTGATGGCAAATGTAGATCCAGTAAAGATAGTGGTAAAAGAAGGTGCAGTTTTTCCAAACACACGACAGTACAAAATGAGTCCAGAAGTAAAAGCAGGAGTTGCTCCAGTAATTGACCAGATGATTAAACAGGGAATTTTGAAAGATATAATGGGTAGTCCTTGTAATTCACCAATTATGGAACTAAAAAAGCCTAGCGGAAAATACCGAATAGTGCAGGATTTGATAAAGATTAACAAAATTGTGGTGCCTTGTTGTCCAGTGGTGCCAAATCCAGCAGTAATTCTTTATCAAATACCCTGGGATGCAGGTTGGTATACAGTGATTGATTTGTGCCAAGCATTCTTTTCCATTCCTTTACACCCAGACAGCCAGTATCTTTTCGCCTTCCGGTTTGAAGATCGTGTTTTGGCATGGTGCCGAGTTCCTCAAGGGTACACAGAGAGTCCCTCAATTTTCAATCAAGTTCTGAAAAAGTGTCTAGAGTCACTAGTTATGCCCGGGAATTCAGTTTTGGTTCAGTATATTGATGACCTATTGGTGGCATCAAAGACACAGGAAGATTGTGTCACTGACACATTTGCATTATTGAACCATTTGGCAGAAAGAGGACACAAGGTGTCTCCAGAGAAATTGCAGTTTTGTCAACAAGAAGTTAGATATTTAGGGCATAAAATAGAAAGAGGAGTTAGAAAAGTGATCCCGGAAAGAATGAAAATAATTAAACAAATGCAACTACCTCAGACAGAGAAGGAGATGAGAATGTTTTTGGGAGTGGTTGGATATTGTAGGCAGTGGATAAACAGCTTCTCCCTGCTAGCGAAACCACCATTGATACAATTGACTCGGAAAAGAGCGAAAGATCCAATTGATTGGAATGATGAATGTTTAGAAGCATTCGTAAAATTGCGAAATTGTCAGTGTGAGGCCCCTGCCTTGGGCATGCCTGATTATTCAAAAGAATTTGCACTGTTTTGTTGTGAGAGAGAAAATTGTGCACTTTCAGTTTTAACACAGAGACATGGATTGAGGCGATGTCCAGTGGCATATTTCTCTGCCACTTTGGATCCAGTGGCTTCAGCCTTACCTGGCTGCTTAAAAGCAGTAGCTGCTACCTGTATGAGTCTGGAGCAAAGTGAATCAATTGTGATGGGACATCCTGTGAAGGTGTATGTGCCACATTCAGTTGAGATTCTTTTAACAAGGACTCGAACACAGCACCTCACTCCTAGTCGGATGACTAAGTATGAAAGAGTGATTTTGGGAGCAGAGAATGTGACGGTAATAAGGTGTACAATAATGAATCCTGCCACATTATTGCCAGATCCATGTTGTGAAGAAGTGAAAGATGAGGTTGATCATGATTGTTTGGATGTGACTGAATTGTGTACTAAACCCCGCCCAGATATAAAAGAAGCACCCTTAACGGAATCTGATCATATATTGTTCATGGATGGGTCATGTCTGAGAACAGAAGGAGGAGGTCTAAGTGCTGCATACGCTGTATGTAAGATATCAGGAGTCATTGAAGCATCCTGTTTACCGGGAGTCAAATCTGCACAAGTAGCCAATTTGGTGGCCTTAACAAAGGCATGCAAAATTGGGAGGAATTGGAGAATAACCATATTCACGGATAGTCAATATGGTTTTGGGGTTGTGCATGATTTTGTCCAACTCTGGATGCAGAGGGGATTTCTGACTTCTTCAGGATCTCCTATTAGAAACAGCAAAAATGTAAAGGAGTTGTTGGAAGCAATACAATTGCCAAAAGAAATAGCAGTGGTCAAGTGTGCCGCACATCAGTCAGGAAATGACTATGTGACAGCCGGCAATAGATATGCTGACCAAATTGCTCAATATTGTGCAAGAAATGCAATGGCAATCAACAGAAAAGTGGAAACAAATGAAACCAGCTGCCAACTTATGTTTTTCTCACCTCCGGAAACATGGGATGAGGTCAGACAGTTACAGGAAGAAGTTGAGGAAAAGGAAAAGGAGATCTGGATAAAGTCAGGTTGTACAAAAAGAACAGAAGATGAAGTATGGGTGTATTTAGATGGCAGACCAGTTATGCCAGATTGTTTGCTCTCTCAAATGGCAAGAGTATATCATGGAACAACACATATTGGCAGGGACTCAATGATCAGACTATTTAGACAAAATTGGTATAATCCAAAGGTTAGGGTAGTTGCAGAGAGCCTTTGCCAACGATGCTTAATTTGTCAGCAGCAAAATCCAGGCAGAAAGACAGTGGTTAGTTGGGGAAAAATTGGAAAGGCAGAAGGACCATTCATTAGGTTGCAGTTGGACTTCATTGAGTTGCCTCCGTTCAATGGATTGAAGTATGTACTTGTCATAGTGTGCCTGTTCTCGAGATGGGTGGAGGCATACCCCACTAGAAGAAATTACAGTCTCACAGTTGCCAAATTACTGTTGAGAGAGTTGATACCTCGATTTGGCTTTCCAGTTACTTTGGAATCAGATAGAGGACCTCATTTTAATAATGAGATAATTCGATTAATCTGTGCTGCATTTAACATTGAACAAAAACTGCACTGTGCTTATCGCCCAGAGGCTTCTGGAGAAGTTGAACAGCTTAACGGCACAATCAAGTCAAGATTAGGGAAAGTGTGTGCATCCACAATGCTAAAATGGCCAGATGCATTGCCTCTTGTACTGATGGGTCTCAGAAGCATTCCTGACAGAAAAACCGGATTGAGTCCTCATGAAGTACTCATGGGAAGGGCAATGAGACAAGCATTTATTCCTGGAAATAAATTGATGAATATAACGGATGATCTGGTATTGGACTATTGCAAAGGACTAGCTGATCTGGTGTGTTCTGTCTCTCATCAGGTTGGGGAAGACGCAGTTGCAAGGCAGCCAGACCAGGCGCATGATTTGAATCCTGGAGACTGGGTATTAGTGAAGAAACACGCGAGGAAATCGTGTCAAGCACCCAGGTGGGATAAACCACGTCAAGTCATACTGGTCACTACCACAGCAATGAAGTATGCAGGTTTACCCAATTGGATTCATGCTAGTCATACCAGAAGAGTTCCAAGCCCACCTGAACAACAAGAGCAGCAACTGACAGAACAAGCTGAAACGTCAAAAGCTAAAGGTTGTGAAGTCGAAGAATCTAGGGTGACAGATTCTGAAAGACAAATAGACGATGAACAGCCAAGTACAAGTCAGGAAGGGTGGATACCAGTGATTAACATACCTAAAATTGTGAGTAGACTAAAAAGAAGAAACAAATTAGGAATACGGGAAAGTAGAGAGGAAAAGACAGGGAAAGAAGAACACACTCAGGTAGAAGTAAACAAAGCTACTCAGAAACCTGAGCAGGGTCAGATAGATGTAGAAGAACAGGTTCAGGCAGAAGAAGAACAAATTGTAGTAAGACCTGAACAGGACCAGATAGAGGAAGAAGAACAGGTTCAGGCAGAAGAAGAACAAATTATAGTAAGACCTGAACAGGTACAGGTAGAAGAAGATTCAAATACAGAAAACACAGAGAAAAGACAATTAGAAAGAAAGAAGGAACAAGAACAGATTGTGCCCAGACAAATTGAAAATAAAAGAACCTTAGAAAAGGACGGTGAAGGTGAAAGTGCAGTTCAGGTCAAAAGAGTTAGAAAAGGTGATAATTGGCCAGGTGGAGTGAAAAGATTGAGATACTATCTAAGAAAATCAGGGGAGAAACCAGAGCAAGTAAATGAAGTTTCAAGTCAAACTAAATCTAAACAGCCAATAGTAAAACTCACACGAAGAAGTCCAAGACTGAGGATTCTAAACAGGAAATACAAGGCCCCCGAGTGTACCTATGTAATTTTAGAAGAATTTGAAAATTTAGATTTACGTGAGGAATCTGAGAAAGTTCATGTTGCACAGATTGATGAAAACAAATTAAGACCACCCTAAAATAGAAGACTGTATTTAAAGAAAAATTAAATAAAGAAAAAGAGAAAATAAATTTTCTCAGATTATAAAATGGCAGAAGTTGAAGTCTCTGAACGACCAAATCGAAATTTAAAGCAAAAAATGTCTTAGAGTTTGCCTATGTAATATTTTACAAATAATATTAGTGTGGTTATTTCTAACAGTGGTGGTGCCTTTACTAATGGTGACAAGTAACAAGAATGATACAGTTACTAATGAGAAAGCAGATGCAGTAAAAAGAGATAAAATAGAATTAGAACCAGTAGATGAGACAATTTATCATCATGAAGAATCAAATAATGGATCATCTTTAAATGTATTTACTAAATTGTTATTTCAATATGTTGATACAATGGAAATTAGTGATTGTTATGTCTGTATGAAATTACCCTTATCCGTATCAGAAGGGTAACCTACCACCATATATCTTTAACATATGGTGTATCATGTAGTGTTCTGACAAGTTTATTTTATGCAACAGGGAACCTTCAGTATTTTTATTCTAACTTAGATGTGGTATTTTCAGAATTACCTATTCGAAAGAATATGAATCCAGTACTTAGTAGTAAAGATTCACAATTCATGGGTGAATTTTTCTTAACAATGAGTTCAATAGATATAGCACAGGCACATAAGGATAATCTAACATGTATATTGCGTGAAGAGGAGAAAGAGTTTTTAAATTTAGTTGAAGAAAGGAGACAGGATTTAACAAAGAAAGCTGCTGAACAGAAATCTCATGTACCTCCATGGGCTGGTAAGGAAGGGAATCATGCAAATGGCAAGGCTCATGCTGCAATGTCCCTGGACTTTGTGAAGAGGGGAAAATTCTGCCTCCATAGATTGAAGACAGATTATAATAGCATTTTCATTGGTTCCAGTGAATGCAAACACAACTTCCTAATTTTTTTTTTTTTTATTTATAAATTTTTTCAAAAGATATAGTCAGCATGTTTACATACATCATCAAGTCAATCGCACCTTGTACATTATATGATCGGCAGTTGTACATGATACAGCATTACGCAACAAAGAAGCTATCCATTGTCCACCTTATTCTTTCCCCAAGGAGAGAACACAGACAGGAATCATGCATTAGGTTTAAACAGATCAGGGTGTGTACGTAAATAGTCTGAAAGAGGCTCCCAGAAATTAGCAGGCGTAGCAGCTGTTGGTAATTCTTCTGCGTAGATCAAAAAATTGTCCTTACAATATATAGAGTCCGATATCCAGCGGTCTACAGTTGGTGCTGTCGAGCTATCCCAATGCATGGCTACTCTCCGCTTCGCTAGTAGCAACAATATGGCTGCTAGCTTCTTTCTCGTAGATTTCAAGCATGTCATATAACCCAATAGGCATACCCGCGGTGTACACTCTAGCTTACATTGCAGTATGTCATTCAATAATTGGATCACCTGTACCCAGTATGAGTGCACTTTATGGCAATACCATGCCAAATGACCAAAATCTGCTCGGTATAGTTTACATCTTTTACATTTCGCATCCATTCTCAAGCCGTGTTTGTGTAATTTAACCGGTGTGTGGTATGTCTGGTGGAGATATTTATAGTGGATTATACGCAAATTACCGTTTGGAGTAAGTAGTTCGTGAGCGCACAGCATGATTGCCACTCCTCTAGCTCTAGGGGCTTGTCAAGTATGTTGTTCCATCTGTCATGCGCCTTTCGCGTGTCAGCGCCAATTTCCCTCAGCAAGGCCCTGTATAGTTTCGTCACAATATGTGTATGATTCGGGGTAGTTATCAATAGTTGTAGTGTTTCTAGTGTAGGGGGTTCATCAGGGAATGACGTGTAGTATTCCTGTACAGCTGCACGTAGTCGATAATAAGCAAACTTGAACAGAAGTGTTTGATTACTCACAAATGCCAAATCGTTCGGCGTTATGAATTTCCCATTAGGGTACATGTCACCCAATACTGTGATGCCAACCTGGGTCAGTAGTTCCATAGTTCCTTTCTCTTGTGTTACCGACAGGGCTGGGTGTTGGGCCAGTGGGAAATTTGGAGCATATATTGGATCTTTGTCTGCGAGGCTGGCAATACGCTGCAATGCCAGGGATGTGGTCCGCACAGTATTAATCTCACATTTGGACAGGTGAGGTCTTTTATGTGGCAGGATACTTGTTAATTTAATGGGATGGGCGTCTCCGTCTTCCACCGCGAGATGTGGCATGTAACGCACAGGGTGAAACCAGTAGTGCGCATATTGTGCTTGCGTGCATAGATAGTAGAGGTAAAAATCAGGGACCGTGAATCCCCCGGCTGTGTAAGGTAACGTCAGTGTGTGAAGACTTATTCTGGCTTGTTTTCCCGCCCATATGAGTTTAGTTACAGTGGCGCGCAGGCGATTAAATATAGGTGTTGGGGGGGGTATGGGAACGTTAGTGAAGAGATAAAGCATCTTAGACAGAATTACCATTTTAACCAGGGAGATCTTGTCTGCTAGAGATAGGGGCAATGTTATCCACCGATCAACCTGTGTCTCTATTTTGACAAGTGCAGTGCCATAGTTTCTTTGTAATACCTGTTCTGAATCTCGATGTATCCAGATACCTAAATATTTAATAGGGTCCTCCTGCCATATTAGGGGAAAGTCCATCTGCGGAGATGTCGTTTTCTCCGTCAGTGGTATTACTGCAGACTTGGTCCAATTTATCTGAAGGCCTGATTGTCTACCAAATTTTATGTATTCCCTGATGAGTGGCGATAGATTGGCATTGGGATCTCTGATATATAACACCATATCGTCAGCGTATAACGATATGCCAATAGGGCGCAGGGTGAATCTCAGGGCCGTATGTGAATATCGTTGGCGAATTTTGCAGGCTAGTGGCTCTAGGGCTATTGCAAAGAGTAGGGGAGAGCGGGCAGCCCTGCCGCGTCCCTCTTTGTATCTGTATTACACCTGATATTTGTCTATTTACTTTAATGTGTGCAGATGGCTTCGTGTATAATAATTTGATCCAATTCAGCAACGACGGGGGAAGACCAATTCGTTGTAAAATAGTGAATAGGTAGACCCACTCAATCGAATCAAATGCTTTGGCCGCGTCAAGAAGTACTGCCACAGCTTCTAGGTCGGGGTTCAATTGGTGTGGGAGGGCAAATATGGTACGGAGATTATGTGCCGTAGACCTAGCTGGTATAAAGCCAGATTGGTCAGGTAACACAATATTCGTCATAAGCGGTTGTAGGCGAGTTGCAATTATTTTAGCCAGTATCTTAGTGTCCGTATTTATTAACGATAACGGTCTATATGAGTCTGCTTTCTCTGGGTTTTTATCCGGTTTTAACAGTGCCACTAGCAAAGCTTCTCGTAGTGTAGGGGGAAGAGTTTGATTGTGATATGATTCATCATACATTTCCAATAAATATGGGCACAATAACTCTGAATACGCCTTATAGAATTCACCCGTGTAGCCATCTGGACCTGGCGATTTGTTACTCGGCAGTGCTTTTATCGCTACCTGAACTACTTCTATTGTGATTGGTTGCGCTAGGAAGTCACGTTGTGCATTGGAGAGCCAAGCTAGTGCAATGTCATCTAGGTAGGCTAAAATTTCTGGTGTGGGTGCAGTGGCTTGTGTTTTATATAATGAGCTATATGAGTCCATGAAGGTCTGTAAGATACCGGCTGTGTCATAGTGTATTACGTCATCAGCATCCACCATTTGGAGAATAGTATGCTGTTTATGCTCTATGCGAATGTTGTTTGCGAGCATACGGCCTGGTCTGCCCCCCTCACCCATCTTTCGTGCTGTGTGGCGTTTTGAGATGTACTTCATTTCATCCTCTGCTAGGGCATTATAATTACTGATTTCGTCTCGTATTGCACCTAATAGATTTACATTGCGAGTAGCCTCATACTCTGTTTCCAGTCGTTTAATGCGTGATTCACATTGCCGAAGTTGCGTGCGGGGATCTTTAAGTATCCCCGCCGTGGTGCTTATGCAAATGCCCCGTAAGGTTGCCTTGAAAGCCTCCCAGAGGGTGCCCGCACTATCAACCGATAGTTTATTAGTGGTAAAATAGTCCTCTATTGCCAAATGGATTGTCTCAGTATATAGTGGATCGAGAAGGGAGTTAGCGTTAAAGCGCCATATAAATGGTGGCGGAGTATATGTTGGTATTTGCAGGGAGAGCAAAACAGGTTTATGGTCTGATAATGTTTTCGGGAGGTGTCGGACATCAGTGGTCCATGTGCACATCTGATCTGTGAGTATCCAATAATCAAGTCTGGACCAGCTATTATGGACCGTCGAGGAATGGGTGCTTTCATAGGTATACGGATGATGCATACGCCATATGTTGTGCATTTTGAATTCTGTCATACTATTTAAAATCACTGCAGCCGCGCGCTGGTGTCTCTCGGTCGTATTTTGTGATCTGTTGATCCAGCGCTATCAATAAAATTTCTTCTCCTATATGCTTTGGACGTCCAGGTGCAAATATCCCTTTTAAACACAACTATATCCATATGACGGTGGGGCCCATAACACCGCATATACATTCACTCACTCATATATTCCCTGGATTTCATCCGTTCTTACCTAGGAGAAAACAGTTAATGATTTGCTGGAAGGAGACGGGATACCTTTTTAAAACGACATAATACTTCTCAAGCTTTAAGGTATTCCGCTCATTGGTCGATGCACCAACTAGTAGGAATCAGTTGATGGTGATTAAGACCAGCTCAATCACTATAAACCTTTAAACCTTTACATTTATCATTGAGCTAAAGAACCACTGACTCATTGTTTTTAAAGATAATAAAGTTTATATAAATTTTAGAAGCATGAATAAGTTTCAGATTTATTATTCAGGTTATTACATTTAGCATCATTATAAGAATAAATTGAAATTGCAATGCATACCTATTAGATGGAAAAATAAAGTTCGTCACAGCAAGAACTCCCGAAAGATCTATCTATCTGTTCTGGAAAACAGGCCTTCTCGTTCCTTTCCCCTTTAGTATTTTAAGAATAAAAGTCTAATAGTTTTAAATGGAAAAATCTATTAAAGCAAAAAGGTTCTCCAATAGCAGCGTCTCATGCTCAATCATTAAAAATATAAAATAGCAGCAGCAGCCGCAGCATCAGTTCATAAAAATGGCAGCGTTGAAAATAACAGCATCAAAAGCAGCTAACCAAAAGGGAATAGCAGCAGCAGCATCATCAACCCCCCTCCCTAAGAGTAGGTCTTCTTATACCCTAATACTAGCTTACTAAGTGAAAATGTTACATCTTTGTGGGCGAGATTCCCTCTAATTGGTCACTTTGGGTCAGTATACATCTCATTATGAATATCCTTGTTCCAACCAGTTCTTTGTGGAAAGTTCATACTTCTGTCGTTTCTCACGGGTTCATGACATTACCCATCCGTTCATAGGTTTCAAACTGTATCCTTTTCTGATACTTTTAAGTTGAACAGTTCATTGTCCATTCACTTATTCACTGCGACTTCTCACGCTTTTCGCTGTCCTTCTTTGGCATACGTTTATATGATAAGGTCATCACAGCCTTGACCACGCTTCCATCCTAGGCTTTGGAACGATCACATGATCCCTCTTGTTCACGGCCTTTCTCTCTTTCGTAACCCCTCTCGCGCCTGCGTACTCTAGCTCATGGCAGCCATTTTTACATCGCGGCACAACAGGCCTAAGCGCACTATTATAAAGATAAACAGAACATAGTTAAGAATAAAGAATATAAACCTTTTCGTTTCCCTCCCGTCATTCTACGTACCCCAATTAGGTATTATCTAGCAAAAGCGACATATAAAGCTATTCCTTACTTACCAACGCTTCTTTTTGCCACTACACAGTTTATTTCCAAGCACAAATCATGCATTTATTATTCTAATTAGTACGCAATTATCAGACTTATGTTATCCACGTTAACAATTGTAAGTAAATTAGTTTGCACATACATAGCGTGTTACCCATAACCTTTTACATGTAACATACATGGTTGGTTATTTACTAAGACGAATTTGTGTGTTAATTATTTAATGTAAATATTAGGAGGTTAACATTTTTTCATTTACCCTGCTCCATCAACTCCCCCCTTTGGTGATTTTTAATATCACCACAAAAACCCATGTTACACAATTCTATCAGATAGCATATTTCTTTGTCCGTTTGTTTTTGTTAGTTTACACAACTGTATCCCTTTCAACTTGTCTCTTTGTTTTCTTATACATGTTTTCTTTTATTTCTTCTAGCTCTATTTCACCCACTTCTCTTTCTCTTTCTTTGTTTATCTTATTTTCTTTTTCTATTTTGTTCTGTCTTTTTCTTCTCTTTGTACAGGTAATAATTAGCTTCAGTACTAAAACTATTATGATTATCATGGTTACTACTATTATGATTTTCCCTACTATTAATCCACTCATTCTAGTAGACCAATTTATTACCGAGGAAAAACTCTTACCAAGTTTTCCAAATGCATTTTCAACCTCCAGTGGAACAAGTTCTTTGTGCAAATTTGTAATATTCTTTATATACTTTTGTATATTTTCACTTTTATCTGGAATGTAAGTGCAACAATGTTGGACTTTCAGTATTCCACAGACTCCACCCTCTTTTGCCAAAAGAATGTCAAGGGCAAGTCGATTTTGCATCACCATAGCTCTCAAGGCAACCATTTCGGTATTTACCATCAAGAACCCTCCAGCAGTATCTGTAGATAAGCGATCTACTACTGTGGATAATTTCCGAATTTTAAATGCATTCAAAGATATTCCCACTGCTGGTATCAATGCTCCAAAAATATCACCTACTATTTCTGAGAAACTTTCCCTTTTTCTACGTGTAAATGTCTTCATCATTTTGTGTGTTCCCTTTTCTGCTCTATCTATATGAAAAATCTTTGGAAAGACCAGGCCTAAGTAACATGATCCATACCAATGGTCCGGCAACCTGTAATAAGCTCTGTTACCACAAATGTAATAGATCCCAGGAAATATTGGATCTTTTCCCCTTTGAATCCCCATCCGCCTAAAATTTTATAATTGTCATGGCAATCACTGGAACCCACGAAATAATTGTCATATCTTGTTCTATTTCTTCTAATGCACAACCTTCCCTGTTGGGGCCAATCCAGAGTCATAGCTGCATTTGTCTTTTTCTTGTCATGATTTTCTTCCTCAAACGCCCAAAGAGGTGTTTTTGTCTCTTCTATCACTTTCCTTTGAAATTTCACTCTTCTATCCTCGACCATTTCTAAAAATACCTTTTCTTCATTCTTTAACTCACAGGTAAGGTTGTTTTTAACTATATCATCTAATGTTAGAATTTTATTTTCTATGAAAAATTCACCAAATGTTCTTGCTTCTTTAACCTTGTTTAGTTCAGCAACTATAGGAATCTTTGCAAAAATCTTATCTATATCAGTGTAATAATATTCTAATCTTCCTGTCTTATAAAATAGACTTGCTAAAACACTACATGTTATTCCATACGTCAAAGGAAGGTGATGATAGGTCACACCTTCTGCAACAGACGCAGGTAATTGCATACAAACATAACAATCTCTTACATCCATTGTTTCTACATACTCATATAATAATTTAGTGAAAACATTCTTTGAAAAATCTGTTATTGATTTGTCTCTATGCAATTCTGCACTACTTTCTAATATAGCTGTTTCTTGCACGTTAGCTCCTTTTTCTTTTTCTGTGTTATTAGACGTTTCTTCTATAGCTAAGCTAATTGGAATGGTGATCGCTAAAATAACCCAAACGGTCATTAATAATCCTGTACAAAAGAAGCACATCTTACACCACCTGCTTAAGAACTCACATCTACATTTTCTATCTTTAGTATCTTCCATTTTGTTCTATAACCTATTTTATATTATGTACAGGGAAAATGTGTCACCACACCTCAGAAATGACCTCTTAGCCACCCTGCACTCTCACTTTGTCTTCGTTTGGTACTTTCTTTTAATTCTTTTCAGAACTCTTTCTTTGCCAAATCCAGTGTTTCGTCAAATCCGGTAGAATTTGTTCAAATTTCTTCAAGTTTGTTGCACTTCACCTTCACCCATTAGGTTGTAGCTTTCTTCTGGGTTTTCGTGAGTGTTCTCTTCTTCTTTGATATCAGTCAATGCAATGTATAACCATTCAGGCGATTTATACTTCAGATTTGCTTTCTTTACTCTTTTTGTCTCTGCAAGTGTTTTCCACCTTGTTTTTCTTGTTCTTTTTGACTTGTTATTTCATTTACTTGTTCTGCACTTTTTCCATCTAGCCTTATGATCTTGTATCTCAATCTTCTAACTTCGTTGGGCCAATTGTCTCCTTTTCTTGGCCTTTTTGGTTCACTTTCTTTTTCTTCTCTTTCTGTTCTCCAAGTTCTCTTTCTCGACTCTAGTTTCTGGTTTCCTTCTTCTCCACTTTCTTCTGACTCTGTTTCAGTCCTTTCTTTATTGTCTCTTATCTTAAATATTATAATTTCATTTCTTTCATCTATTTGTGGTTTCTCTCATGTTTTCCTTCGATCACCTACTTCTGTCCCTCCTCGAGGTTCTTCCGAATTTGTGTCAACCTCTCTATCTGCGTCTAAATTTCCCTGTTCTTTTGTTCGCCGACCTGTCCCTATTGCTCCTTGGGGATCTTCCGATTCTTCTATCTTTCTATTTGAAACTCTCCCTTCTTCGTCTATTAATATTGTCTCTGAAGGATTTTCACCACAACTTGTACTTGGTTGCTCACTGTTACTGTCTTTTTGCTCAGTTTCTTCTTTTATACTATCAAATTTCCAATTTCTTTTCAGATTTTCCTCACAATCCGAATGCTCTGTATCAGATGCGGAACTGGTGTCTGATATTTCCAGATGTCGACTCACATGTCGATCTTCAGATTCTGGAACTTCTGCTATTTCCTCCACTCTTCCTGTCGTTGCACTTATAGTTGGGTCTTCCAGATGTCGACTTACAGGTCGATCTTCAGATTCTGGAGCCCTGTTCGTCTCTTCCCCTGCATCCGATGCTGAACTGGTATCCAATACTTCCAGATGTCGACTCACATGTCGATCTTCAGGTTCTGGAACTCTGATGGTGTGACTGTCATGCACCTAGTGTTTTACTCCTGCACATTTGACTGCAGTTGTTGTTACCAGGATCACTTGTCGTGGTTGGTCCCAGCGAGGAACCAAACAGTTTCTTCTTCGGTGGACTTTTATGCGGACCCAATCTCCTGGATTCAAATCGTGAGCCGGTTTTCTTTCAAGAGTGGTCGCATCCGGTCCAACCTGATGAAACACAGAACGTACCACATCAGCCAATCCTTAGCAATAATCCAGCACCAGATCATCAGTTATAGTCAGTAGTTTGTTGACAGGTACATGTGCTTGTCTCATTGCTCGTCCCATAATTATTTTGTGGGGACTGAGTCCTGTCTTTCTTTCCGGTATACTTCTGATTGTCATTAAGACTAATGGCAAGGCATCTGGCCATTTGAGTCCTGTGGCTTGACACATTTTACCTAGCCTGTTCTTAATTGTTCCATTCACTTGCTCTACTATTCCAGAAGCCTCTGGTCTGTATGCACAGTGCAGTTTCTGTTTAATACTAAGTGCTTCACAAATCAGTTGAATCAATTTGTTTTGGAAATGTGTTCCTCTATCTGTTTCAATCGTTACTGGAAAACCATACCTTGGAATGAATTCTCGCAGCATTAGTTTTGCTACCGTAATTCCATCATTCCTTCTGGTCGGGTATGCTTCCACCCAACGGGAAAACAAACAGACGACTACAAGGACATACCTTAGTCTATTGCTCGGAGGCATTTCTATAAAATCCATTTGCATTCTCGTGAAAGGACCTCCCTCTCGTCCTATTGTTCCTAGACTCACTACTGTCTTTCTTCCTGGATTTAGCTGTTGACAAATAAGACATCTTTGACAAAGACTCTCAGCTATGGCTCTGAATTTTGGATTATACCAGGTTTGTCTAAAAAGTCTGATCATTGAGTCTCTCCCAATATGAGCTTGTCCATGGTACATCCGTGCCATGTCAGAAATCATGCTATCAGGCATAACTGGTCTTTCATCCCTGTAAACCCAAACATCATTTTCCTCATGTTTTCTACATCCTGCTTTAATCCAGTTATCTTTTTCCTCATCATCTGCTGCTTCCTGTAATTGTCTCACCTCATCCCATGTCTCAACAGGGTTAGTAAAAAGCAAAGGACATGAAATATGCTCTCGTTCTTGGTTTCGGTTCAATGAGACCACATTTTTGGCACAATACTGTGCTATTTCATCAGCAAACTTATTGCCAACAGTTATGTAGTCTTCCCCATTTTTATGTGCATTACACTTCACCACTGCAATCTGTTTAGGCAGCTGTATCGCCTCAAGCAACTTTTTCACAAAATCACCATTTCTTATCGGTGTTCCTGCAGACGTCAAAAAACCTCTCTGAGACCAGATCTGCCCAAAATCATGAACCACTCCAAAGCCATATTGGCTATCCGTGACAACTGTGATTCGGACATTCTTTCCCAACTTACATGCTTGAATTAGAGCTACCAACTCTGCTACTTGGACAGAACGTATCCCTTTCAAACAAGATGCTTCCATTACAGCAGCTACTGTGCAAACTGCATATGCTGCACTTAGAACTCCATCATCCGTTCTCAAACATGAGCCATCCACGAACAGAATATAATCTGATTCCTTTAAAGGCTCATCCCGTATGTCGGGTCTTGGCTTTGTACAATATTCGAGTACATTCAGACAATCATGATCAACTTCATCCATTTCAATCACACTCTCTTCATCTGGCAATGATGTTGAAGGATTCACATTCATGCATCTGTCAATGGTCACATTGTCTGCACTCAAAATTACTTTTTCATACCTAGTCAGCCGACTATGTGTCATGTATTGAGTTTTTGTTCTTGTCAAAAGAATTTCCACAGAATGAGGGACATATACTCTCAGTGGATATCCCATCACTATGCCTTCACTCTGCTCCAGACTTACACAAGTAGCAGCAACTGCTTTCAAACATCCAGGCAACACTTTCGCTACTGGGTCTAAAACAGCTGAAAAATATGCAATGGGTCTTTTCATGTTTCCATGTCTCTGCACTAGGACTGAAAACGCACACCCATCTCTTTCACTACAATACAACTCAAAATCTTTTTCATAGTCAGGCATTCCCAATGCCGGAGCTTCACACAGTTTCTTTTTTAGTTCTCTGAATGCTTTCATTTCCTCAAAATTCATTTCAAAAGGATCTTTAACATCCTTCTTTGTCAATCTCTGTAATGGTTTTGCAATTAATGAAAATCCACTTATCCATTGTCGACAATATCCAACCATTCCTAGGAACATTCTTACCTCTCTTTGTGTCATTGGAGCTCTCATTCCTTGGATTATTTTTATTCTTTCAGTCGTTACCTTTCGCACTCCCTTCTCAATCTTATGTCCTAGATATTGGACCTCTTGTTGACAAAACTGCAATTTTGATGGGGACACCTTATGTCCTCTTTTGCTAAATGATTCAGCAAAGCAATTGTATCATTAACACATGCTTCCTTTGTTTTTGATGCCACCAGTAGGTCATCAATATACTGAACCATCACTGACTTTTCTGGCATTTTCAAATCTTCCAATGATTTCTTTAAAATCTGATTAAAGATCGAGGGGCTTTCTGTATACCCCTGAGGAATTCGGCACCATGCCAAAATACGCTCTCCGAACCTGAACGCAAATAATCGCTGGCTATCTGGATGTAATGGAATAGAGAAAAATGCATGGCACAAATCAATAACTGTGTACCATTCTGCTTCGCGTGGAATCTGATATAGAATTACAGCAGGGTTTGGTACTATTGGGCAACAAGGCACAACAATTTTGTTTACCTTTCTCAAATCCTGTACAATTCTATATGTTCCATTCGGCTTTTTCAGTCCCATTATCGGTGAATTACATGGACTGCTCATTATTTCTCTCAGAATCCCTTGCTCAATCATTTTATTTATTACTGGTGTTATTCCTTCAATTATTTCTGGTGTCAATTTATACTGTGGCGTATTTGGGTAACTCGTTCCTTCTTTAACAGAAATTTTAACAGGGTCTACTTCTTTCATTAACCCTATATCTTCTCCCGTAAAGTCCCACACTTCCTGTTTCACTGTTTCTTTCAGTTCAATTGGGATTTTCTCTACATCAAATATGGGAAATAAATCATTCACTTCTGATTCTAACTTTACCATTGTCATTTTATACAATACATCTTCATCTGGGGTCTGAAATGCAATTCCATCTGGAGTACAATAGATGGTGCAGTTCATCTTGCAAAGTAGATCGCGTCCTAATAGGTTCACAGGACTGCAATCACACACCACAAATCGGTGCATTTCACTAAATGGACCAATTTTTACCTCCACTAATTTAGTAAGAGGCGCCTTAATTTGCTGATTCGAAACACCCACTACTTGGATATGTTCACCTGAGAGAGGAAGGTTTGGAATTTCCACTGACCTGACAGTAGAACGGGTAGCTCCAGTGTCCACAAGGAATGTTACATTTGCACCATTCACTTCTCCATCCACAAATGGACCTGCTTGATCTACCTCTAGAGTTGCGCCAAGCACGCACTCTTACTCCTCTCCTAGGCACCGTCATAAACTTTCATCCAACTCATTCCCATCCTGTCGTAACCAGTATTGAGATATGGCAGCTGCGCGCGGCAATTGTGTTACCTGCTCTCTTCCGTAGAATCCTGTTTCTGCACTGTATTTCTGTTGATTAACACTCTTGGGAAGTGGTGGTTGTGGCACCTGACTTTGGGGCACATGCATCAAAATTCAGTAAAGCGATTCCTTATTAGCGAAAAATAAGGATTCGCTAATAAGAAATCGCTCTTTGGGATGCATGTACATATTCGGTAATAATTAGCGATTCGCTAGAAATCGCTAAATAAACCCGATTATACGATTGCGATTCGCAAAGTAAGAAAATCGCTAATACCGAATTCGCTATTACCGATTTCGGTAATAGCGAAATCGGTATTAGCGAATTCGCAAAAAACAGGTCGCAGCAGGAGCAGGCTGATGACATCACAACCAGGAAGTCATCCAGGCCATGCATCATTCAGTGCCCTGAGGAGCTCAGAGGAGGAGGCAGAGGACTGAAGCTGAGCTGAGAGACTTCACCCTCACAATCCAGCTACACCACACCTAGCCAGGATGGACAACAATGCTGCAAAGAAAACTGCCACGCCCAGGAAGAGGAAGAGAAAGTTCTCAGAGAGGGAACTGGAACACCTGATAGAGGGGGTGAGCAGCAGCCATGACAAAATGTTTGGCAAGTTGTCCCTGAAGGTGCCAGAGGCTGAGAAGCGCAAAATATGGCTGCGCATTAAGGAGAAGGTAAATGCTGTGGGAGTCACACACCGCAGCATTGACGACCTGAAGAAAAGGTGGTACGACCTCAAAAAACGTGCCAAGGAGCGCATGGCAGAAAGGGTGAAGGAAGCAGCTGGCACAGGAGGGGGACCATCAAAAGTACCCGCCAACACAGCCCTGGAGGACCTCGTTGAGGGGACGATTGAGCCTGAGGCAGTCGTGGGAGTCACCCAAATGGACACTTCCGGCCCAGCAACCACACAACAAGGTAAGAAGCATGCCTGCGCAAATACACTGCGAATTGTATACACATGCACATCCCCCCCAGGCAAATCACAGTGTGCTGGAAGAAGTCCATTACACATATACCCTCACATACGAACAGCATCATGGGAGTTGTAGTCATGTCAGCCAAGTGTGCATGGATAATCACCAATGCGCAAGAATAGACACCAGCAGTACATGTCAGACAGTGTGTTCAAATCTGTGATTTATAATGTGTAAAATAGGCAAAATGATAAACAGATAGAGGAACAAACTAAAATAACAATGCACTGTTTCACACACAGATGCATCTCCGGTGGACTCAGATGACAGTGAGCGCCTCGTGATTTCAGAGACACCAGCAGAGACGGATGGAGAGACCCCGCTGGACCCTCAATCCCCACCACCACCACCACCACCACCACCACCACCACCAAAACGCAGGCCACATGTACCCGCACTGCAGGAAATGGAAACTGAGCCGACCCCAGCAACCCCAACAGTCCCTTGCCAGACACGTCTCCCTTCAGCAGCTCCAACACCAGCACGTGGACGAGTCAGACAACTGCGCAGGTCCAGGAGCAGTATTGCGACAGAATCAGGAGAGGCTCCGAATGTCTATGCTGGGGTTGAGTCGCAGATGCTACGTGTTCAGCGCCTGCAGGGGAGACATATGGGCACAATCAACCTGCATATCTCCAAGCTTGCCAAAAACATGAGCACGATGTCAGACTGTCTGCGTCACCTAACCACAGTTGTTGCAGAGGGGAATCAGGAAATGAACAAGAGCCTACAGGAGCTCACCCGTGCTGTCATAGCAGGACAACGCACTAAGCGCAGGAGGCATCGGCAGGGCTTGCTTCGTCTCACTGCGAATACTAGGGCCATCACCAAGCTCTGCAACAGCACTGCTGTCTTGTCACGCCGCTCCGTGTCACTGCAGATTGACCTAGGACATTTCTGCGGGGATGTTGCTAAGGCCTTAGGCCAAGTGACCACTGCTGTGGAACAACTACAGACTGGGACAGTGAGTGCTAGCAACTTGGAGGGGGAGGAGGGTAGTGAGGAGGCATCGAGCATGAGTAGCGTAGTCCGTGCCGGAGCCCACTAGCAGGAGGCGCAGTTCGCGCAGCTCAACAGCCACAGGCACACATCAGGGTGATGTCGAGGAGCCAGGCGACAGGAGGCTGGGGGTACGTGGCAAGAGGCGCTAGACATGCATTCCTGCCTCTTTGTCCATGGTGGGGTACCCATGTTCCACTTAGATATTGGGATTGCACTCCCGTGCTGTTAACGATTACTTTTCATTTCATCAACCTATGCAATCACTGTTATGTTTCAGAAACATGAATATTTACTTTGACCTGTGCCTATGTGAATAAAACATTAGCATCCAAAGACATTTTGTGATGGCTCATTCTTACCAGGCTCAGAAGTGATGTTGTGTGATGTATGTCCGCCTCCTCTGACCCTCAGCTGTGTTTGGCACATGTGACTGTCGGTGTTGTGCGGGTGGTTGGTTATCCCGGCCGTTGGCATTTCCGTCCATCACAATGGGGATCCCCCTTTGGGTTGCAATGTTGTGCAGCATGGCACATACTGCTACAATCCTGCAGCAGGTCTCGGGGTCATATTGCAATGCACCACCAGTCTTATGTAGGATACGGAAGCGACTCTTCAGGATCCCAAATGTTCTCTCAATCACATTTCTGGTGCTGATATGTGCCGCGTTGTCAGCGCCGTTCCTGTGGTGTTGCTGGGTTGAGGTGGGGTGTCAGGATATATTCCCGCAAGGCGTATGCGCTGTCACCTACAGGGTGGGAAGCAAAGGATTAGCCGCAGTAATGCAATTACATATGGGATCATGATGTAAAAAATAGGAATATGTATGTACCGAGTAGGTGTCCCTCTCCAAATTCACCGTTGAGCAGACGCCTGTGGATGCCACTGTGCCGGAATATATATGAGTCGTGTGTGCTCCCCGGAAATTGTGCCACTATGTCCGTAATTATGTGCTTGGCATTGCACACGACCTGTACGTTGATAGAGTGATAGGACTTCCGGTTGCGGAAGATGTACTCGTTTGCTGAGGGGGACAGATGGGGACATGTGTGCAGTCAATGCATCCTATGACATGGGGGAATTGTGCCAACTGGTAGAACTCCAGTTTGGTCTGGTTCAACTGCTGTGGGGTTGTGGGGAAGGTGATGTGGGTATGGATCATTGTCAGCATGGCATCAATGAATCGACGGAAGAAGCGTGAAAGTGCGCTTTGTGAGACGCCTCCGGCCACCGCTACGACCCCCTGAAACTACCGGACACCAGTAGGTGAAGGCTGCATAGGACTTGGACGTGCGCAGGAATGGCATTTGTCCTACGGGTCTGGTGCTGCAGTAGTGGTTCCAGGTCAGCAATTAGGCGCATTATCATGGCACGATCCAGACGATACTTGTCATGTACTTCCTCCTCATTTTGGCCAAGCAATGTAATGCGCATTCTGAATACCCTCTCCTGGATCCTCCTCCTGCGCTGTGCTGCTGCATTAAGTCTCATCCTCCTTGCAAGCACGTAGAGGGCTGACATTTTGGAAACCTCCAGTGCCATTTTGAAGGGTTTCAGATAGTTTACACCTGTGTTTGAATTTATTTTGTCTGTTTCATCAGATTTACCTCCTGTTTGAGATTCCCCTTATTCTGCTCATGCTAAATAGCGACTTTGGGGATATTCGTTAATAGCGATTTTTGATGCATGCCTTTGCGATTCTTTAATTGCGACTCGCTATTTGCGTGCGCAATTGATGTATTCGCTAATTGCGATTCGCAAATGTGCGAATCGGTAAATTAGCGGGGCATTTTTCGCTATTGGGGTTGATGCATTGCACTTGCGGGTTTTGCGCTCGCTAACGGCCTATTTTAACGAATCGCTAATTTAGCGAGGGGTATTTTGCTTGATGCATGGGCCAGTTTGTTGGGTAACTACCTCACTCTGCACCTGTGGATTTAATGATTGATTTTCCGTATTAGGTTTTGGAGGAAATTTACACTCGTTTCTCCAATGCCCTAACTTTCCGCAGTTGTGGCATGGCCACTTTTTCTTTGCCTCTTCTATGCTCATTTGACCTTTTCCTTTACCTATATTTGGTCTAAATCTAGTCTGTCCTGCCTCATTGACTGGATTACTCAATTGAGCTTCTTGCTTCTCTGCAACTTTCACTTGTGCCCACATTGCTTTCTCTTTCAATTTACGCTGTCTACTCTCAATGTCATCACTACAATATTTAGCATACCTCAAAACTTCGTCTACTGTGCTATTCTGCCAACAAATCATATGCTGTTTAATCCTTTCACTTATCTCTGGTTTCAACCCATAAACAAATCTATATACAAAATGACTCATATCCTTCTCATTTAGTGTCTCATAGCCACTATACTGTTTGAAAACTAACAGTAGCCTTTCATAGTATGCATGTACTGATTCTTTACTTTCCTGTGTGGTTCTGTCTATTTTTACCCAATCCGTTTCTTTGGGTGGAATCTTATTTTTCAAAAAGGTAATTACTTGATCATATTTTCTCATCACTTCTGGTCCTGGCGCTCCTGTTTTAGCATCTCTTGGATATTCTACAGTTGGCCAATCAATAGTAATCTTACATTCTGTCCACAAATCAGCTGGTACTACTATATCAAACAATCCATCCAAATCTATCCATAACACCTTCGAAACGTTAACAAACCTCTCCACTTGCCATTCTACTGGTTTCTCTCTCAATTTTGGGAAGTCATTTGTAAATGACAGTATATCCTGTCTAGACCATGGGACATGCACGTAACTACCTCCTGGAGTTTCTCTCATCGGGTACTCCCTTACAATTGATTCCTTGTCTGTCACCGCAAAAGCCAAAGACGCTTTGTCTGTCACTTTCTCATTCCTTTTAGTCCATCTGCTTCTCCATCTATCCACATCACCCCATTTCCTCAGTAAAACAAGTAATTCTTTTATTTGGGTTAATCGTCCTGATGTGTTCAAATTTTCTATATCTTTCTCGCAAAAATCTACTCTATATGGTTTCTGCAACATTCTTACTTTTACAAATTCTACTCCTAGTTCATTTGCTGTTTCTTCTAATTTGTCATGTAAATTTTTAGCTCTCCATGTAATGCTTTTACATAAGAACATAATCTCGTCATCCTGATAAGATTTCAGTTTTTCAGTGCCAATTGTCCCTAAGATCATTTCTTCCATGTCTATTTTTAACCTAATTACATCTAATGGTTTTGATTCTGTCTCTTTCGTTTTTAGAGTTTTCATCCATTTATTCAATTCATCTGGAGTCGGACCTACAGGCGTACTATTTAAGTCTATCCAATTTTTACTTCTTTCTGGTGTCTCTGATGCAGACTCAGTTACCATAGGTATTCTCCTAAACTCATTCTCATTTATCGTTAAATTAGTAGGTGGGCTTGGTCTATATGTACTAACCAAATTTCTTGCACCTTCATTGTCTAATTCCATCCCTTCTTTCCTTCTTTGCAAGTGTGAATTCATAGGAATGACTAAAGAATGCTCTTCAATTTTCTGATTCTCAAAAACTGGTATTACCGGACCTATCGTTACTGGTACAGTTACAGCTTCCATATTCATTGTTAATTCTCTTATCTTTTCAGTTAATTCTCTTGTGGTTTTTGCTAATTCAGTTGTATTGTCACTTTCTATCTTCTCATTTTGTGGAGTTTTCAATTGATCTTGTGACCTATTTATCTCATATCCTCGTCCGGGATTTTTATTCCTCCCAGTTTCCATTGGCGGTGCATTAGGTGTCACCACCGCAGAATTCTGTTGGTATGGAGGTGGGTTTCTGTTTAAAATATCTTCCAGCAATTCATCTTCCGTCTCACTACCACCATACCCATACTTTTCAGTAACCACATGTTTCTTTTTCTCTGTACACTTTCTCTTTGCTTCTTCCTCAACTGTAAAAGCTGGAAACAAACCTCCTGTCATATTAGCATATCTCCAACGCTTTATTCTGTCCTCATGATTCACTCCCCACAACCTTCCGGGCACAAAATCATGATTCTTTAATCCTCTGAATCTCTCTCGTTCATCCCATTCACTTAAAGCTTCAAACTGTGTCGGTCTAGGTTTAGGTTCAAGCATCACCATCTTCTCCCTCAAATTCCGAAGTACAGCTACACTAAATGAACCATTCTCAGGAAAAGCCAATGATCCATCATTTTTAGTATATTTTGTCCAATTTTCTAACCATATGCAGGTATGATATCCGTATTTCAGCATCATATGCGAAGCTGGTGATTTCGGCGGAGGAATTACTTGTCCCTCTCTAGTCACTACCTTTTTGTCTTTCTTAAAAAAGTTCTTAACTTTCGACATCCACGACGTTTTCTCTCTACCATACTCCTAATAAGCCATGATTCACAATCTCTTTCCCTTCTCAAAAGTCCGCGATTCAACACTGTTCTCTATGCGTTATTCGGACCTATCCCAGCGCGACTCACACCAACGCTCCAATCCTAAGCTTCTACGTCACTGGTTTATCTGACCAATCCTAGCGCGACTCACACCAACGCTCCAATCAGAGCGGCTTCTGTATAACTAGCGCACTGTCCAATCCCAGCGCGGCTTTTGTCTACGTCAGTTTCTGCTCCTGACCCCTCCTTTACAAAATTTATCGGCAATTTACTTTTCAACAGTTCTTTGTTAGTTACAACATTAAAAACACATTTCCATTGTCTGATTTCGCTAAACAAAAGTGACAGTTTATTCTAGCTCGCAAGAATACAGTTTCGTTCGATAAGTGTAGCACTTCCCTCTACCTTACCCTTCTTTCAAGCAAGGGGTAAACCCGTTTCTCTGGGGATAAAACACATGTGGAGACTACACTGCTCCTGAGAATTAAGGCCAGAGTTTCACAAGAAAACCGGTTGCTATTTCACTCACACACCTTTTATACGGAAAATGTCCCTATCATAACACAACCTGTGTTATCACCAATATGAACTCAGACAATGCACTATTCCATGTGACTTCTCTTGCCACACATGTTCCACTTCCTACTTCCCGGAAGCGTTAAAACTTTGACTTACATATAACATAACGCGACTCAACATAAAATGTTAGACATGAAATAATCAATAATCAATAATCAATAATCACCAAACTAATCTATAGTAACCATAACTCTGCTACCAAGAAATCTGATCCAGCGCTATCAATAACATTTCTTCTCCTATATGCTTTGGATGTCCAGGTGCAAATATCCCTTTTAAACACAACTATATCCATATGACGGTGGGGCCCATAACACCGCATATACATTCACTCACTCATATATTCCCTGGATTTCATCCGTTCTTACCTAGGAGAAAACAGTTAATGATTTGCTGGAAGGAGACGGGATACCTTTTTAAAACAACATAATACTTCTCAAGCTTTAAGGTATTCCGCTCATTGGTCGATGGACCAACTAGTAGGAATCAGTTGATGGTGATTAAGACCAGCTCAATCACTATAAACCTTTAAACATTTACATTTATTATTGAGCTAAAGAACCACTGACTCATTGTTTTTAAAGATAATAAAGTTTATATAAATTTTAGAAGCATGAATAAGTTTCAGATTTATTATTCAGGTTATTACATTTAGCATCATTATAAGAATAAATTGAAATTGCAATGCATACCTATTAGATGGAAAAATAAAGTTCGTCACAGCAAGAACTCCCGAAAGATCTATCTATCTGTTCAGGAAAACAGGCCTTCTCGTTCCTTTCCCCTTTAGTATTTTAAGAATAAAAGTCTAATAGTTTTAAATGGAAAAATCTATTAAAGCAAAAAGGTTCTCCAATAGCAGCGTCTCATGCTCAATCAAAAAAAATATAAAATAGCAGCAGCAGCCGAAGCATCAGTTCATAAAAACGGCAGCGTTGAAAATAACAGCATCAAAAGCAGCTAACCAAAAGGGAATAGCAGCAGCAGCATCATCAACCCCCCTCCCTAAGAGTAGGTCTTCTTATACCCTAATACTAGCTTACTAAGTGAAAATGTTACATCTTTGTGGGCGAGATTCCCTCTAATTGGTCACTTTGGGTCAGTATACATATCATTATGAATATCCTTGTTCCAACCAGTTCTTTGTGGAAAGTTCATACTTCTGTCGTTTCTCACGGGTTCATGACATTACCCATCCGTTCGTAGGTTTCAAACTGTATCCTTTTCTGATACTTTTAAGTTGAACAGTTCATTGTCCATTCACTTATTCACTGCGACTTCTCACGCTTTTCGCTGTCCTTCTTTGGCATACGTTTATATGATAAGGTCATCACAGCCTTGACCACGCTTCCATCCTAGGCTTTGGAACGATCACATGATCCCTCTTGTTCACGGCCTTTCTCTCTT
This sequence comes from Calotriton arnoldi, assembly GCA_963921515.1. NCBI lineage: Eukaryota > Metazoa > Chordata > Amphibia > Caudata > Salamandridae > Calotriton > Calotriton arnoldi. Next base: position 401,967 of record CAWUFW010008328.1, on the reverse strand, counting down.
TCGTAACCCCTCTCGCGCCTGCGTACTCTAGCTCATGGCAGCCATTTTTACATCGCGGCACAACAGGCCTAAGCGCACTATTATAAAGATAAACAGAACATAGTTAAGAATAAAGAATATAAACCTTTTCGTTTCCCTCCCGTCATTCTACGTACCCCAATTAGGTATTATCTAGCAAAAGCGACATATAAAGCTATTCCTTACTTACCAACACTTCTTTTTGCCACTACACAGTTTATTTCCAAGCACAAATCATACATTTATTATTCTAATTAGTACGCAATTATCAGACTTATGTTATCCACGTTAACAATTGTAAGTAAATTAGTTTGCACATACATAGCGTGTTACCCATAACCCTTTACATGTAACATACATGGTTGGTTATTTACTAAGACGAATTTGTGTGTTAATTATTTAATGTAAAAATTAGGAGGTTAAAATGTTTTCGTTTACCCTGCTCCATCAACTCCCCCCTTTGGTGATTTTTAATATCACCACAAAAACCCATGTTACACAATTCTATCAGATAGCATATTTTATGGTCCGTTTGTTTTTGTTAGTTTACACAACTGTATCCCTTTCAACTTGTCTCTTTGTTTTCTTATACATGTTTTCTTTTATTTCTTCTAGCTCTATTTCACCCACTTCTCTTTCTCTTTCTTTGTTTATCTTATTTTCTTTTTCTATTTTGTTCTGTCTTTTTCTTCTCTTTATACAGGTAATAATTAGCTTCAGTACTAAAACTATTATGATTATCATGGTTACTACTATTATGATTTTCCCTACTATTAATCCCCTCATTCTAGTAAACCAATTTATTACCGAGGAAAAACTCTTACCAAGTTTTCCAAATGCATTTTCAACCTCCAGTGGAACAAGTTCTTTGTGCAAATTTGTAATATTCTTTATATACTTTTGTATATTTTCACTTTTATCTGGAATGTAAGTGCAACAATGTTGGACTTTCAGCATTCCACAGACTGCACCCTCTTTTGCCAAAAGAATGTCAAGGGCAAGTCGATTTTGCATCACCATAGCTCTCAAGGCAACCATTTCGGTATTTACCATCAAGAACCCTCCAGCAGTATCTGTAGATAAGCGATCTACTACTGTGGATAATTTCCGAATTTTAAATGCATTCAAACATATTCCCACTGCTGGTATCAATGCTCCAAAAATATCACCTACTATTTCTGAGAAACTTTCCCTTTTTCTACGTGTAAATGTCTTCATCATTTCGTGTGTTCCCTTTTCTGCTCTATCTATATGAAAAATCTTTGGAAAGACCAGGCCTAAATAACATGATCCATACCAATGGTCCGGCAACCTGTAATAAGCTCTGTTACCACAAATGTAATAGATCCCAGGAAATATTGGATCTTTTCCCCCTTTGAATCCCCATCCGCCTAAAATTTTATAATTGTCATGGCAATCACTGGAACCCACGAAATAATTGTCATATCTTGTTCTATTTCTTCTAATGCACAACCTTCCCTGTTGGGGCCAATCCAGAGTCATAGCTGCATTTGTCTTTTTCTTGTCATGATTTTCTTCCTCAAACGCCCAAAGAGGTGTTTTTGTCTCTTCTATCACTTTTCTTTGAAATTTCACTCTTCTATCCTCGACCATTTCTAAAAATACCTTTTCTTCATTCTTTAACTCACAGGTAAGGTTGTTTTTAACTATATCATCTAATGTTAGAATTTTATTTTCTATGAAAAATTCACCAAATGTTCTTGCTTCTTTAACCTTGTTTAGTTCAGCAACTATAGGAATCTTTGCAAAAATCTTATCTATATCAGTGTAATAATATTCTAATCTTCCTGTCTTATAAAATAGACTTGCTAAAACACTACATGTTATTCCATACGTCAAAGGAAGGTGATGATAGGTCACACCTTCTGCAACAGACGCAGGTAATTGCATACAAACATAACAATCTCTTACATCCATTGTTTCTACATACTCATATAATAATTTAGTGAAAACATTCTTTGAAAAATCTGTTATTGATTTGTCTCTATGCAATTCTGCACTACTTTCTAATATAGCTGTTTCTTGCACGTTAGCTCCTTTTTCTTTTTCTGTGTTATTAGACGTTTCTTCTATAGCTAAGCTAATTGGAATGGTGATCGCTAAAATAACCCAAACTGTCATTAATAATCCTGTACAAAAGAAGCACATCTTACACCACCTGCTTAAGAACTCACATCTACATTTTCTATCTTTAGTATCTTCCATTTTGTTCTATAACCTATTTTATATTATGTACAGGGAAAATGTGTCACCACACCTCAGAAATGACCTCTTAGCCACCCTGCACTCTCACTTTGTCTTCGTTTGGTACTTTCTTTTAATTCTTTTCAGAACTCTTTCTTTGTCAAATCCAGTGTTTCGTCAAATCCGGTAGAATTTGTTCAAATTTCTTCAAGTTTGTTGCACTTCACCTTCACCCATTAGGTTGTAGCTTTCTTCTGGGTTTTCGTGAGTGATCTCTTCTTCTTTGATATCAGTCAATGCAATGTATAACCATTCAGGCGATTTATACTTCAGATTTGCTTTCTTTACTCTTTTTGTTTTCTGCAAGTGTTTTCCACCTTGTTTTTCTTGTTCTTTTTGACTTGTTATTTCATTTACTTGTTCTGCACTTTTTCCATCTAGCCTTATGATCTTGTATCTCAATCTTCTAACTTCGTTGGGCCAATTGTCTCCTTTTCTTGGCCTTTTTGGTTCACTTTCTTTTTCCTCTCTTTCTGTTCTCCAAGTTCTCTTTCTCGACTCTAGTTTCTGGTTTCTTTCTTCTCCACTTTCTTCTGACTCTGTTTCAGTCCTTTCTTTATTGTCTCTTATCTTAAATTTTATAATTTCATTTCTTTCATCTATTTGTGGTTTCTCTCGTGTTTTCCTTCGATCACCTACTTCTGTCCCTCCTCGAGGTTCTTCCGAATTTGTGTCAATCTCTCTATCTGCGTCTAAATTTCCCTGTTCTTTTGTTCGCCGACCTGTCCCTATTGCTCCTCGGGGATCTTCCGATTCTTCTATCTTTCTATTTGAAACTCTCCCTTCTTCGTCTATTAATATTGTCTCTGAAGGATTTTCACCACAACTTGTACTTGGTTGCTCACTGTTACTGTCTTTTTGCTCAGTTTCTTCTTTTATACTATCAAATTTCCAATTTCTTTTCAGATTTTCCTCACAATCCGAATGCTCTGTATCAGATGCTGAACTGGTGTCTGATATTTCCAGATGTCGACTCACATGTCGATCTTCAGATTCTGGAACTTCTGCTATTTCCTCCACTCCTCCTGTCGTTGCACTTGTAGTTGGGTCTTCCAGATGTCGACTTACAGGTCAATCTTCAGATTCTGGAGCCCTGTTCGTCTCTTCCTCTGCATCCGATGCTGAACTGGTATCCAATACTTCCAGATGTCGACTCACATGTCGATCTTCAGGTTCTGGAACTCTGATGGTGTGACTGGCATGCACCCAGTGTTTTACTCCTGCACATTTGACTGCAGTTGTTGTTACCAGGATCACTTGTCGTGGTTGGTCCCAGCGAGGAACCAAACAGTTTCTTCTTCGGTGGACTTTTATGCGGACCCAATCTCCTGGATTCAAATCGTGAGCCGGTTTTCTTTCAAGAGTGGTCGCATCCGGTCCAACCTGATGAAACACAGAACGTACCACATCAGCCAATCCTTTGCAATAATCCAGCACCAGATCATCAGTTATAGTCAGTAGTTTGTTGACAGGTACATGTGCTTGTCTCATTGCTCGTCCCATAATTATTTCGTGGGGACTGAGTCCTGTCTTTCTTTCCGGTATACTTCTGATTGTCATTAAGACTAATGGCAAGGCATCTGGCCATTTGAGTCCTGTGGCTTGACACATTTTACCTAGCCTGTTCTTAATTGTTCCATTCACTTGCTCTACTATTCCAGAAGCCTCTGGTCTGTATGCACAGTGCAGTTTCTGTTTAATACTAAGTGCTTCACAAATCAGTTGAATCAATTCGTTTTGAAAATGTGTTCCTCTATCTGTTTCAATCGTTACTGGAAAACCATACCTTGGAATGAATTCTCGCAGCATTAGTTTTGCTACCGTAATTCCATCATTCCTTCTGGTCGGGTATGCTTCCACCCAACGGGAAAACAAACAGACGACTACAAGGACATACCTTAGTCTATTGCTCGGAGGCATTTCTATAAAATCCATTTGCATTCTCGTGAAAGGACCTCCCTCTCGTCCTATTGTTCCTAGACTCACTACTGTCTTTCTTCCTGGATTTAGCTGTTGACAAATAAGACATCTTTGACAAAGACTCTCAGCTATGGCTCTGAATTTTGGATTATACCATGTTTGTCTAAAAAGTCTGATCATTGAGTCTCTCCCAATATGAGCTTGTCCATGGTACATCCGTGCCATGTCAGAAATCATGCTATCAGGCATAACTGGTCTTTCATCCCTGTAAACCCAAACATCATTTTCCTCATGTTTTCTACATCCTGCTTTTATCCAGTTATCTTTTTCCTCATCATCTGCTGCTTCCTGTAATTGTCTCACCTCATCCCATGTCTCAACAGGGTTAGTAAAAAGCAAAGGACATGAAATATGCTCTCGTTCTTGGTTTCGGTTCAATGAGACCACATTTTTGGCACAGTACTGTGCTATTTCATCAGCAAACTTATTGCCAACAGTTATGTAGTCTTCCCCATTTTTATGTGCATTACACTTCACCACTGCAATCTGTTTAGGCAGCTGTATCGCCTCAAGCAACTTTTTCACAAAATCACCATTTCTTATCGGTGTTCCTGCAGACGTCAAGAAACCTCTCTGAGACCAGATCTGCCCAATATCATGAACCACTCCAAAGCCATATTGGCTATCCGTGACAACTGTGATTCGGACATTCTTTCCCAACTTGCATGCTTGAATTAGAGCTACCAACTCCGCTACTTGGGCAGAACGTATCCCTTTCAAACAAGATGCTTCCATTACAGCAGCTACTGTGCAAACTGCATATGCTGCACTTAGAACTCCATCATCCGTTCTCAAACATGAGCCATCCACGAACAGAATATAATCTGATTCCTTTAAAGGCTCATCCCGTATGTCGGGTCTCGGCTTTGTACAATATTCGAGTACATTCAGACAATCATGATCAACTTCATCCATTTCAATCACACTCTCTTCATCTGGCAATGATGTTGAAGGATTCACATTCATGCATCTGTCAATGGTCACATTGTCTGCACTCAAAATTACTTTTTCATACCTAGTCAGCCGACTATGTGTCATGTATTGAGTTTTGGTTCTTGTCAAAAGAATTTCCACAGAATGAAGGACATATACTCTCAGTGGATATCCCATCACTATGCCTTCACTCTGCTCCAGACTTACACAAGTAGCAGCAACTGCTTTCAAACATCCAGGCAACGCTTTCGCTACTGGGTCTAAAACAGCTGAAAAATATGCAATGGGTCTTTTCATGTTTCCGTGTCTCTGCACTAGGACTGAAAACGCACACCCATCTCTTTCACTACAATACAACTCAAAATCTTTTTCATAGTCAGGCATTCCCAATGCCGGAGCTTCACACAGTTTCTTTTTTAGTTCTCTGAATGCTTTCATTTCCTCATCATTCATTTCAAAAGGATCTTTAACATCCTTCTTTGTCAATCTCTGTAATGGTTTTGCAATTAATGAAAATCCACTTATCCATTGTCGACAATATCCAACCATTCCTAGGAACATTCTTACCTCTCTTTGTGTCATTGGAGCTCTCATTCCTTGGATTATTTTTATTCTTTCAGTCGTTACCTTTCGCACTCCCTTCTCAATCTTATGTCCTAGATATTGGACCTCTTGTTGACAAAACTGCAATTTTGATGGGGACACCTTATGTCCTCTTTTTGCTAAATGATTCAGCAAAGCAATTGTATCATTAACACATGCTTCCTTTGTTTTTGATGCCACCAGTAGGTCATCAATATACTGAACCATCACTGACTTTTCTGGCATTTTCAAATCTTCCAATGATTTCTTTAAAATCTGATTAAAGATCGAGGGGCTTTCTGTATACCCCTGAGGAATTCGGCACCATGCCAAAATACGCTCTCCGAACCTGAACGCAAATAATGGCTGGCTATCTGGATGTAATGGAATAGAGAAAAATGCATGGCACAAATCAATAACTGTGTACCATTCTGCTTCGCGTGGAATCTGATATAGAATTACAGCAGGGTTTGGTACTATTGGGCAACAAGGCACAACAATTTTGTTTACCTTTCTCAAATCCTGTACAATTCTATATGTTCCATTCGGCTTTTTCAGTCCCATTATCGGTGAATTACATGGACTGCTCATTATTTCTCTCAGAATCCCTTGCTCAATCATTTTATTTATTACTGGTGTTATTCCTTCAATTATTTCTGGTGTCAATTTATACTGTGGCGTATTTGGGTAACTCGTTCCTTCTTTAACAGAAATTTTAACAGGGTCTACTTCTTTCATTAACCCTATATCTTCTCCCGTAAAGTCCCACACTTCCTGTTTCACTGTTTCTTTCAGTTCAATTGGGATTTTCTCTACATCAAATATGGGAAATAAATCATTCACTTCTGATTCTAACTTTACCATTGTCATTTTATACAATACATCTTCATCTGGGGTCTGAAATGCAATTCCATCTGGAGTACAATAGATGGTGCAGTTCATCTTGCAAAGTAGATCGCGTCCTAATAGGTTCACAGGACTGCAATCACACACCACAAATCGGTGCATTTCACTAAATGGACCAATCTTTACCTCCACTAATTTAGTAAGAGGCGCCTTAATTTGCTGATTCGAAACACCCACTACTTGGATATGTTCACCTGAGAGAGGAAGGTTTGGAATTTCCACTGACCTGACAGTAGAACGGGTAGCTCCAGTGTCCACAAGGAATGTTACATTTGCACCATTCACTTCTCCATCCACAAATGGACCTGCTTGATCTACCTCTAGAGTTGCGCCAAGCACGCACTCTTCCTCCTCTCCTAGGCACCGTCATAAACTTTCATCCGACTCATCACCATCCTGTCGTAACCAGTATTGAGATATGGCAGCTGCGCGCGGCAATTGTGTTACCTGCTCTCCTCCGTAGAATCCTGTTTCTGCACTGTATTTCTGTTGATTAACACTCTTGGGAAGTGGTGGTTGTGGCACCTGACTTTGTTGGGTAACTACCTCACTCTGCACCTGTGGATTTAATGATTGATTTTCCGTATTAGGTTTTGGAGGAAATTTACACTCGTTTCTCCAATGCCCTAACTTTCCGCAGTTGTGGCATGGCCACTTTTTCTTTGCCTCTTCTATGCTCATTTGACCTTTTCCTTTACCTATATTTGGTCTAAATCTAGTCTGTCCTGCCTCATTAACTGGATTACTCAATTGAGCTTCTTGCTTCTCTGCAACTTTCACTTGTGCCCACATTGCTTTCTCTTTCAATTTACGCTGTCTACTCTCAATGTCATCACTACAATATTTAGCATACCTCAAAACTTCGTCTACTGTGCTATTCTGCCAACAAATCATATGCTGTTTAATCATTTCACTTATCTCTGGTTTCAACCCATAAACAAATCTATATACAAAATGACTCATATCCTTCTCATTTAGTGTCTCATAGCCACTATACTGTTTGAAAACTAACAGTAGCCTTTCATAGTATGCGTGTACTGATTCTTTACTTTCCTGTGTGGTTCTGTCTATTTTTACCCAATCCGTTTCTTTGGGTGGAATCTTATTTTTCAAAAAGGTAATTACTTGATCATATTTCCTCATCACTTCTGGTCCTGGCGCTCCTGTTTTAGCATCTCTTGGATATTCTACAGTTGGCCAATCAATAGTAATCTTACATTCTGTCCACAAATCAGCTGGTACTACTATATCAAACAATCCATCCAAATCTATCCATAACACCTTCGAAACTTTAACAAACCTCTCCACTTGTCTGTACCATTCTACTGGTTTCTCTCTCAATTTTGGGAAGTCATTTGTAAATGACAGTATATCCTGTCTAGACCATGGGACATGCACATAACTACCTCCTGGAGTTTCTCTCATCGGGTACTCCCTTACAATTGATTCCTTGTCTGTCACCGCAAAAGCCAAAGACGCTTTGTCTGTCACTTTCTCATTCCTTTTAGTCCATCTGCTTCTCCATCTATCCACATCACCCCATTTCCTCAGTAAAACAATTAATTCTTTTATTTGGGTTAATCGTCCTGATGTGTTCAAATTTTCTATATCTTTCTCGCAAAAATCTACTCTATATGGTTTCTGCAACGTTCTTACTTTTACAAATTCTACTCCTAGTTCATTTGCTGTTTCTTCTAATTTGTCATGTACATTTCTAGCTCTCCATGTAATGCTCTTACATAAGAACATAATCTCGTCATCCTGATAAGATTTCAGTTTTTCTGTGCCAATTGTCCCTAAGATCAATTCTTCCATGTCTATTTTTAACCTAATTACATCTAATGGTTTTGATTCTGTCTCTTTCGTTTTTAGAGTTTTCATCCATTCATTCAATTCATCTGGAGTCGGACCTACAGGCGTACTATTTAATTCTATCCAATTTTTACTTCTTTCTGGTGTCTCTGATGCAGACTCAGTTACCATAGGTATTCTCCTAAACTCATTCTCATTTATCGTTAAATTAGTAGGTGGGCTTGGTCTATATGTACTAACCAAATTTCTTGCACCTTCATTGTCTAATTCCATCCCTTCTTTCCTTCTTTGCAAGTGTGAATTCATAGGAATGACTAAAGAATGCTCTTCAATTTTCTGATTCTCAAAAACTGGTATTACTGGACCTATCGTTACTGGTACAGTTACAGCTTCCATATTCATTGTTAATTCTCTTATCTTTTCAGTTAATTCTCTTGTGGTTTTTGCTAATTCAGTTGTATTGTCACTTTCTATCTTCTCATTTTGTGGAGTTTTCAATTGATCTTGTGACCTATTTATCTCATATCCTCGTTCGGGATTTTTATTCCTCCCAGTTTCCATTGGCGGTGCATTAGGTGTCACCACCGCAGAATTCTGTTGGTATGGAGGTGGGTTTCTGTTTAAAATATCTTCCAGCAATTCATCTTCCGTCTCACTACCACCATACCCATACTTTTCAGTAACCACATGTTTCTTTTTCTCTGTACACTTTCTCTTTGCTTCTTCCTCAACTGTAAAAGCTGGAAACAAACCTCCTGTCATATTAGCATATCTCCAACGCTTTATTCTGTCCTCATGATTCACTCCCCACAACCTTCCGGGCACAAAATCATGATTCTTTAATCCTCTGAATCTCTCTCGTTCATACATCTCATCTTCCCATTCACTTAAAGCTTCAAACTGTGTCGGTCTAGGTTTAGGTTCAAGCATCGCCATCTTCTCCCTCAAATTCCGAAGTACAGCTACACTAAATGAACCATTCTCAGGAAAAGCCAATGCTCCATCATTTTTAGTATATTTTGTCCAATTTTCTAACCATATGCAGGTATGATATCCGTATTTCAGCATCATATGCGAAGCTGGTGATTTCGGCGGAGGAATTACTTGTCCCTCTCTAGTCACTACCTTTTTGTCTTTCTTAAAAAAGTTCTTAACTTTCGACATCCACGACGTTTTCTCTCTACCATACTCCTAATAAGCCATGATTCACAATCTCTTTCCCTTCTCAAAAGTCCGCGATTCAACACTGTTCTCTATGCGTTATTCGGACCTATCCCAGCGCGACTCACACCAACGCTCCAATCCTAAGCTTCTACGTCACTGGTTTATCTGACCAATCCTAGCGCGACTCACACCAACGCTCCAATCAGAGCGGCTTCTGTATAACTAGCGCACTGTCCAATCCCAGCGCGGCTTTTGTCTACGTCAGTTTCTGCTCCTGACCCCTCCTTTACAAAATTTATCGGCAATTTACTTTTCAACAGTTCTTTGTTAGTTACAACATTAAAAACACATTTCCATTGTCTGATTTCGCTAAACAAAAGTGACAGTTTATTCTAGCTCGCAAGAATACAGTTTCGTTCGATAAGTGTAGCACTTCCCTCTACCTTACCCTTCTTTCAAGCAAGGGGTAAACCCGTTTCTCTGGGGATAAAACACATGTGGAGACTACACTGCTCCTGAGAATTAAGGCCAGAGTTTCACAAGAAAACCGGTTGCTATTTCACTCACACACCTTTTATACGGAAAATGTCCCTATCATAACACAACCTGTGTTATCACCAATATGAACTCAGACAATGCACTATTCCATGTGACTTCTCTTGCCACACGTGTTCCACTTCCTACTTCCCGGAAGCGTTAAAACTTTGACTTACATATAACATAACGCGACTCAACATAACATGTTAGACATGAAATAATCAATAATCAATAATCACCAAACTAATCTATAGTAACCATAACTCTGCTACCAAGAAATCTGATCCAGCGCTATCAATAACATTTCTTCTCCTATATGCTTTGGATGTCCAGGTGCAAATATCCCTCTTAAACACAACTATATCCATATGACGGTGGGGCCCATAACACCGCATATACATTCACTCACTCATATATTCCCTGGATTTCATCCGTTCTTACCTAGGAGAAAACAGTTAATGATTTGCTGGAAGGAGACGGGATACCTTTTTAAAACGACATAATACTTCTCAAGCTTTAAGGTATTCCGCTCATTGGTCGATGGACCAACTAGTAGGAATCAGTTGATGGTGATTAAGACCAGCTCAATCACTATAAACCTTTAAACATTTACATTTATCATTGAGCTAAAGAACCACTGACTCATTGTTTTTAAAGATAATAAAGTTTATATAAATTTTAGAAGCATGAATAAGTTTCAGATTTATTATTCAGGTTATTACATTTAGCATCATTATAAGAATAAATTGAAATTGCAATGCATACCTATTAGATGGAAAAATAAAGTTCGTCACAGCAAGAACTCCCGAAAGATCTATCTATCTGTTCTGGAAAACAGGCCTTCTCGTTCCTTTCCCCTTTAGTATCTTAAGAATAAAAGTCTAATAGTTTTAAATGGAAAAATCTATTAAAGCAAAAAGGTTCTCCAATAGCAGCGTCTCATGCTCAATCAAAAAATATAAAATAGCAGCAGCAGCCGCAGCATCAGTTCATAAAAACGGCAGCATTGAAAATAACAGCATCAATAGCAGCTAACCAAAGCGAACAGCAGCAGCAGCAGCATCATCAACCCCCTCCCTAAGAGTAGGTCTTCTTATACCCTAATACTAGCTTACTAAGTGAAAATGTTACATCTTTGTGGGCGAGATTCTCTCTAATTGGTCACTTTGGGTCAGTATACATCTCATTATGAATATCCTTGTTCCAACCAGTTCTTTGTGGAAAGTTCATACTTCTGTCGTTTCTCACGGGTTCATGACATTACCCATCCGTTCATAGGTTTCAAACTGTATCCTTTTCTGATACTTTTAAGTTGAACAGTTCATTGTCCATTCACTTATTCACTGCGACTTCTCACGCTTTTCGCTGTCCTTCTTTGGCACACGTTTATATGATAAGGTCATCACAGCCTTGACCACGCTTCCATCCTAGGCTTTGGAACGATCACATGATCCCTCTTGTTCACGGCCTTTCTCTCTTTCGTAACCCCTCTCGCGCCTGCGTACTCTAGCTCATGGCAGCCATTTTTACATCGCGGCACAACAGGCCTAAGCGCACTATTATAAAGATAAACAGAACATAGTTAAGAATAAAGAATATAAACCTTTTCGTTTCCCTCCCGTCATTCTACGTACCCCAATTAGGTATTACCTAGCAAAAGCGACATATAAAGCTATTCCTTACTTACCAACGCTTCTTTTTGCCACTACACAGTTTATTTCCAAGCACAAATCATACATTTATTATTCTAATTAGTACGCAATTATCAGACTTATGTTATCCACGTTAACAATTGTAAGTAAATTAGTTTGCACATACATAGCGTGTTACCTATAACCCTTTACATGTAACATACATGGTTGGTTATTTACTAAGACGAATTTGTGTGTTAATTATTTAATGTAAAAATTAGGAGGTTAAAATGTTTTCGTTTACCCTGCTCCATCACTGTCATAAGTACTGTCCAGTGCTACATTGAGATCTCCGCCCCAGACTAATTCCATTGTTGGTAGCCCTCGTAGTTCTGTACATAATTGCATGTAGAAGTCAGGGTCATCTATGTTAGGGCCGTACGTGTTAATGAGGCCTACTCTGGTGCCTCGCAATATTCCAGTCATAATGGCGTACCTCCCTTGAGTGTCTGTGATGGTCCGCTCCAGCGTAAACTGTGTACCTTTCCTTATCAGGGTGATGACCCCACATGCATAGTTGGAGTATGATGAGGAAATTACTAGCTCTGCCCAGCGCTTTCCTAATTTATCGGCTTTAGCAGATGGCAAATGTGTCTCTTGGAGCATGGCTATAGCTATAGCATGCCTGTCTAGGTACGCTAATACCTGTCGGATTTTCCTAGGGTTGTTGAGACCCCGTACATTCCAGGTGGCCAATTTCAGCGGGATAGGGTTACCGTTAGTGTGTGTCAATGTGTTTCCAGACATAGCATCTAACAGATTGTTTTTGGTACGCAATGTAAATGAGCAATGTTATCCAGAGCCTAGCAATGTACATAGCTTGTGCTTTCACAGTGCCCGTGGACACTAGTGACTGTATCGTGACTTGACAAGAAAGAACATGCAACACAACAGTAGTCCCGCCCCACCCCCACCCATCCCTCCCACTTCATCAACCCAACAGTGACGAAGACAATCCCCATAAGTAACCAGAAATTTCCCCCTCTCCCCCAACCTAATGAGACAGAGAGGAGGAGTGGTGTGGTATACACACTGGGGCAAGAGCTGCCAGCCGGCTACCCCGGTGACAAATGTCCACCAGGGGGTCACTCTAGAACATATGGCAACATTCCAAACATCAGAACCAATGTAATATAATGCAATCTGACAGTTATCAAAATTAACACGGTACCTTGAACACAGCTTAAGGAAAGACATAAGCATCCTATCAGTATGTAGAGTTTGCATCCCCGCCGGCTCCCACCCAGAGAGTCATAGCACACATCTATCTCTAACGGTGCATAGATGTGTGCGTACAGTTCGTGGCATGCGACGATGTAAGTAGATCAGCGAAGTAGGGAGTGGGCCATCATTCAACATCTGAAGTATTCGTGTGGTCTTCAGGGCTGCTCCTAGGCGATCTTCGGCGTGGAGGTTGAAGTCTTTTTGTTGTAAGTACTTGAGCACGTCTTTTGGGTCAGTGTAAATCGCTGCCTTTCCACTCTCAGTTATTTTCAGCTTAGCTGGGTAGAGCATTGCATATGGTACATTGTGATCTCTGAGCATCTTTTTGACTGTAAGGAATTTCTTTCGGGCCTCTTGTACTTGCGGGGTAAAGTCAGGGTATATGGAGATGTCCATACCTTGATAGTTTAGTTTACCCAACTCACGGGCTTTACGGAGGGCGGCGTCATGGTCTCTGTAGTTCAGTACTTTAGCAATTATTGGGCGCGGTCTGGATCCAGGCGGCGGAGATGGAGCAAGCGATCTATGGGCCCGCTCCACAATGAAGACATCTGAAAAATTGTCTCTGCCCATTAGGGTGATAAGCAATTGTTCAATATATCGCTCCATGGGACCTGTATTAGTCGTTTCTGAAATTACCATAAGGCGTAGGCTACTGCGGCGCGATCTCGCTTCTAGGTCTTCAGCCTTTGCCATGAGTGTCTTCAGGTGGGTGTCCATTTTCCCTTGCTTGGTCTCTAGTTGTCGTTGGGCATCTTCTGAGTCTGAGATGCGCCGTTCCGCCATGTCTATTCTTTCAGTGTGCCTGTCCAATCTCTCAGACATGCGATCTACCCGATATGTGAGGGAGTCTATTTTGCTGTCTATGTTAGTGAGGGAGGCTTGTATCGTTGAAAACATGGCCTGAATATCTACAGTAGCGGGTCCGCCTGTACTGGACGCTATCTGCCGCGTTTCATTTTGCCCATCCTGGTCATTTTCCATACCTTTCTTGGTTTGCTCAAAGTTTATTTTTGGCTGGTTTATATCAGGTTTACCCATTGTGGAGTATAGTATATCAATCTAGGCGCTGTGGACGTTGTAGCATCGCGGGTCACCAGCAACCAGATCAGGAGACGAGCCCAGGCGTAACAGAGTTAGGCACAACAACAGTGAGGGCACCGGTAGAGTATGCTGCGCCGGACACCCAGAGACACGCAAAGAGGAAACACACCCTCAGCGAGAGTACTGCAAACAGGGCGCTGGTATAGCGTGCATCTCTGGGGTTAATGGTGAGGACCTCGCAGTGTGTCCCCCAATAGGATCTTATAGGGGAGCAGGTGCCCCCAGCTGAAAATGAAAATGGCCGATGCCGTCCTCTCCCACACTGCGCAAGCACGGGGTGCACTCACCTCACATGCCCCCCTTCTCAGCACATGTACCTCGTGTTAGGCCTAGCACTTTAGGGGAGGTGGCATGGCTCGGGCCTTCCAGGGCAATGTGGCTCGTGGGTTTCCAAGCGTATGGGTGACACAGATGGAGCTTCACACTGTGTGCAGCAGGTGCGCTGCCGATCAACGGGACAGGGATAGGCAGCGCAGGATGGCAGTCTCTACATTCCAGCTCGTTTCACCGCACCTCCGGAGGTCCTGTAGCTAGCGCTGTGCAGGTACGGGCGGGGCGTGTATGCTTGTGCCCCTCACTGTCGGTCTCAATATGGCTAATTAGAAGCGCGTCGTCTGTGGAATGTCCGATGGGCTTTAACCACTGGACCCAGGCCGCATGTAGTATTCGAGTTACACGCTCGGTCTCCACCCCCGGGGCACCGGTTACCTTATGCTCGGGTCCCGCGATCACCGACACTCGTCCCGATACCTGGCAGTCAGCCGCAGCGCTTCGCAGGCAGCCGGCAGTTCGTCTCCCAGAGCTCCAGTCGCCTCCTCCAGCGTGGCTCGAGTAGTGCACGCCCACCACGGCCCGATGCCGTCGGCAGCCAGGTCACGCGCACAGCCGTTGAGCAGGCCGCACCACAGCAGAAAGCTTACAGGAGCGATTTCTTCGCCACAGTGCGCCTCAGGGCGCGGGAGCCGGCTTACTGGGTCGGGGAAATGCTCCGGTCCATCGTTACCGTTTATTTAGTTCATCAGCAGGATAGTAGCTCAGGATAGATGCAGGATTTTGGAGTGACCGAAGGAGCTCACTCAGAAAGCTCAGAAAGCGGCCATCTTCAGGCGTGGCTAGCTCCGCAACTTCCTAATTTTAGGGGGATGTGGACTAAAAGGGGGAACCAATCCTGTATTTCCAGGAGTATAAACAACGCCTATTATAGGTTGCCAGCACGGTGGTATGGTAGTTGTTATTTTGCAATAGTATTTCCAAAGATCTACCATGTGGACAGAATCAATGGAATCAATGAAATAACTAATGGACTAACACGGAGAAGAAGAGCTAGTTTTTCTGAAATAGTGGGAGATACATTTGGTGCATTGATACCCTCAGTTGGAGTCATTCTGAATTCACATAATATTTGCAAACTGTCAACAGTAGTTGATCGTCTCTCGACTGATACTGCTGGAGGATTCTTAATGATTAATACAGAAATGGTTGCGAAAAGGGCTATGGTTTTACAAAATCGTCTTGCTCTTGATATATTATTGGCAAAAGAGGGAGGAGTCTGTGGAATGTTGAAAATTCAACATTGTTGCAATTACATACCTGACAAAAGTAAGGAAATTAAAGGGTATATTGAGAATATTACAAGGATTCATAAAGATTTGACCCAACTGGAGGTTGACGGTGTATGGGAAAGACTAACAAAAAGTATTACATCAATAGGGAAATGGTTTACTAATTTTGGAAAGAGTTTTCTAGGTCAAATAATATTACCAGTAGTTGTAATAATGACAATAGTCTTGATAGTGATGATTACATGCAAGTGTTGTAGGAGCAAGGGGAAAAGAAGAATACATACAGAAAGGGAAGGGAAAGGAAAGAAACGAAAGAGGGAATATGAAGAGATACAATTGGAAGAGATGAAAGGGAGGCTATACAAAAAGATGAAAGATTTAGAAAGAAAAGAAGTGACTGATGAAAATGAGAGGGAAGAAGAGGAAACTAAGAAATGCTGAAAGTTGGCATCTGGGAAGGGATGGGTAATTTTGTGATGGCTCAAAAATCCCATCAGAGAGGGGATTGATGGAGCAAGGACTCGTGGAAAAGAGACTTGCTCGGAAGCAATACACTCGTTTAACCCACTAACAAGTTATTAATACATTGTTGTGAAAACTAATACGCACCACATGAATATGCGGGTTAGTGAAGCTTGCGTATGAATATATTAACGCGGATAACATTGAGGAAGGTACACATACTTAACCTTCAATGAAGGCGAAACAGTACTGATCGCATACAAATCACACCTGTACACAAACGCTGAAATGCGTTTCACTTCAACAGAAAAAATCCTGACAGCAGTTCAGACCGCTGTAGCAAGAGAAAGAGCACTGGCTCAGGGGGAAACGCATAATTGTCGTAACTCCAGTACCGGCTTTAGAGGCTGTTACAAAGGCTAGCATTCCAAACGCGAAAGCCTTACATCCGAGATGGATACAGTGGGCTAATTCTCTTACTGCAACGGATGTTGAATACAGATTTGATCCAAGTCTAAAAACACAAGCATTCCTGCAATACGAACAAGAATATCCTCTACCAAATGAAATCTTGCCTCTAGATCAGTATGAATATATTATTTACACTGACGGATCTGCTCAACCGGCCATAGGGAGTAAGCAACAATACAGCGCAGCATGTGCTATCGTTAAAGGTCGCATGCAGGATGGCAAGTTCCATCCAAGTTGCACTAAAACGCAATCTCTAGGAGACTGCACGGCACAGTTGGCAGAATTAAAGGCACTAATACTGGCACTTGAAAATACGGATCACGAATTCCCCACACTGATCGTGTGTGATTCTTTTTACTGTGTACAGTCATACAATGAATATTTACATCATTGGGAACAAAACAGGTTTAAAGATGCAAAAGGTGGCACAATTAAGCATAAAATGCTATGGGAACAGGTAGTAGAGTTGAAAAACGAACTACCATGAGCTCACGTGATATATACACTGAGTCATCAACGTGATGGCGTTCACGTTGAAGGGAATTTATTGGCTGATGAAGCCGCAAAGGGGGCTGTACACATGGCTTCCGTAGCTGCACTCACTCGTTCTAAAACGAGAATTGACTGAGAGATTATGGTTGCTATCATTGCTTCACGCAAAGGTAGCACAGCAGTAACAAAGACATTTCCACTCAAGTACTCCTACAAGTTAGATGCACAAAACATTCCATATGCTCAGATTCCTGGAGTGGGGGATAGAGTAATACCAAATATGGATCGTAGGCTAGGTTTAATTTCAGCAGCACACGAGGGTTTGGGTTCTGCGCACACAGGCGTCACAGCGACTATTTCCTTGTTGAAACAGCGCTATTGGTGGCCAGATCTAACAAAACAAACTAAAGACTATGGGCCTGATTCTGATGCGGTTAGGAAAGCATTACCACCTAGGGCCTGATTCTGATGCGGTTAGGAAGGCCTCCTAATGGCATTTGCTCCTTCCAAATCGGATCGGAACGTGTCTTCCCGACCCAGGGCCCAATTATGATGCGGTTAGGAACATATGCTCCCATTGAAGTCAATGGGAGTCCAACCAAATCGTTTCTGGAAGCATCCGGATGCATCGTACTCCGTCGGTCGGACTCTCCCGATCCGAGTGGGTCGGAAACCATTTCCAAACCGATTCGGTCAGGGAGCTTTCCAACCCGCATCAGAATCAGGCCCTAAGTCTTGAAATGTGACATCTGCCAGCAGATGAAGGGGTCGACCGTAAAACGCCTGGCACAGACACCATTATTAAAATCAGACAAACCACTCGCTTGTGTATATTTGGACCACTGCGGCCACTTACAGTCACACGGGGCTTACAAGTATATTATGGTTGCAGTGGATTAATGCTCCAGATTCCTATGGGTTTGGCCTCAGCGCTCTGCTGACGCTCGAACTGTTATCAAAGACTTGCGAGTCTTTATCGGTACATACGCAATTAGAAAGTTACATTCGGACCGTGGCCCGGCGTTTAGCTCTCGGGCTTACAAAGAGGCCATGGAAAGTATGGGCGTTGCATTGTGGTACTCCTCTCCGTACCATTCTTAGGGAAATTCGGTTGTGGAAAGTAAAAACCGGGATCTAAAGCAATCTTTAACAGCTAGGGTATTAGGCAAGGGCGGTAGTTGGGTCAATCATCTAAATGGGGTTCAGCGGGCACTTGACAATCAGCCAAGAAATTCTCTAAGGGGGTGTCACTCCATATGAGGTCCTATTTGGGACAAGAATGTGGGTACCTGATCTTGATTGTGAAGGCGCAGTGGCGGATGAGAAACCATTTGATATCCATGATCATTTGGCTGTTTTACAGGATCTAAATGATTCCAGGACAAAGCAAAGCAACGTCCTCCTGAAACAGATCGCCACTGGTGAAGTCAAGGCTGCCACGGCAAGACCTGTCTGGATCCAAAAAGTCGGGGATCTGGTCAGAGAGAAAATAGCAGACAAAAAAGAATTTGGACCATCATACAGAAAACCTGTACCTGTCCTAGCAATTCAAGGAACAAGAACTGTTCTGTTGCCGCCTCTTGCCGGAAAAAAGGAGAAAAGATTTGTCTCAATTGACTTAATCAAACCACACTATGTGGCCAATACTGAACAGTAGGCCTCGTGGACTCCAAAGTAGCAGAGGCCCTCCTCTCGCTACAATAAAAGAAGTTCAAACAGAAAGACTCACCACGTTCGAAGAGTCTTCTGTACGGAATGAAGGACTAAGCAACAATGCTTTGGAACTCGTTCCCCTTGAACCAGAAGTTCAACTACAAAATGAACAAGAAAATTGTATTCAAAATTGTCTACAAATGGCAATAAGACCAAATACTGATATTTACGTCAACATACCTCGACGAGAGCAAACTGCGATTTCAACAAATCCCGATGCAATTCCTACAATTGATCGAACTGCCTCTGGCTACTTCATGAACTGTGATACGTTTTCCTTGGATCCAAGTGAACCAAAAACGACGCCAGCCAAAAAATCACGCAAGCAACAAATCATGAACTTTCTGAACTTTGTACATAAGACTTACCTGGTATCACCTTGGGTGGAACTCTGGGTAATTACTGGAATTCAATTTTTTCTTTTCTGGCTAGGTTTAGTTATAACTTTTAGCATGCTTATCAATGGTCGATACCTCCAGCAAAGCTCTACAGCCCGAGAATTTAATTTGATCTTAAAACAACATCAATCATCACATCGTGAACAAAGAGACTTGTCATCAGTGAACATCACAGCAGTTCCTATACCAGACGGTATAGTATGGGACAAAGTTGATTTTGAAATATTCGGTCCAACTAAACTTTTAAAACTTTCTCACATTTTTAAAATTTCATTAAGTGATATCATTACCTCCAGTACTTTTTCTGATGATTGGGACTCTGAAACTGTAAATAACATGTTGTCTGATTTAGAAAAAACTGCAGCATTTCCGAACACAGAAATTTTAGAAGGTAATTCTGATTATGACACTTTGTACTGTTACCAACATTATGGTCATCATTTCTTACACAAATCTATATCACCTAGAAATGTGTTTGAGTACCACCAGTGGGAACATTGCCCTACACCACCTAAAAGTAGTTCGCAAACATTTGCACAGAAATTTTCATACTTTTCAGGGTTTAACACTTCTGACCCAACAGCATTTTATTATAAAATTACACCAACATCGTCATTGAAAATTATGTTAACAAACACCAAACAGATTTACTCTGCTTCCTTTATTTCCCAATTGTCTGAACAAGGTTTTGACCTATGGAAGGACATAATAGACTTAAAATCAGTCTGGGGTTCTAGGGACTGGCAAGTCCAGAGAACAGAAGCACTATTTAGAGCATGCCTCATTCCACAGCAGTTTATTTTTCTAAGCAACACTGTGCAACAAACATCCTGTCTTGGATTAGCCAAGAATAAGGACCTGAACACACCTCGGTTACCAACACCATCACAGATGGAAGGGGGGCAAAATTCTACCACACAACAAGGAGTAGGAATAGATGACATTTTACAGTACAATAGATCAGACCCTAATTGGAAAGAATGGTTGATTTGGCCCTTAGACAGAAACAGATGTCAGGAAAGATTCTGGAATAAAACCGAAGGGTTTACTATACATAGGCCAGATCCACGTTATGTACAAAGAGAACACCAGGGGGTAGTGACATCCTACAGTGTTGGGAAGTTGTGCCTTGATTGGCTAGAAACCTCAAAACTCACAGAAGTGAAACAGCACTTATCCTTACTCACACAAGACATGGATCTTAGGGATTTTTTTATTAGGCCAAAGGAAATCACGTCCAAAACGTTTCATATATACTGGCATTTACGCTGCCTATAATGAAAACTGGAAAATATCCCAACAGGAAGCCGCTGAGAGGATATGGGAAATAGACCGTATTAACTTAGAGAAGGCATTCGCAGTAGTGGATAATGGGTTAACAACTTTGACCTCCAGGATATATTCATTAGGCAACATTGTATCTTCTGCAATAGACATACTAAAGCAGGACTTGACCTTACAACACGGGCAATCTCAGTTACGCTCTATTATGTTGTTAAGCTGGACGCTGCAATCTTTGCGTGCAGGCTATGTGCCTTGGCGTTATATCAACAGTACGTCTCTGTTTGCTGAATATAATCTAACAGATAAACAGATGGAAATGGCACAAAGGGGAGCAAAATATACAATGCCTCGCATTGAAAAACTGGAGAGGTTACCATTTACGGTAGCAGAATTACCATCTACAGAATGGCTAATCCATGGCCACATAACACTACCGGTCACTACTTTTCAGTTTCAGTATTGCCTAGAGCAAAGGCAAGCCGGCAGATATGAGAAAATGGGTAGGGAATACATTGAGGAATCCTGGGAATTACCATATAGATTTCGATGCCAGAGTGGGGATCGGGAAGTGTTTCTTAGTGGTACAAACTGCAAAAGCGCTTTGAGCGGTTCTCTCATGTGCCAGGACATTTCGTTGCACGGAGCATGTAATGGTTCAGTAGCAAACTTGTCTTGCCACATGAAAGGGACTCCAGCTGCCGTGATTTCACCGGTATTCGAGTTACTCTCAAATGGGAGTTACTTGATGCTGAATGATCAAGGTTGCTGTGGGATGCTCCCGGGCATCGCCTATCTGGTCACTGTGAACTCCAGGGTCACTTGCTGTATGCAAGTACTGTTTCCACCAACAAATACAGTCAGGGAGACGCCGTTATGGCCTTCATTGAATGTTTCCCTTATACAATTTGATACTTTAAGCAGACTTAAAGCCATGCTTTTACAGCAATCTGTACCCTTAACCTCTGCTCCAGAGACCTTTGATCTTCAAACCACAAGGACCTCGAGTGAGATACAGGCACTTATACGTACAAACTGCCCCATTCATTTTGTGGAAATGGTGGGTCGTATCTTTAATATGTCCGATACGAGTGGTATTGTACATCTATTTAAGTCCATAGGGTCAGGACTTCTGAGCACCTTTCAGACGATCCTCGGAGTCATTCCAAACTTTATACACTCTGTATTTGGAAGCGTTTTTGGAGGTCTACCTCTGATCCTGCTATCAATAGCAGGAATCCTGATTGTCATCTTTTTGCTACGCAATGGACGGCCCTATCACCAACGAGATGGAAAAAATGCTCCTGGAGCATAAATACCGAGAATGCATGGTACAGCATCTGGGCACACCTCGCCTATGGGAATTGAGCGCCTCTTAGTTCCTGTCATTTAGACCAGTCTGGATGGACTGCATCTTACCTGTACTTCGATGCCTGTTTTGCGGTGACGAATGCGTGTTGGACCTCTGTCTGACATTTGCGATGGACACGCCTGCGTATCTGTCTACCAGGCTGGAACCCTTGTGGTCCCATGTTCGGGTGTGTCCTCAGCGTACTCCTATACTGCTGACTGCATTCCTCGAAAACCCGCAGGTGCCTTTAACAACTAGATTGAGCATTAGCTCCACCACAAGCACCACTAGTACCCAGGTATCGACTACAGCACCAACTGCAGCTACATCAGCTGTTGGCAGTCCTGAATATCCTGAATATCATCTGTGCTCCATCGACGTACTCTGTGAGGTGTTACAAGGACCGTCTCCTGCAGCAGCAAGCAACGATGATGTTGTGTCTCCCGGCCAGGATTCTTAATCTATAATTGGCTCATCGTGTGCTGGGAAAGAATTCTGCATTTTAAAAAAAATTATTTTTCTTTTTTCAACATCGTCTAAATTTGGAAGATTTCAAATTGACACTTTCGCTGAGAAAGTATGGCCTTCTATTGCTTGTAGTGGTTCATCTTATATAAATGAACTCGAGTAAGCCACTGGCTCAAGAAGTAATTTTTCCAAATTCCTGAAACTTTCAGAAATTACTTTTTATCACTTTTAGACTGTTTTTAATCGAAAGGTTTTTAATGCAAATGTTTTTAACATAAATATGCGCTATTACCACATATAACGAACAATTGGCTAGCAGTGTTCATCATTATTGACCTTTCGGAAGAGGAGTGGGTGTTATGTTTCATATAGGTACCCTAATATAGGCCCGGGTAATATCAATACACCTTAACCTACATTACCTCCCTTATACTACACAGTAACGAACCTTTAGGTTTGAACCTTTACCTAGTTCTAGTACTGGGTGCAGAAGGAGGGTTTTTCCCGAACAATAGAGTCCTATACACTTCACCAGTAGGCTCACGCAGTATGAATGAATATTCATAAGGTTCTTGGAAACCCGACTGGAGCTAAACCACCTACTCCACCGTATCTACGTACAAGGTTCATCCCATGCGTCATCCTCAAATCCAACAATGGCTGATACATGAGACAAGGGACAAAGGAGCCCTAGATACTTTCTGCATAAATACAGCACATCTTGCAATTTTTAGGCAGAGGGAACCGAGACTTCCAGGTTCGACACACTGACCAGAGACGCTGAGGCTCCTGCATACAGAGGCTCCAGCTGACAGTGGTCTGAACATCCCTTGCGGGGTGTCCAATCCGAGACCAAGAAGGGCTCCTACATTCTCACACTTCAGGTAATGGGGTTCAACTAATTCCTAGAGGGATTCTTGGCTTTTACACCTACTCACATGCTAGGTACACTTAGGTTAATCTAGACAGTCATTGTAGGAGTACGCGCACTTTTATCTTGCATTTTATATTCATGTATTTATTCATGCTTACTGCAAAATGGTAGAACTGTACTATCCTTTTATATTCATCGTACTGCTTATCATATATCTCTGCTACTGTCTAATGGTTGTTGCAGCTCATATATTTTACACGAGAATAACAACTGTTCAATAAATACTTATTGAAACGCCCAGCTTGTTTATTCTGTGTATCTCTGAGACCTGATAAGAAAGCACGAGTGACTGAGCGAAAAGTAGTACATTGTTTCCACGATCCTGGGGGATCAGGGTTGTCATGTTCTGAGGTTGCCAGAAACTATTCTCTCCCCGATAAGAGGAGACTCTAGTGGCACTGTGAGCTAGCTAATGCAAACAGGCTAACATACGCAGTGGGGGTGCTCAGAGTTAGTCTGCCACCAATACCACAGTTTATGTTATCCAAACGCGCAGGTCCTGCAGGGGTACTATAGGAACTACACGACAACAGTGCACAAGACAGCTCACATTGCTCTAGATGCCATAGTTTACTAGGGATGCCAATAACCAGATATAGCTGCCATTTCAGGCCCCATTTTCATCCTACCATTATTTTGAAGGTTTTTAAATCGGAGAGGTAACTGTGTATGTGTGTGTTTATAGTATATATATATATATATATATATATATATATATATATATATATATATATATATATATGCACTGAATTAAACAGAGATGTTATACAGGAGAAACGTAGTGACGTTCTGAGATAGTGGAGCACATGAGAGACAGGAAAGCTTGCACCTGTGCATCCGTGTTCTGACTGAGGGAGGAAGCTTGCTCTTCTGTATGTGTATATCAGGTCTGTGTGTGAGACCTGTTCTGAGTGCAGGACGCCTGTATGTCTGCGTATGCCACCTATTCACCTACCCCTGCATGTCCTAGACAAGTTCTGACGAAGGGAAGCTTGCACTTCTGTGTATGTTAACTATTATGAGTAACGGAAGCTTGTATGTCTGCATCTCATGGACATGTGCACAGTGAGGGACACTTGCACCACTTTTGCAAATGAAGGGCCTGTTCTGAGAGAAGGAAGCTTAAACTTCCATGTATGTATACCTGGTCTGAGTGTGGAAAATGTGCACTTCTTTCTGAATGTGTTCGACCAGTTCTGAACGACAGACACTTGCATTTCTGCATCTCCTAAATATGTTCAGAGTCAGGGAAGCTTGCACTTAGGCCACAAAACACTACAAAATACACAGTATCAGTATACATTAAACAGCGCACTCTACGAAACAGCAAACACAGTACTAGGCTGTCCTAGATAGCACACTGCACCAAACTGCATACCGTGCACATAGTGTAAAACACCCACTGTACTAGAAAGAGCATTAGACATCACACTGCACTAAACACTGCACTACTAGAGATTACACTGCCAACTATAGTACACGGAGTAGAACAGGCCTTCCACTGATTATAATTTCACACTATGCAGCATCTCCCAGTGAGAGGACTGTACTGCAGCTTATACACGCTCACGGATCAGACACACGTTAGTTTCATCATGTCCATGATCGAGCTCAGCCCTGAAGGGACACCTTTGAATTGTTAGTCATTTTCATGGCTCCTGTTCTGGGCCACGGCCAGAGGTTCTGGACTTAGAAGGGGTCTTCTTACAGATCCGTGGGGGTAGGGGGTTAATGGGACCTGTCGGCTCAAGTCCACTTACCTTTATATTTCTTGATCTCCTCAGGTTTCTGAATTTTCATTATTTCTTTTTCCTTTCTTTTCTTCATCTCCTGCTCTGGACCCTGAATCTTCACCTCCTCATACCCGAAGGGACACACAAATCATTTTAGTGTTACAGAACGCTAAGAGGCTACAGGATCTGAAAAGGAACAGCACAAACACCCTGTTATTAGAAATAAAATACTGTAGTCACAGGAGCGCCTGCAGAACAGCACTTGGTGTGTCTTACTACACACTCACACACACGCAGCTCTAGGAGGCATCCGAAAGTGTCACACATTATCCCTTCCACTCGAAACGCCCCTCTGCTCAGAACCTTGCAGGGATTATCACATGATAATACAAGCTTAGGAATCTAGGAGGAAACAGTGAAAAACTCAGCTACCGACACACACACACACGACCACTCTCTCTCTCTCTCTCCATCTCTGTTTCTGTCTATTTATCAGATTGCCTGTGTCACTCCCTCTCCCTCTATCACCTTCCTCTGTATTTCTCTCTCTCTCGCTGCCTCTATGAGTGTCTCTTCCTAACTCCCTCTCTTTCAGAGAGCTCCAAGTATCTCAAAGGTAACTGTGAACATTGCTTGTTACTACAAACGCAAACACTCACACTCTATATGCCACACTCTATACTTTGTTTCACTCTCTCACTCCTTCCTCGACTTTGTGTCTCTCTGTGACTCTAACAGCACAAAGATTATTGTGAACAATTGTTGTTACTACACTCACACTCTATCTCTGTCTCGACATCTGTATCACTCTCTATGCCCCTCTTTCCTTCACTGTTTAACTGAGTAACACTTGTCACCTCACACACACTCACGCACACCCACACAAATGCACACACTCTTTCTCACTAACACTCCCACTTTGTCTCTTTCTCTCACAGTTCTTAAGATCTCAAAGGCAGATAGGAATAATCACACACACACACACACCCACACACATACTCTCTCACTCCCTCTTTCACTCTCTATATATGCTTCCTGATCCTGTACTCACTCTCACGATCTCCTGTCTCCTGTGTCTGTGTGTCTCTCTCTCTTTCTGTGTCACTGTCTCTTTCTTGCTTTCTCCCTCCCTCTTGGATGTCCTGCACGTGAAAATCTCAGTAGTGTTGACTATAAGTATCTGTGAAATTCTGCACCCTGTTGGTGAAAGCCTTCAACCTCAAATTTCTTAGACGTCCTGCATCTTCGAATCATTGAATCACCGGGACCTGCACATTGGACTCACTGAAGTTCTGCACCTCAGAATTTATCAAGCCCTGCACCTTGGAGGCTATGAGCTCCTGCTGTTTGGAGTCTCTGAGGTCCCGCACCTTGGAGTCTCTGAGGTCCTGCACCCTGAGGACTTGCACCTTGGAGTCTCTGAGGTCCTGCACCCTGAGGACTTGCACCTTGGAGTCTCTGAGGTCCTGCACCTTGGAGTATCTGAGGCCCTGCACCTTGGAGTCTCTGAGGTCCTGCACCCTGAGTACGTGCACCTTGTATTCTCTGAGGTCCTGCACCTTGTATTCTCTGAGGTCCTGCACCTTGTATTCTCCGAGGTCCTGCACCTTGAAGTCTCTGAGGTCCTGCGCCCTGAGGACTTGCACCTTGGAGGCTCAGAGGTCCTGCACTTTGTATTCTCTGAGGTCCTTCACCTTGTATTCTCGGAGGTCCTGCACCTTTTATTCTCGGAGATCCTGCACCTTGTATTCTCTGAGGTCCTGTACCTTGGAGTACCTGAGGTCCTGCACATTGGAGTCTATGAGGTCCTGCACCTTGTATTCTCTGAGGTCCTGCACCTTGTATTCTCTGAGGTCCTGCACCCTGTATTTTCTGAGGTCCTGCACCTTGTATTCTCTGAGGTCCTGCACCTTGTATTCTCTGAGGTCCTGCACCTTGTATTTTCTGAGGTCCTGCACCTTGTATTCTCTGAGGTCCTGCACCCTGGAGTCTCTGAGGTCCTGCACCTTGGAGTCTGAGGTCCTGCACCTTGGAGTCTGAGGTCCTGCACCTTCGAGTCTCTGATGTTCTGTTCCTTGGAGACCTTGAGGTCCTGCACCTTGAAGTCTTGGAGGTCCTGCACCTTGAAGTCCTTGAGGTCCTGCACCTTGGATTCTCGGAAGTCCTGCACCTTGAAGTCCTTGAGGTCCTGCACCCTGGAGTCTCTGAGGTCCTGCACCTTAGAGTCTGAGGTCCTGCACCCTGGAGTCTCTGAGGTCCTGCACCTTGGAGTCTGAGGTCCTGCACCTTGGAGTCTCGGAGGTCCTGCACCTTCGAGTCTCTGATGTTCTGTTCCTTGGAGACCTTGAGGTCCTGCACCTTGAAGTCTTGGAGGTCCTGCACCTTGAAGTCCTTGAGGTCCTGCACCTTGGATTCTTGGAGGTCCTGCACCTTGGAGTCTCTGAGGCCCTGCACCTTGGAGTCTCTGAGGCCCTGCACCTTGAAGTCTCTGATGTTCTGTTCCTTGGAGTCCTTGAGGTCCTGCACCTTGGAGTCTCGGAGGTCCTGCACCCTGAGGACTTGCACCTTGGAGGCTCTGAGGTCCTGCACCTTGTATTCTCTAAGGTTCTGCACCTTGAAGTTTCTGAGGTCCTGCACCTGGAGTCTCTGAGGTCCCGCACCTTGGAGTCTTTGGGGTCCTGCACCTGGAGTCTCTGAGGTCCTGCACCTTGAAGTCTTTGGGGTCCTGCACCTTGGAGTCTCTGAGGTCCTGCCCCGAGGAGTCTCTGAGGTCCTGCACCTTGGACCCTGCTGCAAATTCTGTTTGTGGATATCTCATTTCAGTCTACAGCCTTTGGTTTGACTACGTCTGGCTGCTTCGAACATCTCCCTAAGATGGGTCCTCGACGTTTCTTCTATCGCTTGTTGTTGTGAACTGCTCCCAGGCGCCGTTCTGAAAAGTAGCTGAGGATTAGCCCCTCTGTTAGGACCCAAACTGCTTTCAGATTATCCTAAACCACATGCACTTGATAATGACTCCAGGGAGGCTCCAAAAGTGAAATGGTGCCACTAGCAAGCAGGTGCTCTTCTCTCGAATTCCTGCCTGTGTCTCTTTCACTCTCCTCTTCTCCACCTCCCTCTGCATTTCTCCCCCCTTCTCATTCGCTTGCTGGTCAATCGCCTTTGTCTCTTCTTCTACCTCTCTTTCTTCTTCCATCTTCTCTCTATTTCTCAATATTTTATTCTCTATCTCTCTCTCCCCGACTTTTTTGACTTAAGTGAGGGTTCTGGACACTTTCAAAGGTTCAAGGATTGATTTGATGCTGACCCGAGGATGTTGTAGGCTGAAGGGAAGTCACTGAGGGACAAAAAAGGTTTCTTTCCACCAAAAGCAGATTTGAGGAACAGAGCTGGGTTCATGAGGACTGGAGGAGCCCTTTGAAGACTGGAGCGATATTACTAAAGAATGAGTAAAAATAAAAGTATTCCGATGAATTAATATCCAGATTAATGGAACTAAATCTAACAAGTGGAACAGAAGAGAAAGCATAAAGTGTACTTTTTAGGTCTCGCATAGGCAGCGCATGCGCTACCTCTCCGAGGCATCAAGTAATCTGTATGTTGGGTGAAACTCCGCCTATTGCCGGGTAATTTCTCCTGCCCCTTGCCATTTGTTTAACGTTGGCATAGCTGTTGTTATCTGTCTTTTTACTGGCTGTTGATGTGATACTGACTTCCGTTTAGTCCGCAAGCAGCAGCGCCTAACTACTGTTTTCATCCGCTTGCATGTTTAATGTGTGTTTGAGGGGAACTTTATTTTTTAATTTTGTGTTTCTGTTGACTTTTTAGCAGTCAGGGTGTGCGGCGTGAGTGTTTTAATGGCAGGCAGCGTATTGGCTTCCAGGCGGCATCCACTTCCGCTGCCCTCCTTCACACAGCCTCTCCGGCCTGGCCTGCCCGCTGTCCCCGTATTATTTTAAAATATGGCGGTGCTGAGCACAAACACCAGGAGCTTTGTACTTCATGCCGTCAGTGTTTAAACATGTTTAAACATTTACATTCTGTGTGGTGGTACTGTTGTTGGAGGGGCTGAGGCAGACATGGGGTGGAGAACGGCCATGCCGAAAAAGAAGGATTGTATAGGAAGCAATCACCTCTAGGTGCTACATCGTTCTGTTCCGCAAGGGCAAGGTGTGGTAGGTGGTGTCCCCCTGGCAGGGCGCGTGAATACATTAATGGGAGCACCATTGGGCGCTACATTAATTACACTGTGGGGCAAACGCAAGGACCGCGTACAATAGTTGTTCATTTAAAGTGCGCTAATACGTTCGCGCATCCACTTCCGCTGCCCTCCTTCACACAGCCGCTCTGGCCTGGCCCGCCCGCTGTCCCGTATTTTTTTAAAATATGGCGGCGCCGAGCACATACACAGGGAGCCTCTCGCCTTACTTTGTCCTTCATGCGGTCAGTGTTTAAACATGTTTAAACGTTTACATTCTGTGTTCAATTAAGGTTTCACAACATAGCACGATAATATTCGCTTCTAGGTGCTACATTATTCAGCGCAACATCTCCACTGTTGAGATGCCACTGGTGTGTAAAAATACTGCTTGGACGAGAGGGTAGGTGGGATTGAATGAACATGTAGGGGACAGTTGCTTGAATTAACTGCACAATGCGAAATACGTTTTGTTGAGCTGTGGTATTATGGTGCCTTCTTACAAGCTGAACCAGTAAAGCAAGAATTGAGTGAATGAATTAATAAACAGTCCCCTGCCTTGTATAGAACATTTCCATGGACTGAATTGTCACCTGGCGCTACAGTGTACCAAATGACAGCCGATGTACTGAGAGATAGGACAGCAGCATGCCTTAGGACGTGTATTGGAGATGTTGAAAAAATGAATGCATGAACGAATGAGCAAATGAAGGGCTTCTATAGCGCAGTACCTAAAACTGTGAAAACTCTGGTGATACATTGTTCGAAGAAATAACAGTAGCCTAGAAACATTTTACCGTGGTTTATTGATTTAACAAATCTCATTAAGTAAAATCCATTAAAACAATGATTTGCAAGAGGAATGGTGGGGTGTCATCTAGCACCACAGAGTGGGTGGAATGCTGCCTTATTGGCGCTGAAGTAATGAATGAATGAATGAATTCGAAGACTTGCATGGCACCGGACCCTCGACTGAATCCCGTTCAGGTGCCACTCTGCCCAGGGCTATAACTTTAGCGCGCAGAGAGATGTGAGGTGGTACTGTTGTTGGAGGGGCTGAGGCAGACATAGGGTGGAGAACGGCCATGCCGAAAGAGAAGGATTGTATAGCAAGCAATCACCTCTAGGTGCTACATCGTTCTGTTCTGCAAGGGCAACGTGTGGTAGGTGGTGTCCCCCTGGCAGGGTGCGTGAATACATTAATGGGAGCACCATTGTGCGCTACATTAATTACACTGTGGGGCAAGCGCAAGGACCGCGCACAATAGTTGTTCATTTAAAGTGCGCTAATACGTTTGCGTTGAGTTCGCGCTATATAAAAAAAAACAGATGGTAACGTGTATCTTTTAATATTGTTATATTCCTCCAGTACCATACTGACTGCCTGCCTTCCTGTCCCTGCACTTTTACCCCGCGGTGCAGCCACAGGACAATGGCTACATCCCACACGTCTGCCCTGCAACATGTTGTTCCTGCCATGAAGGTTACCCGCAGCCGGGTACAGTTAATCAGTACAGGGAGCCGAAGGCATGTGGCATCGCAGAATAAGAACTGACGTTCTACAGGTAGGCTTTTTTTAATTTTTTTATTTATTTGTTTGCACTTTTATACATCGCAAACTTTACCCGAAGGTATCACATCGCTTAACTCACTCCTTTGCGCTTTTCCCTGCACTCTCTCTTCTGTTTATCTTCCATCACGTTTCCTTTTAATCCTTTCCGACACTCCCTCTGTTCTTTATCTCACTATTACATATTTTTCTTGTTTCTAATTTTCTCAAACGCATTATCTTTGCTATTGCTAAATATATGTTCCCACGCACACAACTCCTTCAACTTCGGCGGTGTGTGTCCCCCATCCACAAAGCAAGGAAAGGGTGCATTACCACAGGCTGTTACTAGGTGTCCCTATGGAGTTATAAACAAACCTCTATTATCAATATAAGGCATTGCACCCACAGGGACACCTAGTAACAGCCTGTGTTACTGCACCTTTTCCTTGCTTCATGCATTTGCTTTTTTTCTTATTTGCGTTTGGCCTTGTGGAAAAAGAAATTTGCTCTCGCATTGCTGAAAGTTTGAGCTATTGGCGTTGCACTATTATTAGCAACGGCAATAGCTAAAACTTTCAGCAATGCGAGACCTATTGCATTGCAAATGCTTGTTTTATATATTGACCACTGGATTTGTTTATACCTGTATTTTGGACAATGCATGACATTGTGACTCAGACACAGGTGCAAGCCCATTTCTGTGCTTAGTGTTCTAGTGCATGCAGGACATCTTAATTCATCTGCGACTTTCACTAGCCGAGGGCAAATTCTTCGAGTGCCATTCCTTCATGTGCATCTTTATGACACTGAATGATACTGACATAATCCAAACCTATTTTATGTTGTCTCCTTTTTTTAACAACTGCTGCACCGGGGCTGAAACCGATGGATTGATGAGCAGTGCATTACACATGTTAGGTGAACATATCAAGAGTAGAGGTTTGCTTTAAAATGTAATAACTGCTCATAAGCTTTTCCCTTGGGAAAGCCCTAGTGTTAATCACAAGTGGGTGAAAAGTGTTTCGGCATAGCCTTGTGAACATAAAGCATCTCTTTGGAATGCATTATTATGGATAAACCTCTGAATGTGAAATATTAAGCCTGAATAACAAATGTATTATAATATTGTAACTTAGAAACCACATCACTTTGCCTCAGTTTGAACAACTGTAGTACGCGTCTCTCTACTATACCCGTCATTTTCTCAGAATTAGTGCTTTCATTTAGCTGCTAATTGCCCAGAAAAACTTTGCAAATTGTGCCCACTCATTTCTATTGGTAATTTAACTCTGGGTACTGGGGTCACTTGCAGTCAGACAGGCACCAGCGATACATTATGTATGTTCCTTAAACTAGGGCATAAAACTAGGGTTGTAGCCCTCTAAGCCCTAAACAGGCTCCTTACTAAAGGATGAGA
Organism: Calotriton arnoldi; assembly: GCA_963921515.1. Lineage (NCBI taxonomy): Eukaryota > Metazoa > Chordata > Amphibia > Caudata > Salamandridae > Calotriton > Calotriton arnoldi. The sequence goes on along the minus strand of CAWUFW010008328.1, from coordinate 369,719 downwards.
CAGGGTTAGGAGAGGATGTGGGTTGTAGACATTTACAATGAAGTTTCAAAGCACTAGAGGGACATTTGAGGACTGGCAGTGGCATCGGAAAGTACTGAAGGAGGTTTTGAGTTCTCTGTGATTGTGGAAATCTTGAGGTAGTTTCTGTGGACAAAGGTGCTTTTCCTTGACACAAGAGAGTTTTCCTGGAGTCGGGGTATTTTCATAAGACTAGGAGTTTGTGGAGTCTCAAAGCAATTGTTTGAAAACTCAATTAATGTTTCTTAGAGTTTTTAAAGACTGTGGGTGTTTTGAGAACAAGCTAGGGGGCCTCAACAGTGTTTGAGAGACAGGAGAGTAGTTATGAGGTGATCTACATATAATAATTGTATAAGGTGGTATTGCTCTGGCAGCAGAGTGGATTTGTGTGAGCTCAGTACTGACATTTCCACATTAAAGCCAGACCTGCACCTTACACACTGAGGAGGACAATAAACCAACCTTACCTGTCCAGGGTGCTTCTGACATCCTGCAAAACAAAAGAAGGACATCAGTTTCCACAACCAATTTTAAATTCTCGCAGATGTTTAGGTATTAGTTGTGCAATTCAGGTTAATGCAAGGATCTCATCTAAGGAGACACAAGGGTGCCGACCTCACACCTCAACACAGACAGTTTGTGATATTCTGAATAGGGTCACATGACGTAGCACAGCTTGTGATATCCCAAATGGACCCACAAGACAGCAGAACTTTAAAATTCTGAATGAGGGCAGATGGAGTACAGTCTGATATATTCTGAATGCATAATGTATAATAGCCTCTCGTTCCTGAGATCAGGCGGCATACTTGCTAAAACTCCTGCATCGCTAGAAATAATTGGTGATACACCAAAGAAACAACGAGTATCCATACTCAGAGTATACCACGCCGAAAGACTTCTAACGCTCTTATATGGAATTAAATGTACACCTGTAAATAAACAAGGATTTCGGATAAAGCACAGGATAAGACCTTTAAGTCTCTTGTTTCTGTTAGAAAACGTCTATCCATACACGCTGCAAAACTAGAACTGGGTATAACCCGTACTCAGGAAAAAGCACTACTGTCTCCTATACCAGGGTGTTTTTGTTCACAACAGGAGGCTCTTAATACTCCTGGAGAATGGGTGACACTTGAACTGGAACAGCCTCAGTCATTAAATTATGTTCTATGTAAGAAATTGGACTTTGCTCTGAATTGTTTTTGTTTGAAAAACGAATTATGAAATGAATGGGCTGACGTAATTCAGGTTAGGAAATCTTTAAGGGAGGGCTTGGTATAAGCTTGCAAAGTACTCTGGTGGGCATGTCTGTGACTTTTCTAACAGTCTTGATCCCAACGATTCAAGTGAAACTAATTGCAGAAAGTTTAATGAAGAGATTACAGTGACCTTGTATAAAATAGTCCCCCTTATCAAGTTAAAACCCTGTAACCATCTATCTGCCCCATGGTATAATGAGTCATTAAAAGCAACAAAACTAGAGTGCAGACAATTTTGAAAGGAAATCCCGTCGGTCTTACATGGAAGAAGACAAACATAATTAAATAAGTATAAAAAGGAGATCTGCACAGCCGAAGCTGGCTTTTACATAGATTCTATTTTAGCAGCCGCTAATAGCACAAAGAAGGCCTTTGAGATATTCCGGGGCTTATCTAATCCGCAGGGCTTAAAACATGATATTATTCCTATGCAGCAGCCGTGTGATGATCTTGCGGTCTTCTTTGAAAAGAAAAGTCAGCAAGATATTAGATGACATTGGTAATTTTTCTGAGGTGGAAGCTGCACCTTCCAGTGGTAGTAACACTATGACTGTTGCTTCTTTGTCTAATGTAGATGCTTTAGAAATGTCGAGGCTCGGGAGTGGTGATAGACCCGACCACTCTGAGAGTAACCATTGGAGGATTGAATTGTTTGAGCCAATACATAGGAAATCGGTTAACAATCACTTTGTCAACAACGTCTGAAAACCCCATTAGACCCTCTTCCGCATAAACAGTGGAAAAAAGGATGGATGAGTTGGTGCCATCACTAAAATTACTCTGTAATCAATCACTAAAATACTAGTACCTCTCAGCTGGAAGAAGTGCTGTGGTCCTGCCTCTGCCGAAGAAGCCATCACCAAACCCAGCGGTTTTGAGTAATTATAGGCCAATTTCTCTCCTTACTTTCCCGGTGAAAATTCTGGAGCATCATGTTAGTAAGATCTTATCTTCCTTCTTAGTGTCTTACTTCTTGCTTGAGGAGGAACAGTTTGGCTTTAGACCGGGCCATGGTACAGAGACTGCATTGTATGAGATCCGTATGAGAGCAGATAGTGGTCAGTCTACAGTCCTTGTCCTGCTGGATTTGTCGCCCGCTTTCGATACGGTCAACCACCACACCCTGCTGGCAAGGCTGACTGACTTGGGTGTTGGTGGGACCGTATGGAAGTGGATAAAATCCTATTTGCAAGATCGCTGTCAGGCGGTGGCGCTACCCCCTTATCAATCAGTTTTTAGACATATTAAACAAGGGGGGCCCCAAGGTTCAGCACTGAGCCCGGTGCTGTTTAACATTTATATGCAGCTTCTAATTTGTCTGATAAAGACGCACCACATTTCTGTGGTTAATTATGCAGATGATACGCAGCTGATTCTGTCTTTTTATAATAATCAGCCAGATGCTGTAAAAGCTTTCCAGACCTGTTTAGTGGATTGTTAGAACTGGGGGTCTCTAGTTGGTAGAGGTAGGTACCTTTGACCAAGTAGGGACCCTTGCTTCTAGTCAGGGAAAGGGGGGTACACTCCTGGATAACCCCTGCTCACCCCCTTGGTAGCTTGGCACGAGCAGACAGGCTTATCTCAGAGACAGTGTGTAAAGCATTTGTGAACACATACAGTAATACAGTGAAAACACTACAAATGGACACCACACCAGTTTAGAAAAATAAGTAATCTTTACTAGACTTAACACAAGACCAAACGACAAAAATCCACAATACTTTAATCAAAAATAAGCCTTTAAAATGGTAGAAATAGCTTAGTTCAATGTAGATGGTAAATGTGACACTTTACTTTCATAGTACCTTGGATGCGTCACGCAATACAAACAAAAGGGTCGCAGGGAAGGTGATGCGTCGGTTCCTTGCTTTGGGGGAGGTGATGCGTCGGTTCCTTACTGCAGCGCAGGGGAGGTGATGCATCGGTTCCTTACCGGGGAGGAGGTGATGCGTTGGTTTCTTACTGCGCTCCGGTTACGATGCAACAAGATGGCGCCTCGATGCGATGCGACGATCCGGTGCGACAAAATGGCGTCTCTGATGCGATGAGACAACGTGGATGCGATGTGTGCACGCCCGACGGCCGTGCGGCAACTCGGTGAACTCTTGAGCCGCGACAGGCCCGGCTACACGCTTCTCCGGTGATGCGGCGGCGTCCTCTGTGGCGGCGACACGCTTCTCCGGTGATGCGACACGCTTCGTCGGTGATACGACAGCGAACAGCTGCGGCGGCAGCACGCCTCTTCGGCGAGGCGACGGCAACTGCTGCGGCGGCGACATGCTTCTCCTCGTTGCGTCGCGCTTCCAGCTCCCAGCGACACGCAGTCTCCAGAGGGCCCAAACAACAGCAGGCACCTCACTGCAGGCAGAATTCCCAGCAAGGAAATTCAGGGGGAGATGGTGGTGAGGTCTTTGTGTCCCTGAGACTTCTTAACAGGAGGCAAGCTCAACTCAAGCCTTTGGAGATCTTCCTCAAGATAGTAAAAGTACACACAAAGTTCCTTTTCTCCTTTCCTTGGCAATAAAGTAACCGCTGCAGGCCAACCCCAAACAGCACAGCACATGGGCAGTCTCCTCCTTCAGCTTCCTTGGTTCTTCTCCTTGGCAAAGGGTTCGTCTTGATTCCCAGAAGTGATCTAAAGTTCTGGGGTCTGGGCCCCAATATTTATACTGCAAAATCCTTTGTCCTCTGAAGGCAGAGGGTGCCTGTGCCCAGCCAAAACCAGTTCTGTGCAGCTTCCTGGCAAGAGGTGGAGACAGCATTGTTGAAAGCAGACCTGGCCCAGGTAGCTGAAAGGAAAGCTCCTCCCCCTACTCTCTATTCTATGAAGGCTCAGGTCAGTGAAAGGAAATCTCCTCCCCTTACTCTCTATTCAATGCAGGTCCCATTCAGCCCAGCCCTGACCCATCAGACTGCTGGAGCCAAGACCCTCTCCAGTCCCCTGTCACTCACAAACCAGACATGGAATACAGAAACCTAGCAGAGGCATGCTGGATGGTTAGGCAAGAAAATACCTACTTTCTAAAAGTGGGATTTTCAAACACAGAATGTAAAAATCACCCACACTAAAAGGCTGTATTTTAAAACAGTCGGAGTTCAGGCATACTAAACTTTATTTTACTATCTTGTTCCTAGGGTCAGTTAGGATTATAAGATGTTATAATCAAACTGCCCATTCTTGCCTATGGGAACAGATAGCCTTGCTATTGTGAAAAACGAAATTGGCTGTAATTCACTATCAGAACATGCCACACACATCAGGGCATGTCCTACCTTTTACATACAATGCACCCTGCCCTTGGGCCTACCTTAGGGGTGTCTGATATATAGAAAAGGGAAGGTTTAGGGACTGGCAAATGTGTGCACTTGCCAAGTCGACATGGCAGTCCCAGACTGCACACAGGCTCTGCAATGGCAGGCCTGAGTCACATTTTACAGGCTGCTTCTGTGGGTGGCACAATCAGTGCTGCAAGCCCACCAGCAGCATTTGATTTATAGGCTCTGGGCACACCTGGTGCACTATACTAGGGTCTGACAAGTAAATCAAATAAGCCAATCATGGAATCACTAATCCATTACAACAATTTACAATAGGGAGCACTTGCACTTTGGCACTGAATAGCAGTGGCAAGGTGCCCAAAGCATCTAGACCAGCAAAAACATAGGAGGCAACAGCAAAAAATGGAATGGAGACCCACGCCCATGGTGCCAGGTCTAACACGTGTCCCCTCCAGCTGAAATGTGGGGAGAACTACCCACCCTCTTGGGAGTTCTCTTCACTAAGGCGGAAAAATCTGGACAGACCATCAGCATTGGCGTATTCTGTACCAGGGCGGTGTTCCACCGTGAAGTCCATCCCCTGTAGGTAAATGGACCACCTCAACAGCTTTGGATTCTCACCCCTCATCTGCATCAACCATCTGAGAGGCCTGTGGTCTGTCTGAACTCGAAAGTGAGTCCCAAACAGGTATGGTCTTAGCTTCTTCAGTGCCCAGACCACAGCAAATGCTTCACGCTCAATTGCGCTCCACCTCTGTTCCCGTGGCAGTAACCTCCTACTGATGAAGGCTACAGGTTGGTCTAGGCCCTCCTCATTCATCTGTGAAAGAACAGCCCCCACACCATGCTCTGAAGCGTCTGTCTGTACAATGAACTCTTTAGAGAAGTTGGGTGCCAGAAGCACGGGCGCCGTGCACATGGCAGACTTCAGGGCATCAAAAGCTTTCTGACAGGTGTCAGTCCAGTTCACTTTCTTGGGCTGCTTCCTGGAAGTCAGCTCTGTCAAGGGTGCAACAATGCTGCCATACCCCTTGACAAACCTCCTGTAGTACCCAGTGAGTCCTAAAAAGGCTCTCACCTCTGTCTGGGTCTTGGGGGGTTCCCAAGCCAGGATGGTATCAATCTTGGGCTGAAGGGGCGCCACCTGGCCGCTCCCAACCAAGTGTCCCAAGTACACCACGGAACCCTGCCCGATCTGGCACTTACTCGCCTTGATCGTGAGGCCTGCCCTCCGCAGCGCCATCAACACTTCCCAGAGGTGGCGCGGATGTTCTTCCCAACTGGTGCTGAACACTGCAATGTCATCCAGGCAGGCGGCACTGAAATCCTCCAGTCCAGCCAACACCTGGTTGACCAACCTCTGAAAGGTGGCAGGGGCATTCTTCATCCCAAAGGGCATAACCCGGAATTGGTAGTGCCCATCTGGCGTGGAGAATGCAGACCTCTCTCTTGCCCCATCAGTTAAGGCAATCTGCCAGTACCCAGACGTTAAGTCAAACGTGCTGAGGTACCGGGCAGCCCCTAACCAATCAATGAGCTCATCAGCTCTGGGGATAGGGTGCGCATCAGTCCTGGTGACTAAATTGAGCCCTCGGTAGTCCACACAGAACCGGAGTTCTGGCGTGGCACCCGGTGCGGCAGCCTTTGGGACCAAGACCACTGGGCTGGCCCAAGGACTGTCAAAGGACTCAATCTCCCCTAACGTAAGCATCTTGGAGACCTCCTCCTTGATGCAAGCTCTCACCCTGTCAGTCACTTTGTAAGTTTTGTGCTTAACAGGAGGACTGTAACCAGTGTCTACATCATGGACACACCAATCAGTGACACTGGGAGTCAGGGAGAACAGATCAGAAACTGTCCCAACAATTGGCGTCAGTCATCCTGCTGCTCAGGGGTCAGGGTGGAAGAGAGGTTTACACCATCCACTGACCCATCTTGCTCTGTCGCAGACAGGAGGTCAGGAAGAGGCTCAGTCTCCTCCTCCATTCCATCATCTGTTGCTAGGAGCATGCCCACTTCGGACCTCTCTAAGTGGGGCTTCAGGCGGTTGACATGCAGGACCCGCAAAGGGTTCCTGGAAGACCGCAAGTCCACCAAGTAGGTGACATCACTCTTGCGCTCCACCACCTCAAATGGTCCGGGCCACTAATCCTGGAGCACACAAGGCTCCACGGGGGCCATGACCCACACTTTCTGACCAGGCTGAAGCTCAACCAGAGTGGCATTCTGGTCATACCACCGCTTCATCTCCTCCTGGCTGGCTTCCAGATTCACCTATGCGAGTTGCCTGAAACGCCGGGTTTGGTTTCTGAAGGCCAGCAAGTAGCTATATACATCCTGGGGAGGTTTCCTGGGAGCTTTCTCCCAGCCTTCCTTTACCAAACTCAGAGGTCCTCTTACAGGGTGCCCATACAGCAGTTCAAAGGGGCTGAACCCTAAGGACTTCTGTGGCACCTCTCTGTAAGCAAAGAGAAGGCATGGCAAGAGGACTTCCCACTTACGCCTGATAGGTTCCTCAAGACCCATAATCATGCCTTTGAGGGTCCGGTTGAATCTCTCAACCAGCCCATTACCTTGGGGGTGGTAAGGAGTGGTGAACTTGTAGGTTACACCACACTCCTGCCACAGGGACTTCATATACTTGGATATGAAGTTGGTACCACGGTCTGACACCACCTCTCTGGGGAACCCCACACGGGAGAAAATCCCCATCAACGCACGACACACCATGGGGCCGTCACCGACCGGAGAGGGTTGGCTTTCGGGTGGCATGGTCCACCAAGACCAGGATGAACCTGTTGCCCATGGCTGTCTTAGGATCCAGAGGCCCCACAATGTCAATGCCCCCCTTTCAAAGAGGGTGCTGACCACAGGGAAAGGCTGGAGAGGAGCCTTTTGCTTCCTCCCACTCTTACCACTTGCCTGGCAAGTCTGACAGGTCCTGCTATGAGTATCTGAACTCTTGCACATTTGGGGCCAATAAAAGTGGGTGACAAGCCTTTCAAAGGTCTTGTCCTGCCCCAAATGTCCTGCTAAAGGTACATCATGAGCCAAACCCAGTAGGAAGGCTCTGAAGCGCTGGGGTACCACCAGCACACGGGCTGACCCAGGCTCAGCAACCTTAGGCTCGCTATACAGGAGACCATTCTCCCAGTAGATCCAATGTGATCCAGACTGATCACCTGCTGCCTGGTTTGTGGCCTGTTGCCGCAAACCCACAAGAGAAGGGCACTTCTGCTCCTCACAGAATTCTTCCCTGGAGGGGCCTCCTTCCTGCTGCCAATGGGTCAGCTCAGGCAGGTCCCCCAGTTCAGTTGCCTGTTCCCCTGTAGGTTCCAGGGCATCCCCCTCAAGGTCTGCCTCCTCCTGGACCGTGGGAACTGTGGGGGTGGGTTTCCCGTGCCCCCGGCCTCTTCTCTTTAAGGCATGCACCTGGGCCACTCTCTCAGGCTGCAGGTCCTCTTGAACACCCTTACTGGCTGCCATGGACCGAGTGGTCACACTCGCCCACTCAGGCAAACCCAACATCTCCAAATGAGCACTTCGCTCCACCTTAGCCCAAGGGGAGCCCTCCAAATCGTTACCCAACAGACAGTCAACAGGCATGGCTGGCCTCACAGCTACTTGAAGGGTACCTGAGACCCCCCCCACTCAAAGGGAACCTGGGCCACCTTGCAGTGGCTCTCTGTGTTGTCAGCGGCAACAACAGGGTAAAATGAATGGGGGATCACCTGCTCTTCAGACACCAGCCAACAACTGACAGCTGTCACACTGGCTCCGGTGTCTCTCAGAGCCTCCACCCTTTGGCTATTGATGGTCACCCACTGCCTGTATTTCTTAGTGTTATCAGGCAGCTGGGTCCTGGGGACCACCTCACAGTCTCCTAAAGAGACTAGGGACATATCTGCGGGACACCACCCACCTTAGACACCCATCTCCTCTCCCAGGGCTACACTAGCCATCTGCCGGGGGGGTGCACCAGTGGGTGCTGCATTCGCTTTCATGGGACACTTAGGATCCCAGTAGCAGTGGCCCACCTGACCACAATTATAACATTTCCTGGGCCCCTTTTGAACAGGCTTATCTGTCGGGGCCCCTGACTTCTTATTAGGAGGAGGCTGGGAACCCTTCCCTTGGTTCCCTTGGGAATTACTTTGGGGCCCTTTCTGGAACTCCCTCTGTTTACCCTTGTCCCCCCCACTCTTCTGCTGGGGACCCTGCCCACCTTTGGCGGAGTCTCCCACATGACCCTTGTGGTCCAGGGTACTAACCCAGCGGTCCGCCTCCTCAGCAAGCTTCCTAGGGTTAGTCAACTTGCTATCAATAAGGTGCTGGCGTAGCTCTGGAAAACAATTACTAGACAAGTGCTCCCACGCAATCAAGTCATAGAATGCTTCAAAATCATTAACTTTGCTAACCTTCACCCAACCATCCAATGTTCTGCAAAAAAAAAGACACATTCTACCCACGTGCTTGACTCCAGTTTCTTACAATTCTTAAACCTTTGTCTATAAAGGTCTGGGGTCAACCCATACCTGGTCATTAAGGCTTCCTTCATGCGCACATAGGAATTCTGATCCTTAGAGGGCAAATCCAACAAGGTATCCCGCCCATCACTGAGGAACCGCCCCCACAACCCCGCTCCCCAATCGTTCTCAGGGACCCAGTGGGAGGTCATAGCTACCTCATAGGCCTTAAACCATTGCCCAATATCTTCATTCCTATGGAACTCCTTAATGACATCCTTGGGGATGAACACTTGTTTCTACAGGCACAGATGGTGTGCTGCCACCAGAGGGAGTAATTTCTAAACTCTTGGCTTTCAATTCCAACTCCCTCAACATCCTCTCATGCTCCAAATGCATTCTCTTCTCTTCCAAGGCTAACTTCTTATTCTCTAACTCCATCTGCCCACCCAGCTTGAGCTTGGCTAGCTCCAACCTATGCATCCTATCCCTCTCCCTATCCTCCAGCTCTCCTGGGGACAAACCCTTTGAAGAAACACTGCTACCTGGCCTGGAAGGTACTTTTTCCCCGGTCAGGCCCAATGGCCCATCCAGCTGCCCATCTGTATCCTCTGCCTCATCCCTAGGCTCTTCAGGCTGCTCAGTAGCATTTCTAGATTCCAACCAGGCCCTCAGTGCCTTTTGGAACTCCTCCTTTTTAGTGATGCCTTTCACTGGGAATTGAAATCTTTTACAGAAGGTTTTAAGCTGTAGCACAGTGTAGGTATCAACCTTATCTTCCTCAAATTGTAGATCCATAGATGCGTTGGATGCTACCTCAGTCATGGTGGCAAGAATTGGCAGTTCTTAGCAAAAATAGAAGTCCCAAGGAAAAAATTGTACCAAAAAGTATGTGGTTGCGTTATGGTCTGCACTCACTAGTAGTGTACACCAATCACTGTTTATGAGTCACAAATGCAAGTCCAGAATCCTCACCGCTGACTACCAATGTTAGAAATGGGGGTCTCTAGTTGGCAGAGGTAGGTACCTTTGACCAAGTAGGGACCCTTGCTTCTAGTCAGGGAAAGGGGGGTGCACTCCTGGATAACCCCTGCTCACCCCCTTGGTAGCTTGGCACGAGCAGACAGGCTTATCTCAGAGGCAGTGTGTAAAGCATTTGTGAACACATACAGTAATACAGTGAAAACACTACAAATGGACACCACACCAGTTTAGAAAAATAAGTAATCTTTACTAGACTTAACACAAGACCAAACGACAAAAATCCACAATACTTTAATCAAAAATAAGCCTTTAAAATGGTAGAAATAGCTTAGTTCAATGTAGATGGTAAATGCGACACTTTACTCTCAAAGTACCTTGGATGCGTCACGCAATACAAACAAAAGGGTTGCAGGGAAGGTGATGCGTCGGTTCCTTGCTTCGGGGAAGGTGATGCGTCGGTTCCTTACTGCAGCGCAGGGGAGGTGATGCGTCGGTTCCTTACCGGAGAGGAGGTGATGCGTCGGTTACGATGCGACAAGATGGCGCCTCGATGCGATGCGACGATCCGGTGCAATGCGACAAAATGGCGTCTTTGATGCGATGCGACAATGTGGATGCGATGCGTGCACGCCCGACGGCCGTGCGGCAACTCGGTGAACTCTTGAGCCGCGACAGGCCCTGCGACACGCTTCTCCGGTGATGCAGTGGAGTCCTCTGTGGCGGCGACACGCTTCTCCGGTGATGCGACACGCTTCGTCGGTGATGCGACGGCGAACAGCTGCGGCGGCGGCACGCCTCTTCGGCGAGGCGACGGCAACTGCTGCAGCGGCGACATGCTTCTCCTCGTTGCGTCGCGCTTCCAGCTCCCAGCGACACGCAGTCTCCAGAGGGCCCAAACCACAGCAGGCACCTCACTGCAGGCAGAATTTCCCAGCAAGGAAATTTAGGGGGAGCTGGTGGTGAAGTCTTTGTGTCCCTGAGACTTCTTAACAGGAGGCAAGCTCAACTCAAGCCCTTGGAGATCTTCCTCAAGATAGTAAAAGTACACACAAAGTTCCTTTTCTCCTTTGCTTGGCAATAAAGTAACCACTGCAGGCCAACCCCAAACAGCACAGCACAGGGGCAGTCTCCTCCTTCAGCTTCCTTGGTTCTTCTCCTTGGCAAAGGGTTCGTCTTGATTCCCAGAAGTGATCTAAAGTTCTGGGGTCTGGGCCCCAATATTTATACTGCAAAATCCTTTGTCCTCTGAAGGCAGAGGGTGCCTGTGCCCAGCCAAAACCAGTTCTGTGCAGCTTCATGGCAGTAGGTGGAGACAGCATTGTTGAAAGCAGACCTGGTTCAGGTAGCTGAAAGGAAAACTCCTCCCCCTACTCTCTATTCTATGAAGGCTCAGGTCAGTGAAAGGAAATCTCCTCCCCCTACTCTCTATTCAAAGCAGGTCCTATTCAGCCCAGCCCTGACCCATCAGACTGCTGGAGCCAAGACCCTCTCCAGTCTCCTGTCACTCACAAACCAGACATGGAATACACAAACCTAGCAGAGGCATGCTGGATGGTTAGGCAAGAAAATACCTACTTTCTAAAAGTGGTATTTTCAAACACAGAATGTAAAAATCACCCACACTAAAAGATGTATTTTAACAGTCTGAGTTCAGGCATACTAAACTTTATTTTACTATCTTGTTCCTAGGGTCAGTTAGGATTATAAGATGTTATAATCAAACTGCCCATTCTGGCCTATGGAAACAGATAGCCTTGCAATAGTGAAAAACGAAATTGGCTGTAATTCACTATCAGAACATGCCACACACATCAGGGCATGTCCTACCTTTTACATACAATGCACCCTGCCCTTGGGCCTACCTTAGGGGTGTCTGATATGTAGAATAGGGAAGGTTTAGGGACTGGCAAGTGTATGAACTTGCCAAGTCGACATGGCAGTCCCAGACTGCACACAGGCTCTGCAATGGCAGGCCTGAGTCACATTTTACAGGCTGCTTCTGTGTGTGGCACAATCAGTGCTGCAAGCCCACCAGCAGCATTTGATTTATAGGCCCTGGGCACACATGGTGCACTATACTAGGGTCTGACAAGTAAATCAAATAAGCCAATCATGGAGTCACTAATCCATTACAACAATTTACAATAGGGAGCACTTGCACTTTGGCACTGAATAGCAGTGGCAAAGTGCCCAAAGGATCTAGACCAGCAAAAACACAGCAAAAACATAGGAGGCAACAGCAAAAAATGGAAGGGAGACCCAAGCCAATGGTGCCAGGTCTAACATGGATGTTGTACATGGGATGAGTGCAAACTCCCTTAAACTAAACGGAATAAGACAGAATTGTTATGCTGCTCGGCGAACAAGATTTCGATGCCACTACCCATGAATTTCTGGCCACTCCCTACAGAGACTGAGTTATGCTTCTCAGAAGCAGTACACAATCTTGGAGTCATTTTTGATGATCGTCTTTCCTTGAAAAAGTATGTGAACAAAGTGGCTAGTGTTTGTTTTGCACTGCTTCGAGGACTAACAAAACTGTTTCCTGTCCTACCTGATCAGGCTAAAGCAATAATTGTGTGAAGTGTCATACTCAGTAGATTAGATGACTGTAATGCTCTCCTATTAGGAGCCCCTGACGACTCGATCAAGAGACTGTATAGAGTTCAGGTGGCTGCAGCAAACCTGGTATTAAACAGGCCTCAGAGATCCGCGGCTACCAAGGCTCCAAGGGAACTTTATTGGCTCCCTGTGGAGCAGAGGATTTTCTTCAAGGCAATGTGTATTGTGTTTCAGGCCCTTCCGAATAAGGGTCTATACCGCTGCACCGTAGACTGGAAAGATATGCTCCGGGGAGGGCGCTAAGGTCTGCAACCGCTAATCTTATTAAGGAGCACCAGTTCCGGAAGGTTCAACAAGGGGGTCATTCCTTCCCAGTGAAGGCTGCCTAGATTTGGAATAGGATACCGTCTGAAATGAGAGCCTTGACAGATTTGCTGAAATTCAGGAAAGCCTTGAAGACCTGGCTGTTTCCTCAATAATGGATGTCTGTAACACTACACTGTCTTGGTTCTTTTTTCTCCCCATGTATACATTTGCTGCTACAGCGCCAGACTACCAGTCTGGAATCACAGTGCGCTCTATAAACAATATAAATAAATACATTTAAGACCTTGAGCACCCGAGCTTAATTACAGTTTGGATAAACAGCCCTGAACCTGATTAAAAAGCATGAAACCAGTAGTTGATACAGCTGTACCAAAGTATGGAGCCGTATTTCACAATGTGACCGTTCTACGAGAACCTTCTTTCTTCATCTGCGCACACATGGTTTGTCGTTGAATGTAAATAAGGGGAGATGGGACTGTGCTAGCGGGATTGACCAAAACTGCACACACAGAGGTAATTATATGCAGACTCAACCAGTCAATGAACGTTACCAGTGCTCACTCTATCTATTTAAATTCTATCGAGAATAGCATTATTAGAAATGTATCAAATGTGCTATCATAATATTTTAGTTTAATAATAAAATGTAAATGTATTTATATTTTACACTGTTTTAAGGATGTTCATTGTTGACCTCCATAGGAGATTTTTAGCAATAATCTATAACCACATTCTGAATGCGGTCACGCGACACAGCACAGTGTGATATTTTGAATGAGGTCTCGTGACACAGCGCAGTGTGATATTCTGAATGGGATCGTTTGACGTAGTACAGCTGTTCTTTATACCGTGTTGGGCTGTCAGTATACAAGTAGGTTCCTCTGCACTGAATCAGTCTGTACATTGCGTTGGCCATCAGTGCAAAAGGATTTGCCGTTAGTTTAACTTGTCTGTATATTTTGTTGGATTGCCAGAATACAGGAGGTCAGTGTACATTAACCCCGTCTGTTGCTCATGCATGTTCTCCACATACATTCAACGCCTCACACACACCATATGAATGTAGCACTTCTGCCTTGTCTTGTATTTACCGAGCGGTGTCTCACCTTCAGGAGGTCCAACGCTGGCTCTCTGCATTTCTTCTCTAGATCTGTTATCAGAGCATTAAGAGAAGTGATTTGATTGGACAGTTTTGAGATATTTGCATTTTCTACCATGATAATTGTTTTCTCCATCTCCTCCAGCCTCTGGTGCAGTGTCTGCTCTTTATCTCTCAGGCGCTGGCGCAGCTGTTCAATCTCAGTCGCAATTTTCTGCTTTTCAGCTCTGACCTTGTTCTGTCAGCATCAAAGAAATGATGGTTAGATTCTGGGAAGATTTAAATGAACACCGTCATATGTGGCGTATAGTGGGGTGAGGGGTCGCAAGGTGTTCTGAGAGAAACCAACAAAACTAGGGCTGGTGCCATATTTAGGCGCGCAGGCGGTGCTGAGCTAAAGCTAAGCAAGAAAACTGTGTTTTTTGCAGCTGCACACTCTTGCTGCCTTCCCTTCTAATGTCTTAGTTTTCCGCTCCCACCAACATAGCCCCTCACTGGGCTGTGCACGGTCCACCCACCTCCCCCACTGAGCAGTGCATTGCCCACCAACACAGACCCACCCCCCATTGGGCTGTGCACTGTCCACCTACCTCCCCCACTGAACTGTGTACTGACCACCAACAGAGAACCTCCCCACTAAGCTGTGCACTGCCCACCCACCTCCCCCACTGATCTGTGAACTGTCCACCAGCACAGACCCTACAGCCCTCTACTGAGCTGTATAATACCCAAGCACACAGACCCCCCACTGAGGTGTACACTGCACACCCTCAAAATCCCTAGAGCCCTCAAAGGAGCTCTGCACTGTACACAGCCCTTCACTAAGCTGTGCACTGCACACGCACACATACCCCCACTGAGCTGTGCACTGCTCCCATAGCTCCCTCCTGTGCTGTGCACTGCACACTCACATTGAACACCAGAGCTGTGTGCTGCACACAGCCCCCTTACTGAGCTGTACAATAACCACTGAGCCGTGCACTATCCATTCGCACAGAACTTTAGGGAGCTGTGCACTGGTCACCACACAGCTCTCCACTGAGCCCCTGACTAAGCTGCACATTGTCACCTACACAGAACCCAATGAGTTGGGCACTGTCCAACAACATCACCCACTGAGCTGTACACTACTCACCCACCAAATCCCACCCACAAACCCCACAGCGAGTTGCACACTGCCCACCCAACATGAGCCCGACTGAGCTTTGCACTATCCACTCAGGCAGCCCTCCATTTAGCTGTGCACCGCCCGACCCACATAGCCCTCCACTGAGCTGGGTAATGCCCACCCACGGAGCCCTCCACTGAGCTGGGCACTGCCCACCCACGCAGCCTTCCACTGACGTGTGCACTGCACACCTACATTCCCAAAGAGCAGTACACGACCCACCCACACAGAACCTCTCTAGGCTGTGCATTGCCCACACAGCACCTGCTGCATAGAGTTGTTCATTGCCCGCACAGCACCTGCTGCATAGAGTTGTTCATTGCCCACACAGCACCTGCTGCATATAGTTGTTCATTGCCCACATAGCACCTGCTGCATAGAGTTGTTCATTGCCCACACAGCACCTGCTGCATAAAGTTGTTCATTGCCCACACAGCCCTGATGCAGAGTTGTTCATTGCCCTCACAGCCCCCGCTGCATAGAGTTGTTCATTGCCCTCACAGCCCCCGCTGCATAGAGTTGTTCATTGCCCACACAGCACCTGCTGCATAGAGTTGTTCATTGCCCACACAGCCCCCGCTGCATAGAGTTGTTCATTGCCCTCACAGCCCCCACTGCAGAGTTGTTCATTGCCCACACACAACTCCCCGGTTAGCTCTGTACTATTCACCCAAAACACCTCCCCCACTGAGCTATGCAATGGTCACCCATACAGCCCCCACTGAGCTGTGCATTACTCAAGCCCTCAGTTCCTCAGTTAATCTGCCCACTAAGGTGTGCACTGCTCACCCACACAAACCAGGACTGAGCTGCGCAATGTACATCCACAAAGCCCCTCGCTGAGCTGACCAGATATGCTGGTCCGGTGTTGTGCAAGGCTTTGTTCGTGTGCATGAGGAGTTTGAAATGGCCGCGTTTGTGAGTGGGGAGCAGGTTGAGCTCTCTGAGGTGAGGTGAGATGTGGGTGCGGAGTGGGAGGTTGAGGACAAGTTTTGTGGAACCGTTCTGGGTGGTCTGGAGTCTGTGTGTGAGCTGCTTGGAGATTCCCAAGTAGAGCACGTTGCCATAGTAGAGTCCGCTTGGGATAAGTGTCTGCGCGACGGCTTGACTGGTGCTCTGTGGCAGCCATTTGAAGATCTTTCGGAGCGTGCGTAGGATGTGGAACAGGTAGTGCTCACTGCATTGACTTGTGTTGTCATGTTGATCTTGTTATCCAGGGTGATCCCAAGGTTTCTGGCGTGGTTTGGGTGGTGTTGATGTTGGTCCTAGCTCAGTTAGCCACCAGGTCGCTTCCCATGGGGAGGTCTTGTTTCTGAAGCCTTCAGGTAGTTGGTCCTCATCCAGTCTCCTACCATGGTCATGCAGTTGGAGAAGTTGGTTCTGTTGGTGCTCGTGTTGTCTGTCAGGAGCATGAGCTCCATGTCATCAGCGGAGGAGATAATGTTGATGTCTAGGGATCGGATGGTGTCAGTTAGTGGTGTCATGTAGACATTAAAAAAAAAAAGGTTAGTGCTGAGGGAAAATCCTTGGGGGACTCTGGGGATCAGGTTCCTGGATTCCAATGTGAAGGGTGACAGACTGACTTTTTTCATTCTTCCTGTGAGGAAGGAGCAGATCCATTTCAGTGTGGGTTCTTGGATGCTGATCTTTTAGAGTCTTATAAGGAGTATGCTGTGGGAGACAAAGTCGAATGCCACAGAGAGGTCGAGCAGGATGAAGACCGCTGTCTCTCTGCAGTCTAGGATAGTTTGGATGTTGTTGAAGGCTGCGATGAGGCTGAGGTTCTTTTCTGCATCCTGATTGAGTGTTGTCCAGCAGGTGGTGTAATTTGAGATGAGTTGCTTGTTGATGGCCTTCTCTATCACTTTGGCTGGGTAGGGGTGCAGGGAAATTGGACGGATGTTGCTCAGTTGGTTTGGGTCATCCGATGGTTTCTTGAGAAAAGCGTTGACAGCAGCATGCTTCCAGTCTTCAGGGAATGTGGAGGATGTGATGGGAGTGTTGATATGGGTGAATGTGGTGCTGACAGGTACTGATCCCAGGTTCTAGATGCGGTGTGGGGAGCATCTGTGGGGATGGACTTCATGATTGTGGCTGTGTTTTCACTGGTGAGAGAATTCAATTCGGTTTAGTGGTCGTCTTGGTGGGTGATGGGCAGGCTAGCGATGATTGGTTGGTGTGCGAAGTTGCTGTTGATGCTTGCAATTTTCTTGTGGAAGAAGTTTTAAAGGTCGTTCTTGGGAGGGGTGACGCTGTTGACACTCTACGGAGCTGTGCACTGCCCACCCACACAGCCCCCACTGAGCTGTACAATGTCCCCTGCACACATGCCCCATTGACCTGCGCACTGCCCACACACAGTGTAAGAAAACAAAACTAAAGCCCATGTGGTATATTTAATATATAAACAAAAAAATGACCATACAAAATAAAGCACAAAATCACAATATAGCTACCAAAATAAACCATATATTACAACAAAATCACAAAATTAAGAATCCAAAACATAAAACAATTTTTATTTATTTAGTGTTTTATAGAGCGCGAACTTGACCCGTTAGGGTATCAGAGCGCTTTACAGGAGTCATAGAGTTATACAAAAGGCTAAGCATCACATAGTATTCACACAGTGCTAGAAATATGATGGATAGAGGACACGTATGTACAATTTATATTTACAATTACATAAACAGGGCCCCAGGTATCTTGGGGGGGAAAACTAGGTAGTCAGGGGGGAGGCCAAAGCCGGACGTTAAACAGGGTCTCAGTGGGGGTTGATGGCAGAAGTTAAACAAGGAATTTACCCATAAGGAAGGTTTTGGCTTCCTTCTTGAAGTGTGCCAGAGAAGGGATTCTTCTAACGGCGGGTGGGAGAGAGTTCCATATTCTTGGTGCGGCCCCGGAGAAGGCTCGATTGTACGTTTTTTTTCCCCCGAAAACGTGCAGGTTGGAGGAGGAGGTCGCTAGCGTACCGGGAGATTCTGCTTCCTCCAGATATCACAAGTTTCTGTGCAAGATATGCCGGGGAGTTTGCGTATAGCGCCTTGTGCGTGATGCATGCCAGTTTCAGCTGTATTCTGGCCTCGAGAGGAAGCCAGTTCAGAGCTTTCAGGTGTGGAGAAATGTGGTCGAACTTCCTTGTGCCGGTAAGTAGTCTGGCGGCCGCGTTGAGGCAGGCTTTCAAAGGTGCCAGGGAGGTCATGGGTAACCCAGAGAGAGTGGAACAGCCATATTCCAGTCTAGAGATGACAAGTGCTTGGACTGCCATTTTTAGGTCAGGAGCGTCGAGGAAGGGTTTCAGCTTCCTTAGGTAACTCAGGTGGAACCTGGCTGATTTGGCCATCGAGTTGATGTGATCTCGCATGTTTAGATTGAGTCCAGGGTTACTCCCAGAGATTTGGCTGATTCTACGATGGTCGGTGGGCAGTTTAAGGCTGTGATGGACTTTATCCATACCTGAAGCTCAGGATTGGTTTTTGTGGGGGAAATTAGGAGAAATTCTGTTTTCTTTGCATTGAGTTTAAGTTGATTGGTGGCAAGCCATTGGACAGTCAGTTTCAGGGCCTCATTCAGGGAGAGAATCTCCTCGAGAGATATCGTCAGCATACATATGGTAGGTGATATTCGCGGTGCGTAGAACATCGGTAAGCGGTTCTAGGTAAAGGTTGATGAGGGTGGGGGACAGGGTTGATCCTTGAGGGACTCCGACCGTGACCGGAGAGGGAGCAGACAGGTTACCGTTAATTAGGAATCTCTGTGATCGGTTTTGTAGGAAGGATCTAAACCATTCTAGAACAGAGCCATCCAATCCCATCCTTAGTTTGAGGCGTTCAAGTAGCTTTTCGTGGTTGACCGTGTCGAAGGCTGAGGATAGATCTAGGAGGATTAGGAGACAGGTTTTGCCTTGGTCCAGGGCTTGGAGGGCATCATCAACGATGTGGAGCATGGTGGTTTCGGTGCTGTGCCCAGGTCTGAACCCGGATTGGAAGTCATCTAGTAGGTGGAAGTTGTTGATGTGTTGACTTAGCTGTTGTTGCACACACTTCTCCAACACTTTGGTGTACGGTGTCCCTAAGTGAGGAGGCACATAAACGTGAAGAACATGATTTTACAGGATACACTGTCAATTTATGTGTTCCCTAGCACACATTACAGTACCAGAATTACAAACTGTACAGAATAGGCACTGTTATGTGTGCCAGGGGTGTCAAAAACGTTTCAACCCCTGTTGCAATACGGGGTTCTCTTCAGGACAAAAAGATAGGGCACACCTGTAGAGGGATATTTTCCCGGTATGTGAGATATCAACCTGTTCAGGAGGTGTATTAGTAAAATTAATTTAACTACCCTGGGCAATAAAACAGGGGTTACTTACTCAGCAGGAAAAATGCTGAGTAATCGAGAGAATAAAACAAATCCTCCGTTTCCTGAACCCAGCCGGCCAGTGGTCCGACCAGAGTTGGAGAACCGAATGATCCTGGTAAGAGTCAGTAACAGAGGTCTGAAAGACAGTAGCACACCGTCACTGACATAAGTGATCACTTCATGGTTTATTTTGGTAATTAGATTGTGATTTTGTGTCCTTATTTCGTATGGTCATTTTTTGGTTATTTATTAAATAATACACATGGGCTTTAGTGTTGTTTTATTACATTGGTTGTCTGCCAAAAAGCTTTTTGGCCAAATGCGTGTGTATGTATAAGTGAAACCCGGCTGAACCATTGTCATATGTTGCATAGTACAATCCCTGGTTCTGCTGGTATGAGGGAAGCTCTTGTTGTATGTACTGCACCCACACAGAGCAGCCTTGAGCTGTGCATTGCTCATACACACAGACCCCTTTGAGCTGTGCACTGCCCACCCACACAGCCCTCTACTGAGCTATGCACTGCCCACCCACATTGACCCATTGAGTTGTACAGTGCCCACCCACAGTCACCAATTAGATGTACATTGCTCTCACGAACAGCCCCCAGTATGTGCCCTGCTCACACCCACACAAACCTCAGACCTGTGCGCTTCCCACCCACACACCTCGCAGAGCTGTGTATTGCTCACACCCACACAGAAACCACTGAGATGTGCACTACTCATTCCCACACAGACCCCACTGAGACGTGCACTGCTCACATCCACAGAGACCCCACTGAGATGTGCACTGCCCACTCACACAGACCCCACTGAGATGGGCACAGCTCACTTCCACATCAGTGGCAGCTGGTGACATTTGAAAGTGGTGAGGCGTAAAATTTGTGGTGGTGTGCACCATGGGGAACGAGCGTAGCGAGCGAGGCCGAACAATGTATGGAGGGTTCGGGGGGGTTCTCCCCCCGAAATTTTTTTGAATAAAGAGTGGACAAATGGTGCATTTTCAAGCAAATTTGAGAAAGCAAGGTTAAGAAAGCAATTATGAAAGTGCAGTTATTACATTAATAAAGAGATGTCATATAATAACTTAGGTAGCTGCTTATTCAGTATAACCATAGAGCTTCATAACAGACTTTGAGAAAACAATGCTGAGTACCTCATGGATTTTTTTATTTAACAAACAACTAAATAGGTCACAAACTAGCAGCATTCTGGGCCCAAGGCAATGGTAATGCGCAGAGGGTTAATATGCCTGCTGCAAAGAATGTGTACCATGCAAATCACAAAGTTAATATAATGTAGATAGTTCAATGGGTCAGGTACTGCTTTTGTCAAAGAGACCCTTTTGTTACTTGCAGTTTAAAAGTTACAGGCCTAACATAGCTACCATGATATCGTCAGATACCACTATATTAATCCTAAGCTGTTGTTCTTCATGTGTTTTGCTTGCCCTGTTTGTACAGAGTGATGTCATCCTTGAGGTGTGATATTTACACACAGCACACATGTGATGTGTGAAAATACCACACAGCACATAATGAAACGGCAGTGATGCTGGTGTTGGGACTATACTGCATTAATGTGCCCCCCAACACTAGTTGCTTAACTGGTCCGCAAACATGGTCAAACATTTCTTTACTTCCAGCAAACTCCACACATTGTTACCTCTAACTGAACTCAGGGACTCAGAGTCTGGTGAAAAAGCGGTGATTAATGGTTAGTAGACACCCGAGTGCATACTCCAGTGAACTCGAGCTGATACATATTTAATATTTCAGGTACGACGCATGCAGCCTATTTGGCTGAGCATAATTTTTGCACAAGAGAGTAGGGCTCTCTTGAGGGGCACTGTTGGAGTGTGGTACTGGGGGTATCTGTGGAGAAGGGTTTTCTGGAAGAGCACCAACAAACAATGTTGCCCCGCGCACCATTAGCGCTAAAGCTGACAATCTGTCCACGACCTATCACCTTTACTTCCTTTTCTGTATCCAGCGCGGACATTTGGTAGCATATACCTGCCTGCATCAGACAGGATCCTGGAGTCCAGGATCCTGTCTCGTGCAGGCAGGTATATGCTACCAATGTCCGCGCTGGATAGATAAGTAAGTAAAGGTGACAGGTCGTGAAACTCAAAGGCGCCTTCAGGTCTGACCAACAGCCTGTCTGGGCGAACAAGCCGTGTTTTGGTGGGATCTCATCTCCCAGCAGGGAGCAGCACTGGAGGCCAGCAGCGCTTGAGGCGGTCGCGGACGAGAGATACTTTGATGTGTGTAGTGTAGTTCCCACTTTGGCACAGAGTCATGCTGTGCAGACAGTCACGCCCGCCAAGTCCATCCTGCCACAGAGGGATTATAGCGATTAAAGTGGCGGTAATTGGTTGTGTGTGCAAACATTATTTTAGCCCAAATCCAAGGCAAGATTTTTCTTACATTACATAACACTGAATGCAAGAAAAATCTTGCGGTGGATTTCGGCTAAAATAATGTTTGCACACACATGTGAGTGTTTTGGTATGCAGTATTTCATTAAGCTCCCGAGATAGACACTACTGCAAAAGAGACTCGTAGTGACTTATTTTAGAACGAGTTGCAAAGGAAAGAATATACGCTGTAAATACTAAAAAGCAAAGTTTGCAGATTAGATATACAAAAACTAGTAAAAGAACCACTAAAATGGAAATGCGAGTATCTTTCTGCCTGCATATTAGAAATATTTTACTCAAATGCTGACAATGAGTTTGTGAAGAGTACAAATTAATATTTTGTGTAAATCTTAGTAACAGGGTAACAAAGCAAAGTTGCATTTGTTTTTCTTTCACTAACTAATGGAGTGTGCATACACACATTTGTACAAGTACAGCCTTGGCGTTCACAGTTAAACTTCCCTAAAAATAAAATATAGGTAGGCTTTCCTGTTTTCAGTTTCTATTTTTGGTAAATTCTGGTGGGGTTTTTTCTGTGTTTTCAAGTGATTTCAATACCTTAAAAAAACAGTGGTTATCAGTGGTTACACATTTTCGTGCCATTAAAAACAACAGAAACAGTGTTTTTCCAGTGTTTATGGAAAGTTTTGCTTTTTTTATTGCTTGCTTTCTGCACTGATAGTGCATGGTATATAGACAGTGTACGTACAGTGTATATGAGGTCCAAATACATTTTTCCAAATCAAACTTATTGTAGTACACCATACAATACTTCTTCAGTGAGTCTTTGGTGATGTGCGCTCGTTCTTTCCTTCCCATGTAAACTTTTATCTGTGAAAAAGCCCTCTCAAAATTGGCACTTGAGACAGGCAATGCCAAAACAGCCAGTACACAATTTGCTAACTCTGGCCACTGACAGCTTTCCGTGCCAATACTGGTGAACTTGAAGATTGCGATTCTCTGGGCAGGTTCTGCAACATTTGCGTTGAACTGGGCGCTTATGCCCTCAGAGTTATTGAAGTGGTCAAAAATGAAGCAGCATTTTTGAAACTACAGAGAAAATTCCCCTTTACGGAAGGGATCTAGAACTTGTACAGAGTATCACAGTGAGGTTTCATTGACTTCAAATGCCATGGTTGGTGAAGGGACATTTCTATGCATCACTGCAAGCCATTTCTCATACATTGTAAAATAAATGTTCCTGAATTGCTCTTCAACATTGCTTTGCTTACCAAGTGGCAAGCAATCTAACATGGAACATGTTGCAGGTCCAAAGTCACTAAAAGTGTCGCCCAGCCTACTCTCAAGGAGATGTTTCACATCTTCAGCAATTATGCTGAACACTTGGCAGACAAGGGTGTTTTCAGACTCTAGTTTTTTTTATTATGTTCACTACAGCAGTCATGTTTTCCTGTAAAAATCTAAGAATGCAGTAGAGTGCACTTTTTTTCACATCACTATAAATATGCGACCAAAGATCCTCACATTTCTTGCCTTTGACATCCTCACTCAGCAAAAATTCTGTAAATGATGCCACATGGATAATATAGCATTCACAGCCCCTTGGACTGAGAACCATCAGCTAAGCGACACAGTTGGGATGACTTTCTTTGATGCCACACAAAGCACAAAATTAGAAATATTTGCATTTTAGTTCCTGTGCATAACAAAACAGTGCACCAGAATGGACTAAACAGTCAACAGCATTCTTCATTAACTCTGAAGATTGTAAAGACGCTTTCAGCAAACCATCTAACAAGTGGCAAGGATCTTTTACAGGGAAGCACTTGTGCTCAGATATCAATTTTGACAGGTCATCACACAACTTTTTCATATACATAGCTGAATTACTGCAAATACAAACAATATCACTCCAATCTTTGTTGGACTTGGAAAGAACCTTTTGCAGCAGCATTCCAAGTGACACTGCATTCCATGTTTTCCAAAAGTCTGGTGTCATGTTTTCATCACTAACCCAGATGCTTGGTGATAGCACTCTTTTCACATATACTTATCACTATACCTTGCTTTGAATGTTTAAAGCCTGAGGTGTTGGCAATTCACCTACTATCAATACTGACTCACTAGAAACTGGGCTCTGATGTATCAAGGGTTTTTACCCACTCTCTGTGGGTAAATGTGATGGCACATATTGGGAAAGATTCTTATGAAACCAGCCATTTTACCTATCAGTGAAAGACTCAAACACAGCCAAAATATCAAATATGATTTTGACATTTCCTGATTCTCTACAGTTTATAAAATAATTAAACAAGAACTAAAACAGCGTCTAAAAACCTACATCTTTACACCAAAGACTATAAAACTGAAAAAAGCAAAAGGAAGAAGAAACAATATTTTTGTGACATCCCTAAACAACAAAACCCAAGCAGAATAATATTAGCCCATTCTTTCTTGCTGCTAGCTTATATAACAAAAAGTTACAGTTTATTGGCCCCTTCAGGAAGAAAAAAATTGACTCTTTCACTCTCCTTTTCCTTTCTTTGAATGGCATTTAGTTTGTGGTTGTGCCGGTGTTTTTTCAGTGTTTATATGTTTACACTGGTGAGGGCTATTTCCCTTTCGGTGGGGTTTTATCAGTTATTATAGGTTTAAACCTAAAACCGGACAGCCTAAATATAGGTCATCTCATTCATTCATTTCCTTATTCAGAGTCCCGACCCTTAGAACCCACTCCCAGCCAGTGGGAACACCTACAATTTCGGTTCCCAAAACACACAATACCACGTCGACAAGGTCAGAAAAACTAGGCCCAAAACACCCCTTCCCCTGCTTCAATTTCATTCAAGTACTGCCTTGCAAACAAAACTGGAGCTATCCAGCTAATCGAAGCCCAAAAATAAATGTGCAGACTAGTCTAGTGCAAAAAAACGGTAAACCGCTTTACCGCTCCATGAATCCCACTTCTCCCCCGGCCCCCCACTAAACTTTAATGGCCTTCCTTTATTCAGTTAATTGGTGTTTATAAAACTTTTTTACACAGTAGTTGTTTGAGAACTCTACCCTGAGGCAGACTCCTCACCGCTTCCCACAAGTATTGCTGCATGCCATTTATTTTATCATCAATCTGCTTGTTTGCGCTTTCCAATTATTTATCCAACTTATATCCTGGAGATAACTGATCGTACTGTTTTGTCAAGTTCACCTTACTAGCTTGTCAAACGCGTCCACATAACCGCTCTTGCAAAACCCTTCAGATAGCATGAAGGAAGTAATTAGTAAAAATCAACAAGACAGGTATTTAATTTAACGGGCCTCACGCCACGTTTATTACATCTAAACAAATACGCCGAACCCAGCTTACTTACATGGTGGAGGCTGCGGGTCACTGTCTGGACTGGAAGGGAAGCTTCAAGATAGGCAACACCAAATCCTTTCCACAGGCTCCTGCAGTGTGCCACATCTTCACGAGGAGTCTGCTTGCTAAAATGGCGAACTGCATTAATTGCAGCGCGGGAAGCAGATACCGTGAGTCTGCGCAGTATGTCTTCTTCAAACGTTTTGATGACAAACTGCACAGATTCGATTTTTCGGCTTCCTGCCTACAGCCTCAACCCCACCCTTTCCCAACTCCTCACAGGATAGGATCCACCCCTCTGTGACGAGTTAGGAAAGGGTGGGGAGACCATGCTCTCCACTCCTTAACTGACGTGAGGCCCCAGCATTACAGGGCTTCTGTCAAAAACGCCCGGGGGAAATTTAACACACACGTAGTCAAGGGGAGGAGACTGATCCTCAAAGCTATTTCTTTGCCGAGCTGATGACATCACAGGCCTCAGGGCTGTGAGCTCGTCAGCCGGCAAATACTCTTAGCTTTGGACCCGCCCAGGGGAGGAAGTTTATGGAAAGCGTCACTGCCATGAAGCCATCTCAGCAACAAGCACAGTGAGTGGCAGTACAGCCCCCAGGCAAAATAGTTAAAGTGTGTGAACGTTTTCTTTACTATTTTTACAAGGAGTAGTTTCAATATAATTATAGCTTTTAATTTGAACTTGAAAGTAAGGGGGGCGGAGCCCCGACACCCTCAAAGAGAAACCGCCACTGACTAAAAGATGAACAGAATAAAGAAGGGGCGGCTGCTTCTACTGATCCCCCGTCTTCCTTCCAATACTCCTGTCACAGCGTGAGGTGACACCTTTGTAACCTTCACTCTGTCTCTCATAACCCGGAAGTCATGTGGCCCCAGAGGGCGCCCTAGTACTAGGTGTGGACAGAGAAACGAGTGACCTGGTCTCCCAACCTGAGAGAAACAAGAAGACAAAGGCACTGTGCCGAGAGTAAACAAAAGAGGGGAGAGTAAATGGATAAGAGAGAACGAAAGAGGGAAGGGTTAAAAACATGAAGGGTTGGAGAGGAAAACAAGGATTTGCAATACAATCGGTCTCGCCTTTGGGACCTTATATGTATTTATTTATGCAGCATATTAGCTTGGGTGCTGAAACATTTACTGTTCTAGCAGTACCACCCTTCACTGCCCTTGATACAACTGTGGTGGGGGCCGGAACGAGTGGGAAGAGCGCTAAGGAGGAAGCGCCTGCAACTGCACTAATATAGAGTGTTAGTTAGCAAATAAAACTTAATTGAGGGCACTGTAGCACTAAAAGAAATATTAAAGTAAAAAACTTTGATTGCAAAGCGTCCTGCCCAGCTTAATGAGTGCGTGTTATACCGGATGAAGGGGTTAGGTCACCCCTGCCAAAGTTACTGGTTGCAGGTGTTTACATCTGAGAGCGCTGATAGGGCAAGCCTCACACATGTGTGTTGGTTGTATGGAGGGGTCAGAGATGCCTCACTGTTGAAAATCGCTCAGCAATGCTGTAAAAAAGGGCCTAAGTGTTCCCCCTAGTTCAGATAAGGATGTGAATGGAGCCTCACTTCATGCACAGGGAAAGGGTGGGTTGAGGGAAACGTTGCATTTATGCTTGTAGGGTGGGGGGAGCACTTACTTTGAACCTTTGTGGGCTCCGGTGGTGGACTAATAAAAAATAATATTAAGCCGGTCAGTATGCCAGCATTTAATTTTAAACAGTTTGTAGTTAATCTTTTGCTCCACTTTTACTTATTTTTTATGTCTGCACTTTAAAGTGGTTAAGTTCTTGCAGCGAGACTTTGGACACAGAGTTCCCTGCCACGCACAGAGTTTTACTGTCCTTTAGTGCTAAACGGGGAGGAGGATGAGATGTCCACCTAGATAAATAAGATTACAGAAGGAGAAAGTTTGGCTTATTGCAAACACATCACTTGCTGAATTCAGAAACACGAGCCACCCTAATTGGGCCAGGTAAAGTTACTGGAGCACTTACATGCGCTTCAGCTGTCAACATATGATGGGACATAGTCAGGAATCGGTTGCTAGGGAAGGAAGGCACATACACCATATATCTAACCCCCAGCGGGTTGAAAGGGGAATGGTCCATATTGAGTGTAAGGGAGGGCCGATATTCAAAGACAAATGTTGAACTTGGGGACTAGGGCTATACACCTTTGTGAGTCATGCCCCCCAATCCCGTGTCGTGGGGAGCGGGGGGGGGAGAAGTGAAGGCACAAATGATCAGGCTTAGTGCCTCGGTGATACTTGCTGTAGCGTCCCTTCACTGGCCTTACAAATATATGCATTCTCTCGGAAACAGGAAAGACATAGCCAGCAAAGTCCTAGCCTCTGCGTACTCAAAGGCGCTCTGTCCACACTTCCCAGTGACCGCTGCCAGCTGGACTCTCCGAAAGAGAGTGAATGGAATACTCCAGGCACACCCCTCCATCCCAATGTTTTTCAACCGTGTCTCCGCTCCTCACCTATCCTCCAATTTGGGACTCCTCTGTTACCTTCAGATCAGGTCCCAGCCCCGCCCTGCGGCCCCAACAGTCCTTGATTCATTTTGTTTTTATTTGTTGCGGAAAGACTACTGCTGAAAGTAAAATGGAAACCGGAAACGCATCACTTGCCCTGTTCGCTTTACCTTGCTACCCATCGGTGCAGGCGGTTCACGGGAGCGGCCTATCGTCACCAGTATAGGGAGCAGCTGCCAATGACACGCTAGTGATGTCACCAGCACGGAAGAGCGGCTTGATGCACTTCTAGTGCAGAAAGAAACTAAAGTAACTGTAACAATACAGGATCTTCTTCTAAAGTCCGAGTTCGAATTCATTATTTAGAACATCACCAGGACGTGCATGGCAACATTTGGGAAAGCAAAATGGAAATTAATGTAAGCGATCATTTCATTTGCTTGTTCATTTATAATGGAGTAGGCATGACATTCCCAGCAGACGCCGGCTGATTTGCGCCTGACACGGCTCTGCAGGCGTACGCCTGCTGAAGATGAGACCTGGCACCCAACACAGGAACAGGAGGCTCTGGAGAAAATATAACAGAAAGGGGGCCGGGCTGGCTGTGGGAGGAGAGGCGTTCACTGCGCATGCGTTAGATAGCCGTCAGCAGCGCGCGAGCCAAAAAAAGAATGCAAATTCACCCAGCAAATCCCACGACAAACAAGCATTTGCAATGCAATACGACTCGCATTTACGCGAGACCTATTGCATTGAAAATGGGAGTGCGGCCGTCCAAGAAGGCACGAACGGGAGTGGAGGGGACTGAGGGGGGGCGAGAAGTCACGGACTGCGGGAGGGGGCGGGGGGGACACACGGCAGAAAATAGTGTTGGAGTAAAGGGGCCAATAGCCAGGGAAGGATACAAATGACAACATGGCCGTCAGGAGGAGGGACTAACAAGCCTAAAACCAATCAGAAGGCAGCATTTAAGACGTAAGCCAATCAAAAAGATGGGCGGAGCTTCCAGAAAGCTTCCACGCTATAGTGTATACTGCATGCCTCGCAAAGCGAGCAGCGCATGCGCTGCAACGCTAGGCAAGACCTAAAAAAGCACCAAGCTTAGTTAAACAAGCATTGGCATAGCCAATAGGTCTCGCTTTTGGTACCTTATAAGTATTTAGTTATGCTGCACAATATCCTTGGTGCAACAACATCAACTGTTGCATGGCTAAACACTTATAAGGTCCCAAAGGCGAGACCTATTGGCTATGCCAATGCTTGTTGTTGTTTGCAAGTGGTCCGGCAACAGTTGAGCTCTGAAGGCAGCCCTAAAAATGCATGTAGATTACTGTACCTTTGATCATACCAAACTGTTCTCAAACAGAACTGCACTCTAAAATTCCAAGTTAATGATGGACAGTGAAGGGGATCTGTGTTGGTGCCAGAAAAAAAACGAATACTATAAGTCATCTACTTTTCTAAAGACAATTTAACAGTGCCGTGTGTGGGCCCCTTAAAGTTCAAGCTCCATTCCATTGTAAGTCTGATACTTAATGCGTGTTCGTGAGCTTTCTCTAGGCATCCATACTTCTGCTGGCTGGTGCAGCTGGATAAACAAACAATATAAGCACAGCTGTGTGGAGGGGATGCACTTTTTCTGTGGAAGCACACAACATCTGCTTAAACCAAAACAAGACCAATTAAAACATGTACTCCTGATCACTAACTTGTTGGGGTGGAGCTAAAGTCCCTCTCTGTAGAATGTCTGCAATCTGTTTTTTAGGTTGATCACATAAAGTAATGACAGCTGCGTTGTCCAGCCAGATCTAACTAGGATTAGCACTGTTGCTAAAGGTTCCCAATTGCTGTTAAAACGTTTACTGTGTAAAACTTATTAAGCTGCCACAAATCATTTTACTGTCTGCTATTCATCTAGCACACAATATATACGCCCGATGCTAAGTTCCAAAACCAATGAAACACAGAAAGTAACACCAAACACAAACCTTTCCTGTGCCTCGAAGCAGTTCAGGGTGCAAGACTTTGTTTTGTAACTTGTCCTATTACAGCTCCTAACATGCCAGGCGTCGCCAGTTCTGACATTTAGGCAGCATTACCACCATTCTGGGTCTTGAAGTCTCACGATTCCCAATGATAAACTCTGGGCCGCAAGGAGTGTGCTGTTTACTAAAACGCTACTTTCGGCAGAAGGTGACTCTCCTTACAGGGATCTAGTTGTAGATATCTCTATTTTGATGCATGGAGGAGGTAGCTTTCTGTCTCAGAGGTGGAATAAGCAATGAATGTCGGCCAGAAAGGCATCGCGGATATGTACGAAAAGACGGGTTTCTTCGATTTTAACTGCAGGCATCCACTCCGAGTGTCCAAATGAAGTAATCCACCAAAGAAATAAGCCTACATTTTGAAAATTGAGAATCTTGGAATTGGATTAACAAACAACTAAACTATTAATGTACATTTACCTTCTGTTATAAAGGTTGGAGTGCCATGTAGATTATACAACAGACATCACGTAAAATAGGCATTAGGCGCACGCAGCTCTGCAACAGTACAGACAAATGGCTGGTATCATACATGCTTGCCCGAAGAACAGCCGATCACACTGTACGCATGGGTAGAATGAGCAATTATCCAGCGATAAGCATTTGAGGCGTATTTAAAAAAAACAAGCGCGCGCCTCCCGCGGCAGCAGGGGGGAGGGGGCCTGCGCGATTCCTTTGCGGGAGCGTGCAGCAAGGCGCGATGATTCTGACCATATGGCGCCACCATATGGCGCCGCGCGCTCCCGCAAGGGAATCGCCAGACGTGCACGCGTTGCCATTGCAAGCAATGCAATGCGTGCACGTTTGCCCCCAAAGCTGTGCCGATAGCTAAAGGTCTCGCATGCGCTGCGTAGGCGAGACCTAAAAAGCAGCAGGTCACTCGCCGCCGGGAAGTAAAATACACGGTCCACATGGTAATGCCATGCATAGCCCCAAGGGTAGCCCAAAGAAAGCATCAACACAACCCACAGACGGCAAAGTACTGCTGGCTGTTCGACGTGGGGGGCAAAGGGGGCGGTCAGACTTGCTTGAAAGAAAATACCAATTTAAAAATAATAAAATGAGGAAAGCATTCAGTGGGAGTCGCCCCGGGTGTGTCTTGTATGTACAGTGACAGATCAACAGGCAAACAACGAGGGTGCATGTGACTAACGTGGGAGAGGCCTCGCTTGCCCTGCTCCCAGCTGGGATATTTATTGTTGCTGCTGTAGTTAGTGCGACCCCTCCCTGGAAGTCCATACCCGGCACAGACAGACACCGGGACAGCTGCAGCCCACTCACTGCGGACAGAGGCCTGGTGGGTGGGAAGACACGGATGCTGCTGTGAGGACTAGTGGGGTGGAAAGACCCGCGGCTCGAGCCCACAAGGGGTGGGCTAGGAAGGCAGAGGGGTACTGACTGTACGTAGGAGTGTACCAACTCACACAACACTGCACACTTCATCTGTGCCAATAAGGCTTTGTTAGGCAACAGCTGGAAGTTCATGCTAATAATCCGTGCCCTCCCGCTTCCCCCAACGACCTGAGAGGCGGGGTCCCCGTGAGAGCCCCCAGCGCGGCTTCATGATATTTCCCGCGACTTGTCCCGAGAGGAGGGTAGATCGTGGGAGGTCTCGAGAAGGTGGCTACATCGAGGCCGTTCTCCGCAGGTCCGCTTGGCCCCAGGCCTGTCAATAAAAGACCCCTCTTCAAAAAGTATAAGAGAAAGGGGCCGCTGCCGATGCTTCAATGAGCAGAACTCCCGAGCCCCACGTCTTACACCGCGCTTCCGCCCCTCACCTCGCGCAGGAACAACGCTGTTCCCGCTGTCACATTTCGTGTGTTTACTCCCCCACTCCTCCAAACCCAGTAAGCCCCATGGAATTCCCCCAGGGCTCGTGTTAGCGCCACAGGTTTCACTATGACTTCGTGGGAAAAGTGGAGCAGCCTGTTAGGGAGGGGTGGTAGGCTGTCCGGATTGTGGGAAGGAGCCCCAAAGGTGCACAACCCTAACACTCAGCCCGGGAATTCCGGCATCAATCACTGGTGTGAAGAGGGCCCTACAGGGCTCGGAGACGGGGTCCCTAGGGGCTGAACAAAGGCCAATGTATGTCATGGCTTGGGGGTGGGGGAGTTACAGCCACATAACAACCCTGTTGGTCAGTGACGGAAGAAGTGAATTAATGGACCGGGTGGGCAGGTCGCAGCAATAAGGAAACGCGACAACGGAATTTGACCAGAATGCGGTCCACCTGAGACACTAAATAAAATAAATAAATAAAAATATAGCATCATCTAATTTTTACGGGGCGGGGGAGACAACTGTGCTCCGGGAAGGGAGAGTTAATGCTCTCTTAATATTTGATGTTCTCCACAGGTTCGAATCCCGGTAGGGACATCACAGTCTTTAATCCTATAAAGGGAAACGGATTACGAATATCAGCATCGTTACAGTGCTTAAAACAGCACAACATTATAGATATATAGGTTCTCTGAAACTTCATTTGACAGATTCCGCAATACCTGCGCACGTGCAAGCCTGCTACGAAATAGCACCAAACGAGCTCAGGGCCGCAGCTCTAACCCTGCATTTCCTAAAACCAACCGACACAGTTGGTTTCCACACAATCAAAAAGAAACACAAACAAGCGCGCGCGCTCGCACGGCAGCAGGGGGAGGGGGAGAGGAGGGAGCCTGCACGATTCACTTGCGGGAGCGAGCGGCGCCAGGAGCGATAATTGCTACCATATGGCGCCGCTCGCTCCCGCAAGTGAATCGCTAAACGTGCACGCGTTGCCATTGAAGGCAATGGAACGCGTGCACGTTTTAGGCTGAAAAGCCGAATCGATGGCAAAAGGTCTTTTTGCCGCAGCGCATGCGCGCTGCGTAGGCGAGACCTAAAAAAAAAAAGGGCAGTGCACGCGGGAGAGGAAGAGGGAGACAGAGCTCTCAAGTATTCATTTCTATGGCTGAGCACGCATCCAGCCCAGGTTTTTACTTTGCATTCTGGGATTTTTAGTCTTGTTTAGCCCACTATCAAACCAGGACTACAAGTGCCAGAAAACTAAAACAAGCATTGCCATAGCCAATAGGTCTCGCCTTTGGGACCTTATAAGTGTTTAGCCAGAGCTATTGGTTTTGCTAATATTTGTAAGCTATGTTGTAGAGTATTGTGGCTGCTGTGCAGCATGTTGATAAGTTATAATAAAAAAAGTGTTATATGTATTTTTGTTACTTTATATATCACCAAGAATACATTGTGTACAACTGAACGACCTTATTAAAAAAAGGTTTTTTATAATAAAAAAAAAATCTATATTTTTTGTCTTTGAAATAGTGGCAACTTCTTTCTGCCTGATGCAATGCTTGTTTGTTATAGTTTTTTGTTATGGGGGAGATGTTGTGATGTGCCTTGGGCAGAATCAGTGACATTTCAGCATTTCCATAGGCTGTGACTGTGACAGTCGCAGAGCAGGCTCAACTCTGAAAGTCCTGCAGAGCAGGGGCAGAGTCAGTGGCATGCCAGGTGCGCGACTGCAGGCCCAAAGGATAGTAGTGAAGTAATTTTCACTTTGTAAATTGTGCAGAAGTTGCAAGCACAGTTAAACATTTAATAGATTTTAATGGCACGTTGTAAACAAAATATAATAATGCATCAAACGCTTGTTGTTTCTCTGCTGTGGTTAAGGATCTAATGTTTGCAAGCGTATTTTAACTTCTGCATACATCAATATATATATCCCTTTTACAATAATAAACCCTTTTCGCCGTTCAACAAAGACTACGTGACCTTGCAAAACAAGCATTTGCAATGCAATCGGTCTCGCATTTACGAGAGTTTGAGCTATTGGTATTGTAAATGACAATGCCTTTTATTTATGTGTTTTGAAAACCTGCAAGGGGTGCTTCTCGTTAGCAACGAGGGTTTCAAAACACATAAATAAAATGCACTGTCATGTATAAAGCCAATAGCTCAAACTCTTGCAAATGTGAGACCGATTGCATTGCAAATGCTTGTTGAGCTCTGAGACGGAGGGAACAGTCTACAAAGTCAGAGGGTGCCCTCAGAAACATGCAAAAATATGGGCAAACTACAGAGGCATTATTATCACGAAGAGACACTTTAACAATACAAATCTAGACATCTACATCTGGACGTACACAGGATTGGGGATACAATTTAGGAATGATACATAAATTCGCATGCAATGGCTGGAATTGGAGTATGGGGGCGGGAGTGCTGGGATTATATTGTATTTTTAAGTGTTATATCTTTTGTATCTCAAAAGATTGAG
Source organism: Calotriton arnoldi (assembly GCA_963921515.1). Classification (NCBI taxonomy): domain Eukaryota; kingdom Metazoa; phylum Chordata; class Amphibia; order Caudata; family Salamandridae; genus Calotriton; species Calotriton arnoldi. Next base: position 335,638 of record CAWUFW010008328.1, on the reverse strand, counting down.
GAAACTTAGCGACTTATTGCATTAAATTGTTATATAGGGGAGCATGCATATGAAATCAGACAAAACACTGCGTTGTGTTGTAAGCTACTACCACCCAGTGAACAATAACAAGTAATATGTAATAATAGAGGCACAGACTAAAGGGCCTCTAGTAATCCGGAAAGTACCTACACTTTACACTGAGCACAAGGACTCACCATGCTCTCAGCGAGGAAAACTAAAAAGACCAAGATGAGGACCTACTGCCCGGACAATGGAAAAGCTGATCATCTCTGCAAAGCTTGGGTCGCTCTCTTCAGATTCTCCGCCGCCTCCTCCCGGCCCTGTGCTCGGGAGCCTCATCGTCACTGTTAAACTCCTCGGTTTCGGGGTCCGCCATGTTGCCCTCTTGTGTACACACAACTGCTTGCAGAACCACAATTCACCTCAAACCATGCGTCATTTTCCCCTACTGAACTGTCCCGCCTGCAGAGATGTAGAACAAGAAAAAGATTGGGGGAGAACGGGCAAGAACTAAAGAACTGTGGCTGCCCGCGGCCCACGCAGTGGGCCACCTAAAAGGGCGCCCCCCTTACTGCCACTTAGGCACACCAGCACCCCTTCTAGTCGGGGGATCCGGGGGGAGTCCCCCAGCCTGGCGCGCAGGCCGCGTCATTTCCAGCGCATAGAGGGTTGGGGTGAAGGTACTTATACCTCCCACTGCCTTTCTGGCACCCTCTTTGAGCTGGACACGCCGTCTAGCAGGACGAACAGAGGAGCGTCGGGGTCCACCCTGGGTTAGGTGAGCTGGCTCTAGTTTTGACCATCTTTGGAGGCAACATATTTGGACCCCGCATAGTGGAGCGTCACTTAAGCCCATATATACGCTCCACCATATTCTGTTTATTACCGCCTCTGCTCCTCTCCTGTTGTGCGGCGGGCTTACCCCTCGGGTCTAGCCAGTTGTGGTTGTAGCTGTGGCAATGGTTCGCGGGGCATACTCTCCCTCGTCGACCCAGTTTTAGGGGGCGGGGCATAGGCGGTGGCGGGGCCACCGGTCCGGTCTGCCAAGTTGTTCCGGGTTGACCACGAGTGAGAATGAAATGGGTAGATGGAGTGAACATGTGGCACAACTCCAGCCGGTGAGATGTGGGCTACCCTGATATCAGTGGACACGATTTAGTTAGCACAGTTTGGGCTCAGAGGATGCAGCTCACACAGTTCGTGTGAGAGTGGGGGTCAGGGCCGCACATCTGTGGGGTGCGGTTAATCCCCACAGCTCCGGCACACATTGTCTGCCTCCAATCTCGCACATGGGCGCAAATTTCTCTGCTCACCAGTTGAATCCCTCCATCGGCCTGCTGAAAAGGCCCCCTGGGGGGCTCCGGCGACTGCAGGGCGTAGTTAGGCCGCTTCCGCCCCGGTGATCGGGCATGTAGGGGGCGGCATATAAGATTGTGCTGCCGCTGGGGGGTCATCATTATCATGCATGAGTGCGCGCCCCCCCCCCCGCTCGGGCTCTGAGAGATGCCGCCGTCGCCCCGGCGATTAGGTATGCTGGGGTGGCACTTTTCATCGATTTGTTGCTGCCTCTGGGGGGGCTGGGAGAGGGCGCAGGTTAAAATGCAGGGCAGCCGTGGGCGCCCATGTTTGCCCGGGTGACTTAGGGGAGAACCTGCCCTACTGGGGTCGGCGGTCCGAGCGCGGCGCCCGTCTAAAGTGCCCAGGGACAGTGTAATAGGCAGTTGTGCAATGAAATATTATCGTAATTTTGTCCGAATAACGCCGATCTTGAAAACTGTTCTTGGCAAAAATCCAGGACTGGCCAAATGAGTCAGTGACACAAAACATGTGACTGCTTTGCAAGATCGGTGCTAGGAGCGGTTTCAGAGGGGTGGATTCACAGGGGCAGGCATTCTGGCGGTGGGAGAGGGCACGAGTCAGGCTGGGAGTTTCATTGTATGGGCATGTGCCTAGTTTGTTAGGCTGCAGATGCGTGTTGGCACAACGACTGCTGGCTCTCAAGAAAGGGGCGAGTAGCGGTTTGTGCTGATGGGTTGAAAGGTTTCTGGTTTGTCGGGCGTTTGTTGCTTCAGCCTTTGCTCATCATGCACCTGGTTGCCCTAGTGCTTTCTTATCTGGGGCGATCTTGCGCCTTCGTGGGCGGGCCTTGCACCACCTGAAGCTAATTAGGAGGGTCTGGTACCATATACCCAGGGCCCCTCAGCCCCAAGAAACGGAATGTGAAGTCTTGCTTTGCCTGCTGTATTTAAATGAGCTATTAGAACAGTTTTGTAATTTGAGACGGACTCCGATGTGGTGATTGGTGGGCCGCGATTCCTCGTTTTGGGGCCGGTTGCTCGCCTCCAGTCTGGTGTTCGGGGGGAGAAGTGGGTCGGTGGTCCACAGCTCGTCGGGTTCGCGATCTCCCACCCGTGTTTGTGGCACAATGCAGTCACACGTGGACCGAGGCCGAGGGGCAGAGAGAATGAGCTGCTGTGACGGTCAGCCTATTTGGAGTGAGAGTGGGGGGTGTTGTAGCCAGCGTTTTGTGCGCAGTCACAGGCCCCCCCATTAGTGTTGTTCAGGGCCGCGGACTGCTGTTTTGTGCGGTTGCGGGGCAGCCTGGTTGCACCGCCGTTAGTTCACCCGCTGGACATGTCAGCGTTAATTAGCAGGTTTGTCAGTTGGTCGCGTCTCACCTGTGCGACTGGAGGTCATCGCTCTCTCTTGTACTTGCGGTGGGTTGTGGGATTCCCCAACTCACAGGTTGGTGAGGTTGTGCCAGTGTGGCAGAGGGAAGGGCAATTTGTTTGGTGTGATGGGCGATTGAGCGCCAATTTGGTGGTACAATGCATACGGATGCCCAGATTGCGGAAGGCTTGGCCATGGGCAATGGCTGGGGGGCAGGGTAAGGGCCATTCTGTCCTAATGGGTCCCCCTTGCAAGAGATCCAGTGCCATCTCCCGGCTTGCCAAGTCAGGCTCCAGGGCTTACTAATCTGCAAGACAGCGGCCCGATTGGCCTAGTGATTTATGCTAGCCCCGTGAAGTCATGACGAGGTCTGGTAGCACAGTGTTATACGCAATTGTAAGAAGCCCGAATCATTGGACATTGGATGGCTTTACTGAGTACTTTTAAGCTTGCATGTGGCACATTTGATAATGGTGCAGGACAATTATTCTTGAAGGTCCCCCTTGTGCCTGTCGAATGTAGATGAACCGTCCGATAGACGAACATGCATTTTAATCAATACTTTGTTTAGTCTGCAACGTGGTACCATTGACAAGGTCAAGGGCCCTGGCTTGCTGTAGGTGCTAGGTTACGGGTTGATCATATATATTTGGACGCAATGACAGAAGAGGCTGAACTAGGCGGCATGCCATGCTAAGCATAGGTTTCAAGCTTACATGTTTTAATCCAATGGCAAAGACAGAGCAAGTGTTCGGGTCAGAATCATTAGGCCACAGGGTGGCACGACAAAATATTTTCAAACCCTCGCTATCCTCGTAAGGTAGTTGCAATTCTATCATGAGGTAGAACCTAGAGGGTTCTTGCTCTCATCTTGCCAGTGCAGATAATCATTATTCGGTAGGATTGAGTGCTGCACATGTGGCCTTCCTCGCTTATTTATAAACAAACTTGTGGAAACTGACTCAAGGAGGATATTGCAGTGGATCTACACACCTGCTAAAAAGTGTACGATGCAGATCGCAGGTCTTTGGGTCTCTCTGCTGGTCAGCGTGGTCCTGTATGGCAGCGTAGATGTAAAAATCTATAAGTATACCATAGAACAACGATTTAAGGTGTCATCAGGAGCCACGTGAAAACTATTAAGGTTAGATAAGAGGGTGATGAAAACTTTTCTCTGGTCTTTCAGAGGGTGCTTCATAGGGTAGGATGACCGAGCGGCAAGGGGCAGCACACAGCTCACATCATCCGGCAATACCGACCTGCACTTCCGTCCCAGCTTTTCAGTGCAGACAATTATTAATCGGTAGTGATGGAGCGCCGCACGTGTGGTCACTCCCTGCTTTAGGGATACAAAAGCATTAGTTCCCTGTATAGAATGCAGACACAGGTCTAGCGGCCACGGGCTAAGGCACCCAATGTAGGGGTGGGTGTATGACCTCATGGTCACAGGTTCAGATCCCGGCAGGGCCACTCAGCCTTTCATCCTTCGGAGGTCGAATAAATGCTTATCATTACACTTATTGATCTAATAAAAGTATCACGGATAGGGAGCATATTTGTCTCACAGCGGTGGTGTAGCCAAAATGAACGGGTACACGTGTTTGTGAGGCCTCATTGACGCTTGTCTTAGCAGTTCAGATCACACCACAGAGGGCATAGATAGGCCATGGCCCCTGATGGAATATGTTTAATTTCAGTTATGTGGGATCGGGGCTTGCAATCTCATTCCAATTGCAGTCAGAAACGGAATTTGTAAGGAATTTTGTGAATGCATTGGGCTCACTCAGCAGTGTAGTAAGCGAGAGTTTAGCACAATTTCCATATGCCTGAAGTGTGGTGCAGGCAACAAGTTTAACACAGCCAAAACAATCAAGGTCTCAGTGGCAGATGCACAACAGACATACATTCTCAGATAACAGAGTGACACCATTCATTTGTCCACCGTAGTTTATCAACAAAACTGCCTGCGCAAATGTCTGGTCGATGCAGCTAAGTATGTGCACTCTGCAAACAAGGGCATGTTACAGGTTGCTTTAGTTAAGCTATATTCACCCGCCCTATAGCCATGGCAGCCCGGCGGGTTGTGGAAGTTGTCACCTAACAAGTGTGCTGCGGTTCAAAAGTTGGGGAAACACTGGGTTAGAGCACAATGGCTACTATGTATTAAAGACATTTGGCATTCCCAGTATTCAAGAAAGGGCAGGTATCTACATACCTTCCCCCCCTGTTCCCACTGACTTGCCTGCTCCCTGGTACACATTAGCAGAAGTTTGGGAGTGCAAGACCTCACCTAGTCCAAAATGTTTCACATTTACTGAACGTGTGAATTTTTCAATTGCCTTTGCATAGTTTCTCAGTATCATATTAATTTAAATAATCGCTGTATTGACTAGTGCGACCAGCGGACGCTCACGCATCAAGGCATCTGCAGCGATGAGTGTTTCTATGCTGTAAGGATATAAAGGTTAAATACGACTGCCAGGTCCCGCTGGGGTGTCAGCCTATTGGCCTCTTACAGGTTAAAAGGGGAGTTCAAAGGGCACATGAGGGGTCATGGCAAAGGATACCTGAACCGATTTATCTTTGGGTCTGGTGGTGGATTCGACCGCATGGTCTGAGGATCTAACCCCCGTTGGGTTCAATCAACCTTTCATCCTTCTGTGGTGGTTAAAATGAATATCAGGGAGCGGGGCAACAAAATATCGCTTATTCAGCAGCAGCATAACTATGGGAGCACTTGCACATCACAAATATACAAGCGTCATTTTATGCTCCAACAAGCGCTATACACAGACCACTGGGTGAGAGGAAGTAAGGCGGGCTGGATAGAACTCCTGCTTCTACATGCGTTGGCACATCTTGTCAAGAGTTGTTTGCCAAAGGTATTGCACTTCAGCCAGGCAACGTTAACAACACATCCACACCAAGCTAATCGTTGAAGTTTATCCTGGGCCGCATATACACAGCCCGGTAGCAGGCCCCGGCGGTTGTCAGCGTATGAATACTAAATTTTAACTGTACAGAGGGCGTACTTGCTGACCGTGCAGTATGGCTAAGGCCTCCATGGCCGATTAGTCAGACACCAGTAGCAGTGAGTGTGGCTTGCACGCAGTGCAGTGTTAGGAGAATTACAATACCATGTTACAGGTCACAATGGGCTTGCTACCAGCGGGTCACTTGTGTGAGCGGGTTAGCTGCCATTGGAAAAGGCACAGAAGGAGCATGGCTCAACACAAGATTACTAGGAAGTATATCAGGGACCAGCAACCCATACACATGGATTTTGGGGGAGGGCAATCAATTCCAGGGTAAACCAAGTGAACCAGGTCTAGTGCTTTAAGCATAATGGGTGACAACTGGTTAGCACGCAGTGTCTATCTAGGAATGGACCAGGCACACTCAGCAGTGAAGAATGTGAAAGAGCTGCACATTGCCACAATTCGGGGTGTGCCGGAAGCAACAATTCTATCTCAGCCAAAGCAAATCAAGGTACTTACTGTAGATGCACAACATACAAACGTTCACTCCAGCCTCACTGTATCAGTCTTCACACGAGCAAGTGTTCGACATAGTTCATCAGTATCCCTGATTGGGCAAAGGTCTGGTCTCCTAGCAGTAATTGTGACCCCCCTAGACCAGCGCGTGTTAGTGGTGCTTCAGTTAAAGCTATTTTCGCTCGCATTATCGCCCTTGCAGCCAGACGGCTTGCGGAAGTGTGTTACTCAACATGTATGTGGTTCTATAGCTGGGAAACACTGGTTTAGAGCACATAGGGTCACAGCTATCTAAACACATTGAGCATTCCCATTACCAGCCCTCAAGCTTTTCCTGCAGGTCAGCATTATGGTAATCCTTTAACAGGAGTTTGGAACGGGACGTCTTGCTCCAGGGTGCGGACATTTAGCTGGCTACACAGCAGACAGACTACTGTCAGACGAGGGTGCTTGCGGGCTAGGTGGCCATGTAATGAGCGAAACTATCGGTAAGGACCCCTCTCCCCCACCGGATTGCCCGATGTTGTGAGGGCAGTGGGATTTGCAATTTTACAGGTGTTTTATTCGCCCACTCAGGGGCAGAAGGGTACATTGCAGGACTCTGTATAATTAGAGTGAGGGCAAGACCTATAGAAGATGTGCACCGGTAACCATGAGCATGGGGATAAGATCAAAGTCTCGCAGCGGTAAGTCAGCCAGGTGGGTTACGTCAATTGCTTAGGCCACAATGTGTGCCGTGGCTCCAATAGCGTCAAGAAATATGGGTTTGGAGCACTATTGCTGACAATTTCAGAGCACACTCTGCGGCTCAATCTCAGCAGGTGAAGGTAAATATGCTCATATAAATCTCAATGTCTTCTCAATCCAAAGGCATTGGCATCTTTTGCCGCACCTGGGATACCTGCAACTAAAGCGTGCGATGGACCATATTTGCTGGGTGGAGTCACCAGCATGGTGACACAGCGCCTGTGGATCGCAGTCAGGCGAATGGGTGGTGCAGGCAAGAAGGACACAAGATGTAGCAGAATCTTTGGAGTCCCCTTAGGGGACCTCAGGACCCACCACCTTGAGATTAGATTCACCTTGGCCTCTTTAGGTGGGCAGGTCCACCTGGTATTCTAGGAAGGCATGACAACCCTTGCTGGGGCAGCAGTTGGTTATCAGTTTGAACCCGCCAGTTGGGTCTCGTCGAGTTCGGGGGTGGGGTGTACTATGGCTTAACCCCCCCAAAGGTAAATGCATATCCTTGCACACTGGGCTCTACTGATTACAGCACACTGGACAGTGGTCGATGTAGAGCAGTAATTTGTTATGCTCTTGGGGTCCCATCTCCTGTTGGCACTGCGCTCCCGGACAATGGGAGGTCAGTGAGTTGAGATAAGGGTATTGGTTGGCCCGAACTATAACTTGCAGGGTAAACTAGGCTGTGGTTAAAGAAGAGAACAGTGTTCCTAACCTCCGGGGAGGCCATCGTACATTCCTGTTCGCCATGGTTTAGCAATCAGAAAGGTCTGTGCAAATGTCTGGTCAACTTCACAAAGTATGTGCACTCTGCTCCGAGGGCAGGTTACGGGTTGCTTCAGTAAGCATAAAAGTCCCTGCCCTGATAGCCATAGTAGATAGGCTGGTTGTGGAAGCGGTCATCTAACAGGTGTGCTGCTGTCCCACAAATTGGGGATACAGATGTTAAGGCACATAAAGTGCTAGAGGGATTGCAACTACAGGTTGCAGGAGGTTGGAGCCTACATTAGCTTGAAGGGTAATATAGCTGTGGTTAAGAGTAGCGCTCCCTCCTGGGAGGCCATCACATTCCTACAGGTCTTGTGAGGCAGTTGAACATTCCCGGAGAAGGATAAACAGCTCCATGCGCAAGTTCACAGAGCAAAGGGGCTTTGGCTTCATCAGGCATGGGCTAATCCAGGCGAACACCAAAGGTTATTTGGACGAAGATGGGGTGCACTTGTCACAGGTGGACATGGATCTGTTCCTACTGGACATGAAGGAAGCCCTGGAAATAGCAGGTTGCAGGTGAGGAAAGTAGCAGTGTTGGTGGGGGGCTCTGTAGGCGACGGGGGGCCGCCCCCAGAGCTGTGGCGGAGTTACAGGGCGATCCGGAGGCAGAAGGGTACCTCTTCAGGAGCACAATAGGGGTGCCAGTGCCAAATCCCAGGAGTCCTCATGGCAGGTCCCTGGAAGAAAATCGTCAGCGCCCCGCTAGTCCCTAGGGCGGTGTAAGCCTGAACAACCGGGGGCTTGCCTTACAACGCTCCGCCTGGAAAGGGGCGTGAGTAAGATGGTGGTCCAGTGGTCCACGTGATCCTAGGGAGGGGGATCACACCATAATTGGTAGCACTGATTGGGTTGGCCACAGTGCAATTTGGCTCATCAGGCGGGCAGGGCAGCGTAGGTTAGTCACCGCTGCCTGCCCTTGGATCGCCCGTAAGATAACCCACCATGTTGCATACTTTTGTATGGAATAAGCCTGCAGCAATATTTTCCCAAACATAAAATTGTGTTGTGTATTTATTTATTCCATCATGCATGCTATTTGACATTGGGTGGGGAGTCTTGCCTATATAGGCACTATATGCTACACCCTATCAAAGCTTTGTGCATCGGCAAATTTTCTGGAAATTTAGGCACCTTAAAGGCTTTTCTCATTCAACAAGCTCCTCATTCAGTAAACCGACTGCCTGGTAGCAGTCCGTAGGTAGTCAGTTGAACAACTGTCCACATTAAATCAAGGTGTCCCCATCACCATGTAAAGATAGGCGCCAGGCAATAGGTGTGCCCATCACTGAATACCTAGACAATCATAGGATCCGTGGTGTTATGCAAAGCAATTCAGGTGCTCTTCACAGTGCAGACTTAATATAGTCCTTCTACAGTCATCACAGTGCAGACGAGTCAGCTTCGTAGTCCTACTTCACTTTCAGCATAGCAGGACAAACAGGACATACTCTAAACCACGCCTGCTCCAAACCACGGTGACTCCTGTCAGCAACACAGCCAGTACACACTGTGCAGCTGCAATCAGATCCGCTGCCAACACACTCGCTTGAGGCTCGATTCCTGCCTCTAACACAGCATACCTCAAGTACCAGGCTTGCACACCTTTTAAATGCTTACACCTCAGCCAGCCTTCCTTGCGCTGAGCAATGCCTAACACACGTTTCCCCTTGGAGTAACTCACCCTTGTGCCCTGCTCTTCCGCACACTCCCCTTGCAGGTAGAATCACCTCTGGCTGCCTCTTTGGGACCAGGGATTGTATGTCTTAGTACAGCTCAGCTTCTTTAGTGGAATCCCTTCCCATACTTCTTCTCCACTGTGTCCTTTTTCTTAAGATCCCATCCTCGTCACCACTTTTACAAAGTCAGGACACAACCAGTTGTAGAAATTGGTTATTTTATTAAGCATCATATAACGAACCCTGTCACATCCCAGATCTTCAGCAAATGCCAACTTCCTAGCCTCCTGGAATCCAACAATCTAGAATACAGCAGTGGAAGCATCCAGTTGCCAGGATATATCAAGTATGTGGTGACGTCGGGGGCGTGGCCAACAGCATGGCCGGGTAGCTGCGTTGCTAGCGAGCTCCGCCAGTCCTGCATGATATCCTGCAATTAATCCTGTTCATCCTCCCACATTTCGACAGCTATACTGAGCTAAAGTGCTGGAGAGCAGAATGGTGTGATCGCGGAAACAACCGAGGCGGTCTTTTTGCAATACCGGGGACCCTTTCGGCGCGATGATCGGCGCGTGGGGTTTCTAAGATGGCGACGAGGACGGACAAAGGACGGGCGTGAGCTGGAGCCCTGAGAATCTCGTCCCTGGAAGTGGGGGAAAAAGGGGTCGACAGGCGGCGACGAGGCAGCTGGACGCCGTGAAGTGTACGGAGCCTCCCCCCCTGGTGACCGGAGCGGCGGCGGGCAAGGATCCCAGGCGGCCTCGGAGTGCAGGCGACTGTAGGTGAGCTAACGAAGGGGAAGATGCCGCCGACTCCTGTGCTGCCGGGGCCGGCGAGAACCCGCGAGGGTTCGGCGGAGACTACTGAGCTGGCCGGTGACTGCCGCAACGGGAGGGGTGGAGGCCCCTGAGACATGTGATTCCTCCTCTAATCTCCCCTCGGCAGCAGTGACGCAGAGGCAGAGAGGTATGCGGCAGCGGAGGTGAATACACCGGGGACTTTAAGATGGCGGCCAGACCCCTGAGGTTCTCACTGGGGACACTCGCGGCCTGAGACAGTAGACTGTGGCCAAATTACAGCCCATCATATTTAGCCTGGAGCTGTTCTGTTGCGCAGAAGGTACTGTGGATGAGCGCTGGGGTTGCCTCTGTGGTGGAGCGGACGGCGCTGCTACGGACAGAGGGAGGTGATTCATGCCGGCAGTGCTCCTGGGGGAATGACGACGGGAAGGGATGAGGGCCGCAGTGGAGCCCTGCTGATGGTGCGCAGTGTGAAGTGACTGCCCTGGGAGAGAGGGGCCTGATTGTTGTTCTCACTCGGCCACCACGCCCATTAAGAGCCGCGGCCGCGGTGGTGCACCGGCGCTGACGCGCTTGTTAGATCCTCACAGACAGCACTGGACCGTGCGGCTGCCATGTCTCTGCGACACCCTGTGGGTGCCACACCGCTGTTGGGAGCTGGCCGACGTGGGGCACTCCCTGTGGTGAACTGTGGCTGTGTGGCTGCCCTTGTGGTGCCTGCTCTGGGCTGCAGGGGAAACACCAACCTCAACGAACGACTCACTGAGCCCAGACCAGCGGAGGCAGGGCCTCCCTGGGATCCTGGTCGCCTCCGGGGACCGGAGTAGAGATAGCTTGCTCCTCCCGGCGCTGGATGGAGGGGGGCGCTCCGCCGACCACTCTACAAACACCTGGATGGTAATATATGCACTCCCATTGTGGCGTGGGGGGTCGCTGGCAGGGTGCGGAGGTGTGAAGCTGGCATAAGAAAAGAGGGTGCACGCCGCGGGCGCCCAACTTCCGTGGCGACGCGGAAAAGAGTGGAGGAGACGCAGTTTGACATAGTGGCGATATCCACCGATTCTGGGGACAGACCCGGGCACCTCCTTGGGAGAGCCTGCACCTTATGCCTCAAGTGGCTCCGTCTGCGCCAAGATTAACCGGATTCCCCAAAATTTATCTCAATTCAGTGAATAGGGAACCCTGCTGGAAGGGCGACAGGCGGTTTGATTCCCTGGTGGCTACCCTGATGGGGTTTGAATAAAGCACTGTTGAACGTACTCCTGGCTCCACGACCAAGGTTCGGGGAACCCCACTACCTAAATAGCGAAAGAACAACACAGAGAAAGCGGCTACGACCTTCAGATTGCTACGATCTGTTCACACTGACGCACCTTCGGGTCACCGATTTGCACAGGGTATAGACACTATGGCTAAAGACAAAGAGCCTAAGTCCTGTAGACATGGGAAACTGGACCGCTTCACCAAAGCAATACCACCTGCCTCCAGCGATGGGGGAGACACAGCTCCCAGACAAGACACGGATGCAATACTACAGGTGATCCATGCTTCCCGTGAAAGCCTGGAAGGGAAAATTGCGGAGGTACGGACCGAGGTCTCCTTTCTGCGCCAGGATTTGCGAAAGGTATCTGAGAGAGTAACTGAGGTGGAAAAAAGGGTATCGGACTTGGAGGATACCTCAAGGACTTCAAGTAAAGAAATAAAGGAGCTCATGACGGCAGTAAAAGATGTTGCTTTTCGAGTCGACGATGCCGAAAACAGGGCCCGAAGAAACAACCTTCGTTTCATAGGCTTTCCGGAAAATGTGGAAACCTCAGATCCAGAACGCTTTCTGTTGACATTTCTTAAAGAAACTCTGCCGGAAACGCAGTTCTCCTCTTGTTTCGTCATAGAGAGAGCTCACAGGATGCCGGGGATCCGGCCGCAGCCGGGTGCCCCACCGAGACCGTTGATTGCTCGGTTCTTAAATTTTCAAGACAGGGACACCATACTTAGAGACCTCAGACAGAAGGGAGAGATCAAATTCCAGAATACCCGAGTGATGGTATTCCCTGATTATTCACGGGATGTCCAGAAACTGAGGCGTACCTTTGAGCCGGTGAAGGCAAAGCTGCGAGCGCTTGGGCTACAATACATGTTACTATTTCCTGCAAAACTTAAAGTCCTCTACCAAGATAAAGCACACTTCTTCCAAACACCGGAAGAGGCCTGGTCATAGATAGAGGAACGGCCCCGGCTGCGACCCGGGTCGCGGCTCACGATGGCGATCCCAGTCAACAAAATACCAACCTCTGGGTGGGAATTACCTAAAGAACGTAGACGACGGAGAGTGCTGAAGCGACGGACAGCCAGTGACGCAACGCCGGCGAGAGTCCTAAGGAGGAGCGACCGGTCACAGAACCTATCAGACACTGATGAGGACACGGCACTTGACTGCGAATCACGCACATCTCAGAGATCGAACGACAACATGGATTCGGACCAGTCAGAGAAACGAGACGTGGTGTAAACTAACACTGAACACCTTCTGCTAGACAGTATCCAATGGATGGAAGCCTCGGGACTGAGCCCGGCGGAGACTGATCTACGTAATCAACAACTGTGTCGAGGTGGTGAGGATGAATGATGATTTGGGGCCGGGCGCCCACATAACAACACTGTAAGACTTCCGAGAGTTGGTGCATGTTCTGGGATCTAGACATACCAAAGGGAGGTATACAATAGGGTTGTTATTTTCATAGTGTGGTTTTATTTGTGTGATTAAGGGGAAGAGGGGGGGTACAGACCTCTGAGTGGTTTCCTACTCCAAGATTGTCATGTTGACTAAAATGGGGTTGGTGGGGGGGCCTGCAGAGTGTGGGGAGGGGGATATAGGGGTTACTGAAATTCGTCTTGAGCATTGTTTGTTGGGGAGGGTACAGGGTAAGTTGTTCTGGTTTTCTAACATGTGTGCCGGCGAGACTGGGAAGGATGAGGCCTGGGTAGTGTTCGGGATGTGCATTGCAGGGAGAAACTTACATAATGGATGGTACAAAACACATGCACGTACAATTGGATCAAGAGTACTACAATAGGTACATTCCACGGGGATGGCAGTGGGGACTACGCATACTACATTTGCTAATACCATGGCCAGAGAGGATTACACAGTATTGACGTGGAACGTCAATGGGCTAGGTAATAAGATCAAACGGGGGTTAGTATCGAATTACCTCAAAAGGCTCAAACCAAACTTCGCACTGTTACAGGAAACACATCTTATGGGTCCACACTGCTCATTTTTGAATAGGGGGCAATACATTACGCTAGCACATGCAGGCTTTACTCGAGGTTCGAGAGGAGTAGCGATCCTAGCACGAAAGTCGCCTCCATTTAGGGTTATACGTAAATGGGAAGACCCAGATGGCACATTTGTGGCGGTACAGGGGGTCTGGAACCATACCTCATGGGGATTGGTTAGCGTATATGCTCCCCCACGTCTCCAGCAACGCACATTAGACAAGGTAACTGCATTTCTTCTGCAGGCAGGCCCTGCCACACATATCATTGGGGGTGATTTCAACGATGTAAGTGATCTCGCCCTGGACCGTTCGCTGGTCCGGAGAGGGACTGGGGAGGCCACTGCGCTGGCGAAATTTCAGCTGACCCTGGGGCTAACTGACTTATGGAGAAGTCGACACCCATCCAGACGAGCATATTCTTACTTCTCCGGAGCCCACAGAGTGTTCTCACGGTTGGACTACTTATTCGCCCCAGCTGGAGAACTTAATCATGTAGAAGAGGTGGAATACTTGGCTAGAGGCATATCTGACCACTCACCGCTCTATTTGAAAGTGGGGACACGAAGGGGTGGGCATAGGGCCTCCTGGAAGTTGAATGCATGGGCCCTGAGGGATCCACAAGTAGCCAAAGAAATTAAAGTAGAAATAGAACTTTATTTTCGGGAAAATACTGGCTCGGTCCAATCGACCATCACACTTTGGGAAGCTTTTAAAACAGTGATACGTGATAGAGCACAAAATATCATTGCACATCAGAAAAGACGCGAAACTCAAGCACTCCTGTCTTTAGAACGCAAATTACTTGAACTCGAAAACAAGGGGGCCCCTGCATCTGACCCGCACCACCTCCGTCAGATCGACATCACCAGGCGAGAATATCAAGCGTTGGCTACTAGGGAAGTGCGTTCACACCAGTTGGCAATACAACATCGATTATATGAAACTGGGGATAGAGCGGGTAAACTACTGGCATGGCTGGGAAGAAAGGAACAAGAAGCTAGGTGGGTTACCTCTATTAGAGAGGCAGACAAATCTTACACTACGCCACAAGCGATAGCTGGGGCCTTTGCCCGATTCTACACCACACTCTATGCAGCCCAAACACAGGTGTGCGACACACAAATAGGCAAATACCTCGAAGATATTGAACTTCCTCGTCTCTCCCAGGAGGAGTCGGAGGCTCTTGACATAGACGTCACACTAGAGGAGGTGTCTGAAGCCATTAATAGGTTGAAACTGGGGAAAGTCCCGGGCCCTAATGGCCTCCCTGGAGAATTTTTTTAAAAACATACCTCTCTTCTGGCACCGCATCTACTTATGATGTTCCAGGAATCTAAAGAGAAAGGGCTACTCCCTGCCGATCTCAGAGAGGCGACCGTAGTGGTGATTCACAAGGCAGGGAAGCCCCCAGATGATTGTGGCTCTTACCGCCCTATATCATTGTTGAACATTGAAACTAAAATCCTAGCCACCATCCTGGCTACCCGTCTCATAGGGGTGATTACATCGCTAGTTAAAGACGATCAATCCGGCTTTATGCCGAAACGCGCCACGCGATATAATCTACGCAGGGTGGCCAACTGGATAGATGCCACTCGAGATCGGGAAACGGCACCCTTGTTGCTATCCCTAGACGCTGAAAAAGCGTTTCACACTGTCCACTGGCCCTTTATGAGGTGTGTTTTGGAGAAATTCGGGTTCGGGCCAAGCTTCCGAGATTGGGTAGCGCTGCTATACACGAAACCTGTGGCTAGGGCCCGGGTCAATGGGGTTCTCTCTCAACCTTGGCCGATACAACGAGGAACTAGACAGGGTTGTCCCCTTTGCCCGCTACTTTTTTCTCTTATTTTGGAACCCCTTGCCTGTGTTATTAGAACCACCCCCGGATTGGGTGGGTTCATGGATGATGCCAGGATGCTCAAAGAGGAACGCATATCTTTATATGCAGATGATATATTATTATATGTGACTGACCCCAGTGTGACCCTCCCCCAAATCTTGCAGATTTTCAAGGTATACGGGAAATATGCGGGCTATAAGATCAATTGGAGTAAATCCACACTATACCCAATTGGGGGGGTGACAGACCCACAGGGGTTCCCTTACTGTCTACGTTGCTCAACAGAAGGCTTCACATATCTTGGCCTTTATATTACCACTGATGTTGCTGAGAGCCTGGGACGTAATGTGAAGAGAGTTATCCTCAATTTTCAGGAGGACGTAAAGAGGTGGCGCAAACTCCCACTAACTATCATGGGAAGGGCCGCAATGTATAAAATGATTACGCTTCCCCAGCTGCTCTATGTGCTGCAAAATATCTATCATAAAATCCCAGACACATGGTTTAATCAGATAGATAGTGAGGTACGCTTGCTTCTATGGGACGGGGCCTACCCACGAGTGGCACTTCACACCTTGCAAAGAAGTGCATTTAATGGTGGTCTGGCCCTCCCAGATATCAGAGCATATTACAGGGCATCCCACCTTATTGTTATTAATGAGTGGATCCATATACAAGGTGATCATTCAACATATAGGCTGGAAAGACTACAATTTAGTAATCGTACACATCTCCATTATATATATGGTGGGAAAGGCAGTAGTCAACTACTTCAGGCAACACAGAGGACGTTGGAGGCTTGGAAGCACGCTGAGAGGCAAATGCAATGGGATAAGAAATGTACCAGGGAGACCCCGCTGTGGGAAGGGAATAGACTGCCCGAAATAAGGAAGCTCAGAGGTTTTAAAAAATGGGACCTAATTGGCATTTCCAAGATAGGGGACCTTCTGGAAAAGGGGGTGCTGGCCTCGTTCGAGATACTTAAAGATAGATACCAACTTCATGCCACACAACTTTATGCATATCTTCACCTAAAACATGCATGGATGGCGGAGGGATTAGAGGGGGAGGCATTACCGGAGTACGCCCCACTAGAGGGTCGCCTATTGCAGGAAGAGATTCCAACTAAAGCTGTTTCCTACACATATAAAACCCTACTCAATAACATGCCGGACAAGCTTGGTTCACTTCGAACCAAATGGGAGGGAACTACCGGAACATTGGAAGACATTGATTGGGAGGCCGCACTCATGCACCCACGAGAGGTGGCAATCAAGCTTCGACTACGCCTCATCCAATACAAAATTTTACATAGAACATACTTTGACAGAGCCCGACTCCACAAAATGGGGAGGGCGGATAGTCCGAAATGTCTTAGATGTCCGGGGATCGATGGGACCTTCATACATACCCTATGGGAGTGTAGCGCAATACAGGAATACTGGGGTAAGATCGTGCATGAGCTTAATAGCATACTTGAGGTCCAGATAGAAATGGAGCCGAAATTCCTTCTTTTGGGTATTCCCACAGAGGTGGATATTCCACGACGAAAACTACTACTAGCTAACCTGGGAATAGTGGTGGCCAAGCGTGACATAGCGAAATATTGGGGGGTGCAACAAATACCCACACTGAGTGAATGGAGGACGTGTTTGGACCTTTATATGGTTGCAGAGCAGGTGACATACAAAGCTAGGGGTTGCCCACGGAAATTTAAGAAAATATGGACGCCATGGATGAAATATTATGGCTTAGAGTTGGATGGGGAAGCAGAGAGTGTGGGTTCACAGGCTGGGGGGGTGTGAAGAGAACCCTGTTGAGATATATTATGACCCACTTGGCGCTGAACAGGAAATGTGTGATTTTGATGTTATGATGTATATACAATTGGATATTTTATGTCCCGCAATGTGTAGTCCTGTGATGGATATTCATTATGAACACTGGCCGGCTGAAATTGCTATACAATCTGTTGTGTCGAGCACTCATGGTGTGTTATGCATGTTATTTCATTGGCAAAACAAAATAAAAATATTTATAAAAAAAAAAAAAGTATGTGGTGACGTCTCAGAGAGATGGCAGCCGAGATCAGGTATCTTCATGTTGAGCACCTGCTGAAAAAATGGGGATGCAGAGGATTGGGGTGTCTCAAACTAAGCGTCAAGGTGGAGAGAAACCGGCCATCATTTAGAAGTTGCAGGGAATGAAGTGGAATGGTGAAAATAACGAGCAATGGGGTGACTGGATATTTAAATGCCCACTGTGTTATAATAATTGACATCATTACTAGTATCCAGCAGTAATACCATCACTGATTACCAGCAGCTGAAGACTGCTGGTGAGAAGAGGTGAAATACTGAGTTATGTTGATATGTTTTCTGGATTTTATCCAGAACACGGCCTGGGCTAAAGGCTTCCTAGACCCTCTGGCAGCACAGACTAAGTCAACATAACAACATGAGACAGAGAGCCCACGCAACCCATAGAACTTTAATGTAAGGAAGGTGCGTATTGGGTAACGATCAGACCTGTGAAACTCATAGACGGTGGACTCCAAAATCTTTTTCACCATGAACAGACATGCTCAAGAACCCACACTACAAATATGCTTTTATAATTTTATTAAAATAAAAAACCTATCCTAGTGCCCACAATATGTAGAGTGGTTATTATAAAAATAAACACTTTAGTAGCTGCAATATTTGATAGGAAGAAAAATAATAGAAAATATTGAAACATAATAATGGTGTCTCAATACGTCTCCTTTTTAGGTCTCGCCTAGCGTTGCAGCGCATGCGCTGCTCGCTCGGCGAGACCTAAAGGGAGAGAGGAGATTTCAGAAGGGGACTTGAAGCCCTGCCCATCCTTTTCATTGGGTCGCGTCAGCGTTTATGCTAAACGCTGGCTTCCCATTGAAAAGGATGCTTTTTTGTTGCCGCCCTTTCGCCTTTTGGGACGGCCCATCCGGACTGGATCGTCTGCTTCACGGCTGTCGTGAAGCAATTTCTTATCTAAAGTAGGCGTGGATCCAGTCAGGATGGGCCGTCCCAAAAGGAGGAAGGGCTGCAGGAAGGCACAACGCACATGGCGCCGGCTGCCCCCACTATCCCGGCTCCCTTTGTCTGTTGGAATGCGCTGTCTGCGATTCATTCCAAATTCCACTGAATCTCCCGTACTTTTACTTGTTCTGTTGTTTACAGAGGCGCAGCCGGCAGTAGTGGTTGATGCCTGGTGAGGCGAAGGCCAGAGACCCGGAGGAAGGAGCGGGGTCATGTTGAGGGGTGCTCAGGGCTGTTGATCCGAGTCTCACAGCCCGTTTGTTCAAGCAGCCTTCCCCAGCTCTGCATGCCCTGCTTGGGGGTGGGGGTGACATCTGCCTCTGCCTTACAACCCGGGCTGTCCTCTGCACCCTGCGTAGATGAGATCCAGAGGCCGGGGGATCACAATCTCCGAGGCCCAAGCCTGCCGAGGGGGCGGCTCGGGGTTCACGGAATGCGCCTTGGCGGTGAAGCGTGGGGTGCGGGGCCAAGGGCAGCTCTCAGCAAGGGCTGCCTCTGTGTGAGGATGAGGGAGGAGAATAGATGCATTGAGAGCCGTTCAGAAAGTGAAACTAAAAGGGTCAGGGAGGGAATCCAGGACAGCGACGAGAGCGGGTGCAAGGCGGCTACTGCCGCCTCATTGTGCCGGGCACCCTAGGAGTTTCCGGCAGGCGACGCAGTGTGAGGGGTGCTGCCCCCTCACACTGCAGTGCACGCAGGGTGAAGCAGCACGGAATACGCACCCCTGTCTCCTCTCTGCGCAGTGCACGCGAGGTAGACCAGGGGATACAGGCAGAGTGCTCCTGGGTCATCGCCTTGCAGTGCACCCGGGGTGAGGCAGGGGTAGCCACTGCTCTCTCCTTGCCGTGCAGTGCACCCGGGGTGAGGTAGGGAAAGCACTGCACTCTCCTCACCGTGCAGTGCACCCGGGGTTAGGCAGGGGTAAGCACTGCACTCGCCTCACCGTGCAGTGCACCCGGGGTTAGGCAGGGGTAAGCACTGCACTCGCCTCACCGTGCAGTGCACCCGGGGTTAGGCAGGGGTAAGCACTGCACTTGCCTCACCGTGCAGTGCACCCGGGGTTAGGCAGGGGTAAGCACTGCACTCTCCTCACAGTGCAGTGCACCCGGGGTGAGGCAGGGGTATGCACTGCTCTCTCCTCACCGAGCACTGCACCCGAGGTTATGCAGGGGACAAGCAGAGCTCCTGTTCGCCTCTTCGCGGTGCTCCGGGGTGAAGCAGGGCTTGAACCGGGAACTAGAGCTTCCTCATTGTGCAGTGCATTCTGGGCATAGCAGGGGGCAGGTGGAGTGTTTTCAGTTCCTCGCTGCTCTGTGCACCCGGGGAGATGCAGGGATGTTCCTGTGCTCATCGTGAAGCAGGGGATAAGCACGGTACCGTGCAGTGCTTTCAGGTGAAGCAGGGGGGGTCACCTGGTTCTTGTTTGCTCTTCATTGTGAAGTTCTACGCTGATGCTGGGAGCTGCAGCCGCTGCCTCTGAGTGCAGGGGTCTCCGGTCGAGGCATAGTGCTGTTTCCTCCGCATTGAGTGTGCAGGGGTGAGAATCGAATGGCAGTGCCCTCCTGCTGAGCTGTGCCAGTGCTGCCCGTTGGACACTGTGCCAGGGACATGCACTTAGTGCCGCTGCCTCTATGAATCCGCGGTGCCTTTCATTGCCAAGTGCACCATGAACAGCCCAGAAGGCACGAGACATGGGTGATATGCGCCGAGTGCCGCCTTCTGTGCAGTGTGCAGGGCACCAGGACTTCCTGGGCCGCCATGCGATGGATGAGAAAAGGGCCCTGCTGCACCTGCGCTGTGTGCCATGGCGGCACCGCACGCCGTCGGCGCCGCACTCTCCCAAGACCGCCAGAAATGCTCAAATAAAATGTTGTGTGTCTGAGTACCCTGCTCGTACTCTTATGTACCCTACGGTTGTTGGGCTTCACGAGAAGGGTGTGAGATCCGTGCTGCCCACGTCACTTGGGCTGTGAAGCAGTGCTGCAAAAACTGCCCCAGGTGTGCCAGGGTAGACATTGGGCGACTGCCTTTACTGTATGCGTGCCGAGAGAGAGTTTGGCTTGCCAGGTTAAGTACTCCTCGTTGTGTTTTGTGGTAGGCTGACGTGCAGTGCTACGGGTATTCCCCCAGTTCATCGTAGGTGAAAGTCCTCTTTGTTTGATGGACTAGGGTTGCTTAGACTGTATTAAAGTGCGGAGTGAGTGATGCTCACTGAGTTCTTTGATGCACTATAGGCAGCCAGGGGGTGTATAGTGGGTGATACCAGTAGCGTAGCCAGTATGTTCTGGGCCCTAGCGCAAGGAAGAAAAGGGTCCCACTGGCTGCTGTTTGAATGATAAAATACAGCAAAAATAAGGGTTCAGTGGGTGGCTCTGGTTCTCGGTGCCACCGCACCTGTTGCACCAGTGGAAGCTACGCTCATGGTAGAGACGCTTCTCTGCACTGTGTGCCCTAGTTGCCTCTAGGGTGCCAGAGTGTAACAAAACTCGGTGATACTCGTCATAGGCAGACTGGTTGATACTCTGATCAGGTCGTGTGCCAGGCTAAGGCAGTACCAGGTTGTGATAGGGCATATAATGGGCGAGGTTCCTCATTTGTGTTATGTGGCAACATATAGTGTGGTTCACACGCTGCATCCCCTGATCGTGAGGCGTGCCAGGCCTACTTAGTATGGGGAAACAGCCTTTACTGCGAGTTTTTTACCACGTTGTGACTTAACCACGCATTTTTAAGCACGCATGTTTTTACAGCGTGTATGTTTTTACAACGAATGCCTTTACTACGCATTTAAGGTAAGTTGGAGGCTCCCCACAAATGCATTGTTTTTAAATAAATAAACAATGCATGGTAATGGCATCCATTGTAAAAACATACACATTATTAAAACAAGCATTTGCAATGCAATCGGTCTCACATTTACGCAAGTTTAAGCTATTGGCATTGTAAATGACAATGCCTTTTCTTTATGTTTTAAAAACGAAAACAAAAATAAAAGGCATTGTTATTTGCAATGTCAATAGCTCAAACTCGCGTAAATGCGAGACCTATTGCATTGCAAATGCTTGTTTAATTCTCCTCCAAAGTCTCCTTCCCCTCCTATGTCTAGGCTAACCTTAGCACTAGAAATAGCTTGAATGGTTCTTGGGTGGCATTGCCCACATCTGCATCCCTTAATGGTTTCATTAGTTTATTTATTATGCATAGTTAATTAAGACCATTACATGTCCATAAAAAACACCTTAAGAGTCCATACCATATTACATAAAACCATTACATGACCATTAAAACACATTAAAACACCGAAACATATCACATACAATCAAGTTAAGCTTCACTTGACTGGCAAATGAAGGTAATGTAATATCAAATCAGCTAAATTGAGCACTACAATCAATTAAAATGTTGGAGTAATAAAGTCAATCATGTAGTTAGGATCAAAATGTTAGGCCAGGGCCCTCTTTAATAAAAAAAAACCTGCGCTTCGTCTCTTGAGGGACATAAGTCTGTCATGGAGTAAAGTGCTTATCGTGTATTGCAATCCTCGTGCATTATATTGTCTTAGCGCTGCTAATTGTGATGTACTAAATAAAGTGCTATTTTATTGCTGGCTTAATTAAAATCTTTTTTAACCTAACGGTCGAACTACCCCTGCAAACTTGAAAGCGACCAAGTTACTACTGTAAGCAAGCAGTTACGATGGTTTAAGCAACTTCTTCATTCCTTAGTGGGTGGCAAAGACTCAAACGGGTAAGGACCTAATCTGGGGGCATAAAGTGCGTGGAGCTTTATTCTTTGTTGTAGTGGTGCCAACCTGATCAGGTGACAGTGGCAACATGTGAGTTTAAAAGAGGTCTGGAAATATAAAGTGCTTCTTGAAGACGGCCATTGTGCTGGAGCGACCCTAAGCTAGGAAAACAGATTGAAGGAGCGAGACATGTCAAGTGTTGAACTTTTCCAGCTCTTTGGCGGTGAGGTTCAGGAACCTCACAGTCTTGTATGCTAGGTGCACCGAGTCTCCTCTTGGTAAGGCTATTACAGCTGGACGGCATGATCTGATTTGCAATGATCTTAAAGCTGGGCATAAGAGATCTTGTCTATGGTTTAGCAAGACTGAGCAGACGCATAATAAATGTAGCAGCGTACCTTAATGGAATTCAGCAGTGCGTGTTTGGAATAAGCAGTGCCTATGATTTGTGTCAGCAGTGCCTGTGTTTTGAATCAGCACCAGCCCTTTTTGCAGTCAGTGGTGCCTGTGTTTGGATTCAGAGTTATCTTTAATTGAACTATGCCTTAAAGAAATTGTATTAATTCTGATGAAGTTCCAAAATGTTGCATTTGCGAAAGTCATGACATCTCACAAAATGATGCTTAATGCTATTTGACCTATTTTTTTCCCCATGGCGTGCACCTCTAATTAACAAGCATTTGCAATGCAATAGGTCTCGCATTTACGAGAGTTTGAGCTATTGGCATTGTAAATGACAATGCCTTTTATTTATGTGTTGTTTTTAAAACAGATAAATAAAAGGCATTGTCATTTACAATGCCAATAGCTTAAACTCTCGCAAATGCAAGACCTATTGCATTGCAAATGCGTTTGGCGCCTGTGCTATAAATATTTTTAAAAAGCGTGGGGAGAGCGTGTACTGCCTGCAAGGCACGGTAAAGCTATTTGGGAAAATAGTGTTCAGAGGCTGTAATTAAAGCCTACCGAGTAACAACACACGTAACATGGGTTGTCGCTATGGGAGGTTACAAAATGAGACAAGGTGGTACTAAGGATGGACTACTAAGCCTACTGACCAATTAACAGCCACAGTTTACAGTGGACAATGACACAAGCCAATGAAAAATATGTGCGGAGAGTGGGCAGAGCTTCAATTCCCTACCTGAGTACAGCATGCCTCTAAGAGCAGCGCATGCGCTGCCCAGGCTCGACCTAAAAAGGATAGTTGCTCATCTAAACAGAATAATTGGTTTGCCTATAGAAACTGCAAAGGAGTAAATATTAAAGAGATATCACACAGTCCTAGAGATTCCAGACTTCAGAGTGCAACTAAGGAACCCGATAACGCCATATGCACAGGGGTGGCTCCTCCATTAGGGCGGTGGAGCGTCTCCCCACTGCTTTCTCGCAGTGCAAGAAGCAGAAACATAAAATGGTAAAACTATCATTTTATGTTTCTCCTTCTCGCACTGCGAGAAAACAGAAGGGTTTGGTTGGAGGCGGGTCTGCTCGAGGGCAGGGGTGGAGTGGCTTGCCCAATGTTGCGGGCCCTGACTGTTTGGTTGGCCCTCTGGGGCCGACCAAACCAGCCATGCGCACTCTCCCTTTTCTCCATTTAGACTGCATGCGGCCTACATGGAGAAAATGGCCTCCCCATAGACGCCTGGCTGGTCGGAGTCCCCACCAATTACAGCGCTGCCATTGCATCGCTGTGATTGGCTTAGGGGAGGGAGGCTACCTGCTTCCTGTTCCGCGGGACCCGGCCAGGAGCTGAGACGGCACGTACCAGGGAAGGTAAGTGTATTTTTTTTTACAATTAACCTCCTCCCCGCCGCGCATAACCCCCACCCGCGACATGCCAGCCGCGACTGCATATGCATTACTAAAATACTGTTCAGGAGTAATAACTAACAAGTGTCTAGAGAAGATTGGAGAAGTTAACAGTCTTGGAAACAAGAACAGGGGGGGAGAGAGGAGGTAGAGCTGAGGAGGTTGACAGTGCATGGCCAACTGAATGAAGGAGGAATCAATATGTGTTTCTAGGCACAGTGTGCGACAAAAAACCTCTCTGCGCTGTCCAGTATTTTTGAGCCACTAGACTGGTTTGAGATCAGAGGGAGGGTATCATGGCAGTTTCCCTAATGTCACTAACCAATTGCCCGTGTATTTTAAATTAAATTAAAATTAAATTAAATCCAATATTTGTAAAGCGCCAGGGGGCCGTCAGGAAGATTAAGTGAGCTATTGCCCAGAGTCACATGGCCGCTGCGCCACACCTCTTAGAGCCATATAATAAAGCGTTCAGCCCTGGGTCACTTCAATTAGATGTGCTGGAGCAATTATTTAAACGTCTAGCACACCCAAATTCCCAACACGCTGATAATGGTCATCTGTCCTTGTCCCGCTTTAAGCCCTCCCTCTTGAGACTGCAACTGAACCTGTGAACTCATCCTCATTTGGTGGGTGTCACCATCTGTTCTGTGATCTCCACCCTCCTAAAAGGCAGCATGTCTCCAGGGACTTCCATTAGGCCACCCTCTTTGCAAACCTGCATCACCCTCCAAAAAATATATTTATTCCATTCAATATAATGATGTCACCCTCTTAACCATCTAGCCTCACTCTCAACTGGCATCCAACTGGTTGACATTTATGTCAACCAAATTTGAGCCAATGCGCCCCTACAGTGGTCCTCTTTCATTAGTCGAAACCTGAAAGACGACAATAAATCTGTTCAGCTCATATGTTGCCACACCGAAGTGCAAAGCCACATATTAAGCCATGGCTCTGTTGAGCGATCCTGCCCAAACCATGTACCTTCCCTTGCAGGCCACTCCCAAATGACATCACCCCATGTCATGTCAGCGGGAAGCAGCACGTATGGCTGACCCTCTGCTACTCTTGGCTTAACCTTTCCTGTGGTGACCGAAAGTGGCAGTTAAAAAAGATGCAGGTTTGTGGCAGCATAAGTGAAATGTGTATAATACGGCAATGAATATAAAGCTTTGTGAACGTGAAGCAAGGTTTCCTTCCCGTTGACAAGAAAGCATGCCAAGGGCTTTCAGGTGGTGGTGCAGAGAGAGAGGGGCGCCATTATGACACAAACATGACTGGCAAGAACAAAATGCCATGGATTGTGCTGTGCAGTTCCTGATACAACATGTCCGGTGCGCTGCAACTTTACTGCACGCATAGTTCATAAGCTCACTTAGACACAACACTGGGATATGCGGTCTATTTGCTTTTCAAACATTCACTGAATAGGAGAGGCCCGAGGCTGTCTTGGAAAACAACTTCCTACAAAAGAAAATCTGTCATTGAACCGAGTCGTACATATAAACGCTGAAACGCACATTAATTCTCATACGTCCTCCAAGACCACTGAAGGCAAATGTATTCAATATGGCGTTTTCACTTTTTTTTTGTTTTTACACTTCTTACGTTGAAACGGGTTCTTATCTATGTGACGATTGTGATTCTGGGTCAGTCAGTTACTGCATACACCATTGCAGCAGCCGGCCCTCCTCGGGGGGCCTGGGAAGTTTGTGCCAATAAACCTGATGACCCACAAGATTGCAGATGCATCCCAATGTCCAAAGTGACAGAAGGAGGCACTTCAATAGCAAGACGGGACTGAATGCTGCAGGAAAGCATGTAATGTCTGCAGTAGGAGAAACGCATTAAAGAAAATAGTGCTTACAGTCTAAATAACACGTACCTGTGTAACAACCGAAGTAAAAGGGCCAGTCCTCATGGGAGGTTACAAATGAAGATAAGGCAAACCAAGGAGGGACTAACAAGCCTACTAACGAATCAGTAGCCAGCATTTACAAAGGACAATGACACAAGCCAATGAAAAATATGGGTGGAGAGTGGGCGGAGCTTCAACATGCGCTGCCCAGGCTCGACCTAAAAACAGAGAGGACCTCTCGAGGGGAACTGAGGTTTATGGAGAGCGCTGCATCCTGATTGGCTAAAACATATACTGCTTAGCCTGGGAGTTGTAATTGTGTTCTATTTGTTCCAGGAAGTGTTTTGAGAACATTGTTTTTTTCTATGAAAGCTTTTGTATGCTGTTGGAGTTGGAATAAAAGGAATTTAACGTGTAATCCTCGCCTCTGTGTACTTAACAGAATTCACACTTTCCGTCACAATGGCTAGTAAATTTTACATTCATGCTCGTATTTTCTTTAAAGTGCTTCGTCTTGTTCACAGCGCTCTGTAGGTCATGGTACTGGAGCTAATACAGTATAATTCAAAAACTTACATGCCTTATAGATCTTTACATTTAGCCACCCATAACTTGTTAATCGTTCCCAGATTTAAAAGATCATGTACGAGTGGCCAAGCTTTCTCTGTCAAGGCTACAAAGTTATGAAATTGGTATTCCACTGCACCTTCGAGTTACCTCTTCACACATTCATTTTAAGTGCAGTTTAAGATCTCTCTGTTTAGCCAACATTTTGGCTAACTTACATGCAGCACTTTCTAATGTGATTGGCTTCAGTGCCAAAAATTACTCGGTGGTATTGCACTTTGAAAACCTATAACATACCTACGAACATAGACACTGTGAAAGCCGTTCTCCAATTCTATAAAAGCTTTAAAACATTTTTTTTCGGCCCTCATCTCCATTACTAAAACTCCTTCTCAAACTTCCCTCCCTTACAAGCCATGACATCCTGATTTGCTCTTTCCAAAAACTGCTCCTACCATTGTTATGTATTTTATGTTCTAAGTGGGAGATGCTCGCCACTCTAACAATGTAGGTGTTACTTTCTTATTACAAGTGCATTCTGACATCAGCACTAAGCCTGGGCGTAGTTTGCGTAGTAGCACTTCACGTAGCTACGTGAAGTACATTTTGAACTACACATAGCTATGCAAATTGCGTAGTGCGTAGCTGTGTGCTTGACTGCACTGTACAATAATTGCCAAATGCATCTTACACAGTGCAAGTTAAGATAAAATAAATAACTCTGTCTTTATATGCTAAAAATGCATAGTCATTTCACAAAAGTGAAAACAATAAAGTAACAGGCAGTGAGAGAGGTGATGATTTTGGGATCCTCCCTAACCTAGGGGAGAACCAAGCAGATGCCTTGAAAACAAAAAAGCACATCTTTTGAACAATTCAGTGGTGGTCCCATCCTCTTAGGACCACCCCAAGCACAGTTATTGGCAAAAATACAATCCCAACCAAAGGCCCTGCAAAGCATTATGGGACGAGATTAGCAGTGGGCAGTGAATATTATAGTATCCAATATCAAAATAATGCTACAAAGAGCTGCAGTTCCACTAGTCGTTACTAGATGTCCCTCACGAGTCAAATGCAAAAGCTTCATGAAAGGGTTTCAATGCTTTTGCATTTGACTCGTGAGGGACATCTAGTAACGACTAGTTGAACTGCAGCTCTTTGTAGAATTATTTTGATATTGGACACTATAATATTCACTGCCCACTGCTATTCTCGTCCCATAATGCTTTGCAGGGCCTTTGGTTGGGATTGTATTTTTGCCCATAACTGTGCTTGGGGTGGTCCTAGGAGGAAGGGACCACCACTGAATCGTTCACATGATATGCTTTTTGTGTTCAAGGCATCTGCTTGGTCCTCCCCCTAGGTTAGGGGGGGACCCCAAAATCCTCACCTCTCTCATTGCTTGATATTTTATTGTCAAAGTTCACTTTTGTGAATTGGTTATATGCATTTTAGCATAGTAAATTGCTTTATCAAAGCATTTGTAGGTGTTTATTATACTGCTGCTACGCTACGTCAATTAGCACAGTTTTTCACTCTGCTACGTGCAATTTGCGTAGTAGCACAAACTTTGCATGCTCCGTGAGTGTAGCAAAGTATTATGCCCAGGGTTAATCAGCACCTACATCACTAATCACTTGTAATAATTTACGACAAGCAACAAGTGAAGCCCACACAGGGCCGCATATGCAGCAGGAAAGAAGCCAGTGCTTAATTTGTAAAAAACATATGTGCCAGGTCCCTAGTCAGGAGGCCACTGCAGCTTGCACCACAAACTGCCCCTCCCAGCGCTGCCAATGGCAGTACCAACACAATTACTAATCATCACACTCCTACAGGTGTGACAATTCAGCCTATTCCAGGCCCCCAATGCTATAAGAATGGCTTGGGCAGCACTCAAAAGTCTTTTTTAATGTATATTGAATTAATAAACAACTGTTGTTGTGTTCATCTTTAAATTAGTCAGACGGTAATCACCGGCTCAAATTAAGCACTGAAAGAAGCCATGCACTGTGTTCCATACCCTGCCACAACCACATTCATTTGCCCAACAGCCTGTGGCGTTGAATAGCCTATCCTTGTTGTAGACCCTCTCACAGGACAGGCCAAGACCCATTGTGCACACCCGTTCATCAGTGAAAGAGATAGCAAATGTCTAGGTAGCCACAGCCTGTCAAGAGAGGAGACGTCTACAGAAATCAGGACAGCAGTGGACCTTTCCCACCTACTCCTTACGTGGGATAATCTACCCCCAATTGGGTACTCACCTCAGAGTTCCAAGCTTTCGCAATATAAGCTCACCAGCATCCATATGGGCAAGAGATGAGCTGTTTAAAAATATAAAATAAACCACTGCGGAGTCAGAAATGTCTCTTGCATGGCATAAGGGTGTGCAGCCTTGTCCTGAATGACCCAACTCCGTGAGATCTAGTATTCTAAATGTTACTGGCCCAGCTATCACACTAATTCAGTGTGTACCTAGGGCTAGGTCTGTCCTGGTAATTCCAAGGGTCAGAAATGGTTATGTGATATTAAGGGGCCCGCCAAGCTACTCTCTTTTAATGACATGGGCTAATGTCCATGTCCTGAGTTGCTAAGATAAGAAACCTTGGCAGTGTACCAATTCTTGCTAATAGTTCCGACCAGAACTTTTTTCTGTGTCAGAAAGAAGCATGGCCTCCTGGCGCCACTCAATTAAACATTGTACTTCAGTGTAGAGCCCAGACCTCTGGATGTGCACTTGTGTTTCCTGGTTGGTACGAAGCCCAAATCGGTGAAAGGACGGAACATAATTGACACCTCTGTTCTGAAAAGTTATCATTGTTTTGTGATTGCCCAAAAAACAAGAAATGTACATACGTTTTAGAAAGCAGGACTAGATGCAAACACGACGTCTGTGCTCTATCCCTCTAAGCTGAGAAGAACAAACCCTACATGTACCAGAATGCAGTATAGGAAACATGGCAATATGTTACGTGCTGTGCTCTTAGGAAAAGAATGTTTTTTTCAGATGCCCAACAATACATTGCAGGTGACAGTTCCATGAATCACAAAGAGGTGCTCCGTTAAGGGTTATTTAAAATGAATTGCATGTCTCGTCGTAAAAGGGAGCCCGGAACTATATCCATGCAGTAATGCAGCCTGTGCTGTGGGCGGTACTGATGCACCATTTTAAAGGCGAATAGCCCCCACCCCCAAACCCCACCCAACAGGGAGGTGCTGTTTCGAGCGTAGGATTTGCACGCATTGCCCCAGACAGTTCACTCTGCTGAGGATTTCTGGGGGGAGCCCCAGGCGAGTAATAAAACCATCTCAGAGCTAGGCTGTTACTATGCACATGTAGGGATGAGGCTTGAAATGGTTGGTAGGACCCCACCCTGCATCAATTGGGAAGCCTTCGGCTAAGACATTACAGTCCCCTCGCCTCTCCCTTACCATACAAGTGCAAAACTTGATGTTAGATCCCAAAAATGTTGAATGTAAGTGGATACACCCAGCTCCTGGTCAAGGATTTTGAGGCCGCAGAAAAAGTGACATTTTGCCGTTTGGGTGTGCCTGTTAACCTAGAAAAAGGTTTTTTTTGTGTCCTATTTGACATGGTTTTACGGTCATTTGAGGTGCTGCTGAACTAGAAGCTGCCTGCTGTGTCTTCAATACAATACTGGCCCGATGCGGCAAAAAAGAACAAGCATTTGCAATGCAATAGGTCTCGCATTTACCAGAGTTTGAGCTATTGTCATTGTAAACAACAAAGCCTTTTATTAATGTGTTCTTTTTAAAACTTATAAATAAAAGGCATTTGTGCTGTCCATGAAACTTGCTGTTATTTTTCTCAAGAGCTGTAAAACATGGAATAAAACAAAATGTAATACTTTTCCTGTCAGGCCACAGGAGCAGCAAGCCATCCAACATTCACTGCATCCGCGAGAGTAGTCACCCTGCCTGATAGACAATACCTTTAATAACTGACAAATAATTCTGAAACTCAGCTTTAGAGTTTAAGTGCGAGTGAACCACTGGTCCAGAGGTGGTCGTTGCTATCTAGAGGATTTCAAGAATATTTATAGCACCTGTAAATGCAACATTGTCCAATCGCTACTTACTGGTACTTGTAATGTTCATACAAACGCTTGAAAAAAAAGCAACAATAGGGCAGCCAGATTCCTTCAAGAGGACAGGGAAGCAATTCACATATCTACCAGGTGCTCTATGACCCCCATACTGTTTTCTTGGAAACCATGTTTAGCAATCGATGCCAGTAAACAAATCTTGGACAACCAACCATTTAAATATCTCAAACCAGAGCTCAAACACTCATCTGAGATTGACATCCATGGGGCAATACTTTAAAGCCTTTAGAAACTAGACCACCACCATTGCATGCAAAGCTGATGGTGACCACCCCATACATGCCAACGTGACCAGTTTAAGAGGTAGTAGGTTACTTCTTTTTCAGTAGCGCTACCGCCTATTGATTTGTGCCTGCAACCCGAGAGCATTTTATGAAGCTAAGGCAGGCATTGGCAATTCCTGCCCTCGAGCTCTAACAAAAATAAAAATCACAAGAAAACAAGACACAGAGCAGCTACTTTTTAAATGGCCTTAAGACAACTTTGGAAAACTTGCCATGTGAAGGTGTAAGTACAGGCTAATTAACTTGCTTGCTCTTTGCACTGAACATGGGGTTCATGAAAGTAGAAGTGCATAGGGGACAGCCGGGTTAAGACAGCAGACCTTACTTTTTGCTTCTTTCTAACTTCAAATAATATGTGGGTTTGCATCAGGGCGACAAGGTTGCCTTAGCGGTAGGTGAGTTCTTCAAGGCTGCTCACCAAGCTATTCTGCAGAGGCACCTTCTGATGAGGGGAGATGATGGACGGCATGTAAGCACTTGGTGTGCAAAAGTAATGCCTATCAGTGTAGAACTGAGAGAGTAACCGGTCCTGGCACAGAAAGCTTGTGTATTCAGGCTTAGTACTACTTCAAAGATGCAGAGCAATCATTTCCGGTGACATCATCATTATGGCCAGGGACCTCATTGGAACGAGCAGAAGGCAACTCAAAGAAATGTTAAAAGAACATGTTTTTATTTATTTTACTTCTTGTAAATCATGTGTTTTTGTTTTTGAAACACCAAGGGTACTTTACTATAGAAAATGACTGACATTTTTAAAATAATTTCTTTGTCACATTCAAAAACTACAGGTTTTTCTGAGAAAATAAAAGGGGGTTGGTGTATATTTTGTAACGTCAATGTTTTAGTATTATATATTTGGTTCCTGCTGTTACTTTTAATAACATAAAATGAAAATATCACTTTTTTAACATTATTAAGAAATGAATGGGTCAATCCTGGGCAGATCCTCTCTTAGTTAACGCCACCCTGGGCTCTTCTCGAGGAGAAGGAAATGTTGCATGGTGGGTGAAAACACTGTGCACCAATTGCAAGTATTGTATTGAATTGTCATTGCATTTATATAGCGCTTACTATTCCTGACAAGGAGTTAAGGCTTTACGTCAGGTCACCCACTGTCTGAATTCCAAAGTTAATGGTTAGTCTGCAAGCTATAAGTCAATGTTGGTTATTTGGATTAATGCTGTGCACTCAGGAAATGGTTCCATGCATATTCTCACGTTTCTTTGAAGCAGATTAAGTTAACAGGAGTTAGTAATGGTACTTTAATACGAGTTCATGAAAACGGAAGATGGGATGAGTGTATAGATTAGATAGGGGTGTATTTCAAAGAAATGTTTGTGAGTACACACTAAGGCATACGTGTGCCCATGGGAATAGTAATGAACATGTAAAGGAGACTGCACGAATATTAAAAAACAAATAATTAGTTCAAAAAAGGAAGATGTCCGAGGTTCCTTCAGCATCGGGCAAAGGGGGACAGCCCCCCCTTAACAATTATGGAGCGGATCTCTGATTACCTTCGACTTGTTCCCCGAGCCTCCCTCACCTCAGTTGAAGTGACATAACTGAAAACAATGGGCTGTAAAAGAAACAAGCTTTCATGTGGCTTCTGCCTCCCTCTACTCGAGATGTGATGTTATAGCCGGAGCAGCCGACTATAACGAATACATGGCCTTGAGTAATGTAACTGGTGCGCCTGTAGAGCGCTCAAAAACCTTCAGATCGAGGTTGCGCTATATTGTAAAAACTACAGAAGTTTGCAGTAAGAGGTCAAAAGAAAGGCTTACCTTGCATGTAGTGCAAGATCCTCAACAGGAAGCCTCATAGCAGCTGAACTCTTCAATACAGTTTTTTCCAAGAACTATTCTATTGAGCAGAGCGTGCTTGCATGTGGAGAGGCGTCACTGTAGAAACACTTCAGCTCAAAACGCCCGCTCAAAAACAAACGGGCCTCAGAGATTACATGTTTGCAGCCCGCTAATCATGGAGGCAGCTACCATACTTAAATGTGAAAGTGTGCTGTGCCACACCCCAATTAAACATTTTTTTAAAGTGCGCCGTGCCACACAATTATAAACTAGTGAAGCCATACCTCCAAGCGTGCGCGTGTAAACAAAAGCAAGTATCAGTGAAATAGCTACCATGCTTAAAGTGAAAGTGCGCTGAGCGTCACACACCTATTAAAAACAAATGAAGCCATACTTCAAAGCGTGCCCCGTGTTTACACAAGCAAGAGGCAGTGAGGCTTTGGCGATCTTGTGCCTTCTAGAAACCTTTCTGAACACACACAATGAACCAGCACCTCGGCCTGCACTTTGCTCCTTCACCAACCGCCGCACAGCACGTCCAGTCTCAACGGAGGTCCTACGAATGTTAAGTTTCAAACTCCCCTTGTTGCGGCGCTTTTACCGCTGCCCAGTTACCCATGAGTTTGTGAACATGCAAAGCTCAGACAACGTCCACGGAGTGCGCTTTACACTCTCCGCTCTGCAAGTGCCTATTATATTATGAAGGAATGCGTTTTTTGCGTGGAAAAAGAAAGTCAGGCATCCGCAAGGATCTGAGAGGGCGCTTTACCTTTCAGCGTATTGTTTTTAAGACTTTAGACTTTTATTGGTCTCGCAAGCGCATCCGTGATGTCACGAGTCACCTAAAATAGCATATTACACTATGTTATACTCACCCAATATGTTTCCTATCTAAGCCACGATGAAGACGATAATATATCCAGCGATCAAGACCCATTCGTTCTCTTTAGGGTGTAAATACTCCCTCCAGAGATATCGCATAAACTCGTCATCATAGTCTGAAGAGGTGTCGAGGAATGGATCCAGGGTGACGTTCGAGTCCGGCAGGGAGGAATAGTTCCTGGCTGGTAGATTCCCTAGTGTGGTCCCGGGCATCGCTGTTGCTTTTTGGCGTACCTCTTAGTGCAAACCCTGGCGCCTCTGTCTCCTCCGGGAAGGACCCGTTACCAGAAGACCGGCATCACTCGCACACCTATCAGACATTTGCAGGTACTGAAAGGTGCTACAATGAGGCTGATGCTACAAGTCCAATCCGGAAGAATGGCTGGAGTGCAACTTCAGGTGACCTCCGTCAGGCATTGCAGACAGGATAGGAGGTGGGGAAGGTGGGATGAGCAACGGTTCCTTGCTGGGAGGAGCGAGCAGTGCCACACAGCACATAGTGCCAATATCGGCAACACTGATCACCCCTCATGCAGCATCATACCCAATAAATAAACAGACAAGACACTGTTTTCGTGGAGAAAATTGCTGCAGGTTTATTAGCATACCAACTATGCCAACATGGTGGGTTATCTTACAGGCGATCCAAAGGCAAGCCGCCCCTCGCGGCCTACCACCTGATGGGCCAACTTGCATCGTGGCCTTAGCCAATCGGTGCTTAGCGGTTATGGTGAGGGGATAACCCCTCCCACCTCCGGTGAACCGTCGGTCCACCCCATTACTCACGCCCCCCCCTACGAGGGGCGGAGCGTTCAAGCGACCCCCGGTTGTACAGGTTTCCAACCGCCCGTAGGACAGACGGGGCGCCGTCGCACCTCAGGGTCCACCGCGAAGACTTCCTGGGGATATTAGGCCTCAGCACCTTTTGTGCTCCTGAAGAGGGTACCCCTGAGTACCTTTCCGCCTCTGGATCGCCCTGTAACTCCGCCACAGCCCTGGGTGTGGTGACCGTCACAGCCAGGGCCCCCCACCAAGGCCGGCATTCCTACTTACATCCTGCTATTTCCAGGGCCTCCTCCAGGTCCAGCAAGAGCAAGTCCCACACTGGACAGGTGCACCCCTTCCTCATAAAGATGCGTTGCAATCCTTCTAGCATTTCGTGCTCCCTACCACCTGTTTCCCAAATTTATGGAACAGCAGCACACTTGCTTAGAAGACCGCTTCCCCAACCAGCCTATATACTATGGCTATGGGGGCG
This sequence comes from Calotriton arnoldi, assembly GCA_963921515.1. Taxonomy (NCBI): domain Eukaryota; kingdom Metazoa; phylum Chordata; class Amphibia; order Caudata; family Salamandridae; genus Calotriton; species Calotriton arnoldi. The sequence continues at coordinate 300,953 of CAWUFW010008328.1, read as the reverse complement.
GGGCATTTTATGCATAACCGAAGCAACCCGTAACCTGCCCTGTGAGCAGAGTGCACCTACTTTGTTGAAGTTGACCAGACATGTGCGCAGACCTTTGCATTTAATAAACCATGGCGAACAGGACTGTTCGCATTGCGCATGCTATTGCAGTCACTGCAACCATTTGAAGTGACCTTACGCCACCTACTAGGCTTGCTTAAGTAAGGCCGATCACGTGACCCATGGAGCTCAATCCAGCCAGAGACCCAGTTCACTCTGTCATCCCTGGAATGATTACCCTCCAAAATCAAAAACCACCTTCAGCTTGCCTTGTAGTCCCCTTAAAATTCGTGGTGGGACTACATACCCCACAAGACCACGGAGTCGTGTGCATCTTACCAATGATACTATTAGATTCTAAGGTTCCCAGTGTCAATTGGAATATGTGACATTAGGCAAGGGAGTCTTTGTGTACTTGCCAATATCAATAGCCCACTTTGGCTATTGGGGCGAGAAGGCTTATACTCAGGAATGTTCATAACTAGAAGTATGTGACAAAGAGCAAGGGTGCCCTCCTGCCCTTGCCATGCATCCCTTATTCCTTATGGGAATGTCGCCCTCACAGCTCCCTCTGTGGTAGAACTCCCTAGGCATACCAGCTTAGAGAATCTGTCTGATTTAATACAGTGCGCACTGTCTGCAATATGGTGCCTAACATTAAGGATTGACTAAGTCCTACTTTACCCCCATCCTAGAATACTCCCAAATAGGGGGGGCGGTTCACACTGCCCACCCTGAGCAGCCCCAGCGATGGAAAATTACCTGCTCCGTTAAATGTAATTTTTGTTGAACACTGGACTTGTCAAATGTTCTTTTTGCATAGTAGCCTTTTGTGCTTGACCCTTGTTTCCCCATTGGGACAGCAGCACACTATGTTGGATGACAGCGTCCCCACCCAGCGAGGCTAATATGGCTAACCGGGCGGGGCATTTGAGCTTAACTGTAGGAACATGTCACCTACCCTTACTTCGCCCCGTTGACCAGACGGTTGCACAAACCCCTTTGCTTGCTAAACCCTAGTGAACACCTTAATGGTGTCAAATCTGGTTTGAAACAATATATGTTTTGTGCCCACTATTGGCGACACCTCACCCTTTCGTGCGGTGACAACTTACGCAGCGCACCCCGCTTGCTTAACTGCCGTCGTAGCACAGTACCTACTGTCCATCTCTGACCCTGGATGCTTTAAACCCGCAAAAAAGTGTCGGAAACCCAGATTCCCAGTTTCCTGTTTAGCTGCAGTACACCTTCAGTGGAGCCGCTAGGGGATACCCCAAACTGCATTGGTCATGCAAACCTTAAGAAGCACACAATTTTCCCCTGGGCGTACCTCTAAATGGGACCGGCTCCACACAGCCGTAAGGCCACAGACATATCTTAAACCTATTTACTGGTTTTTGCCACTTGGCACCCTTCTGGTTGGTGATGCGGAACCTCCTTCCCAGCATAAGCTGGCCGTCTAGCGTTGTTGTCACACCACCCATGTCCCTTGAATCACCCTCCAGCCCCCTGTGCAATAGTATATTGCTAGGTGGGCAATCAATTCAACATCTCGTTTCCTGCCGGACTGTTGCCTGTTCAGTTAGATCTGTGGAGACTGCACCCAGACATCCCGGGCAGCTTTTATTGCTGATGATGTGACCAGTTGACCTTGGGGAAACTCACGCTTGCAACTCCAGCGATTGTTTAAAGTGAAATGATACTGTATCCGAATGAACTATGCACCGGTAATTGGACTCTCACATGCGCAGTTGTTGTGAACAACAAAGTGGATGGCCAGGATGTGTTGGGGGGGCCTCCCCCCTACCAGTCTCTGCTGTAGTTCCCCCCCCCACGACGGAACAGCCCGCTGTAGCCCAGCGTACAGGTGAAATTACATCCCACGCCTTCTAATGTGTTGTTCACATGGTGAAAATTGGGGATACTTTTAATACCACTGGTGGGGGAGAACTGGTGGAGTGCTGGGACCTACTGCCAGCATCTTCCATGCTCCTTCCGGGTTTCCTAAGCACCAGTCCCGACCCTCCTAGTCCACCCTAGGATTTAACAGAGTTGACCCCCAAACTGGGGTGCGATGGCCCGGTAGCTACTGGGCCAGTATGTGTGTACTATCAGGGACCCAAAGCTATCATCCAGCTCAAGCAAGGAATGGCCACCCACAGCACTCAATTGCTCCCCAATAAAATTATCTTCACCGGCAGTTAGCATAGCTCAATTATTACTTGGTGTCCTGTCTGGGTCCAACCCAGCACCCAGAGAAGTGCTTGCTTCCTAGGTGAGGTGATGCAGCCTGCATATAATATGCTAAGAGCAGGGTGTATCTGCTTTGTAACCCCCTGGCTGCTTGTCTGGCCTTCCTATATGCCCAGGGATACCTAAGGCAATGCTTGACTTCCGAACTGGTGTGACTGTGCAAGAAGTGTACTGAGCCTTCGCCTGCACAAGTCTCCCAACAGCCAAGTTGGCCCTGACTGACCTAGTGTTCTGGTGCCAGATTTGGGAAGGCGTTTCCTGATCAACTATAATGAACAAATAATGTGTTGACCAGTTCCAGTGAATGTTTGTCTTGAGTGTATCTGCAAGTGCAATCGCTTAGGTGTGGATGGGTCATCAATGTTACTGGGCAGTAGTGCAATACCTTTGCCCCAAGCAACTCTTGACACGATGTGCCAGAGCGCCGGTAGCAGACAAGGGATGTCCGACCCACCTTACTTCCACTCTTACAGTTTTCTCTGTATATTGCTTGATGGACCCTAACATAAATGTATATTCGCGAAGCGCACGTGCCCCGGAGGCATGATGGCGCTGAATAACCGGTGTATGTTACCCACTCGCTGATAATTGTGTACAGATAACTACCCTTACTTAGATTTGAGGGAATGCTGAATGCATCCTAAGGACTGCAGTCTTATTGCTCCAACCCAGTTTGACCCCAGAACTTTCGGACGACTTTTAGTAGGAGCATGCCCTTCATGTTACATGACATTCTACAGGCACTGCGCAGAAATCCCCCTTTGACCTGCTCGAGCCTTTGGCCATTCTGCTGAAAGCCCTGTGGGCCTGGGGGAGGGAAGTGCTACTAAACCTCAAGTCCTAGGCACCCAGGAAGCATCCCTCACTGCTGCAGGTGCCCCAAAGCATTTATTATAAAACCTTTCATGGGTAACAACCCGGTTTGCGCCCATCTTAATGTGCCAATCTGTGGCCAATTAGATACCCCACATATCTCTTCCTTATGCAAAGATGAAACAAACCGGGCAATCCACAGGCAGTGAGTGTGCCCAATGAGACACCCCCAGTTCTGTGTGATACAAACCCAAACGCACCGTGTGCCAGTTTGTGCATATCATTCTGGGGTGACTAAGCCCTAATGTGCCCCTTTCCCTGGATGATCTCCAGTACGGGGGTACAGACTGATGACCAAGTGCTGCGCCAGCCAATAAACATGTAGACCTGTGTGTAAAACCCAGCCGTTGCCAAACAAAACCACTAAAAGCAGTTTATAGGGAAATGTAGGGACCACCAGAGTCCCTCCGCGCCCTCCATACTTCTGCAACAGCCAGACAGGTCACCTGCACGCATGCCAGGTGCCGAAACCAGAAAGCGGCAGCCCATTTGAAACAGAATGGCGGCGCAGAATCCCCGCGTTGGAGACAAAAGGATTCGTGTTGTCATCCGCCCCACACTGGGCTTAGTCTGCACTGCGCACTAACCTTTCCGCATTAACATTCACGAGAAAACCTGCAGGATTTATGCGCAAGTGACTGTCCCCCATTATGGTACGTCCAAACCAAGGCTGAAACAATGGGAACATGAGGCCTTAAGCAACGGGTGTCTTTGTGTACTGCGTGAGCGGACTGGACGCTGCTCGATTTCAAGGACCTTCGCATGGTGCTCCAACCCAGCGCCCCCCCACAGGCTCAGTGCCGTGTCGCCACAGATTGCCGCACAACCCGCAGTCGGGTCATGGGCAGAGCGGCCGGCAACGTGCGACCAAACACTACGAAATGCTGCCCCCATCGCCGGAGCCATGCCTGCCCCGCAGCCCAGAAGCCAAGAACAATGATGCACAACCACAGCACCCCATGGAAACCTCAGAGAATGGGCCATATACCTTGTGCGGCCTACATCTGTAATTAAAAGCACTAGAGCCCGAAAAAGGTATGCAACGGATCAACCTTACGCTTAACATTCAACAAGCATCTACCGCGATGTGGAGCTCAAGTTTTCGTGACTTGGAAGGGGGTTAACTCGGCCTTCCAATTTGCTAAGTTTACTGGATAAGTTACTTTAATTTGAACACGCACCAGCGCAGCCCAGTCTCCCTGCCCAACCAGGTCGCATGACCTGGTATGACAAAGAAATTGCACCCACGGGCCATGCCTAAAACACTGACACTGCCCGCAAAACCACCAAGCAAGTAACCATTTAGACATGTTAAACACCTTTAGCGGTGAGGGCCGCATGCACCTTACAGGAGACCCCACGCGCCAAGAGACCGACCAACTTGACCGACCGCACAATGCCCAACATGCAACTGGCGAAATGCCCCACAGCATGTGTCTCCCGCAGCGGTGAAGAGGACGCGAAACGGCAGCATTCCTTCTGGTCCCTCCCACGTCCCGAGAAACCCCTTCAGTTCCCGGAGCCAACCATGGCGAGGTGACCCGCACCCGCCCGCCATCCCCAGGGGAGCTCCTGCGCAGGCTGCAACCACCACAATGCGGCGCCCGGTCCAAACAGAGCCAGCAACAGGGAGTCGGGCTCCTAACACACGACTTGCAGCGCCCTGGATGAGCCCACAGCATGACGAGGTCACCGTTATCGCGATGCAGTGCAACACGGGTGGTGACTGCTCCAGTATTCACTCTACCTCGTGGCCTCTAGTAGCTGAGGAGCATATCACGAACCGAACCAAATTAAAGGCTGTGACCATCTGTCCCCACCCGACTCAACTTGTACTACTAGGTCATTGACTGGCTCACCTCAGACTGCCAGCTCTCCCATTCTGCGTGCTGCATACAGCGCCAGGCAACTGGTGCTGAGCAGCATCGCAGACACTGTATGAAACGGAAGAACTACGTGCGGATACCACAGCCACCAAGCATGTCGGGAAATTAATTAAGTACTTGGATAGGCTGAGGAACATACAGTCCTACAATACTAGCCGACCCCCCACACAATGCGACTCACTCCTAGCATAGTGCTAGGCATAGGATTGGCTGTATGCGAAAGATGGGAAACAAATCATGAGTGCAAGCTTCAACAACATGGTACTTCTCACCTGGTCCATGCACCACTTGATGCTGCAGGGTGACCAGTATGCCATGCTACTGCAACGTTACCCAGTACTTATGGGAGCCCGCCAAGCGTTTGCCACAGCAGTCCGCCCCCTAGCCAGAAACCCCTTTGCTAGTGGCCGCCCATACAACCCTGGCTGCTGTACGCCCGCCTGAACCTCACGTGAGAGGCTGAGTGCCTACAGGGCCCCTGCCGCTGCCTAGCCGCTTGCGCTGTTGCTGCGGCCCAGGCTCTTACTTCCCAGCCCTCACGAGCAGCAGGGGGCGAGGCGCGGCCTGGGTGACGTGGTCGCTGCCAGCACCTAACGAAGACTGCTCCTCAGGAACACGGGGTGGCACCCTGTGTAGTGCTTGGCGGGAAAAACGCCAGCCGCGGACTGGTGCTCCGACCTTTGACTAATGGCGAGAAAAGACGTCAGCACAACAGCGCGCATGCAATAAATGTTGCCTCACCCTGCCACCAACATACCGTGAGACTCAGTGCTCACTGCCTCCCCTGATGGAAGAGGCGCGGAAAACTGTGCTAGTTGGGCCACCCCGCGCCAAGCCCCCGTCCCCCGGGAGCCACCAGGAGAGGGGAAAGGCCTGCTCTGAACCGATGCGTACCGGCGCCGCTCAGGCCTTGACTATACGGGCCCTCCCCCCACAGAGGGGAACTGGAGGCCCGGGGACCTGAAGCGGCCAGCGCCAGCAGGGCGCCGTCTGCCTCCCACTGCTCAGGCCATGCGAAGGAATGTTTGGGGAAGACAATAGCTGACTCCTTCCAAGCGCTGGAGGCCACAGACAGGCGCAATGCCAGTGGCCATGCTTGACCCAGCAGAGCACTACAACCGGGTGGTGTGCAACAGTGCTTTCATGTCCTTTAGTGCCCAGTACTGTTGCAAACTCACCCCCCCGTTGGACCAATTCTGTGGCTCCCGCTGCATCGCAGCGCTTGCTGCCACCGCCCCCACGTACCTCACAGACCGGCTCCGCCGACCAGAGCAGCGGGGGGAGAAGGCCGTGACCTCGCTGACCGCCCTTCACCCCGCACGCCCCCACCTATGTGGCTGAGATCATACCGCAACCACAGCCCTGCGCGTGTCGTGGGAGCCTTCCGGTTACGCCGTAATTGCAGGGTTGTGGGCGGAGAGCAGCGCGCTACCTGCTGACCGCCATTCCCCCGCACACCCACGCCAGGGTACAGAGTCCGTAGGCAGCGAGACCTTCAACTGCAGGAACGATAATACATGTGCAAACACAACACAACGTCCCAAAGGCAGTCACAACGCAACACCGAAACAGAAAACACAAGTAGACAGGCAACCACAGACCCGGGGAAAGGAGCAGGTAAACCCCTGCGTGGACCGCGGTACCACTCCTGGGGGACACGCTGGATCCAGCGGTGTGACGAGGAGGGAGCAACAAAAGAGTTGCAGGGCTGCAGGCGCCCCTAACCGCGGTGAAAACAGGTGGGGCTACCAGCGACATTCCTGGCCCTTGTCGAGACGCCTGTGAGAAAAGCGGGGGGGTAGTCGCGGCACCCTTTGCCCCCCCCGTCGCAGTTCCCCCCCACTAGCCCCAGGCTTACGCCCCAAGAGACCTGGATCCCACCGGCAGCTGGTGTCTCGTGCGCGGGAAGGGAGCATTGAGCAATGGTTGCTCCCCCCACCCAAGCCCCTTAGTGACCGGACAATCGGGCCCCTCCACCACGTGGCAGAGGCCCCAGTAGGGCCTCGGCCTCTGTGAGCGCCTCCGCCCCATCGAATGCAATCGTTCGATCCCGAGATACGCCTGCTGGTCGCCCCCCCGCTAGGGGGGGAGGTTGCGTGGGACGGACAGCCTGCCCCCGAGAGGCCGTAAGAAGAACTTAAATCTTTCTGCCCCCCCGACCCGCTAACGGGCCACCCCTACTGCCCGGCCCGCAGCTGCCTCGGAAAGTAGGGCCCTGGGGCCCACGCGGGCAGCCATCCCACTGTAGGATGGGGGGGGCAGAGCCTACACTCACTGGCCTCACGACGACCTGGCGGCGGCGACGATGACGGATCTCCACGCAACGGCGTCAGGGGTGAGGAGAAAGAGGCCGCAAGGTGGGCGGGGGAGGAACTTATACCTCTCCCCTTCCCCCACCTGGGCCGGAAATGACGAGCGGGACCCCAAAGGGGTCTCGCGACGCTGGGCTGTCCCGTGTGCCATCCTGTGGCACTAAAGGGGCCGCCCTCTTAGGAGGGTCCCCTAAGTGGACGTCGGGCAGCCCACAGATGCAACACGGCAAGCAGTGCATGCCAGACAGGAGTCGGAGGAAGAGAGATTGAATCGGGGCAGCGTCAGCTGTCAGGCACGGCTTGAGAGGAAGCTAAAGCCTAACAGCACGAGTGCTCTCCAGGGAGACTAGCGCTGCCTTTGAGGCTTTGCATCCCCGCAGTTTCAGAGGGCAGAGAATGCTTCTCTCTCTTTTAGAAAAGGGGAAGCAGCGCTGCTGGCACCCCGTGCGGGTGCGCCACAGTCGGACACGTGCCAGCGCTTGATAATCGTACACCACTCATTCAGTGTACTACTGCTAAACAACGGTATATATACAAAAAGCGGCCATGCAACACTGAGGAAAGTGGCCGTGCATATTAAATGTATGCGCGAACCAGGCGCCATGGCAAAAAAACAACGAAGTAGTCCCTACATTAAAAGACACCGCCCTGCAGCGTAAGTTAACTGTAGTTGGTCGATGCTGCTTCCTCCAGAAAGTGATGTATGGGACCACTAGCCAACAATGAGCGAGATAAGAAGAGCAATGCCAGATTTCACCAATGGCAAGCGACAAAACAAAGAGAAACGCAATGGGTGGAGTTTCACTAGTAATACTGATTACTTGATGCCTCGGAGAGGCAGCGCATGGGCTGCCTATGCGAGACCTAAAAAATGTGTCAAGAAATTAACTATTCTTACGGCTGACAACTTCCATATGCAAGCACTGCTTTATGCTCATAGCTGGCAGCTTTTACTCACGTTCTACTTGCTGCAAATGTTTCTGTTTAATGAATTCTCTTAGTGTGATCGTTTCTTCTTTTACAGGCTTTAAAGTGCCGCTACCAGAAACCAGCGTGCTGGCACTACAGAAATAACTCAAATGAAGTAAGAAACGCCTAATAACTATACACAACCAAATAGCACACAGCTGATCGATGGAAACGACAGACGGTTGCCCAGATTAAGAAAGCGTTACATGGCCATATGAATGGTAAAAGCGCTATAGAAATGCGGACAGCTAACAATCTAGGCGCTTTACTGGTAAGTCGCATAATTTACGAGAGGGACACGGCTGCTAGTGTCTGGATTAAAGACATTGGTAAATTAAGTGTTAAATGAGCAGTTGTAAGTCCTGCCACTCCCCCAGAATATACAACCAGTATCTGCTGGGGTCACTGTTTAGCATTTAAGTGAATAACTGGACTAAAGTGAACGATTTCCAACAATCAAAATAAATGTTTACGATGCAAAAAAAATTACTTTTTTTTTTTAAACAAATCTATCGATCAGAGATGGTTTAGTAGACATAAACAAAAGTGGCTCAAATCTGCTCTAAAGAAAATATATTTTTAAAAAAAATAACTATAAATCGGAAAAGGAAGAACGAGAGAGGGTGTGGTTTTGCAGTCAGAGCTGCCAACTTTCAACCTGGGAAACCAAGTTCGATTCTCGGCTTTGGCTCAACATACCTCTGGGCATATCAGGTAATATCTCCATGCCTTAAACAACAAGATTGATAAAAACATGAGCTGTGCAATGCGGTTGCGCCACTCGGACACTTCATAAATGTAAATCCGTATTTGTAAAGCGCGAACTACTCACCCTTAAGGGTCTCAAGGCGCTGGGGGCCGTCGTGGAAATTAAGTGAGCTATTGCCCAGAGTCACATGGTGCTGAGCTGAGCTGCCGCCGGAGATCGAACCGTGAGCCCTGTGCTCCGAAGTCAGCTGCCCTGGCCGCTGCACCACACCTCTCCACTTCATACCGATTTGCAAGTGGAAAGTCTTGTCTCCGTCAAATATTACGTCAGAAAAAGTCAAAATGCGAACAACTGATGGCATTCTAAGCTGGCTACCATTCAGTTACCACGAGAGAAGTTAAAATGTGCAATAGTTTTATGTTGTAAACTGTAAACGTGGCCTGCATTTCACCAAGATGGTGCCTAAAATAGAGCAAATATGCACGAGAGACTTCATAAAAACTGCTACCACGCATCTTTATAAACTGGGGACATGCAGAAAAAAACATGTGCTACTTGAAGATAGGTGGATTGCACAAACAAATGCACAGGCATTTTCAGGCTGAAAATATACATTTTAGTTTCTGAATGCTATTTCCCCCTCCAATGAGGCCTAGTGTCTCTGCTCTTGTACTCAATGCTTACACAAAGTGTGAAGAGTTGTGTGCACTTTATAATGTAATTGCTCACTCATTCTCACTCATAACTGTAACACCAGCAGAAAACATGTATAGAGAAAATGTATGGCTGAGGCAGTGGGACACATAAATGTTTGTGGTTGGCATGCATCTGATTGGGACCAGGGTTTCAGCGGCGGCTCCTCCGCACAGAGTTTTGACAGGCCCTCTCAAACATGCGTATAGTTTTTCAGACCCTTAAGCCCACTGTCACACGACTGTGATTTGCGCCTCACATTTATGGTTCCAACTGTGCCTTCGGGCCTAGGACAGAAACACAATGATGCTAAGAACCGCAGCAAATGTGCTAAGTATGTCCGCTTTACACAGTCCAGTTGGGTGTCTCTCCGTTTATACATTATGGAGTTGACACAGCGTTGGCCCATCCCCTAAGTGCCTCGTCAAGAGCATGCAGAGCCTCTAGGCCCAAGCCTGGGACTTTCCTGCCTCACCTCCACCGGGAGTAAAGAGGAATGCGGGAGCAACGGACGCAGGTCAGCCCGCCCGTCCATCTTTGGACAGCCTGGGTGGGAGGAGAGGCTCCTCGCAGATGTAGCACTCTGATCCCAGCTCTGAAGGAGACTCAGCCCGCAGCACTTTCTCTTTCAGAGTCTGAGCCTGGCTGAGTCCAGAGCATGGGGGCGGTGAGGGAGCATGGGCCATGGGGCTTGTAGTCCTTCGGCTCAACAGTGAGATTTGAGGGGACAGACGTCATTTATCAAATCTGGACCCGGCTGCCGAATGGACTCGGATACAGGTACGGTGTAAGAACCAAGAGCTGCGAGACAACAGACAGCGGGAGGGGGGCGGGAACAAAGGGAACGGGGACAACGGGAGGGGTGCGGGAACAAAGGGAACGCGGACAATGGGAGGGGGCGGGAACAGGAAACTAAAAAGAAAGTACATGTACGTGTAGCAACCAAGTAAAGGGGCCAGTAGCCATGGGAGGCTACAAATGACGACATGGCCAAACTAAGGCGGGACTAAGAAGCCAATTAAGGAATCAGACGGCAGCATTTACAAAGGACAAAGACACAAGCCAATGAAAAATAGGGGCGGGGGAGTGGGCAGGACTTCTCCCCGTACTGAACTACCCCAGATCTTCGCAGAGCAGCGCTTGCCGCTGGCTCACACAGGACCTAAAAATTCTCCTGCGATATCAGTGAGAGACTTGTTTAAGTAGAAAATATCTAATGGAGAGACATTTTCTAGTCTAACCGATCTCCTGCTGGTATCTCACCAGAGTTTTTAATTCAAAAAAGTGTGCACTTGGTAAAAGACTGATAAAAGATACCGGAAAAATCCTATTTTGATACGAATGCGTGTTTGTCCAAGATTTTTGTAGAATTCAATTAAAATTTCACAAGAAAAAAAAATCACACAATTTCTTGCAGCCTTAAGATTGATACAGCAACGAGGCTGCCTGGATTTAGCATTAAATATATTTGGGCCAGGAGTGCTCTGTGCTCCGAGACAGGACTATTTGTAATTGAGCAGTGTGTGTGCTTGGAGTCAGGACTGCATGTGCATGGAGTCAGCAATACCTATGTTTTGAAACAGCAGTATCTGTGTTTTGAATCATATGTTCCTGGGCTTGTACTTAGTTGTGCCTGGATTTCTGAATCAGAACTTTCTGTGTTTGTACTCAGCAGTGCCTGAGCTTAAGTTAGCAGTGCCTCGATCCAGCAGTGCCTGACCTTGAAATTTGTGTAATCTGGAATTGAGTCAGGAGTATCTAGGCTTGGAGTGAGCAGTGCCTGTGTTTTGAATCATCTGTGCCTGTTCTGGGAGTCAGGAGGGCCTATACTTAAGAGTTAGCAGTACCTGTGTTTGAAGTAGGCACTGTCAGTGCTTGGAGTCAAGGTTATCTGTAACTGAGTAAACAGTGCCTGTGTCTGGACCAAGAAATGCCTCTGCTTTGAATCAGATATGCGTGTATTTAATTTGGGTGTGCCTGTGACTGGAGACAACAGTGCCTGCGCTTTGATTCAGCAGTGACTGTTCTAAATCAGAAGTGCCTGTACTTGGAGTAAGCAGTGCCTGTGTTTCAATTCAGCAGTCCCTGTTTTTAATCAGAAGTGCCTGTGCTTGAGGATTAGCTGTACTGGAGACAGGCGCACTAGTGCTTGGAATGAGGAGTGCCTGTGCTCTAGTGAGGAATTCTTGTGCTGTGTTGAGGAGTGCCTGTGCTCCGGTGAGGAGTGCCTGTGTTCTGGTGAGGAGTTCCTGTTCTCCCCTGAGGAGTGCCTGTGCTCTGGTGAGGTGTGCCTGTGCTGGGGAGAGGAGTGCCTGTGCTCTGGTGAAGAGTGCCTGTGCTCCAGTGAGGAGTGCCTGTGCTCCAGTGAGGAGTGCCTGTGCTCTAGTGAGGAGTGTCTGTGATCTGGTGCGGAGTGCGTGTTCCGGTAAGGAGTGCCTGTGCTCTGGCGAGGAGTGCCTGTGCTCTGGCGAGGAGTGCCTGTGCACATGTGAGGAGTGCCTGTGCTCTGGCGAGGAGTGCCTGTGCTCTGGTGAGGAGTGCCTGTGCTGTGGTGAGGAGTGCCTGTGCTCTTGTGAGGAGTGCCTGTGCTCTGGTGAGGAGTGCCTGTGCACTGGTGAGGAGTGCCTGTGCTCTGGGTAAGGAGTGCCTGTGTTCTGGTTAGGAGTACTTGTGCTATAGTGAGGAGTGCCTGTGCTCCAGCTAAGGAGTGTCTGTGTTCTGGTGAGGAGTACCTGTGCTATAGTGAGGAGTGTCTGTGCACTGGTGAGGAGTGCCTATGCTTTGGTGAGAAGTACCTGTGCCCCGTTGAGATGTACCTGTGCTCTGGTGAGGAGTGCCTGCGCTCCGGTGAGGAGTGCCTGTGCTGTGGTGAGGAGTGACTGTGCTGTGGTGAGGAGTGCCTGTGTTGTGGTGAGGAGTGCCTATGTTGAGGAGTGTCTGTGCACTGGTGAGGAGTGCCTGTGCTGTGGTGAGGAGGGCTTGCGCTCTGATGAGGAGTGCCTGTGCTGAGGAGTGCCTGTGCTGTGGTGAGGAGTGCCTGTGCTGTGGTGAGGAGTGCCTGTGCTGTGGTGAGGAGTGCCTGTGCTGAGGAGTGCCTGTGCTCTGGTGAGGAGTGCCTGTGCTCTGGTGAGAAGTGCCTGTGCTCTGGTGAGGAGTGCCTGTTCTCCGGTGAGGAGTGTCTGTGCTCTGTGAGGAGTGCGTGTGCTCTGGTGAGGAGTGCCTGTGCTCTTGTGAGGAGTGCCTGTGCTTCTGTGAGGAGTGCATGTGCTCTGGTGAGGAGTGTCTTTGCACTGGTGAGGAGTGCCTGTGCTCCGGTGAGGAGTGTCTGTGCACTGGTGAGGAGTGCCTGTGCTCCGGTGAGGAGTGTCTGTGCTCTGGTGAGGAGTGCCTGTGCTCTGGTGAGGAGTGCCTGCGCTCTGGTTAGCAGTGCCTGTGCTCTGGTGAGGTGTGCCTGTGCTCCGGTGAGGAGTGCCTGCACTGTGGTGAGGAGTGCCTGCGCTCTGGTTAGGAGTGCCTCTGCTGTAGTGAGGTGTGCCTGTGCTGTAGTGAGGAGTGCCTGTGCTCTGGTGAGGAGTGCCTGTGCTGTAGTGAGGAGTGCCTGTGCTCCGGTGAGGAGTGACTGTGCTCCGGTGAGGAGTGCGTGTGCTCTGGTGAGGAGTGTCTTTGCACTGGTGAGGAGTGCCTGTGCTCCAGTGAGGAGTGTCTGTGCACTGGTGAGGAGTTCCTGTGCTCCGGTGAGGAGTGTCTGTGCTCCGGTGAGGAGTGCCTGTGCTCTGGTGAGGAGTGTCTGTGCTCTTGTGAGGAGTGCCTGTGCTCCTATGAGGAGTGCCTGTGCTCCTGTGAGGAGTGCATGTGCTCTGGTGAGGAGTGTCTTTGCACTGGTGAGGAGTGCCTGTGCTCCGGTGAGGAGTGTCTGTGCACTGGTTAGGAGTGCCTGTGCTCCGGTGAGGAGTGTCTGTGCTCTGGTGAAGAGTGCCTGCGCTCTGGTTAGCAGTGCCTGTGCTCTGGTGAGTGCCTGTGCTCCGGTGAGGAGTGCCTGCACTGTGGTGAGGAGTGCCTGCGCTCTGGTTAGGAGTGCCTCTGCTGTAGTGAGGTGTGCCTGTGCTGTAGTGAGGAGTGCCTGTGCTCTGGTGAGGAGTGCCTGTGCTGTAGTGAGGAGTCCCTGTGCTCCGGTGAGGAGTGTCTTTGCTCTGGTGAGGAGTGTCTGTGCACTAGTGAGGAGTGCCTGTGCTCCGGTGAGGAGTGTCTGTGCTCTGGTGAGGAGTGCCTCTGCTCTGGTGAGGAGTGCCTGTGCTCCAATGAGGAGAGCCTGTGCTCTGGTGAGGAGTGCCTGTGCTCTGGTGAGGAGTGTCTGCACTGGTGAGGAGTGCCTGTGCTCTGGCGAGGAGTGCCTGTGCTCTGGTGAGGAGTACCTGTGCTCTGGTGAGGAGTGCCTCTGCTCTGGTGAGGAGTGCCTGTGCTCTGGTGAGGAGTGTCTGTGCACTGGTGAGGAGGGCCTGTGCTCTGGTGAGGAGTGACTGTGCTCCGGTGAGATGTACCTGTGCTCTGGTGAGGAGTGCCTCTGCTCTGGTGAGGAGTGCCTGTGCTGTGGTGAGGAGTACCTGTACTCTGGTGAGTAGTGCCTGTGGTTGCTGTGTGACAGACTGTGATTGGAATCAGGATTAGCCATCAGTAATAGACTTTGAGTGAGGGTTAGCTGTACTGAACTCAGGAGTGTTTCTGCTTGGGTCAACAGTGCCATTATTTTGAGACCGCAGTGTCTGTGTTGGCACCAGGAATGCCAGTACTTGGAGGCGGGATTAACTGTACTTGTGCTTGGAGTCAGGATTCTTTGTATTTGAGTGAGAAATGCGTGAGCTTTGAGTCATGAGTTCCTGAGCTTGGAGTCAAAATGACCTGCAATTGATTTAGGAATGATTTAGCTTTGAGGCCACAGTTGATGTGTTTGAATCAACACCTCCTGTCCTTTGAAACAGTAGTGCTTGTTTTTGAGAGTCAGCTGAGCCTTTATTTAGAGTCAACAGTGCCTGTGGTATTAATCAACAGTGTCTATCAATGTCTATCAACAATTGAGTTCGAAGTGCCTTTGTTTTGAATCAGCAATGCCTATATTTTGAATCAAAAGAGCATGTGTAGGAGTGAGGAGTGTCTGTGCTTGTGACAGCAGTGCCTGGGCTTGGAATCAGAAGTGCTTATGTTTCGAATCAAAAGTCCCTGCGCTTGAAGTCAGGTGTCAGCAGTGCCTGTGTTTTGAATCCAATACGCCTATGTTTTAATTTGGAATTGTCTGTGCCTGGAGTCAGGATTACCTGTGCCTGGCGCCCGCAGTCTCTCTGTTTGAATCAGAAGTGCCTGTGCTTGGAGTCAGCGTTAGCAGTACTAGAGTCAGGAGTGCCTGTGCTTGGAGTCAGCATTAGCAGTACTAGAGTCAGGAGTGCCTGTGCTTGGAGTCAGCATTAGCAGTACTAGAGACAGGAGTGCCTGTGCTTGGAGTCAGCATTAGCAGTACTAGAGACAGGAGTGCCTGTGCTTGGAGTCAGCATTAGCAGAATTAGAGTCGGGAGTGCCTGTGCTTGGAGTCAGTATTAGCAGTACTAGAGTCAGAAGGGCCTGTGCTTGGAGTCAGAATTAGCAGTACTAGAGTCAGAAGGGCCTGTGCTTGGAGTCAGCATTAGCAGTACTAGAGTCAGGAGTGCCCGTGCTTGGAGTCAGCATTAGCAGCACTAGAGTCAGAAGTGCCTGTGCCTGGAGTCAGTATTAGCAGTACTAGAGTCAGGAGTGCCTGTGCTTGGATTCAGCATTAGCAGTACTAGAGTCAGAAGAGCCTGTGCTTGGAGTCAGCATTAGCAGTACTAGAGTCAGGAGTGCCCGTGCTTGGAGTCAGCATTAGCAGTACTAGAGTCAGGAGAGCCTGTGCTTGGAGTCAGTATTAGCAGTACTAGAGTCAGGAGTGCCTGTGCTTGGAGTCAGCATTAGCAGTACTAGAGTCAGGAGTGCCTGTGCTTGGAGTCAGCGTTAGCAGAATTAGAGTCAGGAGTGCCCATGCTTGGAGTCAGCATTAGCAGTACTAGAGTCAGGAGTGCCTGTGCTTGGAGTCAGTATTAGCAGTACTAGAGTCAGGAGTGCCTGTGCTTGGAGTCAGCATTAGCAGTACTAGAGTCAGGAGTGCCTGTGCTTGGAGTCAGCATTAGCAGTACTAGAGTCAGGAGTGCCTGTGCTTGGAGTCAGCATTAGCAGTACTAGAGTCAGGAGTGCCCGTGCTTGGAGTCAGCGTTAGCAGAATTAGAGTCAGGAGTGCCTGTGCTTGGAGTCAGTATTAGCAGTACTAGAGTCAGGAGTGTCTGTGCTTGGAGTCAGCATTAGCAGTACTAGAGTCAGGAGTGCCCGTGCTTGGAGTCAGCGTTAGCAGAATTAGAGTCAGGAGTGCCCGTGCTTGGAGTCAGCGTTAGCAGAATTACAGTCAGGAGTGCCTGTGCTTGGAGTCAGCATTAGCAGTACTAGAGTCGGGAGTGCCTGTGGTCAGCATTAGCAGTACTAGAGTCAGAAGTGCCTGTGCTTGGAGTCAGCATCAGCAGTACTAGAGTCAGGAGTGCCTGTGCTTGGAGTCAGCATTAGCAGTACTAGGGTCAGGAGTGCCTGTGCTTGGAGTCAGCATCAGCAGTACTAGAGTCAGGAGTGCCGGTTCTTGGAGTCAGCATTAGCACTACTAGAGTCGGGAGGGCCTGTGCTTGGAGTCAGCATCAGCAGTACTAGAGTCAGGAGTGCCGGTTCTTGGAGTCAGCATTAGCAGTACTAAAGTCGGGAGTGCCTGTGCTTGGAGTCAGCATTAGCAGTACTAGAGACAGGAGTGCCGGTTCTTGGAGTCAGCGTTAGCAGTACTAGAGTCGGGAGTGCCTGTGCTTGGAGTCAACATTAGCAGTACTAGAGTCAGGAGTGCCTGTGCTTGTAGTCAGCGTTAGCAGAATTAGAGTCAGGAGTGCCTGTGCTTGGAGTCAGCGTTAGCAGTACTAGAGTCAGGAGTTCCTGTGCTTGGAGTCAGCATTAGCAGTACTAGAATCAGGAGTGCCCGTGCTTGGAGTCAGCGTTAGCAGAATTAGAGTCAGGAGTGCCTGTGCTCGGAGTCAGCATTAGCAGTACTAGAGTCGGGAGTGCCGGTGCTTGGAGTCAGCATTAGCAGTACTAGAGTCAGGAATGCCTGGGCTTGGAGTCAGCATCAGCAGTGTTAGAGTCAGGAGTGCCTGTGCTTGGAGTCAGCATTAGCAGTACTAGAGTCAGGAGTGCCTGTGTTTGGAGTCAGCATCAGCAGTACTAGAGTCAGGAGTGCCGGTTCTTGGAGTCAGCATTAGCAGTACTAGAGTCGGGAGTGCCTGTGCTTGGAGTCAGCATTAGCAGTACTAGAGACAGGAGTGCCTGTGCTTGGAGTCAGCATTAGCAGTACTAGAGTCAGGAGTGCCCGTGCTTGGAGTCAGCATTAGCAGTACTAGAGTCAGGAGTGCCCGTGCTTGGAGTCAGCGTTAAGCGTTAGCAGAATTAGAGTCAGGAGTGCCTGTGCTTGGAGTCAGCGTTAGCAGTACTAGAGTCAAGAGTGCCTGTGCTTGGAGTCAGCATTAGCAGTACTAGAGTCAGGAGTGCCGGTTCTTGGAGTCAGCGTTAGCAGTACTAGAGTCGGGAGTGCCTGTGCTTGGAGTCAGGATTAGCAGTACTAGAGTCAGGAGTGCCTGTGCTTGGAGTCAGCATTAGCAGTACTAGAGTCAGGAGTGCCTGTGCTCGGATTCAGCATTGGCAGTACTAGAGTCAGGAGTGCCTGTGCTTGGAGTCAGCATTAGCAGTACTAGAGTCAGGAGTGCCTGTGCTTGGAGTCAGCATTAGCAGTACTAGAGTCAGGAGTGCCTGTGCTTGGAGTCAGCATTAGCAGTACTAGGGTCAGGAGTGCCTGTGCTTGGAATCTGGAGTGCATGTATCTGGAGTCAGCAGTGGCATTTATCTGTTCATTACAGATACCCTGACTCTGAGCACAGGCACTGCTGACTCCAGGCACCGCGTGAGCAATAAGTGAGTCAGAAGTGTCTGTGTTTAGAGTCAGAATTAGAAGTACTGGAGTCAGGAGTGCCTGTGATCGGAGTTAGGATTATCTGTAATTGATTAGTGACAGTGCCTGGAGAGAGCCTGTCTGCTCCTGGAGTCTACAGTTCCTGTCATTTGAAGCTAAAGTGCCTAGTCTTGGAGTCAGGAGTGTCTGTGCCTGCAGTTAGCAATGCCTGTGTTTGGAATCAGAAGTGTCTGTGGTGGAATTTGCAGTGCCTGTGTCTGGAGTCAGCTATGGCAGTTATCTCTGACACCAAACACAGACACTGCTGACTCCAAGCACCAGGGTCAGTATTAGTTAAGTGTCCAGTGCCTATGTTTTGAATCAGCAGTGCCAGTGCATGGATTCAGCATTGGCAATATGTAGTCAGCAGTGCCTGTGCCTGTAGTCGTGAGCCCCTGGGAGTGGAGTCAGCATCATCTGTAAGGAGTCCGGGGTGATTGTGATTGGAGTCAGGGTTATCTTTAATTAAGGCGGCAGTGCCTGTACTGGAGCCAGCGATGCCTGTTTGGAATCAGGATTACCTGTAATTCTGTTAGCAGTGCCTGTGCCTGGAGTGAGCATTAAGTGTACTGGAGTCAGCAGTGCCTTTGCTTTGAGAAAGAACAATTTATAATTGAGAGAGCAGTGAATGTGCTTGAGTCAGCAATTCCTAGGCTTAGAGTCAGCAGTGGTCTGCTTGAAGTGAAGATTGCCTGGAAGCAAGAGTGTCATGTAATTCCTACTAATCTGTAGGATCTGTGCGTTGTTTGGACAACATAAACTAAGGGCTTGGTGCCTAGAATGGTTCCGGACACCCCCGCAGGATATGTTGGCCTATAGACCAGCTAGCTCACAGTGCCACCGTTAGCCCCCCCTTTCTCCCTGACGTCACCGGGGAGCGAATGGTTTCTGGCAACCACTGAACATGACAACCCTGATCCCCCAGGGATCGTGGAAACAGTACAGAACCTTTTCGCTCAGTCACTCGTGCTCACTTATTCTCAGAGAAGTATACAGAGAATACACAGTGGGACGTTTTCAATATATTTATTGAACCAATGCTATTCTTGTATAGAATACATGTGCTGCGAGGATTAGGAGACAGAAAAAAATGAAGGTGATTACAAAAAGCGTAAATAGCAGGTATAGCTCTACCATGGTGCTAAAACGGTGTATATATGCAGGCATATAAAACTAGGCTGTAATCTAGCGTACTCCTACTATGCGAATCCTACTCTGGGTGTACCTATAGGGCCTGATTCACAGAACTAACTTACGTCAAAACGTAAAGTTAGTACTTTTAGTATTCACAGAATACACTTACTCATTTGGTATTCACAGAATGAACTTACTCATTTCGGTATTCACAGAAGTTAGTAGTCCTAACTTTAGGACTCCTAAATGCCTTCTGTGAATACCGAAAGTCTTAAAGTTAGGATTTTTCTCAGTTTAGGAGTAGTAAAGTTAGGACGCCTAACTTCTGTGAATACCGAAATGAGTAAGTTCATTCTGTGAATACCAAAATGAGTAAGTGTATTCTGTGAATACCAAAAAGTACTAACTTTACGTTTTTGACGTAAGTTAGTTCTGTGAATCAGGCCCATAGTGTGTGTGTGGGTGTGAAGCCAAGAATCCCCCCTAGGGACGATCCATCCCTGTTACCTGATGGGAGATAGTGTAGGACCCTGTCTTGGCCTCGAGCTGGACATCCCTCACGGAATATCAGACCGCTGCGTGTTGATCTCTCAGCATGCAAGGACCTTCGGGTCAGCAGAAGTGCCTCCTCTGCCAATCTATCAGGATGCTCATCATTTATAATAAAAAGCAGCCTTGCGATGTACGGGTTAGATTGGGGATGTTATGGGTATGAAGATAGTATTGTCGCACTGTGGATGAAGAGTAGGACGACTTTTGTACCCAGTGCGTAGAGAGGCCTAGTACATGATGTTCAAGGTATCGTGATAAAGTTGTGCGAAGTTGGAAGTATAAACAAACTAGTTTCAGAGAAACTAATCCAACATTGTCGTGCATGCAAATGTGTGCAAATGTTCACAGCTGAAACGTTATTTCCTAGGGCAATGTAAAAAATAAGCTCTGCTGGGGTGATTGTGATTATAGTCAGCAGTGCCTGAATTTTGAATTAAAAGGGCCTTGGCTTGGAGTCAACGTTGCCTGTGATTGAAGTAATGATTAAATGTTATTCAGTTCACAGTGCCTGTGTCTGGAGTGAGCATTAAGTTTGCCGGAGTCAGGAGTGTGTGTACATGGAGTAATGATTATTTATAATTTAGTGAGTAGTGCCTAGGACTGGAGTTACCAGTTCCTGAGTTTGCAGTTTGTAATTGAGTGAGCAGTGCCTGTTGTTAAGCAGTGACAGTATTTCACATCAGTAGTGCCGATGTTTGGCAGTGCCTGTATTTGCAGTCAGCATCAGTTGCAATGAGTGACTGTGCTTGGAGTGAGCAGTGCCTGTGATGTGAAAAGTTGAAAACAAATGTGGTTGGGCTTGGAGTCAAGTGTCATTGAGTGGAGTCAGTGGTGCCTGTTTTGAGTTTGCAGTGCCTGTATTTGGAGTTAGGTTTATCTGTAACTGAGGCAGCATTGCCTGGGAGTCAGAACTAGATGCACTGGAGGCAGTGGTGTTCTGTGATTGGTGTAAGAATGATCTATCACTGAGTGAGCAGTGCCCGTCCTTGGAGTCAGAGCGGCCTGTGATTTGAGGGTTATCTGAAATTGAGTCACCAGTGCCTGTGTTTGGAGTCAGCAGTACTTGTTATTTAATGCAGCAGTGCCTCTGGTTGAGGTCAGGAGTGCCTGTATCAGCAGTGCCTATTTTGAATGAGCAGTGCCTGTGACTGGAGAAAGTAGTTCCTGTTTTGAATCAGGTGTATATTTTTTGGCACCAGCAGTGCCTGGTTGGAGTCAGCATTAGCAGTATTGGAGTCAGCAGTGCCTGTGCCTGTAGTCAGGAGCTCCTGGGCTTGGAGTCAGCATTATCTGTAATGAGTCAGGAGTGATTGTGATTGGAGTCAGCAGTGCCCGTGCTTGGTTCTGGGCTACTTGTAATTAAGTGAACAGTGTCTGTTTGTGAAGTAAGATGTGACAGTGCTCTACTGATGTAAAATACTGTCACATCTTACATCAGTAGAGCATGTCAGTAGTGCCCAGTCACTGAATAGGCAGTGCCTGTGACAGTAGTGCCTATACTTGCAATCAGGAGTGCCTCTGATTGCAGTCGAAGTTATGTGTGAGCAGTGCTGGTTCGTGGAGTAAGCAGTGAGAGTGTTTTACATCAGTATTCCATGTGTTTGGAGTCAGCAGTGCCTGTTCTTGGAGCCCACATTAGCTTTAATGGAGTCAGCAGTGCCTGTGTATTGAAGAAGCAGTATTTTGAGTAAGCTGTGCCAGTGACTGGAATCAGCAGTGCTCACTTTCTATCAGCAGTAATTGTTTTTTGAATCAGCAGTGCCTGTGCTTGGAGCTAGCAGTGCCTGTGCCTGGAGTCAGGTGTATCTGTGCTTCGGTTCGGAAGTGTGTGGAGTTAGAAGTTCATATGGTTGGAGTTGGGAGTGCCTGTGAGAGGAGTCTGTTATACCTATGCCCGGAGTTAGGGTTATCTGTAGTTGAGTGAGCAGTGCCTGTTTTTGGAGTTTGCAGTGACAGTGTTTCACATCAGTAGTGCCCATGTTTAGCTAGCTGTGCATATATTTGAAGTTAGGGTTATCTGTAACTGAGCCAGCAGTGTCTCTGCCTGGAGTCAGGAGTGCCTGTGTCTGGAGCTATCATTATCGTTAAAGAGACAGAAGTGCCTGTGACTAGACTGAGGAGTGCCTGTGACTGGAGTCAGTGTTATTTGAAATTGAGCCACCAGTGCCTGTGTTTGGAACCGGCAGAGCCTATGACTGGAGCCTGTAGTGCCTGTATTTGGAGTCTGTGTTATTTGAAATGGTGCCGCCTGTGTCGGGAACTGGCAGTGCCTGTGGTCGCAGTGCCTGTATTTGGAGTCAGGTGTGCTTGTGGAGTCAGTGCTGAATGTTAATTAAATGACAAATCAGGAGCAGAAGGGGTTAAATCTGAGCTGGGAGATGGAATGTCACTGCCCCTTCCCCACATCAGCTGGTGCCCCTCCCCCACACAGAGGTCACAGCCCCTGCTCCACATGAAACTCATCCACACATCCCCTCCCATATGAACCACTAGCAGGGTCACCCCTCTCCCACACTGGGGCCACAACACCTCCCACCACAGGACTCCAGTAACAGGTGCCCCTTGCCCAGGGATTTCTAAGGGTGGGGGAGGGAGTATGAATGCAATGGTCAGGGGAAGGGATGGGGCTACAGCTCCTACACCAGTCTCAGCTCTGCTCCTGGGAGTGGGGGCTGTGACTCCTACACTAGCCTCAACTCTGCTCCTGGGGTGGGGGGGCTGCTGCTCCTACACCAGCCCCAGCCCCAGCTCTGCTCCTGGAGGGCTGCAGCTCCTATACCAGCCCCAGCCCCAGCTCTGCTCCTGGGGGAGGGGGAGGGGGCTGCAGCTCCTACACCAGCCTCGGCTCTGCTCCTGGGGGAGGGGGGCTGCAGCTCCTACACCAGCCTCAGCTCTGCTCCTGGAGTGCTGCAGCTCCTACACCAGCCTTAGTTCTGCTCCTGGGGAACTGCAGCTCCTACACCAGCCTCAGCCCTGTTGTTGCTTCTAAGACATAAAAGAACGGGAATAGCCTGTGAGTGAAGTGGGCCCGGGGGAAAGTGTAGAGAAGCTCCATGAAGTCGGCATTGTACAAGGACAGCCGCCCCCCCTCATAGTCCAGATACACCCCCAGCTTCAGGGGCCTCTCACGAGGGGACAGATGGGTCTCAGGGACGGTGAGAGCCCTGTACTGACCATTCCACCCCTGCACAGTCCAGACACCTTCCTTAGGTGACCATGTGATCCATCTACTCCTCTCCACAGACTCTGCTGCGACCCCCACAATCCATCCTTCCTCCTCCTCCTGCAGCAACTGCACCTCCCAGTAATGTCTGCCTGAGGTGAACCCCTCGCTCCCCAGCACACAGGCCCAGGAGGTGAATCTCTTGGGGGTGTCCGGCAGGTGCTGCCATGTGTCTGTCTGTCCCACACGACTTTGCCCCTCAGACAGGAGGAGCTGAGGATGCGCTGTGTCTGGATCCAGAGTCACCATCACTGCAGAGAAGAGATTCAGAATTAGAGATTTAAGCTGCAACACAGAGGACCAATCATAAAGAACCACACTGTACTTTACACTGCACTAGACAGTACCTACTTCGAAGCACACTGTATTCAACCAGACAGATCATATCACAAACACCTGCATTGCACTTTACACTGCCCTACTCAGCACATATCTGAAAGGAGCTCACTGTACTGTACAGTATACTACACTATACAGCACCTACCTGGAAGGAGCACAGTGTACTGTCCTGCACTAACAGCACCTATCTGGAATGAGCGCACTCCAAAGTATTGTTGTATTCCTCTTAGGGTGTCCGTACATGGGTTTTCCTGTATCATGTCCTTATATAGGCACAATTCGCCCTGCCCTTATATAGGCATAAAATCCCAGTCCTTATTTAGGCATTAAACCGTGCACTCCAAATACAGGCATGGTCTCCGACATCCGTTCACCCAAACGTCACAACGAGTTCTTGAAGAACAGACCCTTAGGCTTCGGGAGTTTCCCTAGCACAGGACAATTGATTTCTTCAAGGACTCATCTATTATGCATGAACCGTTATACCTTAGGGGTTCATTCATGACGTCTTCCGCTGTCTGATTCACGTCAATGCTAACATTCTGAGGTACATCTCAGGTATAAATATACCTTCCCTAGCCCTTGTAAATCAGAGGAGACCTCGACTTCAGAGGAGCCCGTTTCCCGGCCTGACGCACTGAGAAGACGCTGTCATCCCTGCACGCAGAGAGTCCAGCTTCCAGTGATCTGACTTCCCTCGCGGGGTGTTGGAGTTCGAGTCTGGCAAGAGATTCCCACCTCTCTCATTCTTAAGGTATGGAGCTGACTAGAAACCTAGAGAGACTCTTGGCATACTAGACTTAACATACTCTTAGTATACCATAGTAAGGAATACTTCACCTACTTCATACCTCTCCCTACACCTAGGACTGGTTAGGTACATTGGGGTAGAACTAGCTTAAAAACGCATCGTATGAGTACTCGCATTTTTAGTCTATGTTACTTATGTAAATGAATATCTACTAAAGATCATGCTAGCGCAGTATTATTTATGGAGAGGTGTGGTGCAGCGGCCAGGGCAGCTGACTTCGGAACACAGGGCTCACGGTTCGATCCCCGGCTCCGGCGGCAGCTCAGCTCAGCACCATGTGACTCTGGGCAATAGCTCACTTAATTTCCACGACGGCCCCCAGCGCCTTGAGACCCGTAAGGGTGAGTAGTTCGCGCTTTACAAATACGGATTTACATTTACATTTACATTTACGCTGTACACTATTTATCTTGCATACTGTCTTGTGATCGTAACAGCACATATTACTTACACGAGAAACAAGACTGTTCAATAAATCTTTTATTGAAACGCCCGTCTATTCTTTCTGTGTAATTTTGAGGAAAACTAAGTATGCACGAGTGAGCTGAGTGAAATAGTTATCTATTGTTTCCACGACTCTGGGACACGTTCTGATTCTAAAAGGGAAACAAAGTTGTCATGTTTTGCGGCTGCCAGAAACTACTCCCTTCTTGTTAATCAAGGAGTTTCTAGTGGCCTCTGAGCTAGCTGGCACAAGTAATTAAGTTTAATATGCTCGATAGGGACATACCGACCTCAGTCCTATGTCAAACCTATAGGGTATATTATTCCAATGCGCAGAGCCTATTAGGGAAATAGGAGCTACACTACATGGCACCCAACGGTTTGGTAAGGCGGTAATTTAACGTTAGATACTGAGTAACTCAGCCGTGCTTTTTCTCTCAGAGACCCCTACCCATATACTCCAAAAGACGTCTGGAGTGGGCAGGGTTAAGTATCCGCCACGGCTAAATAGGGAAGCACCCTATATATTAGCTGTTTGGTTTGCTCAACGTTGAAGGATACAGTGTTCCAAAATATTGTGCACCTTAACTTTGTTTCCTTGAAACTTGTTCTACATTTTTCAAACAACAAAATGCCTGACTCCGACAATGACACCGGAAACGGTGAAGTTGCGGGTCACCCAGCTGTAACAGCTTATAACATCACAGGTTTTATTGAAACCGAGGAGGGTATTATAGACATCCCTCAAAACTTAAGAAGAGCCATCACTCTAAAACTTATAAAACATGGCCTACCACCAAGAGGCGGTAGAGCAGTTTTCGTGATAGAGGCACACGAATCCTTTCAGACAGAGGTATTCTATTCATGGGTAATATTTCCTGAATCAAATTCAGTTACAAAAATGTTTCACTTCTACAAAGAAGATGATCCACCAGAGGAATATATTCCTTTCGAGGATATAGAAATTCCATTAACATACCAGGAGCATCAGCTCTGGTTTAAAGGCGCCCTAAAACATCACAGAAATATAACCAGGCTCGGTCCACTAGGTAGACCAGGAGCAACATGGCCGATTCTAGCCGGCTACACACCTCATCCTGAACTGGATATTATGTCAGATGAGGAACTACTTGTTCAACTACAAGAATTAATAAAAATCTACAGACAATTTGTCCAATATGTCATGCGGACTTTCACAGTCCAACCACCATTGACACTTCCAAATCAAACTCCTCAACCGGGGAATACACTAAAAATTACACCACAGACTCTATACGCAGTCATGGGTAAAATGCCCACAAAACGTGAGCAAATTCCATTCTGGATAGCTCAAAAATTACTCAAATCGAAGCAGTATTTCCAAATACTAGCCCGTATGAGAAACACAGAATCCTAACAATCAGTTTACCAATGGGGATCACACCACAACTGGAAGACTGCACCACTTGGGGCTCAGTCTTTTCTGCCATCTACACTAAAACACATGGTATTCCATCAATTGCAGTAATACCAGATGTCCTGAAACAAATTCAAAACGAATACGAGGCAGAGCCTGCTCTGAATTTAGGTATGAAATTACTGAAAAATTTCGACCAGGTCTCAACAATAATATTATCTAATATTAAAGGGGAGGCAGCAGCAGTGGCGATCCGCCAAAAATTAAGGGAATTTGATGTTACAGAACATCAAACTGAGCTACCCAGAATTATAGAACAATCCTATGCAGAATTAGGCAGAGATAGTTTGGGTGGAAGACCAGTAAAGCCGAAACTATCTGAAACTCCTGAGAAGGACTCTATTAAACAAACTCCTACATCTTCTAAAAAGAAGTGGGAAACTACTAAACAAAATTCAAACGAGAAACGTTCTCAATCCCGAGTTAGGTCTCCTCAAAAGGAGCCCTCTGAAAGGAGGTATAACCTCAGGAATAGGGATAATTTGAGAAAGCCTGACAGGTATCAAGATACTGATACACGTTCCTCTCGTACCTTTCAGATCTCATCACAGACTTCGGAAAGAAGAGGACGGTCAGAACATAGAGAAGAACACGTGAAATCGAAAGACGACAAACACGCTCTGAAGAATAAAACAAAACCTCAATTCTCCAAAAAGAAAGTAGCAGGTCTGAAGATCAGACATGCCGAGAATACTGAGAACACAACTCAAGAACGGAGAATGGGCTCAGACAATGCTGGACAGTGCAGCAGAAGTCACAATAGCTCGCCAGAACCTGAAGGAACTTCTGGAGATAGTGGACTTGAATGAGTACATTAAAGTTGAGACTGTAGACACCAGGGTTAGTACTCCACAAACGTTATATGAAATAACACTCCGGATGGAGGGAGACATACCTAGACGGGTGAAAGCACTTTTTTGGGAAAGACTATCAAGGGGCTATGACATACTTCTAGCAGAAAAAGACTGGCCACCACAATTTGTCAGGGAGTGCCCACACGGCGAGGACATTATTATGCCTGCCTTCTCCAACCATATTCCAATACACCTAAAATATACATATGCCAGGAAATGGGCAGTAGCCCAGGCCCCAGCATTATATAAAAATCATGTAGAATGGGATGAGGACTCCCTCACCATAAAATACATCTGAAACATGAACCTACTGCACAAAGGCAGTATCCAATAAAGCAAGAAGCTAAAAAACAGGTCAGGGAGATCTTAGATCAACTTGAATACCAAGGGGTGATTGAAACATGCACCTCCTCAATGAACAATCCTTTGTTTCCTGTCTCCAAACCAGACAACACCTAACGTCTAGTTTTGGATTTCAGACACTTAAACACTTGTTCAAAAACCTTTGCAGTACAAAATGCACATAGAACAGCATTAATGAATAACATTGTGCATAAACAATATAAAACCACATTGGATATCTCAAATGGTTTCTTTTGTCAAAACATAGCACCTGAAAGCAGATACTTAACAGCATTCTCCATAATGGGGACCCAGCGTCAATTTTGTCGACTCCCACAAGGGTTCAAGAACAGCCCAGGTTTATTCTCAGTGAGGGTAACGGAGTTACTACAAATTTATGATAATGAGGCATTGTCATATGTCGATGACATCTATCTGACAGACGATGACCTGGATAAACACTTGAACAGGGTGAGTACCATTATATTGGGCTTCGCCTCTGAGGGCTACAAATTCAACTTCAAAAAGTCCAGAATTGCCCATCTCAATGTCCTATTTCTAGGATATGAGCTTTCAAGTGAAGGCAAGAGCTTGGCAGCTAACTTTCTAGAAAAATGTGCCCTGCTCCAACCTCCAAAAACGCTGAAAAATTTACAATCCATCCTGGGTTTCCTAAATTTTGGAAGAACATACATTCTAAATTATGCAGAAAGGGTCAAACCTCTCTACGCATTAATCAAACCTGATTTTGCAATCAAAAATTGGACACAGGAACACACAGAAATCTTGCGTTCACTCCAGGCTAACATGTTAGCAACCAATCACTTACAAACACGCGTAAGTCAACGCAACTTGGTGATCCGAATAATTTCGGGTCAATGCGGATTCACCTACTTAACATTTAATGAGGGTGAAAAAGTACCAATTGCATACAAATCTCATTTGTATACACAAGCGGAAATGCGCTTCATTTCAACTGAAAAATTCTGACAGCAGTTCAAACCGCTGTAGCAAAAGAAAGAGCCTTAGCCCAAGGGAAACGCATTATTGTCGTAACCCCAGTACCAGCTTTAGAAGCGGTCACAAAAGCAAGCATTCCAAATGCTAAAGCATTACATCCAAGATGGATACAATGGGTTAATTCTCTTGCTGCAACAGATGTTGAATACGTTTTTGATCCAGATTTAAAAACACAAGCATTCCTGCAATATGAACAAGAATGTCCTCTGCCCACTGAGATTCTGCCTCTCGATCAGTACGAATTCATAATTTACACTGACGGATCCGCACAGCCCGCAACAGGGAGTAAGCAAGCTTACAGTGCAGCGTGTGCAATCGTTAAAGGTTGCATGCGAGATGGCATCTTCAGACCTATGGTCACAAAAACTCAGTCTCTAGGAGATTGTACAGCTCAGCGAGCTGAACTACAAGCATTCAAACTGGCACTTGAAAGTACAGATCGAGAATTCCCCACACTAATAGTGGGCGATTCCTTTTACTGTGTTCAGTCGTATAATGAATATATACAAAACTGGCTTGAAAATGGTTTCAAAGATGCGAAAGGTGGCACAATAAAGCACAAAACGCTTTGGAAACAAGTAGTTCAGTTGAAGAACGAACTACCAAAGGCTCACGTGATCCACACACTGAGTCATCAACGTGATGGCGTTCACGTTGCAGGGAATTCATTGGCTGACGAAGCCGCAAAGGGGGCTGTTCAGACGGCTTCCGTAGCTGCGATCACTCGTTCCAAAACAAAAATAGACAGTGAGATAATGTTGGCTGTCAATGCTACAAGCAAAGGCAGTGGTGCAGCGTTACCAAAACAATTTCCACTCAAGTACTCTTATGTAATTGATGCGAACAGCGTTCCTTTTGCTCGAATCCCTGGAGTGGGGGATAGGGTAATTCCAAACATGGAACGTAGAGCAGCTTTGATTTATGAAGCACATTTGGGGAGGGTCTGTCACATCAAGGGATCTGTAAAACAATCTTGACATTAAAAGAGATGTACTGGTGGCCTGGGATGAATACAGAAATCGACATCTTCATCAATAACTGCATAGACTGTAAATTACAGCGAGAAAGCCACCAGACACCATGCTACAAATGTAGCTGCCCAGTACAGACACCGTTATTAAACAGCATTAGAATATCGACGCGCATGCGCCCTTCTGGACAAATGCAATCCCACAAATACTGAATCAAGGTTCTTATGGATATGGCCTCAGCGCTCGGCTGACGCTCGAACTGTTATAAAAGATTTGCGAGTCTTTATCGGCACATACGCAATAGGCACGCTACATTCTGACCAGGGCCCTGCGTTTAGCTCTCAGGCTTACAAAGAAGCCATGGCCAGTCTGAGCGTTGCATTGCGGTACTCCTCTCCATTCCATCCTGAGGGAAATTCGGTTGTGGAAAGGAAAAACCGGGACATAAAGCAGTCTATAACAGCTAGGGTATTAGGTTCGAGTGACGGGTGGGTCAACCATCTTTATGGGGTCCAACGCTCATTAAATAACCTGCTAAGAAGTTCTCTAGGGGGGGGTCACTCCATATGAGGTCCTTTTTGGGACAAGAATGTGGGTACCAGATCTTGATCACGTAGGCAAAGTGGTGGAAAATAAACCGTTTGATATCAAAGATCGTTTGGCTGTTTTACAGGAACCCAATGAACTAAGATCGAAACAAAGCAACGTATTCCTGCAGCCAACCACCACTGGGGAAAAACCGGCGGTCCCAGCAAGGCCTGTCTGGATTCCAAAAGTTGGGGATCTAGTCAGAGAAAAGATTGCGGACAAGAAGGAATTTGGACCTTCTTACAGACAACCAGTACCTGTCTTAGCAGTTCAAGGAACAAGGACAGTACTTCTGCCGCCCTTGCTGGAAGAAAGGAGAAAAGATTTGTGTCCATCGACCTCATCAAACCACAGTATGTGGCCAATACTAAATAGTAGGCCTCGTGGACTCCGACCTAGTAGCAGACGCACTCCTCTCGCTACTATCCAAGAGGTTCAGACTGAAAGACTGATTACTATCGAGAATTCAGCAGTAACAGATGAAGGACTAAGCAACAATGCAATGGAACTCATCCCTCTTGAAAATCAAGTAACAGTTCGTCCAAATACACCTGTCTACACCAATGTAGCAAGTGATCAACTAGTTCCAGCGATTTCTACAAATCCTGATGCAATTCCAACAATTGACAGAACGGCTTCTGGCTATTTCATTAACTTTGATACGTTCTCAGAAGATCCGAGTGAACCTGAAACGACGCCAGCATCATTCAAACTCAAGCAGCAAGTACAAGACTTTCTTCACTTTCTGAAAAAGACTTATCTGGTTTCCCCATGGATTGAGCTCTGGATTATTTCTGGAATATTTGTTTTCCTGCTTTGGCTAGCTTTGGTTACAACTATGAGCATGCTTATAAGTGGCAGATACATCCATGTGAAAAATGAAGGAAAAAATGTGAACGTACTTTTGAAACCACATAAATCTTCCCATCGTGAAGCAAGAGACTTGTCAACAGTGAACATCACGGCCGTTCCTATACAGGATGGTATAGTGTGGGACAAAACAGAATTTGATATCTTTGGCCCGACAAAACAATTGAACATTCCACATTTGTTTAAAATTTCACTAAGTGATCTAATTTCGTCCAGTACCTATTCAGATGATTGGGACTTTGAGACTGTTAACGACATAATGTTTGACCTAGAAAAATCTGCTGCATTTTCTAAAAATGAATATTTAGAGGGTTCATCAGACTATGAACAGCTGTATTGCTATAACCACTATGGTCATCATTATTTGCATAAATCTGCATACCCTAGAAATGTGTTTATGTTTAACCAATGGGAGCATTGTCCTACACCACCACAAGGTAGTTCAAAAACATTTGCTAACAAGTTTCCATATTTTTCAGGTTACAATACATCTGATCCAGAAACGTTTTACTATAAAAATGTAAAAAAAAACAGGACTGAAAATTATGTTAACAAATACAAAACAGATTTACTCTGCAACATTTATTGCCCAACTGTCTAGACAGGGTTTCGACTTATGGAAAGACGCTATAGACACAAAAACTGTCTGGGGTACTAAAGATTGGCAAGTGCATGGGATAGAAGCGTTATTTAGAGCCTGTATTATCCCTGAACAAATAATGTTTTTGAATGAAACTGTCCAACAAACATCTTGTCTTGGACTAGCCAAGATCAAAGAGATGAAAACACCTTCTGTACCAACACCTGCAAGTGATAACAATACACAGGCAGCGGTGACAGTTGACCAAATACTACAACTCAACAGATCTAATCCTGATTGGAAAAATGGTTGATCTGGCCCACAGACACGAACAACTGTCAGGAAAGATTCCTGAATAAAACTCAGGGCTTTACTATTCATAGGCCAGACCCAAGATACGTCCAAAGACAGCATCCGGGGGTAGTAACAACATACAGTGTAGGAAAATTATGCCTCGATTGGCTGCAGAAATCTACACTACAGGATGTGAAACACTTATCCTTACTTAAAGAAGACGCAGACCT
The DNA here is from genome assembly GCA_963921515.1 of Calotriton arnoldi. Lineage (NCBI taxonomy): Eukaryota > Metazoa > Chordata > Amphibia > Caudata > Salamandridae > Calotriton > Calotriton arnoldi. The sequence continues at coordinate 269,422 of CAWUFW010008328.1, read as the reverse complement.
TAGGGAATTCTTGCTTGGACCAAGAAAACCGCGTTAAGAACGTTTCATATATGCCGGCATTTATGCTGCTTATAATGAAGCATGGAAGGTGTCACAGATGGAGGCCGCAGAACGAATACGTGAACTTGATAGTATTAATTTAGAGAAAACACTCACTGTGGTCGACAATGGGTTAACAACTTTGTCCTCCAGAATATATTCATTGGACAACATTGTATCCTCTGCTATCGACATACTAGAACAAGATTTGGCGATGTTACAGCAAGGCCAATCACAATTACGTTCTATTGTGTTATTGAGTTGGACGCTGCAATCTTTGCGTGCGGGCTATGTGCCTTGGCGTTTCATCAACACGTCGGCTCTGTTTGCAGAATACAATCTAACTGATAAACAGATCGAACTGGCACAAAGAGGAGCAAAGTATACAGTGCTGAGCATTGAAAAACTGGAGAAATTACCATTCACAGTGGCAGAAAAACCAGCTACAGAATGGCTCATTCATGGCAAAATCACACTACCTGTGACTACTTTTCAGTTTCAGTATTGCCTCAGACAAATGCAAGCAGGCAAATATGAAAGGTTGGGTAAGGAATACATTAAGACATCTTGGAATTTACCGTATACATATAGATGTTGTAGTGGGGATTGTGAAGTGTTTTTGAGCGGTACACACTGTAAAAGTGCACTGAGCGGTTCACTTATATGTCAGGACATTTCTTTACACGGGGCTTGCAATGGTTCTGTGGCAAATTTGTCTTGCCATCAGCAGGGTACACTAGCTGCTGTGATTAATCCAACGTTTGGACAACTTTCGAATGGGAGTTACCTCATGTTGAATGATCAGAGTTGCTGCGGCATGTTGCCAGGCATCCCATATCTAGTAACGGTCAACTCCAGGGTCACTTGCTGTATGCAAGTATTGTTTGCCCCAATAGACACAGTCAGGGGGTCGCCTTTGTGGCCTTCGCTGAACGTCTCTTTTTATAAGATTTGATACTTTAAGCAGAATGAAAACCATGCTTTTGCAACAAACCGTGCCTTTGACCTCGGCCAAAGAAACCTATGATCTACAAGTAGCAAGGACTTCGGCTGAGATACAGACTTTAATACGTACAAACTGCCCTATACATTTCGTGGAAATGATAGGACGTATCTTTAACATGTCTGATACAAGCGGAATTGTACATGTATTTAAGGGCATCTGCTCCGGTCTGTTAGCACCTTTCCAGGCAATACTCGGAATCATCCCGAACTTTGCACATTCGGTGTTTGGTGGCATACCATTAATTCTAGCACTTGTTGCCGGAATTCTATTTCTCTTCCTGCTATTACGCTATGGCCAGCCTATTCGCAGACATCACTCCGAGCGAAATGGAGAAAGCTCTCCTTGAACGAAAGTGCAGTGAGCGAATAGTACAGCTTTTGGGCATGAGTCGTCTACGGGACCTTAATACCACGTGGTTCCTGTCATTCAGACCAATCTGGCAAGATTGCATCTTACCTGTTCTACGATGCCTGCTATTCGGTGAAGAATGCGTGTTGGACACCTGTCTAACATTTCCATCAGCAACGCCAACGGATATCGATACTCTGCTGGTCCCGATAACGGCCCATGCTCTGTGTTTTCCCCAGAGGCTACCAATCCTGATGACGGCATTCATTGAGATCTCACAGACGCTTCCAGCTGCTGTAGAGGTACGAGATGGATCTACAGGCACACAGGTAACAACGGACGCGAACATTGCTGCGGCATCCTATGCTGAAAGCGATGCTTCACATCTCTGTGCAATTAATCTACTACACGAGGTGTTCCAACTGACACCAACTTCAGTGGACGATATTTTGTCTACAGAAATAGATGATCTCATGTTTACACCAGACCCGTACACTGACTCTGATTCAACCCACAGTGTACCAGAGACGCAGTAAAATTTGGCCTTCATATTTCAAAAACTTGGAACTCTTCCCAAAATTTTTCCGAACTGAATGGCAATTTAAACTGCTTGAAGTAGAACTAGCCTTATAGTACAGACTTCGCGGTACTTCCTCAGACACTTTGTCATCTTATTTTGTCTAAAAAGTTCATTAATTTTCATGACATGAAATGACTTTGATTTTTGAACATCTTATCGATCATTTTCTGTCAAATGTAAATATTACTGCTTATTTTCATTCAATTGCATTTTATTTCCAAATATATGCCTGAACTGAGAAAAGCAATGCTTGAAATGTACAGTACCTTTTGCATTTTAATAGGTTTTTAAATGCTTTTTAATGCTTTTATGAAATATTTTTAGCAATATGCGGTACTCCATTTTATGTTTAGCATATTAAATGTTTAGCATTTTATTATTATCGTACACACGAAAGTGGAGTGGGTGTTGTATTCCTCTTAGGGTGTCCGTACATGGGTTTTCCTGTATCATGTCCTTATATAGGCACAATTCGCCCTGCCCTTATATAGGCATAAAATCCCAGTCCTTATTTAGGCATTAAACCGTGCACTCCAAATACAGGCATGGTCTCCGACATCCGTCCACCCAAACGTCACAACGAGTTCTTGAAGAACAGACCCTTAGGCTTCGGGAGTTTCCCTAGCACAGGACTATTGATTTCTTCAAGGACTCATCTATTATGCATGAACCGTTATACCTTAGGGGTTCATTCATTACGTCTTCCGCTGTCCGATTCACGTCAATGCTAACATTCTGAGGTACATCTCAGGTATAAATATACCTTCCCTAGCCCTTGTAAATCAGAGGAGACCTCGACTTCAGAGGAGCCCGTTTCCCGGCCTGACGCACTGAGAAGACGCTGTCATCCCTGCACGCAGAGAGTCCAGCTTCCAGTGATCTGACTTCCCTCGCGGGGTGTTGGAGTTCGAGTCTGGCAAGAGATTCCCACCTCTCATTCTTAAGGTATGGAGCTGACTAGAAACCTAGAGAGACTCTTGGCATACTAGGCATACTAGACTTAACATACTCTTAGTATACCATAGTAAGGAATACTTCACCTACTTCATACCTCTCCCTACACCTAGGACAGGTTAGGTACATTGGGGTAGAACTAGCTTAGAAACGCATCGTATGAGTACTCGCATTTTTAGTCTATGTTACTTATGTAAATGAATATCTACTAAAGATCATGCTAGCGCAGTATTATTTATTTCTACTGCTTACGCTGCACATTATTTATCTTGCATACTGTCTTGTGATCGTAACAGCACATATTACTTACACGAGAAACAAGACTGTTCAATAAATCTTTTATTGAAACGCCCGTCTATTCTTTCTGTGTAACTTTGAGGAAAACTAAGTATGCACGAGTGAGCTGAGTGAAATAGTTATCTATTGTTTCCACGACTCTGGGACACATTCTGATTCTAAAAGGGAAACAAAGTTGTCATGTTTTGCGGCTGCCAGAAACTACTCCCTTCTTGTTAATCAAGGAGTTTCTAGTGGCCTCTGAGCTAGCTGGCACAAGTAATTAAGTTTAATATACTCGATAGGGACATACCGACCTCAGTCCTATGTCAAACCTATAGGGTATATTATTCCAATGCGCAGAGCCTATTAGGGAAATAGGAGCTACACTACAGTATTGCACTCGCCACCACCTATCTGGAAGGAGCACGCTGTACTGTACTGCACTAGACAAGACCTATTCAAAAGGCTGCACTGTATTTTACATTACATGAGACAGCACCAATCTGAAAGGAACACACTGAACTGTCAATATACCACACTATACAGCACCTACTTGGAAGAAGCACACTGCACTATACCGCACCTACCTCGAAGGAGCACATTGTTTGGTACTGCACTAGACAGCACCTATCAAGACGAAGCCTACTTTTTGGACTGTACACTGCACTAGAAAGTTCCTATATGGAAGGAGCACACTGTACTGTACTACACAGAACATATCTGGAAGGTGTGCACTGTACAGCGCACAGCACTAGAGAGCAGCTATCTCAAAGGACCACACTATAGTTTACACTACACTAGATAGTGTCCATCTGAAAGGGGCTCATCCTACTGTACAATTAACTACACTGTACAGCAACTACATGAAAGGAGTGCACTGTACTGAATTAGACTGCACCTACCAGGAAGAAGCAAACTTAGTGTAGTGTACACTGCACTAGAAAGTACTTATCAGTAAGGAGTGCTCTGTACAGTACACCGTGCTAGACATCACCAATCGGAAAAGTGTGCACTTTACTGAACACTGCACTAGACAGCACCTATCTGGAGGAGCAGAGATGTGCTTTATACACAGTTCTGTTGTAGAAGGAGCATCACACACTCGAGGTGCTATATATGGAACATGAGGTGGATGGGGCCAAGCCAAAACAGGAACTCGTCAGTACACTGCAGTACACAGTACAATGCAGCGAGTGCCGTGTGCTTGAGAGCCCGCTGTACTAAACAGAACACTGGGCTAGAGAGCCCGCTGTACTAAACACTGCGATACAGCACCCACTGTCCTAGATGACAGACTGCACTACACAGCTCACTGTACTACAGAGGACTCTGCAGACAGTACACTATACTAAATGGCAGAGTGCACCAGACAGTTCACTGTACTGTATGTCACATTGCTACCAGTACACTGGGCTCGGCATCCACTGTACTAGGCAGAACCCTGCACCAGAAGGTAGGCTGCACTAAAAACCTCACTGTACTACAGAACACACTGTAGACAGTACACACTGTGCTATACACCCACTGTACCAGACAGAACCCTGAGCAGATGGTAGACTATACTAAAACGGTAATTGTACTACACAGAACACTACTAGACAGACCATTGAGCTAAATACTGTGCCAAGAATGGTCTACCGGATGGTAGACTGCATTAGACAGCGCAATTTACTACAGAGCACACTGCAGAGAGTACACAGCTCTAAAGCACCCACTGTCCTACATGGTAGACTACACTGGACAGCACAATATACTACAGAGCACACTGCAGACAGTACACTGTCCTATGGTACCCCCCACTGTCCTAGCAGAACACTGTGCTTGAGAGCCGACTGTATTAAACACTGTGATAGATACTCACAGTACTAAATTGCACACTGCCCTAGGCCACTCTTTGCACTCGATGGTACTCAGTAATACACGGTACACCATAGTATACAGCTCAATGCACACTGCACTAGACAGCACACTCTATTAGATGGTGCACAGCTCTAGACAGCACATCACAAAAGACCACTGCACTTGATGTTAATCTGCACAATATATCATAAAGATAAAGAAAGCACACTGTACAAAACGATACAGCACATTGTTGTATAATTTAGTAGAGGGAACACTGTGCAAAGCTGCACACTGCTCTAGACAACACACAATGATAGGCAGCACACTGCAGTAGCTGGTATGCAGCACTTGACATTACAGTGCAGTAGAGAGCAAACAGTCCTAGATGCACACTGCACTATTAAGCATACTATACTAGACCACACACTCCATTCAACTGAACCCTAAAATAGTGCAATGTACCAGAAAGTACACTGCACCAATTAGCACGCTGCATGAGATTGCCACTGCAATAGGCAGCCCAAAGTGCTGCACAATGCACTATACATTGTACGAGATTTAACACTATATTAGACAGCACACTGCACTAGAAAATACACTGTATGAGAAAGCACATAGTTCTAGGCAGCATACAGCACTGGAGAGCACAACACATTAGGCAATACGCTATTTCACAAAACCCTGCACCAGACAGCACACTGTACTACGTGCCACACTGTACTAGATGACGTATTGCACTAGAGAGCACACTGCACTACACAGTACACCATATACCACACTGTCCACAGTGCAGCACCAGACAGTACACCATAATAAATGGTAGATTTGTTGCACCATGTCCATTCCTAATCACATCTTTTTATCTTTAGAAAATAGCTTAAGACTTTTCTGTTCATGCACAACTTTAATTGCCTCCACTTTTGTTTTCATTTGCTTGATTCCAGGGGTAGGGACAGAAACTGAATCTCGGTTGGTTACCTCAGTAGCGCAGGCACTTCTTTCTGAAGTAGCTGATTATGCTTTTCAATCAATGCACCGGGCGTCACATTGCACTAGACAGTACACAGGGCAAGGGAGCTCACTGCACCAGATGACACACTGTAATAGACGGTATATTATACTACACAGCACACACTGCACTAGACAGCACACTGCACTAGTGGTACATTATATTAAACAGAAAACTGCACTTGCAATGCAGTGTACAAGGTGTCACACTCTTTTCAAAGGTACGCTGCTGTAGACAGCACATTGCCCTAGAGAGCACACTGTACGAGACAGTACAACTAGCAAGGGCACTGTGCTGTGTGGAACACTGTACAAGACAGTACAGTACACAAGACAGCATTAACAAGAACCTTGTACTGTATGGCACACTGCCCTAGAGGGCACACTGTACACGACAGTACAACTAGCAAGATCACGTACTGTGTGGAGCACTGTACAAGACAGTACAGTGCACAAGACAGCTTAATAAGATCACTGCACTGTATGGCACAGTGCCCTAGAGGGCAGTACAGTGCACACAACAGCACTAGCAAAAACACTGCATCATATGGAACACTGCACTAGAGAGCGCACTGTACAAGACAGTGCAGTGCAGAAGACAGTTCTAGCAAGAACACTATACTGTATGGAACACTGCCCTAGAGGGCACACTGTACATGACAGTACAGTGCGCATGACAGCACTAGCAAAACCACTGCACCATATGGAACACTGCACTAGAGAGCGCACTGTACAAGACAGTGCACAAGACAGCTCACATTGCTCTAGATGCCATAGTTTACTAGAGATGCCCCGTAACCAAATACAGCCGCCATTTCAGGCACCATTTTCAACCTATCATTATTTTGGATGTTTTTAAATCGGAGAGGTATGTATGTATGTATGTATGTATGTATATATATATATATATATATATATATATATATATATATATATATATATATATATGCAGAATCCTCGCCTTGAATACTTCCATACATCGGAACAAATGAGAGCGGACCCAGATTAAGTGCTCATTTTTGTTGTTTTATTGTGCCAAAAACAACTCCACCATGACGCGTGTCGGCAGTAAGACTGCCTTGATCACATGATATATATATACATTGTTAGAACTGGGGGTCTCTAGTTGGCAATGGTATACACCTTTGTCCAAATAGGGACCCTTGCTTCTAAGTCAGGGCAAGGGAGTTACACTCCTGAATAACCCCTGCTCACCCCCTTGGTAGCTTGGCACGAGCAGACAGGCTTATCTCAGAGGTAGTGTGTTAAGCATTTGTGAACACATACAGTAATCTAGTGAAAACACTACAGATGGACACTACACAGGTTTTATAAAAATAAGTATTCTTTATATAGATTTAACACAAGACCACAAACGACAAAAATTCACAATACTGTACTCAAAAATAGACTTAAAAGATGGTAGAAGTAACAGTGCAAGTTGATGGTAAATGCGACACGTTTCTCTCAAAAGTACCTGGGATGCGTAACACAAAACAAACAAAGGGTCCGCAGAGAGGACGTTGCGGCGAGCAAGCGCCTCGATGCGGTGCGACGATCCGGTGCGATGCGATGAAAGTGCGCCCTTGATGCGATGCGACGATGTGAAGACGATGCGTGCACGCCCGACGGCCGTGCGGCGAACTCTGTATCTTTGGAGCTGCGACAGGCGCTGCGTCACGCTTCTCCGGTGATGCGACGGCAGACAGCTGCGACGGCGACACGCTTCTCGGGGAATGCGACGGCGACCCTTGCGGTGGCGACACGCTTCCCTGTTGATGCGACGGCAGGCAGTTGCAACGGCGACACGCTTCTCCGGTGATGCGACGGCAGTCAGCTGCGACGAAGGCACGCTTCTCTGGTGATGCGGCGGCGGCCTCTGCGGCGGCGACACGCTTCTCCGGCGATGCGACGGCAGCAGCTCTAACAGCGACACGCTTCTTCTCGTTGAGTCGCGCTTCCAGCTCCCAGCGACACGCAGGCTTCTGCAGACAGAATCCCCAGCAAGGGAATTCAGGAGGGAGCTGGTGGTGAAGTCTTGTAGCCCTGAGACTTCAGCAGGAGGCAAGCTCTAGTTCAAGCCCTTGGAGAATATTCTGCAAGATGATGAAAGTTCTTTAGAAGTTCCTTCTCCTTTCCATGGCAATGAAGACCACTGCAGGCCAACCCAGCAAACAGCACACTGGCAGAGGGGCAGTCCAAACTCCTGCAGCTTCCTTGGTTCTTCTCCTTGGCAAAGGTTTGTCTTGTTGTTCCAGAAGTGATCTAAAGTTCTGGGGTCAGGGCCCCAATATTTATACCAGCAAATCCTTTGTCCTCTGAGGGCAGAGGGTCCTGTACCTAGTCCAAACCAGTTCTGGGTGCATTCTGCCAGTGCACACCTTCTTCCTTTGTCAGAGTGGGCCAGGGTCATCAGACACACCACAGGAGGTGGAGCCAGCATTGTGGAAGGCAGGCACAGCCCTATTCAGGCCCAGGTGCTACTCCTCCCACCACTCTACATGCAGATAGGTCTATTCAGCCCTGTGCTGACTCACCCTGTCTCCTGGAGCCCCCCAGCCCCTGTCACTCACAAAACCAGGCATACAATACACAAGCTAGCAGAGGCAGGCTGGATGGTTTAGGCAAGAAAATACCTACTTTCTAAAAGTGGTATTTTCAAACACAGAATGTTAAAACCAACTTCACTAAAAGATGTATTTTATCATTCTGAGTTCAGGCATATTAAACTCGAATTCCTACCATGTTCCCTGGGTCAGTTAGGATTATAAGATGTTATAATCAAACTGCCCATTCTGGCCTATGGGGACAGGTAGCCTTGCAATAGTGAAAAACGAAATTGGCTTTAATTCACTATCAGGACATGCTACACACACCATGTCCTACCTTTTACATACAATGCACCCTGCCCTTGGGCCTACCTTAGGGGTGACTGATATGCAGAAAAGGGAAGGTTTAGGGACTGGCAAGTGGGTGCACTTGCCATGTTGACATGGCAGTCACAGACTGCACATAGGCTCTGCAATGGCAGGCCTGAGACACACTTTACAAGCTGCTTTTGTGGGTGGCACAACCAGTGCTGCAAGCCGACCAGCAGCATTTGATTTACAGGCCCTGGGCACACATGGTGCACTATACTAGGGCCTGACAAGTAAATCAAATGATCCAATCATGGAGTCACTAATCAATACATCAATTTACCATAGGCAGCACTTGTACTGTGGCACTGAATAGCAGTGGCACAGTGCCCAAAGCATCTGAACCAGCACAACATATCAAAAACAGAGGAGGCAATCAGTAAAAAAATGGGAGGGAGACACACGCCCATGGCACCAGGTTATATATATATATACCAAAGTCAGTCTGCTATCACAGAGAGTAACTCGGACACTCCTGGAAGTTGCAAAATAGAATTTAATGGATGGCTCATTTCTATTTTGCAACTTCCAGGAGTGTCCGAGTTACTCTCTGTGATAGCAGCCTGACTTTGGTATATTTATCGGGTTGCCGGTAACCCGTACTTGGACCGCCCGCTCTGACAGTCTCCTTTTCCTACCGGGCTCGTGAAATAAATAAATAAATAAATATATATATATATATATATATATATACATATATATATATATATATATATATATATATATATATATATATATATATATATATATATATATATATATCCAAACAGAAAACCTCTGAGTAAGGAGCCTCCAACCCTTCAGGGCGGCCTCTTCAGGCGGGCACGGAGCAGCCCGTCACTTCATCACACCAATGAAAACAACACATAGGCCCGTTTCTGGGGACAGCAGCTTTATTCAGAGATGTGCTGCACAGAAAGGCTTCCATTACTCCAACATGTTTCGGCGAATAGCCTTGGTCACGGAAAGGAAGCGGAACACCAAGTGCATGTGTGCACGCATTTTTAAAAGTGTCTTACATCACGTGACTGTTTGAAAATACAGCTCCCACAATGCATCCAGGACACATGAATAAATGCTGATAAATCAAGGAACAGTTCGTATTGTTCTGGCAGTTAATAACTTGCTCTTTGCATTGTGCCGGTGCATTTGATGTCAATTAAAACCAAATGGTGCTTAGTCACGGAGATTGTATTTTAAGCATAATGCCAAATATTGTCATTTCCTGTCAAAAGCTCACGTCCCCAGAACGATTGATGTAGGAAATCCTCCTCATCAAATCCCTTCCAGCGCTGCCAGTTGATTTTGCGCAATGGCATTACCTCTCGTAGGTCCAAACTGCAGCGAGTGGGTCATGCTCCTTTATTCAATCCAAACAGAAAACCTCCGAGTAAGGAGCCTCCAACCCTTCAGGGCGGCCTCTTCAGGCGGGCACGGAGCAGCCCGTCACTTCATCACACCAATGAAAACAACACATAGGCCCGTTTCTGGGGACAGCAGCTTTATTCAGAGATGTGCTGCACAGAAAGGCTTCCATTACTCCAACATGTTTCGGCGAATAGCCTTGGTCACGGAAAGGAAGCGGAACACCAAGTGCATGTGTGCACGCATTTTTAAAAGTGTCTTACATCACGTGACTGTTTGAAAATACAGCTCCCACAATGCATCCAGGACACATGAATAAATGCTGATAAATCAAGGAACAGTTCGTATTGTTCTGGCAGTTAATAACTTGCTCTTTGCATTGTGCCGGTGCATTTGATGTCAATTAAAACCAAATGGTGCTTAGTCACGGAGATTGTATTTTAAGCATAATGCCAAATATTGTCATTCCCTGTCAAAAGCTCACGTCCCCAGAACGATTGATGTAGGAAATCCTCCTCATCAAATCCCTTCCAGCGCTGCCAGTTGATTTTGCGCAATGGCATTACCTCTCGTAGGTCCAAACTGCAGCGAGTGGGTCATGCTCCTTTATTCAATCCAAACAGAAAACCTCCGAGTAAGGAGCCTCCAACCCTTCAGGGTGGCCTCTTCAGGCGGGCACGGAGCAGCCCGTCACTTCATCACACCAATGAAAACAACACAGAGGCCCGTTTCTGGGGACAGCAGCTTTATTCAGAGATGTGCTGCACAGAAAGGCTTCCATTACTCCAACATGTTTCGGCGAATAGCCTTGGTCACGGAAAGGAAGCGGAACACCAAGTGCATGTGTGCACGCATTTTTAAATATATATTATCTACTGGCGGTCGCCAGTAGATAGTTATAATTAGAACCTATTTTCCATAGGAAATCCGCAACATTCTATTTGAAATAACTCTTGCGTCGGTTGACGAATCTTCGCGAAATTTTCAAACTTTATGGCCCGCTCCGGTCCGCTTCTACCCTGAAAGTCTCAGGGTGATTCGTCAAGCGGGGGCCGAGAAAAAAGGGGGGGTCCCAAAACGTGTTTTCCCCATTCATTTTCTCATAGGAAACTTTAGACATGGCTACAGCCCGAACTGCTGAACGGAATTACACCAAATTTGGCAAAGAGGTAGTTCTTGGTTCAGAAAGAACCCTTTTTGTTAAATGGTGTAAATCCGTTCAGTAGTTCCTGTGAAAATCAAAATGAAAATCACATATATATCTATGGCCGCGTCGGATTCGCGCACCCTAAGCGCACCCTGCGCACACCGTCCCGATCACGAGCTGCATGTTAATTGGCTTTCAAGTGGCTGTCAACACTCCAAATCAGGAAGTGTTGGCAGCCATTTTATCCCTCGGTAGAACCGAGGGACAGAAACAAGTGCGCAAAGCGCAAAAGGGGGCAGGGTAGAAACACCCTGACCCCTAGGTCTGCTCAGGGGTCCCACAAGGACCCCTGGGCAGAAAAAAGCATTTTTTTTTTTTTAAATCGGCAGGATGCGCTCAGGGTGCGCGGATCCTGCCGATTAGAAAAAAACCAGAAGAAACAAGTGCGCAAAACGCACAAAGGGGGCAGGGTAGAAACACCTGACCCCTAGGTCTGCTCAGGGGTCCCACAAGGACCCCTGGGCAGAAAAAGCATTTTTTAAAAAATCGGCGGGATGCGCTCAGGGTGCGCGGATCCCGCCGAGAAAAACGAAGCGCGGTCTCCGCGCTTCGTTGTTAATTGGCCCCGGGTGGGCCAAGTCCTGGGGGCATGCAGGGGTTTCTTTTTAATATGTGGGGGGCCTCTAAGGCTCCAAAGCCCGGGGACCATCACCCCCGGGGCTTAAAAAATAATGGTGCGGGAGGGCTCTTTGCCCTCCCGCTGCCCCGAGGACCGCCACCTCCCGGGGCTTCTTTTTAAAATGTTTTAACCTGTGTGGGGGCTCCAGCCCCCACACGCCCGAGACCGCCACCTCCCCGGGGCACTAAGAAATTTAAAATGGGGGTCCGTTTTGGACCCCGAAGCCCGGGGACCACCACCTCCCGGGGCTTTCTAGATGTGGGGAGGGGGCCGCCCCCTCTTGGAGCCTGTGGTGGCCCTGGGGGCCGCCACCCCCCAGGTCCAGCTCCTGCAGTGTCCCGGGGTGCCTACCCCCGGGACACTGCTGTTTGCAATGACAGGACGGGAGCCTCGCGGGTCCTGTCCTGTCATTGTAAACTTGCTTTGGATATTGGAAGCGAGAGCAGGAAATATTCTCTCGCTTCCAATATCCAAAGCAAATTGCTTTTCCACATGGGGAGCAGCATCTTAGCTGCTCCCCATGTGGAAAAGCAATGCCGGCTCCCGTAGGACACGGGGAGCCGGCGGGACTGTGGGGTGTTTGGGGACCCCCCCACAGTCCCCAACGAGAGGCCAGGCCCTGAGGGATGGGGTCCCCGGGGCCATAAGTGGCCAGGGAGGGGGGCCACGCAGCCCCCCCTCCCCTAAAAAAAAATATTTAAAGGCCGGCCCTGGGGGATGGGGTCCCGGGGCCTTAAATGGCCTGAGGAGGGGGCCACGCAGCCCCCTCCAAATTTTTAATAAAGAAAAGAGGGCTTGCCCGGGGATGGGGTACCCGGGGCCAATACAGGCCCAGGGAAGGGGGCCACGCGGCCCCCTTCCCGTTTTTTATTAAAAAAAAAAGCTCCTCAGGCCCCGGGGATGGGGTCCCCGGGGCAAAAAGTGGCTGAGGGAAGGGGGCCACGCAGCCCCCTCCCAATCAAAAAAAAAAAAGACCGGCATCGTGCCGGAGGCCCGCCCCCTCCCTGCAGCAGTCTGCAAACGCGCCCCCTGGCGCGTTTTGAGAAGGAAGTAATTCCCCTTGAATACTGGGGGTCCCTGGGGCAAACTAGCCCACCAGGAACCTCCAGTATGCGCCAGGGGCTGCGTTGCAGAGAGGTGTACAGAGGCCACGCCCCTTTTACACCTCTCTGCAACGCAGCTCTGTGGCGCTTTTGGAAGTACATGGTGGGCTAGTTGGACTCCAGGGACCCTCAGGATTCAAGGGGACTTAATCCCCCAACTTAAAACGCGCCACGGGCGCGTTTGCACAGTGGTGAAGGGAGGGGCGGGGCTTCAGGTGACATGTGTGCAAACAGGCCCCGTGGCGTGTTTTAAGATGGGAATTAAATCCCTTCAATCCTGAGGGTCCCTGAGGGCCAACTAGCCCAACAGGTACGTCCAGAAAGCACCACAGAGCTGCGTTGCAGAGAGGTGTAAAAGGGGTGTGGCCTCTGTACACGTCTCTGCAACGCAGCCCTGGCGCATACTGGAGGTTCCTGGTGGGCTAGTTGGCCCCAGAGACCCTCATGATTCAAGGGGACTTAATCCCCCAACTTAAAACGCGCCACGGAGCGCGTTTGCACAGATGTCACCTCAGGCCCCGCCCCTCCCTTCACCATTGTGCAAATATTCCTCTAAAATCAGCCGAAATACGAATTCCGATTTACTCACCTGTTATCAGGAGAGACCTCAGTGCTGCATCTTTCAGCCCAGTACTGGTCCTGAAAAGTAATTCTAACCGTACTTACCAGTAACTTGAATTTCCTTCCATAGGCTAACATTGACTGGTTTCACTTGGAAATTCTTCTAAGTGTGCAGATTTGGAACTTTATAATATTCCTGTGTGTGTGCGACTCTGTGTATAGATGTGTGAGTGGGTGATTCACTGGGTGGATGGTTTCAAGAGTGCATCTGTGATAGACTGTATGGGTGGGTAAGTGTGTGTAAGAGTGTGTTAGTGAGTGAATGTATGTCCCAGTGGTACATGTGTGAGTAACTACATATGTGAAAGGCAGTATATATGTGTGTTGGAGTATATAAATAGCTATAAGCGAGAGTGAGTGATTGTGATAGTGGCTGTATGGATGAGTGTGTGCTTGTATCAGTGATTGTATAAGAGCGTAAGAATGTGCTAGTATTTGTTTGATTAAGTGAGCTGGTGTGTGTATAACTGTATAGGTGAGTAAATGGCAGTGTGTTTAATTATTTGCATGACTGACTAGGTGTGTGAGTTCCTCTATGGATGAGTGGCGGTGTTTGAGTGTCTATATAGGAGTAAGAGTGCATATGATAGTCCTGTACTGAGTGACCATAAGTATGAGTGACTGTACGGGTGAGTGAGTGGATGTGTGTGTGTAGACCTAAGAATCAGTGAGTGGGTATGTAGTTATTGGTGTTGGAGTGTCTATGGTTTTGCGAATGGCAGTCTGTAATTTAGAGTGGGTGTATCAAAGGTTATATTAGGGTGTGAGGAGGTGCATCAGATTATCACGTGGATGATGTCATCAGTGATGTCATCAGTGATGTCATTTGAGATGTCATCAGTGATGTCATCAGTGATGTCACTGACCATGTCATGAGTGATGTAATATGTGACATCATCAGCAGTGCATTGCGGGCGCGAGTTATAGTTAGCTGAACTAACTATAACGGGGAATTTCACGGGTTTTGTACGAGTGAAATGTCCAACTAACTATAACTGGCCCTAAAACCTATGGTTTTTCAGTGAATATATATATATATATATATATATATATATATATATATATAATCTACTGGCGGTCGCCAGTAGATAGTTATAGTTACAACCTATTATCCATAGGAAATCCGCGACATTCTATTTGAAATAACTCTCTTGCCGGTTGACGTATCTTCGCGAAATTTTCAAACTTTGTGGCCCGCTCCGGTCCGCTCCTACCCTGAAAGTCTCGGGGGATTCGTCAAGCGCGGGCCGAGAAAAAGGGGGTCCCAAAACGCGTTTTCCCCATGCACTTTTCCATAGGAAACTTTAGACACGGCTACAGCCCGAACTGCTGAACGGAATTACACCAAATTTGGCAAAGAGGTAGTTCTTGGTTCAGAAAGAACCCTTTTTGTTAAATGGTGTAAATCCGTTCAGTAGTTGCTGAGAAAATGAAAAGTAAAAAGTTAGTGATATCTATGGCCGAGTAGGGTCCGCGTACCCTCAGCGCACCCTGCGCGCACCGTCCCGATCACGAGCTGCATGTTAATTGACTGTCAGCTGGCTGTCAACATTCCGATTCAGGAAATGTTGGCAGCCATTTTATCCTCGGTAGAACCGAGGGACAGAAACTAAGTGCGCAAAGCGCACAAAGGGAGCAGGGTAGAAACACCCTGACCCCTAGGTTTGCTCAGGGGTCCCACAAAGACCCCTGGGCAAAAAAAAAATAAGTTTTAAATCGGCAGGATGCGCTCAGGGTGCGCGAATCCTGCCGAAAAAAATCGAGCGCGGTCTCCGCGCTTTGATGTTAGTGGCCCCGGGTGGCCCAAGTCCCGGGGGCATGGTGGGGGGGATAATTTAATGTGTGGGGGCCTCAAAGGGCCCCCAAGCCCGGGGACCGCCACCCCCGGGGCTTTTTAAAAATGGTGCGGGAGGGCTCTGAGCCCTCCCGCAGCCCCGAGGACCACCACCTTCCCGGGGCTTTTTGGTATACATTATAAAACCTGTGTGGGGGCTCCAGCCCCCACACGCCCGAGACCGCCACCTCCCGGGGCACTAAACATTTTAATATGGGGGTCCGTTACGGACCCCAGAGCCCCGGGACCACCACCTCCCCGGGGCTGTGTACTGAATGGGAGGGGGCCGCGCGGCCCCTCCTGGAGCCCTTGATGGCCCTGGGGACCACCACCCCCAGGGCCGGCTCCTCTGCAGTGTCCCGGGGTGCCTACCCCGGGACACTGTAGTTTGCTATGGCAGGACGGGAGCCTCGCGGCTCCCGTCCTGCCATAGCTAAACTGCTTGGATATTGGAAGAGAGCAGGGAAACCTGCTCTCTCTTCCAATATCCAAAGCGATAGCTTTCCACATGGGGAGCAGCATGTCAGCTGCTCCCCATGTGGAACTGCTAATGCCGGCTCCCAAGGGACGTGGGAGCCGGCGGGACTGTGGGGGATTGGGGACCCCCACAGTCCCCAACGGAGAGGGCAAGCCCCGGGGGATGGGGTCCCCGGGGTAAGTAGTGGCCCGGGAGGGGGCCACGCGGCCCCCTCCCCAAAAAAGAGAATTTTTTTTTTTTTTAAATGGAAAGGCCGGCCCCGGGGATGGGGTTCCCGGGGCCTTAAAATGGCCAGAGGAGGGGGCCACGCTGCCCCCTCAAAATAATAAATATAGAGGCAATGCCCCGGGGTATGGCGTCCCCGGGGCCAATACAGGCCCAGGGAAGGGGGCCACGCGGCCCCTTCCCGTTTTTTTTTTTTTGTAATTTAAAAAGGGGTAAGGCCCTGGGGAATGGGGTCCCCAGGGCCCAAAAAGAGAAAAAGGAAGGGGGCCACACAGCCCCCTTCAGGAGACAAAAAAACAAAACAAAAAATACGATCGGGCCCGCAGGCCCCGCCCTCTTCCTTCACCACTCTGCAAACGCGCCCCTGGCGCGTTTGCAGAAGAGGAACAAATTCCCCTTGAATACTGGGGGTCCCTGGGAGCCAACTAGCCCACCAGGAACCTCCAGTATGCGCCAGGGGCTGCCTTGCAGAGACGTGTAGAGAGGCCACACCCCTTTTACACCTCTCTGCAACGCAGCTCTGTGGCGCTTTTGGAGGTATATGGTGGGCTAGTTGGACTCCGGGGACCCTCAGGATTCAAGGGGACTTAATCCCCCAACTTAAAACGCGCCACAGGGCGCGTTTGCACAGTGGTGAAGGGAGGGGCGGGGCTTCAGGTGACATGTGTGCAAACAGGCCCCGTGGCGCGTTTTAAGATGGGGAATTAAATCCCTTCAATCCTGAGGGTCCCTGAGGGCCAACTAGCCCAACAGGTACATCCAGAAAGCGCCACAGAGCTGCGTTGCAGAGAGGTGTAAAAGGGGTGTGGCCTCTCTACACGTCTCTGCAACGCAGCCCCTGGCGCATATTGGAGGTTCCTGGTGGGCTAGTTGGCCCCTAGGGACCCTCAGGATTCAAGGAGACTTAATCCCCCAACTTAAAACGCGCCACGGGGCGCGTTTGCACAGATGTCACCTCAGGCCCGCCCCCTCCCATCACCATTGTGAAAATATTCCTCTAAAATCAGCCGAAATAGGAATTCCGATTTACTCACCTGTTATAAGGAGAGACCTCAGTGCTGTATCTTTCAGCTCAGTACTGGTCCTGAAAAGTAATTTTAACCGTACTTACCAGTAACTTGAATTTCCTTCCATAGGCTAACATTGACTGGTTTCACTTGGAAATTCTTCTAAGTGTGGAGTTTTGGAACTTTAAAATATTCCTCTAAAATCAGCCGAAATACGAATTCCGATTTACTCACCTGTTATCAGGAGAGACCTCAGTGCTGCATCTTTCAGCCCAGTACTGATCCTGAAAAGTAATTTTAACCGTACTTACCGGTAACTTGAATTTCCTTCATAGGCTAACATTGACTGGTTTCACTTGGAAATTCTTCTAAGTGTGGAGTTTTGGAACTTTAAAATATTCCTCTAAAATCAGCCGAAATACGAATTCCGATTTACTCACCTGTTATCAGGAGAGACCTCAGTGCTGCATCTTTCAGCCCAGTACTGATCCTGAAAAGTAATTTTAACCGTACTTACCGGTAACTTGAATTTCCTTCATAGGCTAACATTGACTGGTTTCACTTGGAAATTCTTCTAAGTGTTGATTTTTGAAATATACAAATATTCCTCTAAAATCAGCCGAAATCCGAATTCTGATTTACTCACCTGTTATCAGGAGAGACCTCAGTGCTGCATCTTTCAGCCCAGTACTGGTCCTGAAAAGTAATTTTAACCGTACTTACCAGTAACTTGAATTTCCTTCATAGGCTAACATTGACTGGTTTTCAGCAAAAAAGTTTCAAAGTGTTGATTTTCACAAACTACAAATATTCCTTAAAAATCGCCTGTATGACTTAAACGCATTCATTCAACTGTTTACAGGAGATGCACCAGTGCTGGATCCAGGATCCAACACTGAGTAAGAAAAAGTAACGATAACAGTTTTTACCTGCTAAGTGAATTTCCTTCCATAGGATAACATTGGTGATTCTATGAGAAAAAGTTTCTAAGTGTCAACTTTTAAAATACAATAATATTCCTTAAAAATCACGACTGTAACCAAAACGCTTTTACTCAACTGTTTACAGGAGATGTACCAGGACTGAATCTAGGATCCAGTCCTGTGGTTAGAAAAGTAATCCATAAAGTAACTAATTGCATTTAACTAGAAATTCACATTGAGCTGAATGTTGCATTGTGTTTGAAAATGTGTTGCCCATTGCAACAACTGTAACTACTGTACTTAAAAGTCTATTGCCTATCTGCAAAGTATTTAAACTAAAGTAATTCATTAAGAGAAAGTATTTTTGTAATGTAATGTATAATGTAATTACAATATAATTTAAAAAAATATGTAAAAAAAAATTGTTTCTAAAAATGTAGTAAATCAGTATGAAAAAAATTAATATAACAATTAATACATTTAAAAATTGTCATTTACAAAACCTTTGAAATTCACTAAAAAAACGTAGGTTTCAGGCACGTTATAGTTAGAAATTAGCATTTAAAAAACCTTTGAAATTCACTGAAAAAACCATAGGTTTCAGACACGTTATAGTTACAAATTAGCATTTAAAAAACCTTTGAAATTCACTGAAAAAACCATAGGTTTCAGACACGTTATAGTTACAAATTAGCATTTAAAAACCTTTGAAATTCACTGAAAAAACCATAGGTTTTAGGGACAGTTATAGTTACTTGGACATTGCACTCGTACAAAACCCGTGAAATTCCCCGTTATAGTTAGTTCAGCTAACTATAACTCGCGCCCCCGCAATGCACTGCTGATGACGTCACATATTACATCACTCATGACATGGTCAGTGACATCACTGATGACATCACTGATGACATCTCAAATGACATCACTGATGACATCATCCACGTGATAATCTGATGCACCTCCTCACACCCTAATATAACCTTTGATACACCCACTCTAAATTACAGACTGCCATTCGCAAAACCATAGACACTCCAACACCAATAACTACATACCCACTCACTGATTCTTAGGTCTACACACACACATCCACTCACTCACCCGTACAGTCACTCATACTTACGGTCACTCAGTACAGGACTATCATATGCACTCATACTCCTATATAGACACTCAAACACCGCCACTCATCCATAGAGGTACTCACACACCTAGTCAGTCATGCAAATAATTAAACACACTACCATTTACTCACCTATACAGTTATACACACACCAGCTCACTTACTCATACAAATACTAGCACATTCTTACGCTCTTATACAATCACTGATACAAGCACACACTCATCCATACAGCCACTATCACAATCAGTCACTCTCGCTTATAGCTATTTATATACTCCAACACACATATATACTGCCTTTCACATATGTAGTTACTCACACATGTACCACTGGGACATACTTTCACTCACTAACACACTCTTACACACACTTACCCACCCATACAGTCTATCACAGATGCACTCTTGAAACCATCCACCCAGTGAATCACCCACTCACACATCTATGCACAGAGTCGCACACACCCCTCCCACACAAACACTCAGGCACCCATACAGATACTCACACAAGCATTCAATAACTCAAATAGACACTCATGTAGCTATTCACAAACACATGCAGCCACTTACACAGCAACAGACAGACGGATACAGACATTCACCCAGTTTAGTCACTAACCCATGCATTCAGTAAGATACGTTAAATCACTCACTTATACAGTCAGTCACGCACCTACTAAATCATCCATACAGACACTTACACACCCACTCATTCTTCAATACGTCTTTTCCTATATATATTAAAAATATTTAAACTTTAGAGAAACACACAGTCACTGGATGATGTCATCAGTGATGTCATTTGAGATGTCATCAGTGATGTCATCAGTGATGTCACTGACCATGTCATGAGTGATGTAATATGTGACGTCATCAGCAGTGCATTGCGGGGCGCGAGTTATAGTTAGCTGAACTAACTATAACGGGGGAATTTTACGGGTTTTGTACGAGTGCAATGTCCAAGTAACTATAACTGTCCCTAAAACCTATGGTTTTTTCAGTGAATATATATATATATATAAAAAATATAGACGTTATACATGAGAAAGGTAGTGGCATTCTGAGCGAGTGCAGTACATGTTCTGAGACAGGAAAGCTTGCACCTGTGCATCTGTGTTCTGGCTGAGGGAAGCTTGCTCTTCTGTACGTGTATACCTGGTTTGTGTGTGAGACCTGTTCTGAGTGTATGAAGCTTGTACATCTGCCTTTGCCATCTATTCTGAGTGAGGGAATCTCCTACCCCTGCATGTCCTAGACAGTTTCTGAGGAAGGGCAGCTTGCACTTCTGTGTGTTTTACCTATTGTGAGTAACACAAGCTTGTACGCCTGCATCTCATAAATATGTGCACAGTAAAAGAAGCTTGCATCTCTTTTGCAAATGGAGTACCTGTTCTGAGAGAAGAAAGCTTACATGCCCATGTATGTATACCTGATCTGAGTGTGGAAAGCTTACACTTCTTTATGAATGTGTTAGACCTGTTCTGAACAACAGACACGTGCACTTCTGCATCTTCTAAACATGTTCAAAGTGAGGGAAGCTTGCACCTATGCCACAAAACACTACAGAGCACACAGCATTAAACAGCATACACTACTAGACAGCAGACACAGTACTAGGCTGTCCTAGATAGCGCAACGCACCAGACTGCATACCGTGCACATAATGTAAAACACCCACTATACTCACTGTACTAGAAAGAGCATCAGAGATCACACTGCACTAAACAATGTACTGCACTAGAGATTACACTGCACTACACTGCAAACTGCAGTACACGGAATAGAGCAGAACTGCTTTCGATTAGAAGTTCACAATATGCAGCGTCTCCCAGTGAGAGGACTGTAGTGCAGCTTATACAGGCTCCAGGATCAGACACACAGGGTCTAAGGATGCAGAAACCCTCCCAGGACAGTAGGTGCAGTTGATGCAGTAGGTGCAGTAGGCTGCATACACAGACCGGGCCTTCCTCTGATTATAACTTCACACTATGCAGCCTCTCCCCGTGAGAGGACTGTACTGCAGCTTATACAGGCTCCAGGATCAGACACACTTTAGTTTCATTTTGTCCATGATCGAGGTCCGCTCTGACGGGACCCCTTTGAATTGTTAGTTATTTTCATGGCTCCTGTTCTGGGCCACGGTCTGAGGTTCTGGACTTAGTAGGGGTCTTATCACAAATCTGTAGGGGGAGGGGGTAACTGGGAACTGTCAGCTCAAGTCCACTTACCTTTATATTTCTTAATCTTCTCTGGACCCTGAAACTTCACCTCCTCACACCTGAAGGGACACACAAATCATTTTAGTTTTACAGAACACACAGGGTCTACAGGATCTGAAAAGGAACAGCACAAACACCCTGTTATTAGAACTAAGATACTGTAATCACAGGAGCGCCTGCAGGACAGCACTTGGTGTGTCTTACTATACACACACACACAAATGCACAAAAAAAGCAAGTTTGGGGTATTAAAAGTGTCACAAACTATCCCTTCCACTCTGCTCAGAACATTGCAGGGATTAGTACCTGATAACACAAGCTTCAGGATCTAGGAGGTAACAGTGAAAAACTCAGCTACCAACACACACGACTACTCTCTCTCTCTCCATCATGGATCATTCAGAGGCCGGAAAGCTGAACTCCCTACTATCCCCTAGGAGAAATGATTTGTTTTTAATTAACTACCCTCCCAACCTTTCCAAAAATGCCATGAGAAATCTCAAACATAAAATCCTCAACCTCAAGCAAGAAACTCTTATAATCGTAATCGACCCCTATTTTTGCCACACTAAGGGTACCCTACTGAATGACCTCATCTTCTCAACCAATCGACGTGCCAAATGGAGTAAAGTCCTCTCTTTCTCTCTCAATACCATTATCACCACATGGCCACAAACTTACTATTGCACCCTCCACAAGATTCAACGGTAATGCCACCATTTACATCTATAACAACGGCACCGTACTCATTCAATCCTCACATCATACTCTGGAACTTTTCAGTGATCTCTTCTCCTACCTCAAGAACACACTTCACACGATCATTCCCCAGTCCGCCTCCTTGCTACAACCGTCTGATTCCTCTCCTTCTGATAACCTCCTTTCTTCCACCCACCTCTCTCCCCTTTCTCCCCGCTCCCCCTGGTTGTCACACACCTATCCACGGACACTACCACTGTCCTACACACCCCATCCCCCACTGACAACACCAACGCTCCCCGACATCTACACCAATCCGACAACACCATCTCCCACTCCCCTAGAGCCCCCCACTCCCACCCCCATCATCAGGACCAACTCATCCTCCACCCCTCCTCTTCCAACCACTACCAGGCCTCCGACAACGATCCTCACTAATGCCAGCTCCCCCAACCACTCTGCTATTCTTCTTTACTCCAATACCTCCCCCAACCAAGAACTTACTTTAAAATCTCTTCACTGAGGATATACAGTCTGAGCTACAATTGATTTGAGCTGACATTCTCTCACTAGTCTATACCACCTCCAACCTTGAGCACAAATGGTTCTCACACCTAACACACCTCCAGACCAACAACTCCCTAATCTCCAACTACCACTCTGACACTATCCCTCCTTATACAGAGACCTCACTTCCTTGCTGGAAATCCACACTGAACCTTAACCTCTCGTCCCGAAGTAATAGACTAATCAGACAGCTTTCAACCGATGATATACTCTCCCTCCTTGACTTTTACAACCTTGCCCCTGCCGTCCATACTCTTCCCGCCACACAAATTGAAACTATTATCTCCCACCCTATCAGGACATCCTACCCCAGCACTAGGTGTATTAATAAAACAAACCTCACACAAGTTCCCATCTCACATACGTCCTCGATCACCTCCAAAACAACCCTGAAATGCACACTGCTAAACTGCCTCTCAACCGTAAAACACGGGGTCAACATAGCTGAACTTATACTCAAATCGGATATAGCAATCCTCATGCTTACTGAAACCTGATTGAACGAATCCTCTAATCTTATCCTAGACACCCTTGTCACCCCCAGGTCATGACATCATTAGACTAGACCGCTCACTAGGAAACAATCACACACTACATCTCTGCCCTCTTGTGAATACCTCAGGATAGACATCACCACCACTAACAATTCAGGGTGCTCCCTCCTCATATTTTATCACCTGCCAGGAGAAAACCACACATTCATTGAACAGATCATGGAGATTATCACCGCCAACAGCGAAGAGCACAACAACCACATTTTCTTTGGCGATTTCAATATCCACTGGAACAATTCCAATGACCCTCTCGTGAACATTTTTAAATATTTCCTCCGGGACCTCAACCTTATCTAAGCCTGCAACAGCCCGACCCATAACAAAGGAGCCACCCTAGACTTAATCATTGCTAAGGACAACACCATTCAAATTGAATCCATTCTCCCAATCAAATGGACTGACCACCACTGCATCACCTTCTTCCTCAAAAAAAGGGCTGTCACTTCAATGGGCCAACCAACGAAAGCCAAACACAGGGTCAGAGACACCCGCAACATTAACTCACACACTATATCAACTCTCAGCATCGTAATCCTGCTCCCACCCTCCCCTATGAATAACGTCCATGACCTCACTGATCATTACTTCAACTCCATGACCAAAATCATGGATACCCTGGCCCCCAAACAACTTTAAAGATTCCAGTCTAAAAGATCCAACCCCTGGTTCAACTATAACCTAAACGAAGAACGCCGACACCTCAGACTTGCAGAAAGAGCATGGAGATATTCCCCCTCCTTGGCCAACCTCAAACTCCTACGTCAAAAATGTAGGGGTATATTCAAAAGAACGTGTGCTAAACATCTCCAAAAAATGTTAACGCAACTTTACACATCGCAGCCTATCGCGGGAAAATAACCCTGTGTTAACGTGGAATTCACAACACAGCGGTACCATGCGATAGTCCGCCGAAAACGCGGCCAATGTCCGCGATACAACCACCGCGACGGAGATAAAAACACAAACCCCAATGCGTAAAAATACGCGATGTGCCCAAACGCGATAAGAAAACAGTGACAACCAGCGAGAGGCCAGCAATACCCACGCGTAATGCTGGAAAAAGCACAAGAACAGCATACGGAATGCCACTAAAAAACGAAATCAACTGCGGAGTACCACGGATGCACCCTGACCAACTGCAGAGGACAACATGAACCCCACAATCCCCACGGAGGAACACCCAGGAATACAGGGCTCGTGGAAGGGCAATGAGAAGAAGAAGAGGAAGACATGGTACAGTCACCAGGAAAACCCGATTATCGCCACGGATGAGCCAGAACACCACCACCAACTGTACGTCACCTCCAACGTCTCATTGGCAACAAAGAGGCAAAGATGGCCACCACCTCGGACCATGTGAATGCCGTCGCATGGCAGAGGAGGACAATGGAAGAGCACAAGAGGCTCTGGACTGATGTGAATGGCAAAACCAAGCAGAAACTCGCTGCCAACATGAAAGCAGCAACGCACCCCGGAGGAGAGGGGCCAACAGAACACCAGGAGCTGAATGACATGGAGAAGATGGTGGCCACAGTCACCAGTCGGGAGACGGTGACATGAGTTGGGGATCTGGACACTGCCCAACATGACCCAACACTACATCAACATGGTGCGTAGTGACCTGGGAGTGGGGGGACAGGGGGAGATGGGCACAATGGCACACATGCACAATCAAGCAGGGTACACTGCACACCCACAATGACTCTGGATCATGTCCCTGATCCCACGGGAACACTTTAGCACACACACAAACACCAAGTAGTCCCACGAACACCATGTGCCCAAAGGGGCACCCACCCAACACATCAACATTCACACAACCAACACATGCCCACGTGCGAAACACAGCAAACATGCATATACGTCAGCCACACTGACAATGCAAGAGACACCACATGACGAGTAGCTTGGCTGCAGTCCTATCATCATGGCAATGTACACGGCACAACACTGAGGTGGCTGAGTGCGGACAACACCCGAAAATGAGCAGGTCACACTCGGACACAACTACCTGCAAAAACAACCCCTGACGTCAATGACACATCTGCGGACAAACCATGCCCAAGAGTCACAACTCGACAAAGAGCACAAGTTACCCAAGTCTGCAACATCTCAGCACCGTGGAAGCACAGAACTGACAGGCACACCGCATGACAGGGATCAGTGGCAGACAAATCAGAGCCGCAGAAGCGAATCACCCACCGTGCAGCATACGCACATAAGTATAAGTGCACCTCGACATTGACAACATCCTGGTACAAACAGCAACACCTCCACAACAGAACACAGGGCACAACTGGTGCCGCAAATGTGCACAACATGGCAAATCACATCTGGCACAGCAGGAAACTGTGACATGACAATGTACAAATACAACCTGTAACCTGCAAATATGTATTATTCAGACATGCTGTGCTTGTGGACATTTTGTCCTGTCCCATGATTGCCAGGGACAGCCACAATGTGACGTTCTCATGAGAAGAAATTGTTAATGATGGTGTTCCTACGGGCTATTCCTGCCGCAGCTGCAGTGGGATGTGGGCCACCTGCCCCATCGTCCCCATCATCGTCCGGTACTTCTGGAACTGGGATCCATGGGGCATTGGTGCATACACAGATGTTGTGCAACACACAACATGCAACGATCATCTTGCATACGATGTCCGGGCTGTACAGGAGCTTTCCACCTGTGCCGTCCAGGCACCTGAAACGTGACTTCAACATGCCAAATGTGCGTTCAACGATGCCCCTGGGTCGTATGTGGGCCGCATTGCACTGCCTCTGGGCGGGTGTGTTCGGGTCTCGGAGGGGTGTCATCATCCAAGGGCAGAGTGCATATCCTTGATCACCTGTGACAGTGCAGAGAGAAAAGAGTCAATACTTGGTTCGGCATGATGTGATGGCAGGCCCACTAATCCAGCGACGCCTGTGCTGGCTGTGTGTGGGGTGAGTGTAAGCCAGCCCTCAGGGAGTAGCTGGTGCTGGCAACAACTCCAACAGTCATCAGGCACTCAGAAATGCAATGTCAGAACAACAAGGGAGCATGACTTGAGTTGCACAGGGTTAGTGGCCCCGGATGCACAGCGGCCAACACGGGCCTACCGCCACGGGACGCTGACCTGCGGGAGACTGGGGTAGGGTCATGAGGGCAGAGCAGGGTCTCGTATGTATCATAGGTGCCTTCCGCGGAGTGTCTCGGGGGAGAATGGGAGGTCTACCCCCAGGGCATGATGCAGAGGGCACATGCCAGCTGTGTCTGGCAACATGGCGGATATGAATGCCACAGACTCATGCCAGACACCAAGTCCGTACCTGCCCATTGCTGATGATGTCTTGTGGATTGTTGCCTGCCTTGTTATGTTGGCCTAGGCCTGGTTGCCATGCTGCTTTTCTTTGCGCACGTTACACTGAGCCGGGACTCCCTCGCCCTTTGCTCGTGCCAAGTTCTTTTGCACTGTCTGCATTTTCTGTTGTTCACCTTTTTGGGCTCGGTCTGCACAAACATGTACAAGGTCACATAACAATGTATTTTGGGTCTTCCTGATATGGCCAGTCTCGCGCACCCAGACATAACATTAGGTGCAATTGCCATGAAGATTTTTGTGTGCTTTTAATACTGCGGTTTCCTAGCGCTTAGCACACTTGGAGAAATCCTTTTCAGTGAGAAGAGCTATGATGTCCTGCTGATGTAGTTCTGCATCTAGAGACTGAGGTATGGGGTTCGCTAGTCAAAGCCCAGAGGTCTTCTCTTATTATAATAAACTATCTTACTGCACGGGGAGGGTGGTAATGTTATTTAGACATTTATCCACTGAGTTATGAAATGCTTTCCCGTTTGTATTCTATGGAATTGTAACCATGCTGCTTATATTAGTCATATGCATTATGCTATTGGTACTGACACGTGTACTGTACATTAGAGCACGTAAGTTGGAATAAACATTTTAACCTATCCAGTGTCTCTTCCTACGCACCTTGTGGACAAGTACGAGTGAGTGACGAAAGAGTGTTCTTGCTTCTGCGAGTCCTGAGATAAAGATACCGTGTTCTGGGTTGTCTAATCATTGGTACTTGGGTGCTAATGGGATGCTAAGCTAGTTGGGTTGGGGTTTTTGGGTGCTACGGTATATGGTGGCAAACCACTGTATTCCGGGGTCCCATTTTCCTGTGCATAGCTCTGTGTATGTGCAGAAACCTTATGACATGGCGCCCAACGTGGGGCAGCTTATCTGCGAGACGCTTGAGTAGTACTTGTGCTTGTCCACAAAACCCTCACATACGCTTCCGGAGGCGTAAGTGACGGTGATTCCTCCTATATTGAACGTTTTATAGGTTCTTTCAAGCTTGATGTTATTAAAAAGGTTAGTTAACTGACCCATTTTTGTGCTCCCTGTTAGGTTGTCAAATATAACTGTTTAGTCATGGCTGGTGTGGCGATTGCTGCACATAGTCGAGAGCACTCCGAGACCACTTAGCTGTGTATGGAGTGCCCGATAACGGGGTCGAGTTGGTCTTTGTGGTTCAAGCCGATGCGGCTTATCACTTTGAAGTGTTTTACACTTGGATCACTTTTGAGGCGGTGGATGCAGGTGATAAGCTGTTTCATGAATATAAGCCCACCGCTATTCCTGCTGCCTATCGACCCTATACTAAACTTGAAGTACCTCTCACGGCTTGGCAGCACCGTGTTTGGTTTAATGGCGCCCTACCACAACCAACTACCGCAGTTCGTTTAGGCCCCTTATCCATTGAGGGGGCCACTTGGCCTATATTGGCCGGGTATACCCGCATCCAAATTATCTGGCATTACCGATTGCGGATCTGCGCACTATGCATACCGGGTGGTACGAGTGCATCGAGCCCTAGTGACATACGTTACAGGTAGCCTACATGGAGCTGCCCCTGTAGTCGCTGGCCAACCAGCTGTTGCAGCTGGAGTGACCATAAGTCCTGTCATGGTAAATTCTGTGATGGGCAAACGTCCACAAAATAAGGACGACTATCCTTACTGGCTTGCAGAAAAGTTCGATCAGATAGAAGCAGTGTTTCCACATACATCCCCAGTAGATAAACACCGCATCCTCACGATAAGTTTGCCAAAAGACATAATCCCCGATTTGACATCATGTGAAAATTGGGGTAAGGTATTCGCAGCAGTTTATTCAAAATGTTTTGGAACTCCTTCCATGACGGTTCTACCCTCTGTAATTAAAAAGTACAGGATGAACATGGCCCTGAAGCGGCTGTGGAATTAGGGATGAGACTAGTGGGAGTGTTTGATGTAGTAGCTGAGCTGATCCTTGGAAATGTCAAGGGCGATGCTATGAACTTTCAAGTAGCGAATGCTTTGGCTTTGGTCCCAGAGTTGGACAGGCCCCGCGAATTACCGAAAATTATAGCCCGGGCTTATAAAACAATTGGAAGAAACAGCCTAGGCAACAAGCCTTTTGTAAAAATGCAAACTCAATCGCAAACACAAGTTACACAAACAAAAAGTGCATCTGAGAAAGATGATAAACCGGTCTTCACTAAAAAGAGTTGGAGACAGAAAAAACAGGGTAAGCAACAAAAGAAGCCGGGATCGAGAGGAGCTTCCCCAGTTTCGGTTTCTTCTGAACGTACTTATGATTTACGTGATAGGTCAAGGATTAAATCACCAGAAAGGTTTCAGAGCTCTGATACGCGTTCTCCTCCTTCTTCACAGGCCCAGACGTCGTCACAGGCTGGTGGAGGAGGACGGCAAGATAGAGGAAGGGGCCGAGAGGCTCCCCAGGAGCGAGACCAACCTCGACAACAAGTCAGAGGGAAAGCAGAAGACTTTCACCTTCCTCGACCGCAATTTCAGAAGAAAAAGGTTGCCGCTGTCACAGCGAAATATGCCTCAGACCGTGAGAACGAGACTCCAGAATTGGACGTGGGCAGTGACCCTCCTAGACAGCGCCGCGGAAGTTACCATAGTGCGGGAGGCGCTACGTCCTCATATGGAGGCGACAGCAACTGAAACATTCGTTACTGTAGAGACAGCTGACACGAAGTGGCACCCCCTGACAGACTATATAATATAGTCATCCAAATTGAAGGTGATATACCGCGTGAAATAAAAGGGATTTTTGGGAAAATCTAACCTCTTCATATGACATTTTATTAGCAGAGGTGGATTGGCCACCCCCATTCGTTTTAGCTGCACATAAAGGAGAGGAGGTAATCCTTCCAAGCTTTTCAAGGCATGTCCCAAAAGACAAAGCTGAAGCACTTGCAGCTGAGTGGGCTGTGTACCTGGCACCAGCGTTATACCGCAACCATGTGGGATGGGATGAAGAATCACCTCCTCATGCAATACCTTTGCGGTCACTACCGCAGCCACAACCCCAATATCCCATCAAACGGCAGGCAAAGGCCCCGTCTCCGAAATTCTGACACAGTTGGAATATCAGGGAGTAATCGAACCATGCGTATCACCTATGAACAATCCCCTTTTCGTGGTTTCTAAACCCGATGGATCGTACCGTTTAGTTTTGGATTACCGGCATTTAAATACTCATTGTCGGAACTTTGCGGTGCAAAATACACACAGTTCTGCGTTTGTAGACAGTCTTGTTCGTAAAAAATACAAAACGACACTTGACCTTTCAAACGGTTTCTACACGCACAACCTAGCCCCGGAGAGTGGTCAATGGACCGCATTCACTTCCGGTGGTAAATTATTTCAGTTCCGGCGTTTACCCATGGGCTACAAAAATAGTCCGGGTATATTCGCCGCCCGTGTTGTTTCTTTGTTAAATGACATTGATCAAGACGCAAGTTCGTACGTAGATGACATCTATCTAACGGATGACGAATTATTTCAGCATTTGTCCCGTGTGGACCGCATTATTCTTGAATTCGCGGAGCAGGGTTACAAATTTAACTTTGCTAAGTCACACATTGCTGAATTTACCGTTCTGTTCTTGGGCTATGAGCTCAATAACGAAGGTAAGGGCTTAGCCCCCCATTTTTTGGAAAAATGTGCACATTTGTGCCTCCCAAATACTCTGAAGAAACTTCAGTCTTTGCTGGGGTTCCTGAATTTCGGGCGTACCTACATTCCCGAATATGCCCAGCGTATCAAGCCTTTGTATGCTTTGATACAACCTACTTATTCAAGGTCTTGCTGGCTGCCTGAGCATACCTTAATTTTGCAGTCTTTGCAGACAGACCTATTGGAGTCTAAATATCTTTTGACTCGTGATAACCACACAAACCTGGTGATTAGAATAATTCCGGGGGCGGTGGGATTCACATACTTAACCTTTAATGAAGGTGATACAGTACCCATTGCATACAAGTCACATCTGTACACTTCCGCTGAATTGCGCTTTACATCTGTCGAAAAATTTCTAACTGCAGTGCAAATGGCGATTCTAAAGAACGCGCACTGGCACAGGAAAGCGAATTCTGGTGGTAACACCCTGTCCTGCCCTAGAGGCAGTAACAAAGGCAAGTGTACCGAACTCAAAAGCAATGCATCCCCGTTGGATACAATGGGCTACATCCTTGACATCTTCGGACGTCACTTTTGTTTTTGATTCTTCTCTTCAGACTCAGGAGTATTTGCAGTATGAATTCGTTCATCCTCCTCCTTTGTTTTTGCTACCGCTTGAGGATTACAAATGTGTGATCTACACCGATGGTTCGGCGCAACCGGCCACTGGGTCCAAGCACGCTTATTCAGCTGCATGTGCAATTGTCGCAGGTTCTTTTGTTGATGGAAAGTTCAAATCCTCTGCAGTGCATACTCGCACACTTGGAGATAGTACCGCACAATTGGCCGAGCTGCATGCATTGCTACTTGCACTTGAGTTCGCTTCTCAGGATGAGACAACTCTTATTGTATGTGATTCCTTCTACTGTGTACAATCTTACAATGACAATCTGTTTTTCTGGTCGAAAACGACTACAAGGACGCAAAGGGAGCACAATTAAGCATAAAATGCTTTGGGTTCGAGTGGCAGAATTGCAACAACGTCTGCCCCTCACACAGGTGGTTCACACCTTAGGCCATCAGCGGGTGGGCGCACACGCTATTGGTAACGATCTGGCAGATGAAGCTGCCCGTTCGGCAGTAGTCACGTGTTCAGTAGCAGCGGTTACCAGGTCCATGTCTAAAATTGACCCTGTTATTCTAGCAGCTATTGCTGCAACCAAGGAAGGTGATAATTACCCTACAGGTTTCCCTTCCAAGTATTCTTACAAATTAAGTCCCGATCAGGTTCCTTATGTAACAATACCTGACGTTGGAGATCGGCTGATCCCCAACGCGGACCGCAGGAGTGCCTTGATATCAGCTGCACACGAAGGCATGGCTTCTGCTCATGCAGGTGTGTCAGCTACGGTTTCCATCTTGCAGCAGCGTTATTGGTGGCGTGGGTTATATAAAGACACCCGTGCTTTTGTGCTTTCTTGCGACGTTTGTCAACAGATTAAGCCTTCCACGGTAACACGTCCACCACAAACCCCGCTCTGCATTGCTAACAGACCCTTTGGGTGTGTTTACTTGGATCACTGCGGTCCATTCTCATCAGACACTGCCTATAAATACATCTTAGTGGCAGTGGACTCGTGCACACGGTTTCTCTGGGTCTGGCCACAACGGAGTGCTGACGCCCGAAATGTAATCAGGGATTTGCGTGTCTTTGTGGGAATTTTCGCATGCGGCACCTTCCATTCGGACCAAGGTCCAGCGTTTGTCTCTAGGGCTTACAAGGATGCAATGGCTTCGCTTGGGGTGCGGGTGAAATTTTCGTCTCCGTATAGGCTTGAGGGCAACTCTATCGTTGAACGAATGAACCGTGACTTAAAGCAATCCTTAACAGCTAGGGTTATAGGTACTGGCAGGAACTGGCTGGCCCATTTGTATACCGTTCAGCGTGCACTTAATAATCTCCCTAGAAGACCTCTGGGTGGGCGGACCCCATACGAAATGCTCTTTGGCATAAGAATGTTTGTGCCTGACCTTGAGGGTCCAGACATCGCGGCGCAATCCGCCAAGTTTGATGTAGATAACCATTCTGCTATGTTACAGGACTTACAAGAAGCCCGAGACAAACTTGCAACTACACATTTACCTTCAGCCACAGATCCTGCGTTGCAGATTCCGGTAGCCGGCTGGCTTCCGAAAGTTGGAGAACTGGTTCGAGAGAAGGTTGAAAACAAAAAGAATTTGGCCCCTCTTTTCGTGCACCGGTTCCAGTTCTGGGCTTGAAGGGAACACGTACAGTCATTTTACCACCGCTTCCTGGTCGCAAAGAGAACAGATACATCTCAGTTGAAAATGTCAAGCTACAGCGCCTGGCCGATCCTGAATAGTGTCACACCAGCGGTCTCTTGTCCTGCCATTTATCGCACATATGTTCATAGTCCATCTGCGCGAACGATCGCTGATGCTGTAATTGAGATGGTTGATTTGCCTGAATCCTCTACTTTGCCTGAGACTGTAATTGATCCCCAACTCTCCACCAACATCGACGAGGACGAGTATACTTATCCTGCATCTGAATCGGTGGCACATCAACCAATATCGCCACTAAGCCCGACTCGTTATTCCTTTGATTCGGATTCCACATCTTCAAAAGTTCCATCAAAGTTCAGTATTTTTATATCCTGGTTTAGAGACAATTTTTGATTCCACCCTGGACATACATCTGGTTGGTACTTTTCTTAATTTTTTGTTCATGTCCATTGGCTTTGTCACAGTGTTTTTCTACTAATTAATGGTCACTATTTACCTGAACGCTCTGCTGTAGACTATGTCTCTGGAACTTTGGCTCCTCATTCCTCGTCTCACATCATGAAGCGTGACCACACATTTGTGAACATTTCAGCTTTCCCAGTTGCTGATGGCATCGTATGGGATGCAGTGAACTATCAAATCCATGGTCCGACGGAAATTATTAATGTACCTAATGTCCTTCGTGTTTCAATGGGTGATGTAGTACACAATAATATTCATTCTGATGATTGGGATGTGCATGCCGTTGAAGCATTGTTTGCCGATTTAAAATATTATGCATCTTTTAATGCTGAAGATTTATATATGAATTCTGCTAATTATGCCGATTTGTATTGTTACCAACATTGGGGTAATCATTTTCTCCATAAGCCCAGTGCCCTGCGTAGTTCTGTTAACTATACCCAATGGGAACATTGTCCAAACCCCTTGCCAGGTAGCTCTCAAACTCTTCGAAATAAGTTTAATTATTTTACTGATTTTAATCGGTCGAATCCTGCATCCTATTATTTTAGACTTAATAACACATCAACTCAGAAAATTATGTTAACACACACCAAATTGCTTTATTCAGGTTCCTTTCTAAGTGCCCTAGCTGTGGGTGGTTATGAGTACTGGGATAATACAGTGGATTTAAAATCTATTTGGGGCTCCAAGCCATGGCAGGTACGGGGGACCGAGGCATTACATCGTGCTTGCCTCATCCCTGCCCAAATTATGTTCCTCAATGTCTCCATCTATCAGACTACATGTTGGGGCTTAGCAACCACTAAACAATTGAATACTCCATCAATACCATCCCTGTCGAGTTTTCCCAATGAAAGCTCACGATTCAATATGTCCCTCGTGTCCCTGCAGGCTCTGTTACAAAATAATTCGTTTAATGTTTCTGAGCTAGTTCAGCCACCCTGGTTGGTATGGCCTACATCATCAAATGCATGTCAAATGCGCTTTCACGACTCAGGAGCTAGTTACACACAGGATAGGCCTGATCCGAGATTTACTGATTCCCGTACTGTCACTACATATTCTGTTGGTAAATTATGCAAACAATGGCTGCAACATTCGTCCCTTGATTCTGTTAAACAACATTTGTCCCTCCTTACAGGCAATATTGATCTGTCCGATTTTGTTTTGGGACCTCGTGGTCCCCGACCTAAGAGATTCATTTATGAAACGTATAATGAACTCTGGAAGCTATCACAAATTGAAGCTGCTTCCCGTCTTCGGGAA
The DNA here is from genome assembly GCA_963921515.1 of Calotriton arnoldi. Classification (NCBI taxonomy): domain Eukaryota; kingdom Metazoa; phylum Chordata; class Amphibia; order Caudata; family Salamandridae; genus Calotriton; species Calotriton arnoldi. The sequence continues at coordinate 234,903 of CAWUFW010008328.1, read as the reverse complement.
ATAGATCAAGCAAATATGGAAAAGGTGCTTGCTGTTGTTGACAATAGTATTAATACCCTGTCTTCTCGCATTTACACTTTAGAGAATATTGTGTCCTCTGTTGTCGATATTGTACAAGATGATGTTTCTGTGTTATATCATGGTCAGAATCAATTGCGCTCAGTTATGCAGTTTGCATGGACTTTACAAACGCTTAAGTTAGGTAAAGTGCCTTGGCATTTTGAACACCTCTGCCTTGTTTCTACCTTTTAACTTAACTGACAAACAGCAATTTATGTCCATGAAAGATGCAACTTACACTCTATTACATATCGAAAAGATGGATCCTTTGCCGTTCTCTGTTGCAGAACTCGATTCTGCTGTATGGCTAGTCCATGGGGTTATCGCTTTACCTTTTTCCTTGTTTGAATTTGACTCGTGCATGAAACATTATCCTGTGGGCCGTTACCGGCCCTTGGGCAGTGCTTTCCTGCATGAACTCTGGTCCTTGCCTTTCATGTATAAATGCCTTCGGGACGGCAAGGAAGTTTTTCTCACGGGGAGTCTTGTGACTCGACTATGGGTCATTCGCTTATTTGTAAACACATTAAATTGCATGGCTCATGTAGCGTTTCCGCTCCTAATCTTGCTTGTGTGCTAAAAGGTATTCCTGCTCCTGTTATTTCCCCTACTTTCACTCTCCTTTCCAATGGCAGTTATTTACTTTTAAATAACGAAAACTGTTGCGGCTTACAGGCTGGCATTCCTTACATTGTAACAGTTTCGCACAGGGTTGTCTGCTGCAAGAATGTGCTTTTTCCTCCCCCTCATGGCAAGGTTGATATCTCTATTTGGCCTTCCATCCCTACCATGGAGGCAGATTTCAATGGACTGAGCAGAATAAAGGCACTATTATTGAACGAGGAAGTTATGCTCACGTCCGCCCGGGAGACATTCATTCTCCAGGTGGCGAGTACCCACAGTGAAATACAGGCCCTTTTGAACACTAATCTCCCCCAACATGGGGAGTTAATACATCGTATTTTCAACGCATCTAACACTGAAGGCCTAGTACACTTTTTTAAGGTCGTTGGGTCGGGTTTGGTGTCCTTCTTCCAAACTATTTTTGGTGTCATCCCGGCTTTCATACATTCTATTTTTTCCAGTGTCTTTGGCGGTTTCCCGTTGATCCTCGCTTTAGCGGCTGGTGTCTTGCTCTTAATTTGCTTTCTGCGCAATGGCTGCTCCCCGATGGGACCTGCTCGATCCAGAACGCCTACAGCTGCTCCGTGAGCGCCTCTTGGCTGGTTTTGGTGTACTGCCATTGGCGACACTGAGTGTGTCATATACTCTATCATTCCGCTTTGCGTATTTCACTTGCGTGCAACCTGTGATGACTTGTATCCGCTGTCCTTTCACCTGGACTCTGGATTATTGCCTCTCCAATTCGTCATTGTCTGTTCCGGATTTTGTTCAGTTGATGGGTCCCTTAGAGGCCCATGAACAGGACTGTTCCGTTGCTGGCTGTATGGCGCGTGCGGCTGCACTGGGGATTTTGGCGCAATGGGATATCTGGGCGGCTGCCCAGGATCTCCTACAAAGAAGCTGTTTCAATTATCACGCAAGCTGTCCCGCATTGCTTCTGGATGCTCCCTTTGCTGAGGAGCATCCCTGCTCTTTGATCTCTTGGAGTGGATGGCATCTATGTTTTTTGACGATTCCAATGATGTCCTTTTGGAGGGTATGGCTTTTTTCTGCACCTACACTATCATGGATTGAATGTTTCCTCGCCGTTTGGGCGCTCCCTCTGCAACACTGAATTTTTCTTTTTGCCTCTGTCTTGGACGCCGGACTATCCAGGGGAGGGTGTCTTGTGGATTGTTGCCTGCCTTGTTATGTTGGCCTAGGCCTGGTTGCCATGCTGCTTTTCTTTGCGCACGTTACACTGAGCCGGGACTCCCTCGCCCTTTGCTCGTGCCAAGTTCTTTTGCACTGTCTGCATTTTCTGTTGTTCACCTTTTTGGGCTCGGTCTGCACAAACATGTACAAGGTCACATAACAATGTATTTTGGGTCTTCCTGATATGGCCAGTCTCGCGCACCCAGACATAACATTAGGTGCAATTGCCATGAAGATTTTTGTGTGCTTTTAATACTGCGGTTTCCTAGCGCTTAGCACACTTGGAGAAATCCTTTTCAGTGAGAAGAGCTATGATGTCCTGCTGATGTAGTTCTGCATCTAGAGACTGAGGTATGGGGTTCGCTAGTCAAAGCCCAGAGGTCTTCTCTTATTATAATAAACTATCTTACTGCACGGGGAGGGTGGTAATGTTATTTAGACATTTATCCACTGAGTTATGAAATGCTTTCCCCGTTTGTATTCTATGGAATTGTAACCATGCTGCTTATATTAGTCATATGCATTATGCTATTGGTACTGACACGTGTACTGTACATTAGAGCACGTAAGTTGGAATAAACATTTTAACCTATCCAGTGTCTCTTCCTACGCACCTTGTGGACAAGTACGAGTGAGTGACGAAAGAGTGTTCTTGCTTCTGCGAGTCCTGAGATAAAGATACCGTGTTCTGGGTTGTCTAATCATTGGTACTTGGGTGCTAATGGGATGCTAAGCTAGTTGGGTTGGGGTTTTTGGGTGCTACGGTATATGGTGGCAAACCACTGTATTCCGGGGTCCCATTTTCCTGTGCATAGCTCTGTGTATGTGCAGAAACCTTATGACAATGACAACCCCCAGGCCACAGGCTCAGACACCAATAATGTTCCGCCGGAGGCTGATGGTCACTCACGGCGCACAGGGTTAGTGGCACCAGGTCAGTTGTTGATAGTGTTCGATCACCTCCGTGACTCTGATCCGGCTTTCGTCCGGACTGAGCCGCATCTTCCTCTTACTCCTCTCCGTGCGTTCACTGGTGTGGACTCTGCCATTCATGATTCGCGACTAAGTGCTGGATGTGGGACCTACTGGTCCGCAGGGTTGGCCTGAGCCCTCATCCACATGTCGCTGGCTTGTATTGAACAGGGTTAGTGGCACCACGTGTCGCAGGCTTGCGTTGAACAGGGTTAGTGGCACCACGTGTCGCCGGCTTGCGTTGAACAGGGTTAGTGGCACCACGTGTCGCCGGCTTGCGTTGAACAGGGTTAGTGGCACCACGTGTCGCAGGCTTGCGTTGAACAGGGTTAGTGGCACCACGTGTCGCCGGCTTGCGTTGAACAGGGTTAGTGGCACCACGTGTCGCAGGCTTGCGTTCAACAGGGTCAGTGGCACCTGTAGGTTTCAAAATAATCATAGGGCTACGCCCCTTATGTTACGCTATTAGATTATCCTTATATAGCTAAATATAGCAGTGGTAGTCATCTATATTGACAACCCACTGAGCTATATTAAGAAAGATCATGTTTTACAGAATAGGTTAGTCTTGGATAGGTGGCAGCCATTTTGTATACTGGCCGCCATCTTACATTATGGCTATGTTTAAGCACGCAGTGAGCTCTAAACTGCGAACGAGGTAGGCCCAGACAGCTGCGCCATGACACTTGTTGTTCACCTGATAAGTATACGCCCAGTTTCGTTTCTTTATCCAATAAGGGGCGCTGCCTCGCTTATGAATAAGCCTTTCTGTGTGCGTAAGTAATATTCTATTTGCAGCACCTCTCCTATGTTGGGAGGAGGAGGGATGCAGCTGGCTGACCTTGGCTAAGAGATTCCGTGTGCCTGCCTCGGGCTGGTGATGTACGCCTCTCTGCCTCCCTAAAGTACGCATCCCTAAACCTGTAACTTTCCCTTGTAGGCGTGCTCTAGATGTTTATGACGTGTTTGATGTATCATACTATGTTGCGCTTGATTATTGAGTCAGTCCATTAGCAAGCATTGCATGGTGAATGTTGTATTTGGGCTCCTCTGCAGAGTATAGATAATAAACTGCTTGTTTGCATTCTCTACTGGCTGACCGACTCTTCATTGATATAGGTAAGGCCGAGAGGTGGTGTAGTAACCCGAGTGACCCTATACGGGTCACTTCCATCAGTTGGCGCCCGAACAGGGACCCCGCAATTAATCACCCATCACACCCGTAAACGGGTCGTGAGGTCGGGGTGCAGGCTGGTCTAGCGGGCAGATCGGGGGCCCCCACAAGATAGAGCTCTGTTTCTGTGGCTTGCCCCGCCCGTCTGATCGAGGGTGCCCTGCCTAGTGGTGATACGCTGGGGTCCAGAGACGGCAAGTCCTTGGAGCTGACCAGATTGGTCTGGAGAGTCGGCGGTAGAGAATCACGTGTGAAACCTGCGTTTGACAGGTGAGTGACTTTGTGTACGTTTTAGTACTTGAAAATGTACTGGAGCCAGTCCTGAGGTGGTGTTGGACTGAACCGTGCGAGGCAGACCGTTGACCGCCTTTCGGTGTGAACTTGAACTGCTCCGGGTGATTCAGGTTTTTGAGACCCGTCTCATAGTGGTTCTCGGGTAGCACCGGGAGGGGCAGGGCCTTCGGGGCGTGTTTCGTGGATGGAGCCACACTACCGATTTGAGGGAGACAGAACCGATCGGTCTGTGCTCCATAAGTGGTACCGGACTGTGAGGGTGAGGTCACCCATCGAGCTGTATCTCAGTGGTCTTGAGCCACAGATGAGATGAGCCTTAGTGGCGAACCTCACGGGCAGTGCCGGACCGCGTTTGACAAGGCAGAACCTTGAGTTGTACCCTTAAGTATTGTGGACAAGCTACTTGGGCTGCGCTTTAATAGCGAGTTTGAACTGTATTGTGTGGACGAGTGCTGGGGCTGAATCTCGTGGTGGTTTGAGAGTCGTTAACAGCTCTACGAGCTACAAGATGCGGGATAGGCTTTAGATCGTGTCTAATCACAACAGGGTCGAGCTGGGCTATCCATACACGTAACAGAGATTCTTAGGTGGTACTTAGTGAAAGGCTGTTTGGGCCGTGTTGTATCGCATACCTTAAGAGGTCTGTTCGTGCTGATTTTTGAGTATATTTTGTGTACGATTTTCGGACAGAGAAGTGGATTTGCTTTGCGCTTGCGCAGTGGGAATTGTGTAAGTATCTTATATCAAGATGCCGTGTTTTAGTAAACTTGGATGTTTTGTATTTCGATGTTGTTGTTCAAATGATCGACTGGAGGAAAGACAACCTGCTCCTCCAGAGGGTACCCCGAATTTTGATATGTACATAAAGCACGGTATTGGCCTTATTATGTTTAGCACCTTATGGCATAAATATATGAAGGACAATGCTGATTTGCAGTGGCCACTTGTTGGCTCGTTCGATGAACAAAAGTTGAATTTTCTAGAAGGAAAACTGTTTGCTAAGAAGAGTAGGCAGTCAATGTTTGATATGTTGAGGGTTTGGCAGAAGGAGGCAAAGCAGCTGCGAATTAGAGAGGAAAAAAATACGAGGAAAAGACAGGCGCTGACGATCGCGCAGAAAGCCATGGCTTATGATAAAGCGACAGTAAACAAAGGTGTTGAGTGCGCAGATAGGGCATTTCGGCTGCAAGCTGAGAAGAGTTATGTCGTTCAAAATGAAGGTGATGCTTTTGTTGAAGATTTGTTAGACACCCAACCCCCACCACCTTATGCTCCTCTACGGATATATCCTATTGTTCCAGCTTCCCAGGCCCCGGCTTCAAGGGCTCTGGCTTCGGTTCTAGGCCCCACCAGTCCTCCTCCTAACATTCCGGGTCTACATTTGACGCCTTCTGGGTATTATACTGCTTTATCGATGTCCGGGTTGGAGGGTAATAGCTCTCCGTCTGTGGCACCTGTTTCTGCATTTTCTGGTTCGACTTTCTTTACTCCCTCTAGTCAAGATCGTTCATTGATGGTACCTGTCTCTTCATCCACCCTTTCACCGGCGGATGTTTCACTTCCCATGATGCAATTTGACAGAACGCCTGTGAGTGGAATGTCCCCGGGAAGTCGAGCGAAAGTGCAAGAACGCGTGAGTAGGGTGTTGGTGCGTTCTGCAGTAAGTAATCAAGAAAAGGAGATTGTGGCGAATCAGGCTGCGCAGTGGATTCGAAATCCGACCTATATGGTTGAGGATGTATGGAGTGTGATGAGACAGTATGAACCGCTTATGCAACAACTTGCGCTTAAGCATATGTGTACAATGCTGATGAGTTTGTGGGAGCAGCGCTTTAATGCTGAGGTCCCAAGGGAGGTTTCTGAGATACGAGATGAAGTGTATGGTTCCGGTATGGATCCTGCTGCTGTGTTGAATAAAGTTACCACTTTGTTAAAATATCGAGGTAGGATGCTTAAAGAGGGTTCCACAGCATTAGCGCAGTTCCCTATGAGAGAAGTTCACCCCATATATCATCCCGAGACACCAGCAGAAATAAATGCAAGGGGTGACATTGTTCGGCCCCGGGAGGGGGCACGGTTTCAAGAACAATGGGTTTATACCCCCTGGAAGAGAAGCGAAGTACTTTCTCTTAAAAATCAGTTGCCAGATCCCAGAAAGAATCCGACTGCTTATTATAAAGAACTGACAGAAGCGGCCGATTCAACAGTTATTGTTGTTTTTTGGGTTCCTGGTGCCGATGATATATGGAGGCAGGTGCACTTGGTGGATCACGTGGTACAGTTAGGAGCAACATGGGATCAGATAAAGCTGTGGGATCAAGAACGTAAGCCAGGTGAGAAGCCAAGAGCGGAAGTGTTATCTTTACCTGGCCGAATTATTACGTACATGCATTCGTTTATTGCTCCCAAGAAAGTGGATTGGGATAAACTTACAGCATGTTGTCAAAAGAAAGAGGAGAGTGTGTCAGATTTCTTTACTAGGTACGAGGGGGTGTTTTGGGATTTGTCAGTGGATGGTGGAGTCCGGCTGTTTGTCGACAGGTTTGTTAATAATTTGCTTCCTGAGATTGCAGCCCGGATGAAGGCAGCGGAAAGTACCTGGTCCACGTCCACTCCCTCAGGAATATTGAGTATGGGGCAATATTAAGAACATCGAGAGAACGAACAGAGGCAGGTTGTAGAGAAGAAAAGGAAGTAGTGGAAGAGGAAGGGGTCAGCGGCAAGTGCAGCAGCGATGGTCTGTACCGCGAGGTGGTGGAACGAGTGCTCCATATGTACCTGTGGGACCTAATCAATGTGCATATTGTCAGAAGGAGGGGCATTGGCGAAATGAGTGCCCTGAATTGCTACAGGCTGGTGGGATCCCTAGAAGAGGGGTTTTCGGGGACGTGGTAGAGGAACAGGAAGTCAGGGTGAGAGAAGACCAGAGCGAACTGAGAATGTTGAAAAGGATCAGAATTACTTTGATGATCCTAGAGGACGACAGTATTGTCGCGAGGATTATGATGTAGATGAAGGAACAGGGATGTCCATCCACAGCTAGGACAGCGACGGACAGGGTGGGGGACCAGTTTCGGTGAATGTAGATCAATGCGGACCCTATGTCGCTGCGGGTTTGCTTGGTACCTTTCAAAAGTTTTTGATTGACACGGGTGCTATGAACAGCTCCGTTTCCCGTTCGCTTGTCCCTGGGGCAGCTCTGTCTGGCAAGAATAATGTTTCGGTGGGATTTTCAGGTACGCCGGTTGTTAGTCCCATCTCTAAGCCCCTTGCTTTGACAATTGGTCCGTTTTCAGTGAAATCCTCGTTCCTTTTGACTTCAAATTGTGGGGAAAATTTAATGGGGCTTGATCTGTTGAAACGGCTGCATGCAACCATTTTCTGTTCCCCAGACGGTGTTTACATGACGATTGGACCCGATGTGGCACGGGCGAAGCAACACTTTGCCAAAGACGCCCCTCTCCCCAATGAGTTCAAGGACGTGCCTAGTATGCTGTGGGCTACAGGTGACACGGACGTAGGACTGTTGCAGGTACCGCCAGTGTCTATTCAGGTTAAGGACAATGTTTCTCTGCCTCGTATTCCACAGTATAAAATATCGCAGACAGGAGAGACTGCTTTGTTGAAAATCATCTGGTGTGGTTGAGGAAACAGTTTTTAATGTGTGCAACAGTCCTATTCTTCTGATTCTCAAAAAGGCCCGACAGATTCACCTGATGCCCATTCTGATGTGTACCGATTTATTATTGATCTTAGGGAAATTAATAAAATAGTGGTACCACAATTTCCTGTTGTTCCTGATATCACTTCGATTTTGACTATGATCCCTCCTACAGCTCAGTATTTCTCTGTGATTGATTTGAAGAATGCGTTCTTTAGTATTCCGATTCATCCAGATTCCAGGTATCTTTTCGGGTTCAATTTATCTGGCAGAAGCTTTGTGTTCTGTCGCGCTCCTCAAGGGTATACTGAAAGTCCTAGTATATATAGTCAAGCCTTGAAAGCGCAATTGGACTCGCTAGTGCTTCCGGTTGGTAATGTATTGTTGCAATATGTTGACGATCTCCTCGTGGCTTCTGATACTGAAGAAGGATGTAAGGAAGCCACGGTCAAATTGTTAATGCATCTGTCACAAAATGGACATAATGGGTCCCTTTCTAAGTTTCAGTATTGTCGACAGGAGGTTACTTATTTAGGTCACCTCCTATCGAAGGAGGGTAGAAGATTGACACCTGAACGTATTTCTGTAATCAATAAAATGGGCGTGCCAAAGACACAGAGAAGTGCGAGGTTTCATTGGAATTACCTCATACTGTCAACATTGGATCCCCAACTATTCTCTGATTGTGAAACCCCTCCTTTATTTAACTACGAAAGGTGTGTGTGAACCCTTGCCGTGGACGCTTGAGTGTCAGCATGCCTTCGAGCAACTGAAGCATGCGCTTTGTTCTGCTCCTGTCCTTGGTACTCCTGACTATAGGAAGCCCTTTGTATTGTATGTACATGAAGTGGATGGTTGTGCGTTGAGTGTCTTGTCACAGGCTTTCGGTGGTAAGTATCGGCCCTGTGCTTATTTTTCTGCAGTCCTTGACAATGTGGCTAGAGCGCTCCCGAGCTGTCTGAGAGCCGCGGCTGCAGTGGCAATTGTAATCAGACAATCGGCAGGGCTCGTTCTTGACACTGACCTAACGGTCATGGTACCCCATTCTGTAGACACTCTATTTAATAGAACGAAGACGCAGCACCTTACTAGTGCGCGTCTGACTGGATATGAGCTAACTTTGTTCGCTCCACATGTCACCATTAAACGATGTGTCACTCTGAATCCAGCCACATTACTACCCCTCCCTTCGACGAGTCATTATGCAGATGCGCATGACTGTATGTACAGAACAGAGGAAGAAACGAAGGAACGTGTAGACCTGGCTGATGTTCCCTTATCTGACCCCCAAGGGGAACTATATGTTGATGGCTCCTGCCTTAAGCTACCAGATGGCACTACTTCTGCCGCATATGCGATCACCACATTGCGCACAGCCGTAGAGACTTCCCGCGTCCCATATCAATCTGCCCAGGCTGCTGAGTTAGTAGCCCTGTTGAGCGCTTGTGAGTTAAGTGAGAAGATGGCTGTTAATATTTACACCAACAGCCAGTACGCGTTTGGAGTCGCTCATAATTTTGGGCGGCTCTGGGCGGAAAGGGGGTTCCTGACAACTCATGGGTTGAAGATACAGCATGGCCCGTTAATCCATAGATTTCTGTCGGCTTTGATGTTACCCAAAAAGCTGGCAATAATAAAATGCAGTGCCCACAAGGTAGTTACTGATGACGTGGGTAGGGGCAATGCATTTGCGGATCAAACAGCTAGAGAAACTGCTAGATCGAAGATGAGTAAGATGTTTGTGGCAGGACCTGCTAGGTGGGTACCTGATAATGCGATGTATGAGAACACTGTAAGTAGTGTTAAGGACATACAGAATGAGGCCACAACAGATGAAGTGACTGTATGGCAGGAAAGGACAGGCACTCTAGATGAGGATGGGTGCTGGACTGATTTGTCTGACAGCCGGAGATGGCTGTTGCCCAATGCATATGTTTTCCCAGTTGTCACTATGGCTCATGGTCCCGCTCATATTAGCGCAAAAGGGATCTGTAAATTGTTAGACCCAGTGTGGCGAAATGATCTCATTCCCAAGGTAGCTGCCCATTTAGTGAAACATTGTATGATTTGCTTAAAGCATAATCCTGGGAAAGGTACTCCTGTGCCTTCTGGGAATTTCGCACCACCCTCATTTACCTTTGAGGTTCTCCAAATGGACTTCATTGAGCTAGAACGAGTGAATAATTTGAAGTACGTTCTAGTGGTCGTGTGTGCTTTCAGTAAGTGGGTGGAGGCGTACCCTGTGAAGGAAAATACTGCTATCGCAACGGCGAAAGCACTCATAAAAAAGTTCTTCCCTCATTTCGGTTTGCCTCGGGTGATCTGGAGTGACAACGGCAGCCATTTTAATGCCCGAGTCACGCAGTTGGTGTGTGAAGGGTTGCACATAAATCAGAAGTTTCATGCAGCAAATCACCCCCAATCTGCAGGTCTTGTGGAGAAATATCAAGGAACGCTCAAGTTGAAGCTAGCTAAGATCCAGGAGAGCACAGGCCTGAAGTGGCCGGATGCGTTACCATTAGCCCTTTTGTCCACAAGAATGACCGCACACACGAGGACTCCCTATGAGGTAGTTTTCGGGTGCCCTGCCAATATATGGGGTGTCCCTAGGCCAAAACGATTTAGTGAGATCGAGTATCCGATGATGATAGATTACCTGTATGAGTTGACTAAAAATCTTTGTTCTATTCATCAGCAGATCGGAGAGTCACTGCGACCACTTCCAGAGAGTCCCGGACATAAGTTGCAGCCCGGTGACTGGGTTCTGATCCGAAACTTTGCGAGGACAAAGGCTCTGGAGCCCCGTTGGCATGAACCGAAGCAAGTCCTCCTTGCAACGAGGACTGCGGTGAAGGTGGATGGGAGAAAGAATTGGATACATGCCCACCATACCAAAAGAATACCGCTGCCACTTCCTTATGACCAATGGGTCCAAGAAGGAATCGGAGATCATGAATGTGAGCACGTACCAAGGTTCATCCCGTTTTCGGATGCTCGGCTAACTTGGACGGAGACAGAAAAAGAGAACGAAGCTGTGTTATTGGAAGCTGTCCCTCCCGAAATAAGGGCAGCACGAGAGTCCTCTGACACTGAACAACGAGTGTTGGAGTCTGGGAGCTTTGTTGAGCCTGAGACTTCGTTGCTTTTTTCTGATCAAACAGTGCCTGGGTCTGTAAGATATGATCTACGCCCACGACAAAAGAAGAGCACCAGAGGGATATAGAGAGTTATGGATTCGAGTTTATGGTAGAGCACAATATCTGTAGTGCCTGCCACAAAAGAGAGACACTGGTGCACTGCTTTGAAACATTTAGACTTTCGAGTGAGCTGTGGGTGTTTGCCAGGAGGGCACACCAACCGACACAAAGAAGGATTGGATTACTGAGTAGGCCTAGACTGTGAGGCCCCACGTGGAGGAAGTCACCTGTTACAGTATGATGGACAATATAAGCCGACCAAAGGGGCTTAGAACGGACTTTGGCGTAGTTGATCATTGATTGAAGAAGGTCGCAAGTGACTCCATCATTATTGTAGAAAGTAGGTGTTAGATATGTTCCTGTTTGGGCGAGTTGTCGCGCAAGAGGAGCAGCCTCTGGCGGCCCCGCCCTTAGCTCAAAATGATCCTGGATGGCCTAGTTGGACCACTAAAACCAAAGTTGTGGTTTTATTCTGCATTTTGTTGTTATGATTATATTGTTTGGTGTGATATTTTATTTAGAAATTAAGCATCCAATGCATGTTCTGATAGGGACTACTCCTGATCCGCCCGAGCATTCGTTTGTTTCCCTAGCTCCACATAAAGAAAGACATAGGCAGACATATTTTGGAAATGCTTTTCTTCAGATGCTCCATGAAGTACACCAAACGACTAATGCGACAAAGTGTTGGATCTGTGGTTTACTTCCTTCTATGACTCATAAGAATGATCTCCTTATATCCTTGCCTCTGTCATATCTAGGGAGTTGTGAAGCATGGTTCCAGCTCCTTACTGTAGTGTATACCCACTCACATGCAGATACTGCCCAACTGACTAAAGAAGATTATGAAGCAGTGTTGGAATACATAGTGATGCACCAGGGATACACTCCCGGAAAAAAAGGGAAGGCAGGTACTTTGCATCCAGATGCCTGTATGAATGTTTATGACCAAAGTGCAAACATTTCTTGGGAAAAAGATGAGATGATGGAATTCCAAGGGTTTAATATAACAGAGTATTTTAGATCCTTTCATGAGAGAAATATCCCAGATAGTGAGGTCCGACCCATTCCAATAATTGATACACCAGCCCCATTTTGTGTAGAAGGGTTTGGAAGTGTTCCTGTGGGGCAGAGTCATTGTAACTATACGTTTACATTGAACAGGACAAGTAGTCCACCCTTGCTTACACCCCCAAATGTATATTTTATCTGTGGGACACATGCTCATGTATGGCTCCCTAGGGGATGGGCGGGACGCTGTTATGTTTCTTTCCTTCTACCCCCAGTTTACTTAGCCCCATCCAAATATCATAAGGATCATAAGTTGCAGCAAAGGGGTACCTCATTGTCACGAGTAAAGAGGATTATCAACACTGAAGATGTTGATCAGACAGATACCACAATGCAGCAATTTGCTAATGCTATGAAGGGATTGTTGCCTCTATGGGGACCTATGTATAATAGTAGGCGAATTCACCATCTTACTAGAGTAGTGGAAGCGGTCATTAACACTACTGCTGGTATACTCACGAATATTACAGCTGAGCTTCAGGCGACCAGGCTCGTTGCTCTTCAAAACCGGATTGTCCTTGACGTCATTCTTGCAGACAGGGGTGGAGCCTGTCGTGTGATTGGTAGCAGCTGCGGCGTTTACATACCAGACCACGCCCCTACCGTTTATTCAGCTATTCAGAAACTCCATAGGTTAGCCTCTGAAATACATGAAGATAACGGTACAGGGTCTCTGACACAGTGGTTCTGGGACCTAATGTCCGCATGGGGATGGAAGATTCTCATGGGTTAAGTAGTAGTTGCAGGGATCATCTTCACTTGTTGCCTTTGTGTGAATTGTCTTCCATCCTGTTGCACTTATTGCATGGCTAAACTCACCTCCTCTGTTCCATTACTGAGTCTAAAGCCAGGGATGCGATTATGATGCTGAAAGAACTTCCAGAACTGATGGATATCGACGAAGGCATTTTCGAGGACTAAAGATTTGAACTCAACAGAATCTCGCCTTAGTTCTGCACATCCCCCGGTTTCCTCATGCTGACGACTGATAAAGACCCTGCCTGATGGCCTTTGTACTTCTATATTTAGCTCATAAAGCTAAAAGGAGGGTCTGTAGGTTTCAAAATAATCATAGGGCTATACCCCTTATGTTACGCTATTAGATTAGCCTTATATAGCTAAATATAGCAGTGGTAGTCATCTATATTGACAACCCACTGAGCTATATTAAGAAAGATGATGTTTTACAGAATAGGTTAGTCTTGGATAGGTGGCAGCCATTTTGTATACTGGCCGCCATCTTACATTATGGCTATGTTTAAGCACGCGGTGAGCTCTAAACTGCGAACGAGGTAGGCCCAGACAGCTGCGCCATGACACTTGTTGTTCACCTGATAAGTATACGCCCAGTTTCGTTTCTTTATCCAATAAGGGCGCTGCCTCGCTTATGAATAAGCCTTTCTGTGTGCGTAAGTAATATTCTATTTGCAGCACCTCTCCTACGTTGGGAGGAGCAGGGATGCAGCTGGCTGACCTTGGCTAAGAGATACCGTGTGCCTGCCTCGGGCTGGTGATGTACGCCCCTCTGCCTCCCTAAAGTACGCATCCCTAAACCTGTAACTTTCCCTTGTAGGCATGCTCTAGATGTTTATGACATGTTTGATGTATCATACTATGTTGCGCTTGATTATTGAGTCAGTCCATTAGCAAGCATTGCGTGGTGCATGTTGTATTTGGGCTCCTCTGCAGAGTATAGATAATAAACTGCTTATTTGCATTCTCTACTGGCTGACCGACTCTTCATTGATATAGGTAAGGCCGAGAGGTGGTGTAGTAACCCGAGTGACCCTATACTGGTCACTTCCATCACACCACGTGTGTCGCGGGCTTGCATTGAACAGGGTTAGTGGCACCACGTGTCGCCGGCTTGCGTTGAACAGGGTTAGTGGCACCACGTGTCGCAGGCTTGCGTTGAACAGGGTTAGTGGCACCACGTGTCGCCGGCTTGCGTTGAACAGGGTTAGTGGCACCATGTGTCGCAGGCTTGCGTTGAACAGGGTTAGTGGCACCACGTGTCGCCGGCTTGCGTTGAACAGGGTTAGTGGCACCACGTGTCGCAGGCTTGCGTTGAACAGGGTTAGTGGCACCACGTGTCGCCGGCTTGCGTTGAACAGGGTTAGTGGCACCACGTGTCGCAGGCTTGCGATATGGAATTATGCCTCACTGATCGAAGGGAGTCTGGTGCTGTGGCCGCTGCCACGGACTTGGGGTCACTGCCATTCAAGACTCAGCACACAGTTCCACATGTTGGACCTACTGGGCCCAAGAGGACACCGGTGGAGTATGTAAGGGAGAAAGGAGTAATGTGGGCCAGTGTCGGGGGGGGCAGCGATGATCTGTAGAGGCTGCAGAGATCGCGGGACTGGTGCTTGGAGCTTGCACCGGCACGTGGTGGGCCCTCATTGACACACGCTGGTGTAGGCAGGTGAGCGGAGCCTCGTTGGTGCGCTGGTGCCGGCATGACGGGTCGGGGGACCAGCGGCCCGGGGTGCAGCAGGCACACAGGGACGCAGGCCCCACCGCGCTCGGCGCAGGACTCATGGCGGGCCGAGAGGCGCCACAGTGGCAGACGCGTTGTCCATTCGGAATGAGAACCACGCCCAGTGCGACTGGCTTTTTGTTCACACCCCTACGCTGGCCTGGTGTACGCAGGTCCAACCCACTCTGCCCGTGCATGCAGGGGGGGACGTAACGTGCAACATTTCCACGTTCTGCCCCACAGCCTGTGGGGACATGGTAGCGTCCACTGGCCACTGCACTCCATGCACTAGCAGTTGATCTCCACATGGCCATTTCCGTGGTTTGCACTCTGTGGTCTGTCCGGCACCTCCACGCCACACCTGGCATTGGGTGGGTTCACATTCCTTGGTCACTTGCCGCTCTCACACGTCTGCTCCATGCCTCTCCTCGCATCCTGCTATTGTGTGTCTGTGGTGGCATGCCGTGGCTGGGTTGTGGGCATGGCAAGGCCAGCTTCCCAATGGAGTCGTGTTGTCGTGTCTGGTCGGTTGGCATGTTGTGTGTCATGTTGAATGTAGTTGTGCTGCGTGCCCATTGCCAGTGTCGTGAGTTGCATGACTGTGGGCTGGGGGTGTGTGGTGTGTTCATTTTGGACTTACCAATGGGCACTGCATTTCCATGGGTGCCATCCTGGGAGCGCTGGGTGATGATGGACTGTCGGGAGATGTGAGAATCATGCACTCTGCCTGGGGAGTTGGCCACAACATTGTTGAGGAGTCCCGGGCGGTCCACTGTTGCCTGCACATTTATGATATGTGTGTGCTTTCTGTTGTGGTAGTTGTGTGCAGTTTCGGCAGGGGGCACGAGGGGTACATATGTGCAGTTGATTGGCCCTGACACGTGAGGGAATCCAGCTACGGCGTAGGGGCCTTGCTTGGTCTCCAGCAGCTCCTGCGCAGTGTGGGTGAAGTGGAGGTGCTGGGGTACCAGGCTGTTGTTGGCATCCAGGACAGGTGTGATGACCTTGTATGGGGTTGGCTGTGTGACTCCTCCGACTCTGGCAGTTGTGGGATGGATGATACCAGAGGCCGACATGTGCTGCGCAGCCGGCAGCTTTGTCTGCGGAGGGATGTTGGTAGTCCGCTGGGTTGGTACCGTCAGCAGGTGGGGGATGTGGGTCAGGATGCGGGGGATGGTTGTCCTTTTGGGCCTGTAGTGGGCAATGTCCTGCTCTGGCGTTGGGTCTGGGTTGCAGGTGCGTTTCAGGTGGGTCCGCTGTCTTTGTGTACACTGCCTCTGTGGTGTTCCCGGGAGGGGGTGGCGGGACGGGTCCTGGGGGTGGTGGCGGGCCTGGGGTGGGTGGGGGGGGTGCTGTGTCCCTCATGGGTCTCGGAGCTGCATGATCATTGTCTCTATGGCATCTGTGGGTCTTCCGATGTGGCTCTTGGCTGGGCTCCCTTTCATGCTGCAGGTAGTCGTCCTGCTTAACACCAGCAGAAGGTAGGTGTTAAATCCCTGCTGCTACCGCGGCTTATCACGTGGTTTTGACTCGCATCGCAGATCTGGCAGTTCGTTGTGAAAGTGGTGTTGTGGTTTTTTCGTGTGTTTTTGCACGGGAACGCCTACTCTGCATCTCATTAGGGTTAGTTGGTGGTGTCCACCGTGGAGATAAATTTTGGGGCAGTTATCGCGGGAATACTGGCGATGTCTGCAGCTTGCACCCGCTTGTGAATGGGGTGTTAAATCGATCTCCACTTTTGATGGGTTAAGGTGGCGATAAATCGGCGGTAGGTCCTTGTGAATATGCCCCGTAGTGTTTACAATAGACACATTAGGTACTCCAAAGAGACTTTCTTCCAAAATCAACCAGACTCTGCAACCAATTGAAATTATCAAAAACCAATCGACCCGCAAAAGCAATCCCACTTCCGCATATACCAAAATATTACCCACAGTGAAACCTTTGCCTCCTTTTTGTGGAGAAAACCTTGAAAATCTCTAACGATACTGAGAACGTTATTAAACTACTTCCACATAAACCCCCCCTCCCGATCATGATACATGCCCGAAATATCCCCCATCTCACTCAAAAATAATGCCCTCGATGTAAATGGCACTTTAAATCTACTGTCCTCTCTGAAATTCTCCAACCATTTCAGCGATCCCCTCCCCTCCAACTCTTAAAGGAGTCCATTCACTTCCTACTCCCACTATGGACTATGATAATCAATGCTTCACTCTTCCAAGGCTCCTTAGCTGACTGCCTTAAAAGTGACGAGGTTACCCCTATCTTAAAAAACCCAACTCGGACCAATCCGACCCCAACAATTACTGCCCCATCCCAAACCTCCCTACTGTGGCCAAACGTCTTGAAAAATGTGTACACTTACAGCTTCACAATCACATAGAGCAATTCCGACTTCTCGACGTCTGCCAATCTGTCTTCCGATCGGTCACATCAGCGAAACTGCCATGGTCCACATCGACGCCCTGCACTCACTTGACCAGAATAAATCAAGCCTCCTAATCCTATTGGAACTATCAGCAGCTTTTGACACTATCAACCATGTTACCCTTCTAAACCTTCTTGAACACAGAATGGGCCTCTCTAGCTCTATGCTGAAATGGTTCTCCTCCTTTCTACATAGCAGGTCTCAACACATCCTAATCAATCTCACTCTTTCTGACCAGTCCCTACTATCGCTAGGCTCTATTCTCCCCCAACAATGTTTAACTTATATATGGAGCCTCTCACTGAAACCCTTAAATTCTCCCACATCTCATATCACATGTATGCTGACGATACCCAACTCTACATGAAAATCATCTCCCCCAACGACACCGATATCCTCAACAACACCCTGACTAAAACACAACAATGGTTGACCCATAACCACCTTAAACTCAATGCCCTTAAAACTGAATTCATACTGATCGCACCACCCACCACCACCAACCCCAACATCAAAGACTGGCACCACCTTTTCACTGCCCTGAATTGTCCCCACGCATCAATGACTCTGCCAAATACCTAGGTGGCGCCTTGGCCCAAGGCCTCTCCATGCAAAAACACATCAGCACCATTACTAGGGGAGCTAACCATCAGTTGCACATCCTTAGGAAGCTAAAACCTTTCCTCCCTTTGGCAGACCTCACAACGGCAGTTCAAGGCCTTGTGCTATCGAAATTAGACTACGGCCGTACTACCCTGGTGGGCCTCCCACAAACCTCACTTGCACCATTAAAGGCTACACTGAATGTAGCAGCAGCTAGGCTCATCACTGGATCTAAAAGAAGTGATCACATCACCCTGAACTTCAATCATTAAAATGGCTACCCTTCAAGGCCAGAATTAATTTCAAAATTGCTTGTATGACCCACAAAGCGCTGCATTACAATACCCCCTCCTACCTGACCCAAAAACTGGCTCTATCACGTGGAAACAGTTCTTCAAGAAGCACTAGCTCCTTACTCCTTAAGCCACAACAATTCAAGAAAACGAAAACATACAACAGATCCTTCTCCAGAATTGCACAAAAAATATGGAACTCTCTCCCTACCGAGATCAAATGCACCCCATCCACATCCATCTTTAGGAAGGAAGTAACATTTTTACTACCCAACAAATTCCTCTCACACTGAGAACCTTCCTCCATCTCGCCCTGATATTTGTTCGTTGCCTCTTATCACGCCGGTATATGTTTGAACCTGGACTCACGCTAATCTATATACTCCTATGTTTATAGTTTATATACTCTCTGTTTACTGTATGTGCAAGCATATCACTGCCTATTCTGCCAATAATTCTGTTAATAATATTATTTGTATATAATGTATTTTTATTTTCTGTGCTTATATATTGTATTCACACGTCTTCCTGTTCTATCCCATATTTTTGTACACTTCTGTAAAGCGCTCTGTCACCTGAAAGGGTCTTGTTTGCGCTATATAAAACATCAACAATAAATAAATAAATCTCTGTTTCTGTCTATTTATCTGATTATCTGTGTCACTCTCTCTTCCTCTGTCACATCCCTTTGTGTTTCTCTCTCTTTGCCTCCATGAGTGTCTCTTCCTTTCTCCCTCTCTTTCAGAAAGCTCCAGGGATCTCAAAGGTAACTGTGAACATTCCATGGTACCACAAACTCAAACACACACACACACTGTATATGCCACACTGTCTCTACTATGCTTCAATCTCTCTCTCCTTCCTCCAATTTCTGTCTCTCTCTCTGACTCTATAACAGCACAAATATCATTGTGAACAATTGTTGTTCCCACACTCACACTCTCTTTATATCGCTATCTCATCTGTACCGCTCTCTCTGTGCTTCTCTGTAATTGAATAACACTTGTCACTACACACACACACACACACTGTACACCCACATACACAGACAGACAGACACACACACTCTTTCTCCCTCTTGCTAGCACTCCTGCTTTGTTTGTCTCTTTCTTTCACAGTTCTTGGGATCTCAAAGGCAGATGTGAATAATCACACACACTCTTTCTCTCTCACTCCCTCTTTCGCACTCCCCATATGCCTCCCGATCTTCTACTCATTCTCACGATCTCCTGTCTCTTGCGGCTGTCCATCTTGCTCTCTCTCTTTGTGTCTCTGTCTCTTTCTTGCTTTCTCCCTCTCTCTCTTAGACGTCCTGCACTTGAAAATCTCAGTAGCGCTGACTATAAGTATCTGTGAAATCCTGTATCCTGTCGGTGAAAGCCTTCAACCTGGAATTACTATATGCCCTGCATCTTCGAATCATTGAGCTCCTCCGCCTTGGGATCCTTGAAATTCAACACCGTGAAATCTTTGGATCCATGCACCTTAGAATTTGTAAATGCCCTGCACTTTCAAATCTCAGAGATATTGTATCTTGGAATCCTTAAAGCCCTGCACCTTGGAATCTCTGAATTTGTGTACCTTAGAATCTCTAGACGCACTGCACCTTAAAATCCCAGAATCCTGTATCTTGGAATCGTTGAAGTCTGACACCTTGGAATCTCTAGAGCCAGGATCTTTGGAATCTCTGCAGCTCTGCACTTTGGAATTTCTAGACCCTTGTACCTTGGAATTTCTGGATCCCTGTATCATGGAATCTCTGGATTCCTATACCTTGGAATCTCTGGATCTCTGTACCTTGGAATTATTGAAGGCCTGTACCTTAAAATCTTAAAACAGCTAAACACTAGACTCATTTAAGTCCTGCATCTTAGAGTCTCTGGGATTCTGCACATTGATTCTCTGGATCCCTGTACCTCTGAATAACTGGGACCCTGCACATTGGACTAACTGAAGTTCTGCACCTCGGAATTCATCATGCCCTGCATCTTGGAAGCTTTGAGCTCCTGCCACTTGGAGTCTATGAGCTCCTGAAACATGGAGGCTCTGAGGTCCTGCACCTTGGAGTCTCTGAGGTCCTGCACCTTGGAGACTCTGAGGTCCTGCACCTTGGAATCTCTGAGGTCCTGCACCTTGGAGTCTCTGAGGCCCTGCACCTTGGAATCTCTGAGGTCCTGCACATTGGGGACTCTGAGGTCCTGCACATTGGGGACCCTCAGGTCCTGCACATTAAGGACTCTGAGGTACTGCACCATGGGGGCTCTCAGGTCCTGCAGCACCTTGGAGTCTCTGAGGTCCTGCACATTGGGGACTCTGAGGTCCTCCACCTTGGGGACTTCGTGGTCCTGCACCTTGCGGTCTGCGAGGTCTTGCACCTTGGAGACTGAGCTACTGCACCTTGGAATCTCTGAGGTCCTGCAAATGGGGGCATCTGAGGTCCTGCACATTGGGGACTCTCAGGTCCTGCACATTAAGGACTCTGAGGTCCTGCACCTTGGAGTCTCTAAGGTCCTGCACCTTGAACCCTGCTGCAAATTCTGTTTGCGGACATCTGGTTTCAAGTCTAGTGTCTTTGGTTTGACTATGTCTTGCTGGCTGCATCTAATACCTCCCTAAGATGGGTCCTCAACTTTTCTTCTATTTCCTGTTGTTGTGAACTGCTCCTAGGTGCCGTTCTGTAAAGTATGGGAGGAGGAGCCTCTCTGTTAGGACCCAAACTGCTTTCAGATTATGACAGCGAATCCTGTGCACACGCTATTCAGTTTTTCACAAATACAAGTAATTATTGTTGACAGAAAATAACAAAAGAATTGTTCTTTTTTCTTCAAGTGTTGATTTAATGTTGTGTTACTTCACAGGCCAGCCAACACGTGTTTCGTCATTGGGTGTATAACCCTTGACTTCTTCAGGGCTCAAAAGTAAAGTGGTCACACTTCAGACCTTTCAACTGGTGATAATTCCGTCTGTTCCGGTCTACACGGTGCCGGAGAATCAAGCCACGGGGCGTACTCGCCTGAGCTGGTTAGCGGTGGATGACGCCACGTTGTTTCTGTGGCCATAATGAGGCATAATTATTGACAACGGTGAAATAATTTATCTTTGGCATACTGAGCCTGACTAATACGTTTAACATTGGCCTGAATTTACGGAATATCCAAGATTCGTGAACACGAAGAGATATTCGCTTTCAAAAAGTGGCTTTTAAGACCCGCTGGGTCGGAATTAAATCAACACTTGAAGAAAAAAGAACTATTCTTTTGTTATTTCCAACCCGTCCTCCTACCCCTCCCATGGCCCCGCCCCTCCTAACACACACAGGCTGAGCCAGCAGGTGAAAAATAAAATGATGATAGAATATTGTTTTATTTTTCACCTGATAACTCTGAGCCAGTGGGGAGACGCTCCTCCCCCATTGCGGAGGAGCCGCCCCTGAGCCGGTTGGGTTTGTGTGAGCTCAGTAGTGACATTTCCACACTGCAGCCAGACCTGCTCCTTACACACTGAGAGGAGAACAATAAACCAGCCTTACCTGTCCAGGGTGCTTCTAACATCCTGCAAAACAGAAGAACAGGCAGAAGGACATCAGTTTCCACAACAAATTTTAAATTCTTGTAGACGTTTAGGTATTAGTTGTGCAGTTCAGGTTAATGTAAACACACACAAGTATCTCATCCAAGAAGACACTAATGTGCCAATCTCACACCTCAACACAGTCTGTGATATTCTGAATAGGGTCACATGACACAGCACAGTTTGTGATATCCCAAATGGGGCCACAAGACAGCAGAGCTTTTAAATTCTGAATGAGGGCAGATGTCAGTACAGACTGAAATATTATGAATGCGTAATGTGTTATAGTCTCTCGTTCATGAGATCAGGTGGCAAATCCAGCTAAAACTCCTGCTTCACTAGAAATAATTGGCGATATATCAGAGAAACAACTAGTATCTATACTCAAAGTATACCATGCCAAAATACTTCTAACGCTTTTATATGGAATTAAATGTACGCTTGTAAATAAACAAGGATTTTGGATAAAGCACAGGATAAGACCCTTAAGTCTCTTGTTTCTGTTAGAAAAAATCTACCCATACAAGCTTCAACACTAGAACTAGGTATAACCCGTACTCAGGAAAAAGCACTACTGTCTCCTATACCAGGGAGTTTTCGTTCAAAACACGTGGTTCTTAATACTCTCGGAGAATTGGTGTCACTTGAACTGTAACAGCCTCAGTCAATAAATTATGTTCCATGTAAAAAATGGGACTCTGATTTGTTTCAGTTTGAAGAACAAATTATTAAATGAATGGATAACGTAATTCAGGTTAGGAAATCTGTAAGACCACGAGTCCCGGAGCTTAATTACAGTTTGGATAAACAGCACTGAACCTTATTAAAAAGCATGAAACCTATTCTTGACAGCGGCGACTCCTCCGCTTAAGGGGAGGAGCGTCGCCCCACTGCTCTCTGAGCAGTGTAAAAGGAAAAATAAAAGGATAATAACACAACGTTAATAACTTTACGTTATTATAATTTTATTTTTATATTGGAGCGAGGTTAGGACGGGGGTGTGGCTGGGCTATATGACGTCAGAGCAGGGAGGAGGGGTAGTGGTGGGAACCATAAGTGTGCACGACGGTTTGGCCAGCTGTCTTGGGCCGGCCAAACCGTCATGCGCACTTAGCATTTCTCCACCTGGCTGTGTTGTAGAGCCGAGTGGAGAACTGACACAGGCTCCCAGTCCCTGCCTGATCGCCGAACTAGGGCGCTCAGACCAATCCCAGCACTTCTCTGATGCTGGGAATAGGAGATTTTTAGCAATAAAAAAAAATCTAGAACCACATTATGAATGAGGTCAAGCGACACAGCACAGTGTGATTTGCTGAATGGGATCGTTTGACGTAGTACAGCTGTTCTTTATACCGCGTTGGGATGTCAGTATACAACAAGGTTCCTGAATCAGTCTGAATCAGTCTGTACGTTGCGTTTGGCTGTCAGAGCCGAAGGATTTGCAGTGAGTTTACCTTGTCTGTATATTTTGTTGGGTTGTCTGAATACAGGAGATCAGTGTAAATTAACCCCGTCTGTTGATCATGCATGTTCTCCACTTACATTCAGTGCCTCACACACCACATGAATGTAGCGCTTCTGTATTGTCTTGTATTCACCAAGCGGTGTCTCACCTTCAGGAGGTCCAACGCTGATTCCTCACATTTCTTCTCTAGATCTGTTATCAGGACTTCAAGAGAAGTGATTTGATTGGACAGTTTGGAGATATTTGCATTTTCTTCCATGGTAATTTTCTTCTCAATCTCCTCCAGTTTCCTGTACAGTGTCTGCTCTTTATCTCTCAGGAGCTGGTGCAGCTCTTCAATCTCAGACGCAATTTTCTGCTTCTCAGCTCTCACCTTGTTCTGTCAGCATCAAAGAAATGATGGTTAGATTCTGGGAAGATTTCAATGAGCACCGCCATATGTAGTGTGTAGGTTGGAGGTGTGGGGGTCACAAGGCGTTCTGACAGAAACCAACAAAACTAGGGCTGGTGCCATATTTAGGGGTGCAGGCGGTGCTAAGCTAAAGCTAAGCAAGAAAATGTGTTTTTGCAGCTGCACACTCTTGCTGCCTTCCCTTCTACTCTATTTGTTCTCTGCTCCCACCAATATAGCCCCTCACTGAGATGTGCACTGCCCACCAACACAGATCCCGCCACTGAGGTGTGCACTAACCACCAGCACAGAACCCACAGCCCTCTGCTGAGCTGTATAATGCCCAAGCACACATAACCCCACTGAGGAGCACACTGCCCACACACAAAGCCCGTAGAGCCCTGAAAAGAGCTGTGAACTACACACAGCCCCTCACTGAACTGTGCATCTTACACCCACACAGAACCCTAACGAGCTGTGCACTGCTCCCACAGCTCCCCCCTGAGCTGTGCACTGCTCACTCACATTGACCCCCAGAGCTGTGTTCTGCACACAGTCCCCTTACTGAGCTGTACACTACCCACCTATCTCCCACCACTGAGCTGTGCACTATTCATTAGCCCCCCCCTGATCTGTGCACGGCTCACTCACATTGACCCCCAGAGCTGTGTTCTGCACACAGTCCCCTTACTGAGCTGTACACTCCCCAACCACCTCCCACCACTGAGCTGTGCACTATTCATTAGCGCAGACCTTTATGGAGCTGTGCACTGTCCACCACACAGCCCTCTACTGAGCTGGGCACTGCCCACCCAAACAGCTTTCCACTGAGCTGCGTACTCCCTGCCCACATAGTCCCTGACTATGCTGCACATTCACACTTACACGGCCCCCACTGAGTTGTGAACTGAGCTGTGAACTGTCCTCCAACCTCACCCACTAAGGTGTACACTGCTCACCCACCAAACACCATAGACAAACCCCACAGTAAGCTGTGCGCTATCCACCCAGGCAGTCCTCCACTGAGCTGTGCATCGTCCATCCACACAGCCCTCCACTGAGCTGGGCACTGCCCACCCATGCAGCCTTCCACCTACATTCCCAATGAGCAGTACACAACCCACACACACAGAACCTCACTAGTTTGTGCATTGCCCACACACACAGACCCCAAAAAGCACCTGCTGCATTGAGTTGTTCATTGCCCACACACAGCTCCCCACTGAGCTCTGTACTTTCCACGCACAACACCTCCCCACTGAGCTGTGCGCTGGTCATCCGTAAAGCCCCCATTGAGCTCTGCACTGCTCAAGCCCTCAGTTGCTCCATTACTCTGCCCACTGAGGTGTGCACTGCTCACTGACACAGACCAGGACTGAGCTGCGCACTGTCCTTCCACAAAGCCTCCCACTGAGATGAACACTACCCGCCCAACCCTCCCTCTCACCGAGTTCATCGGAACTGATTGATCATATCTGTGATAGTCTGAAGGAACTACATAAAATCAATGACTGTTTTAACTTTGATGGATGGAGCATCTAGTCTTGGTTGAAAAGCATACTGTGGGGAGGGAGGACCTACAGCCACTCTCGTTAGCACTGAGATCCTTCTGGTGGCCATCCGTAAATAAGGATGTGTCGAGCAGTATTTTCTGGTTGCTGAATTTTGCACTCACGGAAAATTAATGCATTCCAAGCCATTTATATCTAAGCCTGTACCTCCTGGACCATGGCATAGGATGTCACCTGCTTTTATCCTTACATCACTTCCTGCGGGAGGATATCGATTTATTATGGTCATCGTTGAGTCCTCATTTTCTCCTCTTAAAACCATAGCATCTGCTTCCACCATGGCCAAACATTTTCTAATAGATTTGGATTGATCACATGCTTAGCAGGGGTTTTTAATTCATTGGCAGGATGTTTTTAGTGGAGGGAAAGGAATGGTTGACAGTTTCATATCACCTCTGCAAGGCCACGCTGTGCACTGCTCACGCTCAGACAGCCCTCAAAGCTGTGCACTGCCCACCCACACAGCCCCCACTGAGATGTGCATGCCACACACAGCCCCCACTGAGCTGTGCACTACTCATTCCCACACAGACCTCGCTGAGCTGTTGTTGCAAAGTCATCCTGTGACCTGGGCACACCCAACTTTTTGCTGACTGGTACTGGTGGTAACTGACTCTGACTGACCCTGGGCTCTGCCCAGGGCCAGTGCTATGCTGAAAACACACTTAGAATACAGTGAAAAAACACCTACATACACTAGGGTACACTATGGGTTAGGGTACCCCTATGATTGGCATGACCTCCCCTATAGGGCCCTAGTACATAATAGGGCATGGGGGTTGTTGAAACTACCTTTAAGTCCTAGTATATAATAGGGCATGGCAGTTTAAAGGCCAGCAGCCTTTCTGCACTTGCATGTGTGCACTGCTGAGGCCTGAGGTCATTCTAAAAGCAGCCCTGTGCTGCAGGACATCTTTTAAAATGCAAATTGTGCCAAAATTCGACTTTGGTGTTTGGGGCACTTAAAAAATTAATAAACTACAATGTTTTGGCATATTAGGTACCCTCAGGATCTCCCCTAGGTGTCCCAAGGGTGGGGGGTCAGATATTTATAAGGGAAGCCCTTATAAAATGGGTTTTATATGCCCTGGGGTTAGTGAAATTGCACATTTCACTCCCCACATTGCAATGAAGTGCTTCCCAAAATCGACATTTGTGCTAGGAGCACTGTGGAGTGAGAATCTGCAATATTTTTCCATATTCAGAACCCCTACGGTCTCCCCTAGGTGTTCCAATGGTATGGGGCCCTGTAGGCAGGGTCCTTATAAAAGATGTTTTATAAGCCCTGGTGTTGGAAAAATTGCCCAGTTCATTTTTCCCCATTGCAGATCCCCAGCCACATAGGTTAACATGGCAAGACATTATTAACTAATAATTCCAGCTTAGAGAATGATAAAAATATCATTCAAGGACTGCCTAGAATGGTATTGATAGATCCAACAATATACTATTGTTGAATGTATCCTAAAATGTACAGACAAGAAGTTATAAGACTTTCTTTTCTGTAAGCCAAAATTCAGCCTTTCAGTAAGCTGTCCTGATTGGTCCGAGTTAAGTGGATTAGCCAGGCTGCTCTGATGAGGTGATTAGGAGCCCCTGGGGTTAGACTGCCATTCTGGGAGGGCAGAGTTCTGCTACATAGGAATGCCAGAGCCAGGGGGAGGGGTCGTAAACCATCCTCTTCAAAGAGAGGAGGGGACAGATAATGTAAATCAGGTCCAGTTACAACTCCAGCCTTTGAACCCAGCCAGATGGGGGGATTAAGGAAGGAATGAGCAGATGCAAGGGGTAGGGACAGTATGGAAATGTACCATCCTGAAGAAGAACTTAGACAGCTCTTGTCTCTCTGCTGGAAAATCAGCCATGATGAATTTTGAAGACAGGTGCTCTCTGGGAGAAAATAATGCCACACTCTGGAGGATGTGGTAATACCCTGGGGTATTGCCCTGCACCTCATTGTGCCCTCCTGCTTGACCCAGAGAACTTGGAATAAGTAACTGAGAGGGGCAGAGCCTCTCAGATCTGCTGCTTGAACCCAAGGAGAGAAGTTGTCCACGCTGAGGAGTTTGATTTGCACCAACCAGGCCTGCACTCTGAATACTGCGCCTGCTGCACAATCTGAACTACAGCCCTGTGGACCTAACTTGCTTCAAAAGGACTAAAGAGTGGACTCCCCGCAAGCTACAGCTCACCTGGAACATCACCATCAAGAATCCTCAGCCTGGAACTACCAGTGGATTTGTAAGGGTTTTGTCCAAGTGGATTGTGGGAACTGAAGTCCCAAACTTTCAAGGACCATTTTGGAGCTTCCAGACCCTTGGAGTAAGTTTTGGACACTTTGGGACACTTTGGGGAACTTCAGGAAGAAGTTCCAGAAGTTTGGAGAAACTTTGGAAAAAAGCTCCATAAGTGGCCCGACTCAACCTGGCCAGCCAAGCCGGCGACCCTCAACCGCGAACTGGCCAGCCGTCCAGGTTCGTCCAGCTGAAAAGCTCCGGAGGTCCGACTTCTAGAGTTTGACCGGGAGAAAGCAGAAACCCAAGCCGGCGAACCCGTTTCAAAGCCGGCGTGGTGAAGAGCATCGAGGGACCACGGTAAGAAAAGCTCCAGAAAAGTTTCTAAGTCCGAAGGTAAAAACTTTGACCAAGACCTACCGCGCGGGGTAGCCGCACAGGGCTCCATCGTGGTCGGCCTGAAACTTTGACTTTGACCCTGTCTAGTGTGACCAGATGTCCCAATAGGCGCTATAGGTTTCTATGTGCTAAATAGTGCTAAATCTTTAAAAATTCATATCCCCGGTTCCCTACATTGGATTTTTGTTGTTTTGCTGTCATTTCAAAGATAAAAATATTTCCTATTTTTATAAATTGGAGTTGAATTTTTATTATGTGTTGTGTCTTAATTATTTACTGAATTGTTTTTAAATGCTTTACATACCTGTCTTTGAAGTTAAACCTGCCTGCTCACAGCCAAGCTACCAAGGGTTGAGCATGGGAATAATTTTCTAAGACCTATTGTGAGCCATAGTTTGTGATAGTGCCCTTATTGCTAGTGGTAGATATACATTTACCCCTACTAATAATCCACTTTCCAACAGCTGTGCACTGCCCACCCACACACACCTCACTGAGCTATGCACTGCCCACCCACACACACACCTCAGTGAGTTTTGCATTGCTCACCCACACACACCTCGATGAGTTGTGCACTGCTCACACCCACACAGACCCTACTGAGGTATGTACTTCCCATCCACACAAACCGCACTGAGATATGCACTGCCCACCCACACACACCTCGATGAGTTGTGCACTGCTCACACCCACACAGACCCTACTGAGGTATGTACTTCCCATCCACACAAACCGCACTGAGATATGCACTGCCCACCCACACAGCCTCGACTGAGATGTGCACTGTTCACACCCACACAGACCTCACTTGAATATGCACTACACACACAGACCCCACTGAGGTGTGCACTGCCCACCCACATAGCCCCCACTGACGTGTACTGCCAACCCACATAGCCCCCACTTAGATGTGCACTACTTACACCCATGTAGCCCCCACTCAGATGTGCACTACTCAAACCCACACAGCCACCACTGAGATGTGTACTACTCACAACCACATAACCCTAACTGAGATGTGCACTACTCACAACCACATAACCCTGAGATGTGCACTACTTACACCCATGCAGACACCACTGAGTTGTGCACTGCCCATCCACACATCCCCCACTGATGTGCACTGCCCACCCATATAGCCCCCACTGAGATGTGCACTACTCACACACACACAGCTCCCACTGAGATGTGCACTACTCACAACCACATAACCCCCACTGAGATGTGCACTACTCACACCCACACAGCCCCCACTGAGATGTGCACTACTCACAACCACATAGCCTCCACTGAAATGTGCACTACTCACAACCAGATAACCCCCACTAAGATGTGCACTACTTACACCCATACAGACCCCACTGAGATGTGCACTACTCACATCCACACAGACCCCACAGAGATTTGCACTACTCACACCCACATAGCCTCCACTGAGATGTGCACTACTCACACCCATACAGACCTCACTGAGATGTGCACTGTCCACCCACATCATTCTTACATGCATTACAGACAAGATTCAGACAGGAGACCCCTGAGTTTTAATTCCAAAGTGACTTTACATTTGCATGTTTCTTGCCTAAAATTGCAATGTTAGTCAATGATGAAAATAAACTCCTCTGATTTTTTTTACACTATCTCCCTCTTCCCTGTTTCAAAATGTTGGCATGTATCGTATATACAATTACAACCACCTGTTATTTAATGACTTCTCTTAGCTAAGTCCCGTGCTTGAGCCTCAATGACTTTTGTTTTACCTCAGACTTGTGCGTTAGAGGCTCCGGGTGACAGAGATGTTTACACCTCACCTCACTCTCTGCTGGACGCACGCACTCTGACAGAAGGGGCGGGGCAAGGCGCAGGACCACCAAATCCTGACCAACCACTACACAGCTTTTAACTAAAGACCAGGAGCTATTGGCCCTGTTGTTGAACCTCCCTGGTCTGGTCTCGATTCAAGCTCAGATTGGGTGACAGTCTCCCATTGGCTGCTGATCTGGGGCAGTGCTGGCTCGGATTGGCTTAAAACATGAGCAGCACGGCCTCTGAAAAGGACCCATTGCTTCTCTCATTGGGTGACAAATCTGAGGCGTCTCTGATGTGCTGAGCGGTGTCACTCAGAGCACGTGCACTGCAGGCCTCACTGGCTTGTCCATAACCTCAGTCTTACAGTAAATGTGTTCACATCATGGCAAGAAGGGACGTGAAAGAAATGCAGAAAATGAAATATGAAACGAACGAGGAAAATAAACGGTTACCTTGAATTGAGAAAGGAAGGAAACATGTATGGTTGAAAAGAATAATATGTAAATGAAACAGTAAAACTAACATAAAGAGAGGGAAATTAAATAAGAAAATAAAGGTACAGAGAGGAGATTAAAAACATTTCTACCTAGTGCGTCAAGAAGTTTCAATTCTATTAAGGATACGGAGGCAAGGATTATGCTTCTCTTTCTTTACTCAAAAAAACACAGCAGCAAATCAAAACATTACGATAGGAAAAACTACACTTCCCATGAACACCTGTAGTCCACTCTCTCCACAAATCACCTGGGTCATGATGTAGTATATAAACCAAAGTCACGATAAATACTCCTCTTTCTTTGTCAATAATCCTCATAAGTCATTTCAAAAGTCATTGCAAAACTCAAACTACAACCTCAATCTCTTGAAGAACCAGAATTCGAACGGCAAACTCGGCAACTATAGAAACAGTGAAGGAAACTCCTCTCCGCCGATATACACCAACAATGGAAATGAAGAAACAGAACGTTTCAGGTCGCCTTGGTATCTGCCCTTGGAAAGAAAAGAAGAGCAGTAGCACGGTATCTACTCATCCTGTAACAATCATCACCAAGGGCGGGAAAACATAACATCTCAATAATTATCACAATAGCATTAAACAGCAAATAACCAATGCAATCCCTGGGCGGGATAATCCTCGCCTCCGTGTCCTTAATAGAATTGAAAAATCGTGACGAGCAAGCTAGAAATTTTTTTATTCAATATCAGGAACGGAGGCTTCCGATTATGCTAGTTTAAAGTTGTGCTACAATATTAGATGCAACATGCACGACTGGTTTATGATAAAACTCTTTAAAAGTCAAGCAAGAAGGCAGTCCAGAAAAGAAAAACTGTGACAATAAGTAAGGGAAGAGTAAAGAGTGAGGGAAAGGAAAGAGCAGAAGAAAGAAAACATTCTCACTTTTTTGAAATGACTTTTTTTTTCTGTGCTTCATTAATAGTGCACAGATTGCAACAGTGCAAGCTTCCCTTAAATGCAGAAAACAAGTATACCTAGTGGCCCTTTCTCGTGTGACCCCTTATGCAGACTTTTATTTTTAACGAATAGCAACTTGCATTCTGGGTCTTGTAGTTTGTATTTAACATCCAAAGTATGGGCTCAAAATCACAGTAAACAAAATGCTGTTGGGTAAAATGCAAAGATTGGCTCAGGTGTGACGTGCCACGGAGCCGCTTGCCAGGTATAGATGGAAAATGGGCTCCAGCGATGCAAGTTTCCCTCAATCACCCAGAAAAAAACTCTCAGAAGCAGTGCAACATCACCACACACAAAATAGTTACTGTTAGTGGTGCCAGTTATGGCCAACAAAGCAGTCACTGAGGGTCTTAAGTGAGATGCTAAGTTTCAGGGTAAAATAGGAAAACTTAGCCTAGATCTGCATGTGTGTATGTGGTATATGTACAGCGCACACCCAACTGAAAAGAAGTGGAGCACTCTATAGGGTCAAAGACACAGATACAGTCAACGAGGGATTAGATGCATATCTAGGTTCGGAGAGTGGGAATTGACTTTTTCTACATTGTATTATTCTTTATGGAGGTGTGTCTTCACCTATAATCTAATTTAGAGTAAGGTTGGGACATTGCTGTTGGAAATTGGGACGTGGTTCCAAATCTTGGTGCAAGGACAGGAAAGGTTTGTTGCCATGTTTTTAAGTCTTGTCCACCAGACAGAGCAAGTTGACTTGTTGAAAACGTCCTATTTAGAGCTTTCCAAGAACTTACAGTGGGCTTACAGCCTACCCATAGCTTACCATTTGTTGGCCTTATTGTCACACTCATTTGCTTCCTTCTCATTTGATGCCTTCCTTGTCTATCTTGGTTTCTCCCTCCCCTGGAGCCTAGCCTCTTTACCATTGTTTAGCTTCACCAACTGAATCCCTCCACTGCTCACTTTTACTGAATTACTTTTTCAGTTTTGCTTAAGCACTCCATGGGAGTGCATGTGTTTTCCATCTCTCTCTCTCGTGTTATTCTCACCCTCAAATATCCACCACCTGAGCTATAGGTTGCTGTCTCCCTTGTGTGCTGCAAGCTCTCTATTGTATACTTCTCTGCCCCACCAACACCCCTACCCCTTGCTTCGTGTTGTTTTCCCACTTGTGTGCTTCTCCTCCATACCCTGTTTTTGCCACCCCCAATCTGCCAGTGCCCCCAACCACCTCTGTGGTCCTTTATTAAAAAAATATTTTGCTTTTGGGAAGATTAGGCAGCAAATTGCTGCTGGCCTCACGGCTGGATGAGGGTGAGGTAGGCAATGGTGTCAAAGTCTGCTGAGAGGTCCCACCATGTCAGAAGACAGGGATCATCTTTATCTGTGGTGAGGAGGGCATTGCCTACAGTTTGTTGGCAGCTGTCTCTGTGCTACAGTACGATTTAAAGCCAGATTGGTAGTTGATTAGGAGATGATTGGCGAGGTTTTCTTTGAAGTCTGAAAGGTTTGACGTGCATGTTTTGATTGGTGTGTGAATGTTTACAGGGTTTTCCAGGAATGTGTTGAAGTCATTTGGAAGGGGGTTGATGTTGATGGAGGAGGCAGGGTGAGAGAGGAGTTCAAGGTTTAAGGTTGTCGATTAAGTATTTGAAACAAATAAAGCTGTTTCCGGGTTGGTCTGTCCTCGGAGGTTATGAGAAGGGGCGCTGATTGCACAGTTCACCGAGGGCCTGACACAGTGCAAACTTCTCTTGTCCTAAAGCATTTTGTGGTCCTCATATTGCTGCCTTCAAAAGGGGTAAAGAAAATGACAAGGTCACGGGGAGACCAAGAGGAATGACAGGATGAAGAGGGTGAGATATTACCAGTAGAAATGGGAGATTTTGTTACCACACTACAGAATACCTATCACTGGTAAAACATCAAATGGGTTCAGTTTTGTATAAAAAAGAGGATCTGTATTGTGTTGTTGTTTACATTGTGCTCAGGCCTGAAAACCTCGTCTAGAGGATTGCATCCATATCTAAAGCCAATATCTGGTGAGTTGTGTCGCGTTCTGGGGGTCATAGGTTAGATCTTGTTTGGGGGTACGGGGCAAGCAGGGGCTGCTGGGCCACGGCTGTGCAGCTTGGGCTTGTTTGCCTCTGATGTCCAGGGGTCCATCCTACTGTGGCTGTGCAAACTGGGCCAAGTACAAGCCCTTCACTGCTCTTATCTCAGTGGTAGCAATGGCAGCAGTCACAGACGTCTCAGGGAGGTCAGTGAGAGGGGACAGCAAGCTCAGGACTCAACAAACACCCAGAGCAACATAACCTGATTGTCCAGCCCAGCCCTTACCTTCATTA
The DNA here is from genome assembly GCA_963921515.1 of Calotriton arnoldi. Classification (NCBI taxonomy): domain Eukaryota; kingdom Metazoa; phylum Chordata; class Amphibia; order Caudata; family Salamandridae; genus Calotriton; species Calotriton arnoldi. The sequence continues at coordinate 201,631 of CAWUFW010008328.1, read as the reverse complement.
AAGAGAAGCACTTTAATGGATTTTTAAACCAAATACTATACACTACAAAAGTTCAGGTACTCAGAGACGACTCTGGCACAGTACCCCTGTCGTATGGGTGAGGATGAGCCCCCTGCTCTCCTTCACCTCCTCTCACTCTCTGTCAGTGTAAGGGTATCCCTGGTGTGGGTCTCAGACACAGGTTCAATACTCCCCCATGCCCCTGTGGTAGTGTTGTGCGCCACCTCACTCAGTCTTGGGTTTCAAACCAAATACAAATCTGTTGTACTCCTCAATTAGTTCTCAGTGGATGAAAGATCAGCTGGCTGCAGGTGGGTCAGCCCTCTGCTTCAACCTCTGGAACAGACATGGGGTGATGCAGTGAAATCTGGCGGCGGCGGCAGACTGGAGTGCATCCATCTTCAGGAAGGCGCCATTTTCCTTTCCGGGCACCTGGAAAATAGGCTGGAGGTTGCAGCCCACGGGTCTTGACTGGGCCTTCCTTCACTCTGGCTGCTTGGTGAGTCGGCGGCTTAGTTGAGTAGGCCTCCCGTGGGTCGAGGCAGAGATGCAGTTTGTTTTTGGTCTTAGGTCAGTGTGGCTACATTTGGGCAGCTTCTAGGTGCTTCACAGGTCAGTGGTATAGTCCAATCAGGCACAGAGTCACTCGGGCACAAAATAGACAAGTGCCTTGAGGCAGCAGCTTCTCTTACAGTGGCGTAGTCGGCTTAGACACAAATTGAGCAAGTACTGTGGGCTAACGACTTGAAGACCATTGAGGCGCACTTGGCAAGTGCCTTGGGCTTGGCAACAGTCAGTTCTTTTGCAGCGCAGTCTGCTCAGGCACACTTGGGCAAATGCTTCTGGCGAACAGCAGGCAAGTTGTTTCATCAGGGCGATGCACTCAGCAACACCACGCTTTGTCTGCTTTAGCTTAGATGACAGCCTCTGAACAAGAAGAACACCGATCATGCTCTTTGCAGTCTCTGCTAGGCAGACCCTCAACTCTGGGATCAAATGTTCTTGTCCATGTGGCGAGTGATCTCCTGCAGGATTTGCTTGGTCCTTCCCTCTTCTCTCGGGCTAGGGATAATGACAGTACTAGAGCACTACCTGCCATGGCAAAGAAAAGACAATGGGGAACCACGCAGGCTTTGCGGTGAAGCACCTGAGGACATCATTCACATGCTGTGCCTCTGCAAAGCCTCCTTATACGAACGCCGGAAAATACTACGCAAGGAGTTCATCAAGAGGGGCATAAAACCTGCAGAGAGGCCACAGTCGTGTGTTTCAATCCAGTCAACTGTGTCCTGGTACAATTTTTCAGAATTGTGGAGAAAAAGATCAAGGCCATAGATCCTAGGAAGTAGCAGGATGTTTACTGTGAAGTAGGCCAAAGACACCAAAGCACTTTAGAAAACTCTTCTCTCTTTGGGGCAAGGATTTAACGCTGCCGTAGCGTCAATTTTTGATGTTATGGCAGCTTTTTTGGATTGCCATATTTACAAGTTGCCGCAAAGTCCAGTTAGCAGCATTTTTTCAGCATTAACATGATTTTTTCATAGTGGCACTTCTGTTAGCGTGACTTACTGAAAATGAGATGCAAAGTAGGCATCCTGTGTAAAGACTCCTGCAAAACACACAACGCGATATTTACAAGGATTTCCTTGTACGTCGCTAAAAAATAAAAACTGCCGCTAAGTCCCATTAGAGGCAGTTTTTTAACGTCAGAAAATAGCTGGTATTAAAAATGGTGCAAACACACTTGGGGCCTCATTTAAGAGGATTTGGTGCAGGACAGCGCAGCAAGGAATCTTTCTGCGCTGCCCTGCGACAAAACAAAAGGGCAGGAATCAATAAGATAGGGCACATTCCTGTCTTTTCCCCCTACGTTGCCGCACAATGGCTGCCATGAGCCAACGCAGGCACCCTTGCGCCATGGTGCCAGCTGATTGATGTTGTGCAGGAAGGGACACCTTCCTGCACAAAATCAATCAATCCAGGTGATTTCCTCTTTCTATGTGTGCTGCAGAATGCTGCACACATAGAAAAAGGAAAAAAAGAGAAATGAAAAAATGTATCCTCGTTGCGCCACCCAAATGCCACCCTTGGGGTGGTGTTAGATTCTGAGGCATTCCAGGTTTACAGTTTCTCGTAACTGAGAATGCTTCAGATTCCATGGGTTTTGCGCGGGAGCACCCACAGCAACACCCATGGAACACCCCTTTCACACAGTTTTATGCGTGAAAGGGGCACATATTTACAAGGCTATAAAAAGCCACGTAAATTGGCTTTACGTGGCCTTGGAAATATGCTGTGGCACATTGAGCCACCGGAATGTCAAAAAAGTGACGTTCCAGTGGTGCAAAAGTGCCGCTAGGGCCTCATTGAGGCCCTTGGATAATAGAAGAACTCCCACAGTTCATCCTTGGCAAGATCAACGGCGCCATAGCCTCCTGCCATAGCAGCTAGGAGCACCAAACAGACCACCACCACTATCCCTGTCATGCGTCACTCACCTGAACAACTTCTTAGTTCCCTTTGGGCGACGACTGGACCTGATCCCCTCTAAGTGCGGACCTCAGTAGACCGGAACGTCAGCAACAGGAAGCTGGAGACCGGGAACAGCAAAAAGCCAGAGACTCTCCGGAGCCATCTGGAACCGTGGAATAAGGAGAGACGCACAACCAGTCAACCTTAAATTAGGTCATCCACAGTCTGAGGCGTACATCCAAGACCTGGCTTGGCAGTTCGGGCTGGACTGTTCCTATGAGGAACAGGGTCAAGACTGATTTGCATATGGCTGGGTCTGAACTGGGGTGGCAAAGAGAGCTAAAGAACGATGATGGATTCAACCCAGATCTGTGACTGGGGGTGAGTGTCTGAAAAGTTTCAGTGCTCCGTCCATAATCTCCTTGTGTTTGCTTTGTTCGCCCCAAGTTGGCAGGTTATGCCCAGACGTGGGTCCCTTGCTCACTTTGCCACTGGATTCAAGCTAGCCTGGCTGATAGGAGGTGTTACCCCGAAACCGGTCCCAGGATGCTTGTTTCCGGTCCAGGGAAGACCTGGCTTGGCAGTTCGGGCTGGGCTGTTCCTAGAGGAACAGGGTCAAGACTGATTTGCATATGGCTGGGTCTGAACTGGGGTGGTGAAGTGAGCTAAAGAACGATGATGGATTCAACCCAGATCTGTGACTGGGTGTGAGTGTCTGAAAAGTTTCAGTGCTCCGTCCATAATCTCCTTGTGTTTGCTTTGTTCGCCCTAAGTTGGCAGGTTATGCCCAGACGTGGGTCCCTTGCTCACTTTGCCACTGGATTCAGGCTAGCCTGGCTGATGAGGGGTGTTACCCCGAAACTGGTCCCAGGATGCTTGTTTCCGGTCCTGGAAAGACCTGGCTTGGCAGTTCGAGCTGGACTGTTCCCATGAGGAACAGGGTCAAGGCTGATTTGCATATGGCTGGGACTGAACTGGAGTGGCAAAGTGAGCTAAAGAACGATGTTGAATTCAACCCAGATCTGTGACTGGGGGTGAGTGTCTGAAAAGTTTCAGTGCTCCGTCCATCATATCCTTGTGTTTGCCATGTCGCAATGGAGCCATCGTCGCTGGGGGAGCGATCAGGGGAAGTGTCGGGATCCTGTCTCTGAGTGCAATTGTGCATCGTCACCACCGGATACAGCACCTTCTGCCTCTCTTGTATAACCTGCCCCAGATTGGGGGTGGCCTGTAGTTGTGGCGGGGTACGCCTGCTCCTCCTATGCCTCCCACTACGACTGGCTCCGCGAATGACAGCTTGTTGCTCAGACCCTTCCCTCCCTGTCCGCAGCACCTGGCGACCAGTAGATTCCAGCCAGGTCCAGACCTGTTCAGCGGCATCAAAGAATCGCGTGTTACCATCTGAGACCACTCGCAGCCTTGCCGGGAACAGGAGGGAGTATTTGATGCCCAACTCTTGGAGGCATCGCTTACCACTAGAAACGACCCCCTCTGCCTCTGCACCCCTGTGGCGTAGTCAGGGAAGAAATGTACTGTGGCGTTATCCACTTTCACCTCCCCCAGCTTGTGCACCTCCCTCAAGGCAGCGTCACAATCCATGTAGGAGACAGAAGAGAAAGGGTCTAGGACCTATCCCCGGCGGCGGATGGCTCGCAGGCACTCGATGGGCGTGCTCCACAACAAAGAATGGGGAGAGTGCACGTGATGGCAGTAGGTCATGCAACCATGTCTCAGTATATACCGCTGCATCAGCTCCTTCTGCTCCCTCAGGCAGACCCACCACCCACACGTTGATCTGCCGGGAGCAGCCTTCCACATCTTCCCCTCTTCTTTCTAGTGACTTCACATGTGCCATTAGCTGCTGTACCTCCAACGCTGCGGTCCGGGTAATAGGGTGGACTTCGGCCAGTTCTTGCTCAATTTCGTGTACCTTGTCAGTCAGCTTGCAATGATCTGTGCGCTCCAGGGTGAAGTTGACTGTGATATTGTCGGTGCGGCCCTCAAGGGAAGTGAGCGTTTGTTCGAGGGAGGTACCTATTTTGTCCACAGCCGCGAGTACAGAGTCTAGTTTGGAGTCCAGGGTGTCTGCTGTCACCTGCCCCGGCGGCCAGCAAATCCCAGCCGCTCGGCCAGGTGTCAACGCCGCCCCCTGTGCAGGCAGCCTATCATTGCGCCTGACGTCCAGGCACTATGTATGACATGAGGTGCAGTGCAGTGTGGCCAGCTGGCCCCTCTCCTCCAGTCAGATGTATGCTAGCCAGGAATCTTCGTACGGACGGCACCGAGGGAAATCCCTCGTACACCCAAAAGCGCACTAACAGGGAGCGAGGAAAGGCAGCACCAACCGGTCGCCTCCTCCCATCTTACAGTGGCGACCAGATTCTGAGTGCCCCAGCGAGTAACGGCAGATCAAGCTGCGTGCCCAAGGGCCTGGGCCTGAACCGAGCCCTGGCACCCGTCGCCACCAACGGCCAATATCAGCGACTTGAGCCAGTTAATGGAGTCCCCCACCAGTCTTGTGCGGTGTCCTCGGCGATGTGAGTCAGTTGCAGCGCAGGGATTGCTCAGGGCACGGTGTGCGCCACCCATAGGCGCTAGGTCTGGACCCGACACGATCCCCGGGCCTTCTCTGCTCCCCGTCCCACCTTCTCCTCATAGACACCGGGGCTCAATCTGCCGCGCTCTCTCCGAATCGGTGACTCAGCCAGCAGGAGCCTCAGCCAGGCCGGATTTCACAAGCCTGGGTATAGCAGTCGCCGCCGAGTCCACTGGGGAACCTCCCGATGCAGATGATGCAACAGGGCCCTCTTAGGTGCGAAGTCGCAGTGCTCCCACCACACAAGTTCGGGCGCAACTCAGGGGCCTCACCCTCCACAACGTCCGGGCAGCGCCCCTCCTCCGACCTGTAATGCAGAGAGGCGCGGCCCACCATCGGCAATCTCCTCTGTGCACCCAGGTGTAGTGGTGGCGCGTGTTATGCAATGCACACCTCTCCACGTCGGTGTGCAGGAGTGCCTCTACCCATCACAGCTCCAAGGGGCACCAGGCGGTCTTCTCACACAGGTCAGCAATGTGTCTCCATGCGACCTGCCAGACTTCGCCACCAGGTAAGGGCGATTGCCGACGTGTCAATGTATGCCCCGGCGGCCCACAGGCTCGGGCCCGACGCGGCCCGCCTCCACCGTCAGGCCGCAGTAACTCCACAGCACTGGCACCTCCCACTCCGGGTCTCAGACGCAGGCCCAGCAAGGCCTCCAGGCCCCAGGGACTGTCCGCGCTTCCAGGCATCAGCCACCATGGTGTCGCAAGGATGGTGCAATGAAAAGTGCTGCATCACTGTTTTTCCCCAGCGATGCGCCACTTTTCATAAATGAGGCCCTGATTCTGCATTTCCTCTTCTCCTGGGACTCAGGCTGGTCATCTTGTCTGTTAGGGGGGTTGGAGGGGTTTGTTGACCTGTGCTGAACTTGGTCCTGGCTGCTCCATTCTGCATTCCGGTGCTTTTACTTTTTTTTTCCTTAGAGGTGTATTTGTAAGCTCTTTTTGCCTCTAGAGGCTGAAAAGTGACGCTGGGCTGACTAACGCGATTTTTTTTGCTGCTAATTGTCCGGCCGTCACTTTTTTAATGCTAACGTGTATTTTTCTATCACCATGACGCTAGTGTTAGCGACAATTTTCCCGGCCGGTAGCTGATCCTAACGCCATGTAGCGATGTCTTGTAAATACGTTGCAAACATAGCGTTAGGATTTGGCGATCGGCAGCGGTAAAAAAATTGCCGCTAAGCAACGTCAAAACTGCTTAGCAGCAATTCTTGTAAATATGCCCCTTAGTGGGGCCACGCAAAGATAGAGTTTGTAAAACCCCTTTGCACTAACCCTTTCTATTGACTTTCTTAATCCAGCGTCCATTATTGCACCTGGACCTCATTAAGTCTGTTTAATTATAAGAATCTTAATTTTAATAGATAAACTTGGTTGTTTTAGAAAAATTAAAGATGAATTTCAATGAGTGCTATTTAATGGTTTTGTAGTGATGAATAAATTGTATTGCAATGGTTTTAATTAACCTAGCAAATAAAATTTAAACTTGAAAACTTGAAACAGTGATGTAGTATATTACAAAATTGTGCTTGTTTCACATGCAAAACCAAAAGTAAACTGTTCACATATTTTGAAAGTGCCCATTGGCATTTGCAGGTTGTATCAAAACAAACATTGGTAGCGACAACCATTTTGCCCGTTCTGTAGAAAAAAGGTTTATATCGCATTTTACTAACACACAACACTGCTATTGAAGCGTTAGCAGAAGTGCAAGCTGCCCTAACACAAAAAATCGGTATATAACATAGGACAGCAACAGGAGGAGCAGTCCTTGATCTGTCATACATACCGAACTGGTATCACATAGGCTGCAACAGTGCAAGCTTCCATTCCTCACAGAATAAGTACAACTCACATATCAAAAGTGCAAGCTTCCATTCATCGCAGAATAGGTACAACTCACATATCAACAGTGCAAGCTTCTATTCCTCGCAGAATAGGTACGACTCACATATCAACAGTGCAAGCTTCCATTCATCACAGAATAGGTACAACTCACATATCAACAGTGCAAGCTTCAATTCCTCACAGAATAGGTACAACTCACATATCAAAAGTGCAAGCTTCAATTCCTCACAGAATAGGTACAACTCACATATCAACAGTGCAAGCTTCTATTCCTCGCAGAATAGGTACAACTCACATATCAACAGTGTAAGCTTCCATTCATCACAGAATAGGTATGACTCACATATCAACAGTGCAAGCTTCTATTCCTCGCAGAATAGGTACGACTCAAATATCAACAGTGCAAGCTTCCATTCATCACAGAATAGGTACAACTCACATATCAACAGTGCAAGCTTCAATTCCTCACAGAATAGTGTTATATCCTGCTCTTGTAAATGCTATGCTATTTTACCACCAGTGGAATGTTGCTGTGATGATGCTGTTCAGAATGTTGGGAATCTGTCAGAGAAGTCACAGTTGAGTGGGCTGAGCAGCATGCTGGCTGCTCCTGGTGGGGCTTGTATAACTCATCTTTGTATCCTGTAAACTTCCTGAATAAACCCTCCTGAAACTCATCATGGCTACCTGGAGTTAATCACTACAAATAGGTACAACTCACATATCAACAGTGCAAGCTTCAATTCCTCACAGAATAGGTACAACTCACATATCAACAGTGCAAGCTTCAATTCCTCACAGAATAGGTACAACTCACATATGCAAGCTTCTATTCCTCGCAGAATAGGTACAACTCACATATCAACAGTGCAAGCTTCAATTCCTCACAGAATAGGTACAACTCACATATCAAAAGTGCAAGCTTCAATTCCTCACAGAATAGGTACAACTCACATATCAACAGTGCAAGCTTCTATTCCTCGCAGAATAGGTACAACTCACATATCAACAGTGTAAGCTTCCATTCATCACAGAATAGGTATGACTCACATATCAACAGTGAAAGCTTCTATTCCTCGCAGAATAGGTACGACTCAAATATCAACAGTGCAAGCTTCCATTCATCACAGAATAGGTACAACTCACATATCAACAGTGCAAGCTTCAATTCCTCACAGAATAGTGTTATATCCTGCTCTTGTAAATGCTATGCTATTTTACCACCAGTGGAATGTTGCTGTGATGATGCTGTTCAGAATGTTGGGAATCTGTCAGAGAAGTCACAGTTGAGTGGGCTGAGCAGCATGCTGGCTGCTCCTGGTGGGGCTTGTATAACTCATCTTTGTATCCTGTAAACTTCCTGAATAAACCCTCCTGAAACTCATCACGGCTACCTGGAGTTAATCACTACAAATTTATGGCGATGATTTGACGCAAAGAACCTCCGTGTGCTACCTGTCAAGGCTTTCATTTTCAAACGGGATGTACCCCTGATCTTGAAGGAGCTGATAAATCTGGCAAGCCTCTGTAAAGGTGAGAGAATTTCTTTGTAACTAATCTGCGTACTTATACTAACTGGCACCCCAAGCCCCACTAGTGACCTGTCCATCGGTCGCCCACAACTCAAGCGTGCCAGTTCCAGTTGTTGCTGCTTCAGCTGTACATGATCTCCTATTCCTGACAACTACGACGAGGAAGGAGAGGTTCAACTTTTCAACATGAGCTAACTGTGCTAGTTCCTGCTACATTGGGACAGTGTCTCCTTTAAGTGGAATTTACTTGCGTACCCCTTAACCGTTCACCCTTTTTTTGGATTGCCTGTTTCCAACCTGACGTGTGGGTGCAAGCTATTAAAAGGTGAGCTGCGCACATTGAGCTTCTGCTCTGATTTATGTACATTCAACATCTGGTAATATGTTATCAATGCAGCCTACATCGTGCTGGACATTTTTTTTTTTTGTTGGTACAACAAACGTCTACAGTGTCTCAAGGAGCAAGGTTATTAGTGAGTGCCTAAATTTCTGCCTCCAGTGCGGTGTCAAGTGCTTCTGTTATGCATAATGCTGTTTTTCTGCAAGTTCATCGTCCAGGACTGTATTTAACTTCAGGACTTTCCTTTGTGTGGCTTTTGATCTCTGATCACCACTCGGCGCTCATCTGTGTCAGCGCAGCACAGGTGTATACTCTGCTTGTGCCAGTATATTTTCAGCTAATGGCGTTTTTAAAGTTATATGGCGGGTCTTTACTTTTATGGACCGGTCTCATTGCCTGCTGCAAGAGGGGATCGTCATGGTAGGAAATAAACAGTTTTATTTGGTTGCAGTGAATGTTTTGCCTTTCCTTCTGCAAGACCAGTAGAGTAAACAGTTGCGTTTTGTTTTTAAATTCAAAAAACGGCTCGCGCACTTTACCTTATTCACTTTGTTGCGCGGAGCCGCAAAAGAACCTTTCATGTTGTCAAGCCAGTCTTCAATTCTGCCGTCAGACGCATAGCAGCAGGAGCGTGCCTGGAGCCACCCGGCATGCGTCTCCTGTGCGTGCCGTCATTTTGGAGTTGGAAGATGCAGGCATACAATAATGCCTGTTACCCTCCGTGGTAAAAAAAAAAAAGTGCTTGTTTTGGTTCCTACCAACTACTTTGTTGCATATTAATAAAGTTTATCGTGAGTTGAATAGCTTAAGCAGCGTCGCGATGTGAGGATCTCCTCGATCAACAAGGATTTTGTTGCTATTTCTCCTATTTGAGGATCGTTTTGCTCCACATGGATTTCATTTGCCACCATGTAAGGATCTTTTCGTGTTGCAAGCAGTTTGGTGGTGAGTTCTTGTCTTCTTTGGATACAGTCCTTTTTCACTGAATTTTGCTGGCAAATCGTGTGGAGAGCCTTTATGTTGTAACCTGTTCTGGTGCCTTTCCATCCTCTATGGGTTTTGTCACTGCTGCTGCGAGGTTCAGTCCTCCTGCTTGTCTCCTGGGACTGTTTCATCGCTACGTGCTACTGGTTGTGTCATTTTAACGCCTGTCCACCATCATCACGGTGACAGGCACACCAGTGACATTTTAGTAATGTTAGGCTTACAGTGCATATTTAAAATCATTTGAGCGCAAGATCGCGGTGACAGGCACACCAGGTTATTTGACTGCCTGCGCATATGGAGTTGATAAGTCTGACGTGCAAAGCTCCAATTTCCAATGTACTGTGTTTGAAGTTACAGTGTTTGGAGCAGTTATTAAGTCCATACTTTTTGGGAGTTTTTTTTTTTTTACTGAAAATGTTTTCACTGTTACTATTTGCAGCATTGTGTTTTCATTATTAGGCATGTTCACAATTTGTTCCCTTACGCAAGGGTGTTTATTGCCTGAGTACTCGGGTGAGTAGTTGCTCATCGGCGTGCCTTATCTGTTTTTTTTTTTTAAATATGTACTGCCACTACCACGGTTTGGTGGTTTATTATACATTTCATGATGTTACTGTTTTCTCCATATTTTATCCTTCATAGGATTGTACAATGAGTTCAGTTAGATCTACATTGTGCGAGTTTACTTGCTCATAGTTTTGTTTTATTTTATCCTTCATAGGATTGTACAATAAGTTTAGTTTGATTTATGATCTATATTGTACGTTCATGGACAATGGGTTTTAGTCCCATCTGTTCATTTATGCATGGATTTACATCCTTTTTGCATTTGTAACCATTTTTATTCCTAGGATTAAGTCATGGGTTCTGACCCATATACACTGGTTAACTTTAACTAATCTCTCGTATTCGGAGAGATCATGGGTTCTGACCCATATATTGTTGTTGACATTGGCTAACCTGCTTGTGGTTTTAGTCACATGTTCTCTTACATGTGTGTTGTATGGGTCCAAGTCCCATTACGGCATTACTCTCAGTGTCAACTCTAGATTACGTTGCCTGAACATGGTTTTTTGTTTGATGATTTTCGTCCCATGTTCACATGCGTTGGGCACATCTTTACTTTTACAATGGGGTGTTTCCTTGTCTCACTCCTATGTCCATTGTTTTCCCGACGTCTTGTTTTCTCATTGTATTGTTTGGTTTTGCAACGTAAATTTTTGATCTGATTTTTTTTTCTCTATGTTTTTCTCATCTGTCCTCTGACTCTCTTGTTTTCAGTTTCTGGTCTTTCACTTTTTCTCAGTCTCCTGTTTTCTTTCTCTCATTGTCCTACGTGCTAGTTTTTCATTCCTCTTTTGCTTACCTGATATGTTTGTGTCTGGGTTCACCCCAGTGTTATTTCTGTGATTTTTTTTTGACTCCTTGCGTGCTTGCCTGGCCAGCTGGTGTGTTTGGGAGATTGTCATTGGTGTCTTCGCGTTCTTCCTATTCGTGTTCTTCCTTTTTCTCGCTGTTTCTTTCCCTGGGTCTTTCCATTTTTTTGTCTGTTTCATTGGTAGAAGGGAAGATGGGTTATTCTTATCTGCTACTCCATCTCTCTTGTTGTCTCTTCTTTGCATTCTTCTTGGTCTCTTTTGTTGTCTCTTCATTATTTTCCTCTTGTTGCTTCTGTATATTTTTCTCTCGCTATCTTAGGTTCTCCTCTTTCGATTTCTATCTATTTTGTTTTCCATATAAGAAAGGGGGATATGTTATATCCTGCTCTTGTAAATGCTATGCTATTTTACCACCAGTGGAATGTTGCTGTGATGATGCTGTTCAGAATGTTGGGAATCTGTCAGAGAAGTCACAGTTGAGTGGGCTGAGCAGCATGCTGGCTGCTCCTGGTGGGGCTTGTATAACTCATCTTTGTATCCTGTAAACTTCCTGAATAAACCCTCCTGAAACTCATCATGGCTACCTGGAGTTAATCACTACAAATAGGTACAACTCACATATCAACAGTGCAAGCTTCAATTCCTCACAGAATAGGTACAACTCACATATCAACACTGCAAGCTTCAATTCCTCACAGAATAGGTACAACTCACATATGCAAGCTTCTATTCCTCGCACAATAGGTACGACTCACATATCAACAGTGCAAGCTTCTATTCCTCGCAGAATAGGTATGACTCACATATCAGCAGTGCAAGCTTCAATTCCTCACAGAATAGGTACAACTCACATATCAACAATGCAAGCTTCAATTCCTCACAGAATAGGTACAACTCACATATGCAAGCTTCTATTCCTCGCAGAATAGGTACGACTCACATATCAACAGTGCAAGCTTCAATTCCTCACAGAATAGGTACAACTCACATATCAACAGTGCAAGCTTCAATTCCTCACAGAATAGGTACAACTCACACATAAACAGTGCAAGCTTTGTCCCTCGCAGAATAGGGACAACTCACATATCAACAGTGCAAGCTTCCATTCATCACAGAATAGGTATGACTCACGTATCAACAGTGCAAGCTTCCATTCCTCGCAGAATAGGTACAACTCACATATTAACAGTGCAAGCTTCCATTCCTCACAGAATAGGCATGACTCACGAATCAATAGTGCAAGCTTTGTCCCTCGCAGAATAGGTACAACTCACATATCAACAGTGCAAGCTTCAATTCCTCACAGAATAGGTACAACTCACACATAAACAGTGCAAGCTTTGTCCCTCGCAGAATAGGGACAACTCACATATCAACAGTGTAAGCTTCCATTCATCACAGAATAGGTATGACTCACGTATCAACAGTGCAAGCTTCCATTCTTTGCAGAATAGGGACAACTCACATATCAACAGTGTAAGCTTCCATTCATCACAGAATAGGTATGACTCACGTATCAACAGTGCAAGCTTCCATTCCTTGCAGAATAGGTACAACTCACATATTAACAGTGCAAGCTTCCATTCCCCACAGAATAGGTATGACTCGCGTATCAACAGTGCAAGCTTCTCTCCTGCAAAGGACTGGTACAGATGGGGCAACAGCAGTGGAAATGCCAAATCTTCATAGAAACAGCAGACTAGCAGCATACAAGCTTCCCTCTCTCACACAACAGGTACAGCTTGGAAAGCTTCATTAGGAGCTTCCCTTCATCACACAACAGTTGCAGCTTGCAAAGCAGCATTACAGGCTTCTCTCCTTCACACAGCAGGCACAGCTTGGCAGGGCTCCACTGGGAAAAAAACAAAGCCCTAACAAATGTTGTCACATCAGCCCCCATAATATGTGGTATATGTAAGCATAGTGAGCGAGCTGGACCACTGCGATGGGTTAAAGAGTGGTTCTCCCCCAGAATGTTTTTTTAAAAATGTGGAAAAGTACTCAGAAATGTATGCAAAAATAGAAATAAAGCACCCCAAGATTAATTAATCTGGAATTAATGCCCTGTGAGTGATTTCAACGTGATCCGTGCTACTGAAAAAGAAATATGGAACAAAAGGAAACTGCCTTGTGGCAGTGGCAGCAGCGTGGGTGTCTAGGGGCCGTGTGCTGTGAACAGGCTAGAGGAATAAGGGGCACAAGAATAGTGAAGGCTTCAGGGGTAGTTTGTGTGCTGCAGGTGTGGCTAGACACAGGGGGTGTCAGACTGATTGTCAGAAGGAAACTCAAGTGGAGGTTTTTTGCCCCCTCTTTTTTCTCTCTTTTATCACCCTAATGTAAAATAGGAGGGTTTGAGTTAGCAGATGACATCAGATGATCAGTTATCACTCTCTAGCCTCACTGAAGAGAGGAAGTCTGAAGGCACGCATGTATGTTTGCATGTAAGCATGTATATATGTATGTATGTATGTAGCATTTGTGTAGCAAAACTAGCCATACGCAGGGGAGTGCTGTACAGGGTCAAATGCAAGCGTAAAGTCAAGGAGTGATAGGAGAGGCAGCCCGTTTGAGGATAGTTATGTGATGTAGTGTACTTTAAAGAGGTGAGTCTTCAACTTTTTCCTAAATTGGAGCAGCGTTGAGGTGGTCCTGATGGATACAGGGGTGTTGTTCCAGATCCTTTGTGCATAGATGGAAAAGGCCTGTTACCTTGTAAAAGGCCTGTTACCTTGTAAAAGGCCTGTTACCTTGTTTTTTCTTCTTTTTTACACTTCTTGAGCTGCAGTCTGACGGTGTCCTGGCTGCGGGTGAGCAGAGAACCACCAGAGTGGTGAGCTTGTGTGCAAGATAAGCGGGGTGCTGGTCGCGATAACTTTGTAAATGATGCAGCTGGTTTGAAGATGGTGCGGGCCAGCATGGGGAGTCATTGGGGTTTCATCATTATAGGAGTGATATGATCATATTCCTTCAGGCCCTGGATGAGACATACTGTGACGTGTAGGATGCCTTTAATAGACAGTCTGGGAGGGAAGGGAGCAGGGCATTGCCACCATTCAGGTGTGAGATTACAAGGGCTTGAACAGCTGTCATGAAGTCACTTTCTGGAAGAAACAGGTTTACTTTCTTTAGTAGAAAGAGCATGTACCAGGCCATCATTGTTTTTCTGGCAATGTGCTCCTTGAGGGTGAGGTTGGTGTCCAGTGTGAATCCAAGTGACTTGGCAATCAGTGAAAGTTGGGGTTTGAAGCTAGTAATATTAAGGTCATGGAGACCTAGATCTCATGAATCCTGGTACAGCATTGTGTTTCTGCGGTGTGTCACCAGTCCCGGCAGAGGGTTATGCTTCTGTCTCACCAGACCTGGTAGAGGGTTATCCTTCTATCTCACCAGCCATGGTAGCGGGTTATGCTTCTATCTCACCAGTCCCGGCAGAGGGTTATGCTTCTATCTCACTAGTCCTGGTAGAGGGTTATGCTTCTATCTCACCAGCCCTGGTAAAGGGTTATGCTTCTATCTCACTAGTCCTGGTAGAGGGTTATGCTTCTATCTCACTAGTCCTGGTAGAGGGTTATGCTTCTATCTCACTAGTCCTGGTAGAGGGTTATGCTTCTATCTCACCAGCCCTGGTAAAGGGTTATGCTTATATCTCACTAGTCCTGGTAGAGGGTTATGCTTCTATCTCACTAGTCCTGGTAGAGGGTTATGCTTCTATCTCACCAGCCCTGGTAAAGGGTTATGCTTCTATCTCACTAGTCCTGGTAGAGGGTTATGCTTCTATCTCACCAGCCCTGGTAGATGGTTATGCTTCTATCTCACTAGTCCTGGTAGAGGGTTATGCTTCTATCTCACCAGCCCTGGTAAAGGGTTATGCTTCTATCTCACTAGTCCTGGTAGAGGGTTATGCTTCTATCTCACTAGTCCTGGTAGAGGGTTATGCTTCTATCTCACCAGTCCCGGAAGAGGGTTATGCTTCTGTCTCACCAGACCTGGTAGAGGGTTATGCTTCTATCTCACTAGTCCTGGTAGAGGGTTATGCTTCTATCTCACCAGTCCTGGTAGAGGGTTATGCTTCTATCTCACTAGTCCTGGTAGAGGGTTATGCTTCTATCTCACCAGCCCTGGTAAAGGGTTATGCTTCTATCTCACTAGTCCTGGCAGCAGGTTATACTTCTGTCTCACCCGTCCTGGTAGAGGGTTATACTTCTATCTCACCAGCCCTGGTAGCGGGTTATACTTCTGTCTCAATAGCCCTGGTAGCGGGTTATACTTCTGTCTCACCAGCCCTGGTAGAGGGTTATGCTTCTGTCTCACCAGCCTGGTAGCGGGTTATACTTCTGTCTCACCAGTCCTGGTAAAGGGTTATCCTTCTATCTCACCAGCCATAGTAGAGGGTTATGCTTCTGTCTCATCAGCCATGGTAGCGGGTTATGCTTCTATCTCTCCAGCCATGGTAGCGGGTTATACTTCTGTCTCACCAGCCCTAGTAGCGGGTTATGCTTCTGTCTCACCAGCCCTAGTAGCGGGTTATGCTTCTGTCTCATCAGCCATGGTAGCGGGTTATGCTTCTATCTCTCCAGTCCTGGTAGAGGGTTATGCTTCTATCTCACCAGCCATGGTAGCGGGTTATACTTCTGTCTCACCAGCCCTAGTAGCGGGTTATGCTTCTGTCTCACCAATCCTGGTAGAGGGTTATCCTTCTATCTCTCCAGTCCTGGTAGAGGGTTATGCTTCTATCTCATCAGCCATGGTAGCGGGTTATGCTTCTATCTCTCCAGTCCTGGTAGAGGGTTATGCTTCTATCTCACCAGCCATGGTAGCGGGTTATACTTCTGTCTCACCAGCCCTAGTAGCGGGTTATGCTTCTGTCTCACCAATCCTGGTAGAGGGTTATCCTTCTATCTCTCCAGTCCTGGTAGAGGGTTATGCTTCTATCTCACCAGCCCTGGTAGCGGGTTATACTTCTGTCTCACCAGCCCTAGTAGTGGGTTATGCTTCTGTCTCACCAATCCTGGTAGAGGGTTATGCTTCTGTCTCACCAATCCTGGTAGAGGGTTATGCTTCTGTCTCACCAGTCCTGGTAGAGGGTTACACTTCTATCTCACCAGTCCTGGTAGAGGGTTATGCTTCTCTCTCTCAAGTCCTGGTAGAGGGTTATGCTTCTATCTCACCAGCCATGGTAGAGAGTTATGCTTCTATCTCACCAGCCATGGTAGAGGGTTATGCTTCTATCTCACCAGCCATGGTAGAGAGTTATGCTTCTATCTCACCAGCCATGGTAGAGGGTAATGCTTCTATCTCACCAGTTCTGGTAGAGGGTTATGCTTCTATCTCACCAGTTCTGGTAGAGTGTTATGCTTCTATCTCACCAGCCCTGGTAGAGGGTTATTGTTGGAAGCCGGAGTCCCAGTCCCGCACCACTGTCACCAAATGCGAGACCCGGGACTCCTCACTCAACGTTAGGTCAAGTAAGGACACCGTTTGAGATAGCCCTGCTCACCCCCTTAGTAGCTTGGCACAAGCAGCCAGGCCTATCTCGAAGGCACGAGTGTACACTATGTGCAACCACGCTCACAGCAACCCACTGGTGACACCACACGAGTTTGATAAAACGAGTATAACTTTATATAGAAAGATATACGATCAGACCACACGATGCAAAAGCCAACATATAATGAAGGGTAATAGTTGTTCCGGCTGGCTAGTAGGTTCAAATCCCAACCACCGCTTTCAAAATGCTATGCTGGTCGCGGTGCGCAATCAAAATATCGATTTTTTTTATATCGACCTACACTGATATCGAGTTTTTAATATCGTAGGGACAGAATATCGATGTCAAGAATATCGGTGACCAGAATATCGACCTTAAGGTAAGTAATATCGGTTTTTTTTATATCGAAGTAAGTAATATCGAAGTAAGTAATATCGAAGTAAGTAATATCATTAGCAAAAATATCGTTGTTAATAATATCGATATTTATATTAGTGTTATGTATTTTAGTATGTATTTTATATGTATGTTTAACATTTTTTGTAATGTATTTTTATTATTTTTAAATATATGTATTAAATGTTTAGAAATTAGTAATTTTTTTTTAAGTAAATTTTGCGTTTTAGTATCAGAGCGGGTTGTGGGTTTATAGGGGAATAGGGTGGGAAGTAATTTAATTATAATTAATTAATTAATATGTTTTTATTGATTGTTATTGATTATTAATGTATTGTTTATTAATTATTAATTGGTAATTAATTTTTTTAATTGATTAATTTATCATTATATTAATTATAATTATTTTTTACATGTATTGTTATTGTTAATTAATTTATTGTTAATTAATTATTAATTGGTAAAGAATTTTTATTAATTGATAATTACATTAATTATGTTAATTTGTATGTGTAGCGGGTTGTGGGTTTATAGGGGAATAGGGTGGGAAGTAATTTAATTATAATTAATTAATTAATATTTTTTATTTATTGTTATAATTCATTTATTGTTAATTAATTATTAATTGATAATACATTTTTATTAATTGATTAATTTATAATTATATTAATTGCAATTTAAAAAAATTATTTTTATTTATTGTTTTTGTTAATTAATTTATTGTTAATTAATTATTAATTGGTAATTAATTTTTATTAATTGATTAATTGATAATTAAATTAAGTGTGTTCTTTTTATGTGTTGCGGGTTGTGTGTTTATGGGGAATAGGGTGGGAAGTAATTTAATATTATTTAAGTAAATATTAATTGAATTTTATTGGTATTTATTATTAATTTTTTAGTTAATTAATTATTAATATGTTATTTATTTTACAAAAATTATTTAATTAATAAGTATGTTAATTTAACCCCTACGCTATCCTACATTTTCCACACTGTTACACTCACTGGAGTTGGAATAGTAATTTTAACCCCTACGCTATCCAACACTTTCCCTACTGTTGCACTCACTGGAGTGGGAATAGTAATTTTTACCCCTACGCTATCCAACATTTTCCCTACTGTTGCAATGTTTGGAGTTGGAATAGTAATTTTATTACCTCCGCTATCTAATATTTTTTGCATTATTTTAGTTAATGTAGATATAATTAATTTTAAAAAGATTAAAAATAATTTTAACTGTTTTAATTTGTTATATATATTTATTTAATTTTTATTTATATTATTGTTTTATGTGTATAGATGTATTTATAATTTATATGATATTTTAAAAAAATTATGTTATTAAAATAATTATTAAAAATTATTAGTAAGTACATATATTATATATTATATGTATATGTTTAATTTATTTTTACATTACACATATATTACTTATAATTTTTAAACATTTAAAAATATTTTTAACTATGTTTATTTTAATTATATGTATTATTTACTTTATTTTACATTATTTTTTTAACTTAAATAAAAAACGATATTTTTAACAACAATATTTTTGACATCGATATTTTTTTTCTCGATATTTTTGTACTTACCATAATGTAGATAGGATGTCGATATCCTTGACTTCGATATTCTTGCGTCGATATTTCTGTAGGTCGATATTCTGACCTTTGATATTTTGTCAGTGATTCGCTGGTCGCAATGCTAGAATCACACACGCTGCAATGGACAAACAATAGTGCGCTGCGTAACGATACAATCCTGTGCTGGGCAAAGGAGAAATAATACAATGCGTAACGATACACCCCGGTACCTTGCAATGGGAAAAATAATGCAAAGCGTACCGCTACAATCATGTACTGCGCAATGAAGGAATAATGCAATCGTCACACCCCAATTACGTACTTTGCAATGAAGAAATAATGCAATGCGCACCGCTACAATCATGTACTTTGCAATGAAGAAATAATGCAATGCGGGCTGCTACAATCCTGTCCTTTGCAATGGAGAAATAATGCAATGCGTAGCGCTACAATCGTGTACTTCGTTATGCAGAAATAATGTCAGGCGTCATAAGACAGTCCGGCAGTTCGTTAGCAGCAATATTGGCAATGTGTATTACCACAGTCAGCCTCTTCGATAACAGTTGCCCCCCACACGTATCAACGATGACATAAAGTACAGCTTCTCACTCTGGCCCTAGTACTGCCACTCCTTTGGTCAGTACGGGCCCCAATCTGAGCCGAAGCAAAGGCTCACGTTGCCAGAAGGACTGAGAGGCCGAGAGAGTGTCCCTCCGAGCCCGCACCCCGCCCAGGTAGTGATCCACGTTACCTGGGGGCGCGACCCCACTCTCCTCTCCTCCTTCAGCAAACTGGGCCTTCCGTGCAGAATTTTCTCAATGTGCCTCAGCGGCTCGGCCTGGCAGCTCAGCACCTCCGGGGCTGCCGGTCCGGGCCGCGACTGTTAGGAAGCTCTCAGTCGGCCGCAGGGCACACGTACCCCACACCTCTGAGATTACGTTACTCCGGGTGGACGTTCACCACAGCACCCTCCGGGTCTCCTCTGGCACGAAGCCACACACACAACGCTGATGGGACTTCACGTCGACTCCGAGTGCACGTTCACCAGGCCCTCCTTCCTGTGGTCTCAGTTGGCACCAAGACACGCACACCGCGCTGCAGAGACTCACTTTCTTCCGGTGCACACGATGATCAGCCGATCACCTCCACAGTCAGAGGTTGCACCAAAGCACGCACACTGCTTCACTGAGACTTACTCCAACTCCGGTGCCCCGATATCCAGGCGCTCCTCACCAACGCCTTCGGCCGCACCCCGACATGCTCACCGTGTCCGAGCCTCACTTCTCCTCCGGTGCTCTCGATGACCAGGCGCTCTTCACCAGCGCCTCCGGTGCTCCCCGACACGCACCCTGTGCGTCCAAGACTCACTCCACTTCCGATGCACACGTTGACCAGGCGCTCCTCACCAATGCCTCCTGTGCACCACGACACGCACCCTGCGCGTCTGAGACTCCCTTCACCTCCGATGCACCCGCTGACCAGGCGTTCTTCACCAGCGCCTGCGGTGCACCACGATCCGCACCCTGCAACTCTGAGACTCACTTAACCTTCGGTGCACACGTTGACCAGACGCTCTTCACCAACGCTTCCTGTGCACCACGACACGCACCCAGCGCGTCCGAGTCTCACTTCTCCTCCGTGTGTCCAAGATCACAGGGCACACCTTCCGAGGGTCTCAAGCTGCCACAACACGCGCCCACCGCGTCGCTTGAAACTTCTCCCCAAACTTTTATGTTCCTGTGTTTCCAAACAGGGAGCCAGCTCACCTCGGGCCCTTGGGGTAACAAGACACAGCACAAAGCACAGTCTTCTTCAAGCAGGGGGACCCAGCGCACAAAGTACAGTCCCACCAGCCTCTTCCTTGGTTAAAACAGCAAACTGCAGACCAGCCCCAGATCACGAAGCAAGGGTCGGCCCTTCCCAGTAGTCTCTTCAGTTGTTCCTTCCTTAGCAGAGGTTCCTCTTGACCACGAAATGGGTCCCAGCCTTTTCAGCCTCAATCAATTTCTATTCCAACGTTCAGGGGTCTCAGCTCTCATAGTTATACCCCTAAATGTCTTTGAAGTTCGTTGTGCTCAGGGGTCCCTGACACCTGCCTAAATCAGTTCTGGGTGTCTCCCTCCCAATGTCACCTTTCTCCCTTTGATACTGGGGGTCTGGATCCTTAATCACTCAGCCGGAGATGGGTCAATTGTTTTATAGCCGCAACCCAGGCCTCTTCACCTCCCGGGGCTTCTCCTCCGCCTACTCTCCAGATGCAGGTCAGCCTGGTGCCATCTCAACCCCTCCCTGGGTCAAGACCTCCCCAGCTCCTCTCCCCTCTCAGATCCAGACAGTCAATTCACATTCAGCAGAGACACACAGAAATGCTTAAAGCACAAAACTCAGCCACTTTCTAAGAGAGTGGTTTCTGAACACACAGTGACAAAACCACTTTCATAGAAGGATGTGTAATGACACTGTGAGTTCATACATACTAAACTTCACCTCTCCATTTTAAACTTATGGGAAATTAGGCTAACAGACACAATACCCAGCCTCCCCCATTCTGTCCTATGGGCAGGATGGCCTTTCACCAGTGAAAAACGAAATGGAGTGTTTTTCACTGTCAGGACATAACACACACCTCAGTATATGTCCTGCCTTTTACTTACACTGCACCCTGCCCAGGGGTTACCCGGGACCGACCACAGGGGTGCCCACTGTGTACGCAAAAGGGAAAGTAAGGCCTGACAAGTGGTTGCACTTGTCAGGACAACATGCTAACTTAGCAAACTGCGTGCAGGCCCTACTCTGCAAGCCTGAGTTCCCTTCTCCGCGCACCTTTGCATTACTAGCCCTGGCACACACAGTGCACATCACTAGGGACTTTACTAGTAAGGCAAACATACCAATCATGGCCAACCAATTACCATTACACTTTCCACAGGGAACCCTTGTACTTTGACACTGATCAGCAGTGGCAAAGTACCCAAAGCATCTAAATTGGCAACTCTATGTCAGGAAAACGGTCTAGGGGGAAAGCAAAAAGTTTAGGGAACTTTAGCCAAAAAGGCGAAGTCCTACAGTTATGCTTCTATCTCACTAGTCCTGGCAGCGGGTTATACTTCTGTCTCACCCGTCCTGGTAGAGGGTTATACTTCTATCTCACCAGCCCTGGTAGCGGGTTATACTTCTGTCTCACCAGCCCTGGTAGAGGGTTAGGCTTCTATCTCACCAGCCCTGGAAGAGGGTTATACGTCTGTCTCACCAGTTCTAGTAGAGGGTTATGCTTCTATCTCACCAGCCCTGGTAGAGGGTTATGCTTCTGTCTCACCAGCCCTGGTAGAGGGTTATGCTTCTGTCTCACCAGTCCTGGCAGAGGGTTATGCTTCTGTCTCACCAGCCCTGGTAGAGGGTTATGCTTCTATCTCACTAGTCCTTGTAGAGGGTTAGGATTCCATCTCACCAGCCCTGGTAGAGGGTTATCCTTCTATCTCACCAGTCCTGGTTCAGGGTTATGCGTCTGTCTCACCAGTCCTGGTAGAGGGTTACGCTTCTATCTCACCAGTCCTGGTAGAGGGTTATGCTTCTATCTCACCAGTCCTGGTAGAGGGTTATGCTTCTATCTCACCAGTCCTGGTAGAGGGTTATGCTTCTATCTCACCAGCCCTGGTAGAGGGTTATGCTTCTGTCTCACCAGTCCTGTTAGAGGGTTATGCTTCTGTCTCACCAGCCCTAGTAGAGGGTTAGGATTCTATCTCACCAGCCCTGGTAGAGGGTTACACTTCTATCTCACCAGTCCTGGTACAGGGTTATGCTTCTATCTCACCAGTCCTGGTAGAGGGTTACGCTTCTATCTCACCAGTCCTGGTAGAGGGTTATGCTTCTATCTCACCAGCCCTGGTAGAGGGTTATGCTTATATCTCACCAGCCCTGGTAGAGGGTTATGCTTCTGTCTCACCAGTCCTGGTAAAGGGTTATGCTTCTGTCTCACCCGTCCTGGTAGAGGGTTATGCTTCTGTATCACCAGTTCTGGCAGAGGGTTATGCTTCTATCTCACCAGTCCTGGAAGAGGGTTATGCGTCTATCTCACCAGCCCTGGTAGAGGGTTATCCTTCTATCTCACCAGTCCTAGTAGAGGGTTATGCTTCTATCTCACCAGTCCTGGTAGAGGGTTACACTTCTATCTCACCAGTCCTGGTAGAGGGTTAGGCTTCTATCTCACCAGTCCTGGTAGACGGTTACGCTTCTATGTCACCAGTCCGGGAAGAGGGTTATGCGTCTATCTCACCAGCCCTAGTAGAGGGTTATCTTTCTATCTCACCAGTCCTAGTAGAGGGTTATGCTTCTATCTCACCAGTCCTGGTAGAGGGTTATGCTTCTATCTCACTAGTCCCGGTAGAGGGTTATGCTTCTATCTCACCAGTCCTGGTACAGGGTTATGCGTCTGTCTCACCAGTCCTGGTAGACGGTTACGCTTCTATGTCACCAGTCCTGGTAGAGGGTTATGCTTCTATCTCACCAGTCCTGGTAGAGGGTTACGCTTTTATCTCACCAGTCCTGGTAGCGGGTTATGTCTCTATTTCACCAGCCCTGGTAGAGGGTTATTCTTCTATCTCACCAGTCCCGGTAGAGGGTTATGCTTCTATCTCACCAGCCCTGGTAGAGGGTTATGCTTCTGTATCACCAGTTCTGGCAGAGGGTTATGCTTCTATCTCACCAGTCCGGGAAGAGGGTTATGCGTCTATCTCACCAGCCCTAGTAGAGGGTTATCTTTCTATCTCACCAGTCCTAGTAGAGGGTTATGCTTCTATCTCACCAGTCCTGGTAGAGGGTTACGCTTCTATTTCACCAGCTCTGGTAGAGGGTTATGCTTCTGTATCACCAGTTCTGGCAGAGGGTTATACTTCTATCTCACCAGTCCTGGAAGAGGGTTATGCGTCTATCTCACCAGCCCTGGTAGAGGGTTATCCTTCTATCTCACCAGTCCTAGTAGAGGGTTATGCTTCTATCTCACCAGTCCTGGTAGAGGGTTACACTTCTATTTCAACAGTCCTGCTAGAGGGTTATGGTTCTATCTCCCCAGCCCTGGGAGAGGGTTATGCTTCTATCTCACTAATCCTGGCAGAGGGTTATACTTCTGTCTCACCAGTCCTGATAAAGGGTTATGTTTCTATCTCACCAGCCCTGCTAGAGGGTTATGGTTCTATCTCCCCAGCCCTGGTAGAGGGTTATGCTTCTATCTCACTAATCCTGGCAGAGGGTTATGCTTCTATCTCACCTGTCCTGGTAGAGGGTTATGCTTCTATCTCACCAGCCCTGGTAGATGGTTATGCTTCTATCTCACTAGTCCTGGCAGCGGGTTATACTTCTGTCTCACCCGTCCTGGTAGAGGGTTATGCTTCTATCTCACTAGTCCAGGTAGAGGGTTATGCTTCTATCTCACCAGCCCTGGTAGAGAGTTCTGCTTCTATCTCACCAGCCCTGGTAAAGGGTTATGCTTCTATCTCACCAGCCCTGGTAGAGGGTTATGCTTCTGTCTCACCAGTCCTGGTAGAGGGTTAGGATTCTATCTCACCAGCCCTGGTAGAGGGTTATCCTTCCATCTCACCAGTCCTGGTAGAGGGTTACACTTCTATCTCACCAGTCCTGGTACAGGGTTATGCGTCTGTCTCACCAGTCCTGGTAGAGGGTTACGCTTCTATCTCACCAGCCCTGGTAAAGGGTTACGCTTCTATCTCACCAGTCCTGGTAGAGGGTTATGATTCTATCTCACCAGCCCTGGTAGAGGGTTATGCTTCTGTCTCACCAGTCCTGGTAAAGGGTTATGCTCCTGTCTCACCAGTCCTGGTAGAGGGTTATGCTTCTATCTCACCAGCCCTGGTAGAGGGTTATGCTTCTATCTCACCAGTCCTGGTAGAGGGTTATGTCTCTATTTCACCAGCCCTGGTAGAGGGTTATGCGTCTGTCTCACCAGTCCTGGTAAAGGGTTATGCTTCTGTCTCACCAGCCCTGGTAGAGGGTTATGCTTCTGTCTCACCAGTCCTGGTAGAGGGTTAGGATTCTATCTCACCAGCCCTGGTAGAGGGTTATCCTTCTATCTCACCAGTCATGGTAGAGGGTTACACTTCTATCTCACCAGTCCTGGTACAGGGTTATGCGTCTGTCTCACCAGTCCTGGTAGAGGGTTACGCTTCTATCTCACCAGCCCTGGTAAAGGGTTACGCTTCTATCTCACCAGTCCTGGTAGAGGGTTATGATTCTATCTCACCAGCCCTGGTAGAGGGTTATGCTTCTGTCTCACCAGTCCTGGTAAAGGGTTATGCTTCTGTCTCACCAGCCCCGGTAGAGGGTTATCCTTCTATCTCACCAGTCCTAGTAGAAGGTTATGCTTCTATCTTACCAGTCCTGGTAGTGGGTTACGCTTCTATCTCACCAGTCCTGGTAGAGGGCTATGCTTCTATCTCACCAGTCCTGGTACAGGGTTATGCGTCTGTCTCACCAGTCCTGGTAGAGGGTTAAGCTTCTATCTCACCAGTCCTGGTAGAGGGTTATGCTTCTATCTCTCCAGTCCTGGTAGAGGGTTATGCTTCTATCTCTCCAGTCCTGGTAGAGGGATTCGCTTCTATCTCACCAGTCCTGGTAGAGGGTTATGCTTCTATCTCTCCAGTCCTGGTAGAGGGTTACGCTTCTATTTCACCAGTCCTGGTAGCGGGTTATTTCTCCATTTCACCAGTCCTGGTAGAGGGTTATGCATCTGTCTCACCAGTCCTGGTAAAGGGTTATGCTTCTGTCTCACCAGCCCTGGTAGAGGGTTATCCTTCTATCTCACCAGTCCTAGTAGAGGGTTATGCTTCTATCTCACCAGTCCTGGTAAAGGGTTATGCTTCTGTCTCACCAGCCCTGGTAGAGGGTTATCCTTCTATCTCACCAGTCCTAGTAGAGGGTTATGCTTCTATCTTACCAGTCCTGGTAGTGGGTTACGCTTCTATCTCACCAGTCCTGGTAGAGGGCTATGCTTCTATCTCACCAGTCCTGGTACAGGGTTATGCGTCTGTCTCACCAGTCCTGGTAGAGGGTTAAGCTTCTATCTCACCAGTCCTGGTAGAGGGTTATGCTTCTATCTCTCCAGTCCTGGTAGAGGGTTTCGCTTCTATCTCACCAGTCCTGGTAGAGGGTTATGCTTCTATCTCTCCAGTCCTGGTAGAGGGTTACGCTTCTATTTCACCAGTCCTGGTAGCGGGTTATTTCTCTATTTCACCAGTCCTGGTAGAGGGTTATGCATCTGTCTCACCAGTCCTGGTAAAGGGTTATGCTTCTGTCTCACCAGCCCTGGTAAAGGGTTATGTTTCTATCTCACCAGCCCTGGTAGAGGGTTATGCTTCTATCTCACCAGTCCTGGTAGAGGGTTACACTTCTATTTCAACAGTCCTGCTAGAGGGTTATGGTTCTATCTCCCCAGCCCTGGGAGAGGGTTATGCTTCTATCTCACTAATCCTGGCAGAGGGTTATACTTCTGTCTCACCAGTCCTGGTAAAGGGTTATGTTTCTATCTCACCAGCCCTGCTAGATGGTTATGCTTCTATCTCACCTGTCCTGGTAGAGGGTTATGCTTCTATCTCACCAGCCCTGGTAGATGGTTATGCTTCTATCTCACTAGTCCTGGCAGCGGGTTATACTTCTATCTCACCAGTCCTGGTAGAGGGTTATGCTTCTATATCACCAGCCCTGGTAAAGGGTTCTGCTTCTATCTCACCAGCCCTGGTAAAGGGTTATGCTTCTATCTCACCAGCCCTGGTAGAGGGTTATGCTTCTGTCTCACCAGTACTGGTAGAGGGTTAGGATTCTATCTCACCAGCCCTGGTAGAGGGTTATCCTTCTATCTCACCAGTCCTGGTAGAGGGTTACACTTCTATCTCACCAGTCCTGGTACAGGGTTATGCTTCTATCTCACCAGCCCTGGTAGAGGGTTATGCTTCTATCTCACCAGTCCTGGTAGAGGGTTATGTCTCTATTTCACCAGCCCTGGTAGAGGGTTATGCGTCTGTCTCACCAGTCCTGGTAAAGGGTTATGCTTCTGTCTCACCAGCCCTGGTAGAGGGTTATCCTTCTATCTCACCAGTCCTAGTAGAGGGTTATGCTTCTATCTTACCAGCCTTGGTAGTGGGTTACGCTTCTATCTCACCAGTCCTGGTAGAGGGCTATGCTTCTATCTCACCAGTCCTGGTACAGGGTTATGCGTCTGTCTCACCAGTTCTAGTAGAGGGTTATGCTTCTATCTCACCAGTCCTGGTAGAGGGTTATGCTTCTATCTCTCCAGTCCTGGTAGAGGGTTTCGCTTCTATCTCACCAGTCCTGGTAGAGGGTTATGCTTCTATCTCTCCAGTCCTGGTAGAGGGTTATTTCTCTATTTCACCAGTCCTGGTAGAGGGTTATGCTTCTGTCTCACCAGCCCTGGTAGAGGGTTATCCTTCTATCTCACCAGTCCTAGTAGAGGGTTATGCTTCTATCTCACCAGTCCTGGTAGTGGGTTACGCTTCTATCTCACCAGTCCTGGTAGAGGGTTATGCTTCTATCTCATCAGTCCTGGTACAAGGTTATGCGTCTATCTCACCAGCCCTGGTAGAGGGTTATCCTTCTATCTCACCAGCCCTGGTAAAGGGTTATGCTTCTATCTCACCAGTCCTGGTAGAGGGTTATGCTTCTATCTCACCTGTCCTGGTAGAGGGTTATGGTTCTATCTCCCCAGCCCTGGTAGAGGGTTATGCTTCTATCTCACCAGTCCTGGTAGAGGGTTATGCGTCTGTCTCACGAGTCCTGGTACAGGGTTATGCGTCTGTCTCACCAGTCCTGGTACAGGGTTATGCGTCTGTCTCACCAGTCCTGGTAGAGGGTTATCCTTCTATCTCACCAGCCCTGGTAGAAAGTTGTCCCCCAGGGTTGTGTCATCAGTCCTGGTAGAAGCTTGTGCCCCTGGGCTGTGATACCAGTCCTGGTGGATGGTTTGTCTCTTGTGTGTGTCATCAGTCCTGGTGCAGGGTTAAGCTTCTGGGTTACCAACCCTGGTAGAAGATTGTGTTCATTCAATGTGTTATGTGCTATGCCAGCGTCACTAGTAATATTTTGTACTTAAAATACATTTTTTTTAAAACACCCTGATTTACCTGGCAGCTTTGGTGACTCTAGATAACCTCTAGCTGATCGCACATCAACGTGACAGTGACAATACATTCGGATATCTGCCCTGTTAACATTCGATGTACTTCTGTGCCTACCATGGTGACCACAGTTAATAGGGAATCAAAGATCAATTCACACAGGGAGCCTGAGAAACGGCTACTACATCCAAGGAAAGAAGCTGGTGCGAAAATTACTCACTCCCAAATCAGAGAGGTAGTGACGAAAATTACAATACCCTACTCTTTAAACGCTCTATAATTGGAATAAGTATACTTTAAATCTTTTATCAAAGATCCACTGAAGGGAAACTCTGGTGCCAGCAGCTATGATCATTCCATCTCCAACAGGGAAGATTAAAGTTGCTGCAGGTAAAAAGTTTGTAGTTAAATCTTGGGATCGAGCTCATGGTACACCCAATGCAA
Organism: Calotriton arnoldi; assembly: GCA_963921515.1. Classification (NCBI taxonomy): domain Eukaryota; kingdom Metazoa; phylum Chordata; class Amphibia; order Caudata; family Salamandridae; genus Calotriton; species Calotriton arnoldi. Next base: position 173,415 of record CAWUFW010008328.1, on the reverse strand, counting down.
GCTACCGCCTATCTCAGCCCCTGCCTCTCAGCGTCCCGGTTCATGCACTAGACTGTGTGTTCTGGGGTCCGACGCGTTACCTGAAAAAATTAGTTTTCAAAGCAGGCCGGTCGCCTGAATACTTCCGCTAGGAATAATGGAATAGGACTCTAGTTCTATTTTATGGGTTTTTGGAACTGGGGCCATGATTAAGAGGAATGGGCAAGGGCATTGTGCCACTAACTATAGGTGAAATTCTTCGACCGCAGCGAGAAAAAACTAAGAGGAAGCATTTGCCAAGAATGTTTTCACTACAGAACAACAAAAGTCAGAGATTTGAAAACAATCAGATACCGTCGCAGTTCTGACCACAAACGATGCCGACTAGCGTTCCGGCGGTCTTTGAGTTCCAGGAAGAATATGGTTGCAAAGCTGAATCTTAAAGGAATTGACGGAAGGGCACCTCCAGGACTGAAGCCTGTGGTTTAATTTGACTCAACACAGGAAACCTCACCCGGCCCAGACACACAAAGTATTGACAGATTTATAGCTCTTTCTCGATTCTGGGTGGTGGTGCATTCCCATTCTTAGTGGGTTGACTGATTTGTCTGTATAATTCTAATAACAAATGAGACTCCTCAGGGCTAACTAGTGACACATCCTCCAACAGTTGGCCTTCAACTTCTAAGAGGAACAAGTGGTGCTCAGCCACACAAGGTCGAGCAATAACAGGTCTGTGATTCCCTTAGATGTCCGGTTCTGCACACGTGCTACCCTGAACGGATCAGTGTGTATCTACCCTACACTGACAGATGCGGGTATCCCGCTAAACGCCGTTCATGACAGGGATTGGGGATTACAATTGTTTACCATGAACGAGGTATTCCCAGTGCAGGTCATAAGCTTGCATTGATTAAGTCCCTGCCCTTTGTACACACCGCCCAACGCGACCACCCATTAGATGGTTTAATGAGCTCCTCTGATCGGCTCTGCTGGCTTCGGTAAAAGTCCTGGTGGAGCGACAAGAAGACGATCAGACTTGACTATCTAGAGGAAATAAAAGTAGTAATAAGTTTTCCAGAGGTGAAGCTGCAGAAGGGTCATTAATAGCATGGCTGCCTGAGCGACTGATGGAGCCAGCCTAAACCCTCGGCTGCCTGCCAGACGCAACTGAGACACACGGCGTGGCCTGCCCCTTGCATGCTGGCTGGCAGAGTGGTCTGCAGCTGCTGGACACTTGGGTAAGGACTGAGTGCATGGCAGGCTCATCCTCCCTGGAGAATTCGATTGACACATGAGGGCCTGGGGGTGACCCTGGCCCCTCTGGGAGGGGCATGATGCAACAGAAAGTCTTCCCGAGATGGAACACAAGCTCACTCAGTACAACCCCAGGGGAACTGACTTGAAGTGTCTCCCAGGCTTGGAGACCCTAAATGCCCTGCCACCTGGGCTCTTCTGTGCCTGCTCGTGGCCTGCCTGGGTTTCGAGTGACAGTTGAGTGACCCATCTTAGGTGACAGGGCAAACTGGATGAGAAGGAGCTGAGGCCATGAGGGAACCCCAGCTCCTCTCGGTGGAGATGCAGGGCCCCTTGAAGTCAGAGTGAACTGCTTCCAGGGGTTAGAGGGGACACTGCCGCAGCCGCTCGGGCTTCCACATGTACACCCCTAGAGGGCAGCGTGTGAGTCACTTTGACAGTGTTAGTGAAATATGGCTCTTTTCCCCTCAGTTCCTCCCACCAGGGTGGGGGGGACCCAGGCCACCAGCATTCTTTGGGCCTGTCACCTGATACGCAGGGATGGAGCCCTAGCTCACTCTGGCCCGATGGCTAGATGGCTGACGTGCAGAAGCGGTGACCCTCCCTCATTACCAGGTAGCTGGTTGCCCAGTCCTGTGTGACTGTGCCGAAATTTTAAGACTCATGTGGTCCCACTGAGTATCTGGGAGGGACAGCAGTGAAGCTGCCTGCCTTCACTGCCGTGACAGTCACTCACTTGCCTGCCCACTTCGGCAGCAGGGTGGGTCTCTTGGGCCCAGCACCTGGAAATACTCTTTAAATCACAAAGGCTGACTTCCAGACAGGAAGCCTGATGGGGTGCATGAGTGTTTCGCCTCGTGGGTGCTGGACGGAAAGCACTGCTTTTCCTGCCTCACCTGCACCTGTAGCTGAGCGAACATTGCGAAAGTTGCTTGTGACTCTTGGCGGTTAATCACTCGATTTCTGTGTCAATGATGAATGCAGCTATCTGTGAGAATTAGTGTGAATTGCAGGAAACATTGATCATCAACACTTCAAACGCACCTGGCAGCCCTGTGTTCCTCCTGGTACTATGCCTGTCTGAGGGTCGTTTGAACATCAGTTACCCTAGGGGTCTCCCAGGGTGCGGCAGGAGCTGCCACAGGGAACTCCACTCCCTTCATCCTCCCAAGGTCAGAGCCCGATCACCTGTCGAATGATCCCCCAATCCTAGTGGGGAGGTACACCACCGGCGTGCCTGGCCTTCCTCTGTTAGTGGGCCAGACGGGTGCCCTGTCTGCTCTGGATGTGAAAAAGGTGACAGGGCAGGCTGGCTGCATGCGGCTATCTGTCATGTCACATGGCTCCCACGCACACTGCCTTAGCACCACTTCCGAGGCCTGGGCTGGGAAGGCCCCCTGTTTTCGGTTTTGATCCTGGTGCACGGGCCTCCGTCTCTGATCCGGGAAAGGATGCGCAGCCATGATCACGATGTGCAAAAGACGGGCCCCTCCTTCTGCAGCCCAGGAATTGCTCAGGCTTCTCCACACTTCTACATCTGACTACGATCTCAGATAAGAAGTGGTGACCCACTGAATTTAAGCACATTACTAAGTGGAGGAAAAGAAAGTAATCAGGATTCCCTCAGTAACGGTGAGTGAAGAGGGAAGAGTCCAGCACAGAATTCCCACCTAGTGATGGGCGTGGGAAATGTGCCTTACTTTAGACCGACTCCACAGCGTTGCTCAGGGGTTCCAAGTCCTTCTGATCAAGGCTCACACCACAGATGGGCTTAGACCGGTAATAGCCCCTGATGCGCCAGGATCGTGTCGTGCAGCTCAAGGTGAGTGGTAAACTCCAACTAAGGATAAATACAGACACAAGACTGATAGCCAATTAGTACTTAGGGGAAAGTTGTTTTTCATAATGCACTTCTTCCATGTCTAAGCGCTATAAATGGCAGAGTCTACAGCTATCCAGTTTACCGTCCTCAGAAGGATGAGTCTGTGTTCCAGGAATTCAAGTTTGGGACATTCAGACCATCTCCTTTGTCATTGGCGAATGTTCAACTCACTGAGCCTTCCTGACAGCTAAATTGTGTGTTATGGCGGCAGTCCACGTGGCTTTCATATGTCAGCTATCCAATGTTTAGCTACAAAACTATTATTATATCATCATCATCTATAAATCAAAAGTGTGCAATTGGCCCATCCTTGGAAATAGTCTTTGGTCCTCATCTCCTCAATTGAGCCTGTTAGGAAGTTCTCACATAATGTAGATAACAGGACGCAGGTCTAAGGAGAACTTGATTTGCGAAGATCAGAGAGTTTGGTCAAGTAGGAGAACCTTGTGGTGCAGAAACACTTGGTTTAAGGTTTGTAACTTTCTCACTATCCCACATTTTAGAGAGGCTACTTTCTTACAAGGGGGTAATATCCAGTTTGTGCTAGTTCTAGTCCAGTTTTCTCATAAGCGCTTGTATCAGCCAGCAGTGCTTCTAATCTTTGAAAACCCAGACGCAGAGTAATATGTTCAACATATGAATGCCAAAGAACAATTTGGTTGCAAGGGGAGAAGGGGAAGTTCCAAAGTCAAGGCGACTCTCAGAATGTGGTCAAAGGATTATAATTTAGATACAGTAATGGCGCTCTAAACGCAATATTCGGTCAGGTCTACATGTGGTGTAGATACTAGTGGCCTAAGTTGGAGCAAGATGACTGACATGGAATGCAACCCTAAAAATCCAATCTGTGTCTCAAACTTTTATTTTGTGACCCCCTCAAAGCAATGACACTTGCCAATACTCCACTATTCCACATCCCCCCATCGGCGGCATAGGAAAATGTTCATGAGTAACTATGTTGTACTACAGACTAGTGTAGTGTGTATTGTGAGCTATACTCAGGTGAGAGCTGTAGTTAGCATAGGTGGTGAGTATAGCAATATAGTGTAATGTGTAGTATGAGCTCTACTCAGGTGTAAACTGAAGGGTGATGAGTTGGTGTATATTGAAATCCAGTGTAAAGTGTAGTGTGAGCTCTACACAGATGTGACCTATAGTTAGATGAGTTTGTGTATATAGCAATATAGTATAAAGTCTAGTGTGAGCTTTGCCCAGGTGTGAAATGTAGTGTGATGAGTTGATGTATATAGTATCCTAGAGTAAAGTGTAGTGTGAGCTTGTGATACCAGTCATCCTTAGGGTGGTCTTCCCCCAAACATTTTGCCTGTCTACCTCCTCATTTTGCTTTTTTTGTTGGCCTTACGACTTTGAGCACTTTACCACTGCTGACTAGTGCTAAAGTGCTTTTGCTTCTACCCTAAATATGGTACAATTGGTGTATACACAATTTACATATTTAATTTACCTGTAAGTCCCTTGTAAAGTGGTATACCATGTAGCCAGGACCTGTACATTAAATGCTACTAGTGGGCTTGCAGCACTGATTGTGCCTCCTACACAGGTAGCCTTGCAATACTGTCTCAGGCCTACTATTGCAGTGCCTGTGTGTGCAGTTTACTGCCACTTCGACTTGGCATTTAAAACTACTTGCCAAGCTTTAAACTCCCCTTTTATTACATTTAAATCACCCCTAAGGTAGTCCCTAGGTAGCCCTAAGGGATGGGTGCTGTGTGAGTAAAAGGTAGGACATGTACTTTTATGTTTTACATGTCCTGGTAGTGACAAACAACTAAATTAGATTTTCACCACTGTGAGGCCTCCTCCTCTCCTAGGTTAACATTGGGAATTCCGTAATCACTTTTAAGTTGAAATTCCTGATCAGAAAGGAGTTGCTTTTTCATCTTTTATATCTTTGGAATGGAAATGATAAATACTCTTTACTGGTGAAGTTGGATTTAACATTACTATTTTAGAAATGCCACTTTTAGAAAGTGGACATTTTTTCTGCTCTTAGCTTTGTATGCCTGCCCGCCTTTCTCCAATAAACGTTTGGGGTGGGTGACAGCTTCACTTTGCGCTCTTTGTCTAGACAGCCACAAACACTGGAAGGATAGGTGTTTACAAAGATAGGTGTGTCTGAGTACCATCTACATACATCTGCATTCTGATGGCCCTGTCTCGGCAGGAAGGAAGGGAGGGGCTAACACTTCACTGAATAGGTAGTGTCCTGTCCCCACAAAAAGGGCTGATTTACCCCCCATAGATAGTCTGTAACCAGGGCTGAGAAGAAAGGGGACCTGTGCATTTAAAGGAGCTGCTTTAAAGTCACAACCACTTCAAAGGCACATTTGAGTATAAGTACTGGGTCTCTGACCCCCTAAAACACTTCTGGAACTACAACTGCACTTTGTCAGAAGGACTGCTGTGCTGCTTAAACAACTCATCTTTGAACTGCTGACCTTGAATGCCTTCTTTTCTCTTTTCTTGCCCTGCGGCCATCTGCTCTCTGACTTCGCTGAAGGGGAGCTGGACTTTGCCTTCTCCTCCAAGGGTCCTCCGAGGGCTTGTTGGCTTGCCTCCTATTGCTTGAAACTCAGGGATCTCAAAGTCTCTACCCCTGCTCCTGTGCCTGGTTCATTGGAAGTGGACCCAGATACTTGCAACATGGACATTGACGCATCTTGTTTCTGCATGTAGCAGAACCGGAGCATTGACCCAGTTGTGGAAGTAGAATCAGTGAATTGCTCTTGGAACTAACACAATGCCTTGAGAGCCCGGTGTATCGGAACCTCAAATCGCCGCCACAGCAGCTTGGAGAGATTGATGCATCCCTCGACTGCGCATCGCTCTATGGAACCAACGCATCTCGGGCCAGCGTCTCGTCTACGGAACTGGCGCATCTCCATCACCGCATGGAGAAGATCTACACATCCTTGACTTGCGGGATCGACATCAACGCATCTTGTGTGTTGTGACCAGGACAGGTATTTTGTTCACCGGGGCCTGCGTGGGTCATGTAGCCGGCCTGCGTTCCATCACAATTATCCGAAACTTGGACTTTGCCTCGGTCCAGCGCGACCAGATAACCCATTTTTTAGCGATCTTTGCTTCTAACTGCTACACTGCATTCATTCTTTTAAAAATCATTCTCTTGAATTGTACTTATTGGATTTTTCTCGTTTTGATCTTGAATTATTTGCAAAATTGTGATCTATTTGTCTAAACCTGTGTGGAGTCTTTTTGTGGTGTATTCATTGTGTTACTCTGTGTGTGTGCGTTGCACAAATACTTTACACATTGCCTCTTTAGATAAGCTTAACTGCTCTGTGCCAAGCTACCAGAGGGTGAGCACAGGTTATCTTTTAGTGTGTGTTGGAGATGCATCGCGCAGTGGCGGTTCTGATGAGGCCATCGATGGGGGCTTGCGATGTGAAGTCCTGCATCGAGAATGCATTGCGCAGTGGGCATTCTAATGCAGAGCTACAAGGAGATGCATTACACTGTGTCGGTTCTGCCCAAGAGAAAAAACTGGGCTGCCTGAGCACCTTCAGACCCATTTCAATGGTCCAGCACTGGGGTGGCACCACGAGGGTAGGGTAGGAGGGGGGGGACTCACAGCAGGCAGAGTCCAGGTGCTGGGTTCAAGGTGGTTGGGGCATTTCTGTCCCTGAGGCTTTGATCAGGTGGCCAACCAATTAGCCCTTGGAGTCACTCCGGGGTTCCTGAGTTCAAAGTGCAGGTCCAGTCCTTCTCACTCAGGCAGCAGGGCAGAAGTGTAGCATTCCTTCTCCATAGCAGCACACCAGTCCTTCTGAGTCTTCCACAGGTGTACTGAAGAATTGGGTCTGAGGGCCCACTTTTTATACTTGGCATCAGCTTTGAAGTAGGAGAAGGTTCTGGAGGTTTCCACCCCAGAGAGGTTTAGAATTTCCTGCCTCCCTACCCTGGTCCCAACTTGTCTGGATGCACAATAGACTGGTGTGAAACTCTTTGTAATTGTGCTGAGGCAGAGGCTTTGTGATGTGCAAGTGTAGTATGTGACAGCTCCGCCTCCCTATCAAGTCAGGATGGCCCATCCTGCCAACACCTATTCCCCCTTTGTCTCCCTATCTGGGTACAATTCACAAAGACAAACTGCCAGCTACACATAGTCATGTGGCCCAAGATACAGGCTGCAGGCACAAAGGGCCAGATGTACAAAGCTATTTAGCATTTCTTAAAGGGCCTAATCGCTATTTCAGCCTGTTAAGAAATGCTAAATAGCCTTTTGGCATGTGCAAAGGCCATTTGGGAATAGCAAAATGCGATTTCTACCCAGGAGAAATCGCATTTTGCGACACCCAAATAGGAAATCGCAAATATGGATTTCCTATTTGCGATTTCCTATGCACATGTACAAAGCATTTCCTAAATGCGAATTGGGAATTTTAGGAAATGCTATTACCATTGACTCAAAGTCGATGGTAACCATGTGCAATTAAAAAAAACACTACAAAATGCTTTTTTTTAAAGTGCAATAAAGCGCACACATGCCCCTAGGACATTTGTGTGCTTTACATGTGCACCACGTTTTCCCAGGTGCAGCAAGGGGGGCCTTAGACTGAACGTCACCCTTGCTATAGCATTTCCTAATTTGCAATTTCCTATTAGGAAATTGCAAATTATGAAATGCAAAACCATTCGTTCCTATGGGCCTTTTGGCCCATAGGAATGAATGCTTTGGTATTACCTAAATAGAGATTTCCTAATAGCGATTACTACTCTGTAGGAATTGCTATTAGGGAATCTCTATTTTTGTACATACAATTTTGCATTTCCTGAATAGCGATTTCTAAGGAGTCGCTATTTATGAACTGCAAAAAAAGTATTTCAGTACATCTAGCCCTAAATGTTTAGGACAAGAAAATGCCAACTTTCTAAAAGTTATCAACACAAAGGAGTTAGGCCCAAGTGGACAAAGTGCAGGTAGGGCCATGTAATAGGAAAAAAGGGGTTTTACCTGGACCTTGTATCATTAAATACACTTATGATTTACCGTGGAGGTCAAAGATAATTATTTTATTTGACCAAGTTTTTATTTTATTTTTTACTTATCAAAATTCATTTTGTTTTTTCAAATATTCATTCAGTTGCAAACAAAAAGACACACAAAAATATTAACAACTTTCTATACAAAAAGTCACAAAGACTCAATCATCAAATTAATAATACATGAAATACTGTCATTAATGACAACCAACAATACGACATCACCACATAATGTACAACAAATACACAAAAAACAAAAGATTATGTGCAATCAAAATAATAAATCAAATAATTAGCATGTGTAATCAAATAATGAATCAAATGATTAACATAGCTTATAGTCACAAAGGGAACGAAACATAGTGTCCATAACAGGGGAAAACAATTTTAAAGCCCTCCGTATGGCGTGATAATTGAATCTCAGTTCCTCAATGTCAGAAAAATGCCAACGCGTTTCATGTCCTAGGCTACAAATACAAGGACTCTCATCGGGGCTTCTTAATTCAATGCACCTTGTTTCTGCGTGCAATGGAATTATCTGGCGAGAAGATATTAGTTTTTTCTTCAGGCAATTTGGAATCTCTTTGTGGAGAAACCTGCAGAGATAAAATATGTTCCCTGCTCGAAAAGAATACTTCCGGTAGCGTCAGAATGCAGCGGAGTATCTGGCAAAGAAGAAAATTGCTCACAGCTTTTTTCTGCCTTAATTTTGTGCCTTCGGTTTCCTCAAACGTTCTCCATTCGGAAGCAGCTCCTACTCCGTGATTTATTGAAAATACCGCATGTCTCAATTAGGCATAGCCTCTCAGTGATTTTCTCCCTCCAAAAGTTGACTGACAAAAATTCACCAGCGCATTTTTCTGACATTGAGGAACTGAGATTCAATTATCACGCCATACGGAGGGCTTTAAAATTGTTTTCCCCTGTTATGGACACTATGTTTCGTTCCCTTTGTGACTATAAGCTATGTTAATCATTTGATTCATTATTTGATTACACATGCTAATTATTTGATTTATTATTTTGATTGCACATAATCTTTTGTTTTTTGTGTATTTGTTGTACATTATGTGGTGATGTCGTATTGTTGGTTGTCATTAATGACAGTATTTCATGTATTATTAATTTGATGATTGAGTCTTTGTGACTTTTTGTATAGAAAGTTGTTAATATTTTTGTGTGTCTTTTTTGTTTGCAACTGAATGAATATTTGAAAAAACAAAATGAATTTTGATAAGTAAAAATAAAATAAAAAGCTTGGTCAAATAAAATCCACGGTAAATCATAAGTGTATTTAATGATACAAGGTCCAGGTAAAACCCCCTTTTTTCCAACTTTCTAAAAGTGGCATTTTCAGAATTGTGACTTAAAATCTCACTTTACCATTAAAGAGGGTTTTAAATTACAATTCTTTAGACATCAAACTCAATATTCCTTCTTGCTCCCAATTGAAATCTATCACTTATTAAATGTAATCAGAGAACACAATGTTATCCTATGGGAGAGGTAGGTCTTGCAGTAGTGAAAAACAAGTACATGTCCAACATTTAAAATACACTGTACACTGCCCTTTGGGTTATGTAGGGCCACCGTAGGGCTGACTTATATGTATTTAAAAGGAATATTTAGGCCTGGCAAGAGGTTTATCTTGCCAGTGCGAAATGACAGTTTTAAAAGTGCACAGACAGGCTGCAATGTCAGGCCTGAGACATGTTTAAAGAGCTATTAAGTGGTTGGCACAAACAGTGCTGCAGGCCCTGAGTGATTAGCAGTGACTGAGATGAATTCAAGCATTCCATCCATCACTGTGTTGTATGCTTATTGTGTCACCCGAAGTGCGACGGGTATGTCTAGGAGTAGGTCCAGTGCACACTGTATCATTGGAATCCAGCTGTACCCGGCTAAGCCCATAACTAGAGTGAAACTGGTCCTGGGTTGCTTGTGTTCTGGTTCAGGGAGGACCTTGCTTGGCAGTTCGGGCTAGACTGGTCCTATTGAAGCAGGGTGAAGACTGATTTGCATATAGCTGGGTCCAAACTGAGGTGGCATGGTGTGAAAAACAATGATGGATTGGGATAAGGCCCGAGTGATTACCAGTGGCTGAGATTAATTCAAGTATTCCATCCATCACTGCTTTGTATACTTTTTGTGTCCCCCTAAGTGAGACGGGTATGCTTGCACATTGTGTCATTGGAACCAAGCTACACCCAGATGATAAGCCCATAACTAGAGCGAAACCAGTCTTGGATTGCTTGTGCTTTGGTTCAGAGAGGATGTGGCTTGGCAGTTTGGGCTGGACTGTTCCTATTAAAGCAGGGTCAAGACTGATTTGCATATAGCTGAGTACAAACTGAGGTGACATGGTATGAAAAATAATAATGGATTGGGATACGGCCCGAGTGATTACCAGTGGCTGCGATTAATTCAAGCATTCCATCTATCACTGCTTTGTACACTTATTGTGCCGTCCCACTAGCAGCATTTTATTTACAGGTCCTGAATACATGTAGAACTTGTAGGACTTACAAGTAAATTAAATGTACTAATTGGGTGTAAGCCAATTTCACCATGTTTAGAGGAGAGAGCACTAGTACTTTAGCACTGGTCAGCAGTGGTAAAGTGTGTAGAGTCCTAAGGCCAACAAAAACGAGATCAGCAAAAATGGAGGAGTAAGGCAAACAGTTTGGGGGAGGACCGCTGTAAGGCTGACAGGTCTAACACATGTCCCCCAGCTAAAAGTGGAGAGAACTACCCAACCTCTTGGGAGTTACCAACACTAAGGTGGAAGAACCATCAGCATTGTTGTGGTTTGACCTAAGACAGTTTTCCACCGTAAAGTCCATTACGTGTAGGGAGATGGACCACCACAAAAGCTTGGGATTTTCACCCCTCATTTGCTTGAACTATCTGAGGGGCCTGGGGTCTGTCTGAACCAAGAAGTGAGTCCAAAACAGGTATGGTCTCAGCTTCTTCAGTGCCCAGACCACAGCTAAGGACTCCCTCTCAATAGCACTCCAACTCTGTTCCTGCAGAAGTAACCTCCTGCTAATGAAGGCTGCAGGTTGGTCGAGGCACTCCTCATTTACCTATGTTAGGACAGCCCTTATGCCATGCTCTGAAGCATCCGTCTGCACAGTAAAGTCCTTGGAGAAGTCAGGAGCCTTGAGTAGAGGTACTGTACACATGGCCTCTTTAGGGTGTAGAAGACTTTCTGACGAGCCTCTGCCCAGATCACCTTTTTGGGCTGCTTCTTGGAAGTCAACAATGGTGCCATAACCCTTAAGAAACCTCCTGTAATATTCTTTGAAACCCAGGAAGAACCTCACCTCAGTCTGAGTTTTGGGCGGTTGCCAGGTCAGGATAGTCTCAGTCATGGGCAACAGGCAGGTCTTGTGAGGGAGAGTACCATACACATTTTTTTACAGGTAGCTTTACCCCCTCCCGGAACCCATGACGTGAAGCCAATAACGCCTTCACAGTACAGCGGCTTTTTGGAAATCCCACAAGGCTGCAATGGCAAAACCGTGAGTTTTGCCTTTCATACAACCCCCACAGGTTAGGATACGCCTTAGCGTGCGTATACCGCCGTGGGGATCCGGGTCCTGAAGAATGCTTAGCTAAAAGTGCATCCATAAGCAGAAACATGTTGCCCAATTTTCACTTCATTGATTAAATCGGACTTTCCTGGTAAACCTAACCAGCCAGCTCACGTCCGTAGCACTTGTTTTAAACGATCACTGGTTTTCCACCATTAAAATTACTTTGGGATAAAACCAGCGATCTTTTAACCTGCACTACCCTTACACTTACACCACCCCCAAAAAAAGCCTGCTCCGCTGTAATTCAGGCGTCGTAGCACACCAGGGGGACATTCGGTCCCTCTGGTGGGAACCCAGTGATGAAGCATGTCACCAACTAGGTTGGTGAGTGAGGGTTCTTTTAAATAAAGAGGTTTCTCCTCGTGCTGCCCTAGTAATTCCCTCTTTTCTCGCTCTTTTGTTGTTATAAAGTAGTCTCAGTCATGGCCAGGAGGGCCTGCACCTTGCTCCCGCCCATGCATACCACAGAATCCTGCCCCATCTGGCACATACTGGCCTTGATAGTCAGTCCCATCCGCTGCAGAGCATGATGCGCCTCCTGGAGGTGGTACAGGTGTCCCTCCCAGCTGGAACTGAAGGCAACCATATCATCTAGGTAGGAGGCACAGAATGCCTCCCAGCTAGGACCCTGTTTACAAAACTCTGGAAGGTGGTAGGGGCATTATTTAAGCCAAAGGACATTACCTGAAACTAGAAGTGTCCCTCTGAGGTCAGATTGCAGACCTCTCTCTCGCCCCCTCAGTCAGAGCAATCTGCCAGTACCCTGATATGAGATCAAAAGTACTGATGAATTTGCAGCACCTAGCCTGTCGATGAGTTCATCCACTCAAGGGACGCGGTCAGCATCAGTCTTGGTGACTGAATTGAGTCCCCTGTTGTCCACACAGAACCTGAGCTCTTGAGGGACGCCCGGTGGGGCGGCTTTGGGTACCATCTCAACTGTGCTGGACATGGGACCGCTGGATGGCTCAATCACCCCTAACGCCAGAATCTTGAAGACATCCTTCTTGATACTGGCTCTCACCTTGTCTGACAACCTGTAAATTTTGTTTTTAACAGTCATACTGTCTCCAGTATCTATATTGTTGGAAGCCGGAGTCCCCGTCACGCGACACTGTCACAAATGCGAGACCCGGGACTCCCCACTCAACGTTAGGCCAAGTAAGGACACCGTTTGAGATAGCCCTGCTCACCCCCTTAGTAGCTTGGCACGAGCAGCCAGGCCTATCTCCCAGGCACGAGTGAACAGTAAGTGCAACCACACCCACAGCAACCCCCTGGTGACACCACAAATGGACTCCACACGAATTTGATAAAAACGAGTATAAACTTTATATAGAAAGATATACGGTCAGACCACACGATACAAAAGCCAACATATAATAAAGGGTAATATTCGTTCCGCTGGCTGGTAGGTTCAAATCCCAACCACCACTTTCAAAATGCAATGCTGGTCGTAATGCTAGAATCACACACGTTGCAATAGACAAACAATAGTGCACTGCGTAACGATACAATCCTGTGCTGGGCACAGGAGAAATAACACAATGCGTAACGATACACCCCGGTACCTGCAATGGGAGAAATAATGCAATGCGTACCGCTACAATCATGTACTGCTCAATGACTGAAAAATGCAATGCGTCACACCCCAATCACGTACTTTGCAATAAAGAAATAATGCATGCGCGCCGCCACAATCATGTACTTTTCAATCAAAGAATAATGCAATGCGTAGCTACAATCATGTACTTTGCAATGAAGAAATAATGCAATGCGGGCTGCTACAATCCTGTCCTTTGCAATGGAGAAATAATGCAATGCGTAGCGCTACAATCGTGTACTTCGTTATGCAGAAATAATGTCAGGCGTCATAAGACAGTCCGGCAGTTCGTTAGCAGCAATATTGGCAATGTGTATTACGACAGTCAGCCTCTTCGATAACAGTTGCCCCCCACACGTATCCACAATGACATAAAGTACAGCTTCCCACTCTGGCCCCAGTACCGCCACTCCTTTGGTCAGTACGGGCCCCAATCTGAGCAGAAGCAAAGGCTCACGTCGCCAGAAGGACTGAGAGGCCGAGAGAGTGACCCTCCGAGCCCGCACCCCGCCCAGGCAGTGATCCACGTTACCTGGGGGACGCAACCCCACTCTCCTCTCCTCCTTCAATGAACTAGGCCTTCCGTGTAGAACTTTCTCAATGGGCCAAAGCGGCTCGGCCTGGCAGCTCAACTCCTCCGGGGCTGCCGGTCCGGGCCGCGACTGTTAGGAAGGTCTCAGGCGGCCGCAGGGCACACGTACCCCACGCCCCTGAGATTACGTTACTCCGGGTGCACGTTCACCACAGCATCCTCCGGGTCTCTTCTGGCACGAAGCCACACACACAACGCTGAAGAGACTTCACGTCGCCTCCGAGTGCACGTTCGCCAGGCACTCCTTCCTGCGGTCTCAGTTGGCACCGAGACACGCACACCACGCTGCAGAGACTCACTTTCTTCTGGTGCACACGATGATCAGCCGATCACCTCCACAGTCCCAGGTTGCACCAAAGCACGCACACTGCTTTACTGAGACTTTCTCCAATTCCGGTGCCCCGATATCCAGGCGCTCTTCACCAACACCTTCTGCCGCATCTCGACACGTTCACCGTGTCCGAGTCTAATTTCTCCTCTGGTGCACTCGATCACCAGGCGCTCTTCACCAACGCCTCCAGTGCACCCCGACATGCACCCTGCGCGTCCGAGACTCACTCCACTTCCGATGCACGCCTTGACCAGCCGCTCCTCGCCAATGCCTCCAGTGCACCACGACACGCACCCTGTGCGTCCAAGACTCTCTTCACCTCCGATGCACCCGCTGACCAGGCGCTCTTCACCAGCGCCTGCGGTGCACCACGACACGCACCCTGCGCATCCGAGTCTCACTTCACCTCCGATGCACACGCTGACCAGGCGCTCTTCACCAGCGCCTCCGGTGCACCACGACACACACCATGCGCGTCCGAGACTCACTTCACCTTCGGTGCACACGTCGACCAGGCGCTCTTCACCAACGCCTCCTGTGCACCACGACACGCACCCTGCGTGTCCGAGTCTCGCTTCTCCTCCGTGTGTCCAAGATCACAGGGCACACCTTCCGAGGGTCTCAAGCTGCCACAACACGCGCCCACCGCGTCACTTGAAACTTCTCCGGAAACTTTTATGTTCCTGTGTTTCCAAACAGGGAGCCAGCTCACCTCGGGCCCTTGGGGGTAACAAGACACAGCACAAAGCACAGTCTTCTTCAAGCAGGGGGACTCAGCGCACACAGCACAGTCCCAACAGCCTCTTCCTTGGTTAGAACAGCAAACTGCAGACCAGCCCCAGATCACGAAGCAAGGATTGGTCTATCCACCACAGTCTCTTCAGTTGTTCCTTCCTTAGCAGAGGTTCCTCTTGACCACGAAATGGGTCCAAGCCTTTTCAGTCTCAATCCATTTCTATTCCATTCCCACCTTCAGGGGTTTCAGCTCTCATAGATATACCCCTAAATGTCTTTGAAGTTCGTTGTGCTCAGGGGTCCCTGACCCCTGCCTAAATCAGTTCTGGGTGTGTCCCTCCCAGTGTCACCTTTCTCCCTTTGATACTGGGGGTCTGGACCCTTAATCACTCAGCAGGGGATGGGTCAATTGTTTTATAGCCGCAACCCAGGCCTCTTCACCTCCCGCGGTTTCTCCTCGCATACTCTCCAGATGCAGGTCAGCCTGGTGCCATCTCAACCCCTCCCCTGTCAGATCCAGACAGTCAATCCACATTCAGTAGAGACACACAGAAATGCTTAAAGCACAAACTCAGCCACTTTCTAAAAGAGCGGCTTCTGAACACACAGTGACAAAACCACTTTCATAGAAAGATGTGTTATGACGCTGTGAGTTCATACATACCAAACTTCACCTCTCCATTTTAAACTTATGGGAAACTAGGCTAACAAACACAATACCTAGCCTCCCCCATTCTGTCCTATGGGCAGAATGGCCTTTCACCAGTGAAAAACGAAATGGAGTGTTTTTCACTGTCAGGACATAACACACACCTCAGTATATGTCCTGCCTTTTACCTACACGGCACCCTGCCCAGGGGTTACCTGGGACCTACCACCGGGGTGCCCACTGTGTACGCAAAAGGGAAAGTAAGGCCTGACAAGTGGTTGCACTTGTCAGGACACATGCTAACTTAGCAAACTGCGCGCAGGACCTACACTGCAGGCCTGAGTTCCCTTCTCTGCGCGCCCTTGCATTACTAGCCCTGGCGCACACACAGTGCACTTCGCTAGGGACTTTACTAGTAAGGCAAACATACCAATCATGGCCAACCAATTACCATTACACTTTACACAGGGAACTACTGTACTTTGACACTGATCAGCAGTGGCAAAGTACCCAAAGCATCTAAATTGGCAACTCTATGTCAGGAAAATGGTCTAGGGGGAAAGCAAAACGTTTTAGGGAACTTTAGCCAAAAAGGCCAAGTCCTACATATATCATTTGTATATAAGTGTGTGAGCCCAAGGGTGAGAGAGAACAGAGAGAAGAACTGCCCAGTCACTGGCGACAGTCACTCTGCTGCTCTGGGCTCAGAGTAGGGAAGAGGTTAACACCCTCTACTGACCCATCATGCTCCAGGGTAGATAGGCCATCAGGGACATGTTCACTCTCCTCTTCCACCCCGTCATCAGTCACCAGGAGCATGGTGACTTCGGACCTTTCAAAGTGCGGTTTGAGGCGGTCTATGTGGAGCACCCATAGGGGGCTTATAGGGCTTTTGAGATTATCCAGGTAGGTGGTCTCCCCCTTGCGCTCTTTCACGTCATATGGACCTGCCCAACAGTCTTGGAGAGCTCTGGGCTCTACAGACTCCATAAGCCACATCTTCTGGCTATGTTGAAACTTCACCAGAGTGACTTCTAGTCATACCAGAGTTTCATCACTTCTTGACTGACCTTAAGATTGTTTTTAGCCTTTTTCCAGGAGCTCTGCATCTGGTTACAGAAAGCCAGCACGTAGCTATGGTTTCCTAGGAGTAGGTAGGGTTTCCTAGGAGCTTGCTCCCACTCATCTCTCACAAGTTTGAGAGGTCCCCTAACAGGATGTCCACAGAGGAGCTCAAATGGGCTAAACCCAACCCCCTTCTGTTGACCTCCCTGTAGGTAAACAGCAGGCATGGCAAGAGGACCACATCAAAGGCTCAGGCAAGCCCATTATTATCTTCAGAGTCTTGTTGAATCTCTTAACAAGCCAGTTTGTTTGAAGGTGATTGGGTGTGGAGAGCTTGTAGGTTACTCCAAAGTCATCTCACATGGACTTCATGTACGCTGACATACAGTTAATGTGTCTGTCAGACACCACTTCCTTCTGGAACCCTAAATGGATAAAAATCCCCATCAGGGCTCCAGCCACCACAAGTGCAGTCACCAACCTCAGAGGGATGGCCTCTAGGTACCCTGTGGCGTGGTCCACTGAGACAAGGATGTCTTGGGTTTTGAAGGAGACAACAATGTTGATGCCCACCCTTTCAAAGAGAGTGCCAACAACAGGCAAGGGAACCAGGGGAGCCTTCAGCTTTCTCACTGCTTTGCCACTGGCTTGACCGGTGGGACATGACCTGCAGAAGGTGTCTGAGGCTGTCTTCATCCAGGACAAATAGAAGTTGGGGAAGGGGGACATGCCTGGGGAATATCTTGTCCTGCCCCAGATGTCCTGCCAGGGGTATGCCATGAGCTAACCCCAGTAGGAAGGCCCTGTAACACGGGCATGGACCGTCGATTCACTAAAATGGTAGGGATAGTGGAAGTGACATGACATGCCCTTTGACCTGTGATGATGTCACAGGAAGTGACATCACATGACTGTACTCCCGGTGGCATTACAGGAAGTGATATTTTGTCACATTTGACCCTGATGGCGTCACAGAAAGCAACATTACCAAAGGGAAAAAAGTAGACGTGCAAAATTATGCATATGTGTAGGGGATGCAAGTGTATTTAGGTCGAGCTACACAGTGCATGTGCTGTCTCTTCAAGACCTGCTGTAATCGGTCTGTGGGCATCAAGTCCATCCCCTGTCTTGACATTGCTTTTCATTTGTCTATGTCAGTGTCCTTCAAAAATCCCTGCTTGCTTGTGGTCAGTCCTGCTTCTTTGTCCCTCCTTTCTCTCTTCTGTTCCTCCTACAGAGCAGGGACTTAGTACTGTCTCATTCCGATATGGTTCTTTATCTGTTCTTTGGGGGACTATTTTGTTTCTTAGTTTCCTGCTCTGTTACTGTTTATCTGTGTTTAGCTTCAGAGCCCCAGCTGCTTACATTTAAATATAGCATTTCTCCCTTCCACCTCCTCTTAATGCCACAGTTGTGTTACTGCTGCCTCCCCCACCATGGCTCCCACTCGGTTGTTTATTTTAATAATTGTGGACATACTTTATCAGCGCTGCGCCCGTTTCACGAGTGCTGCGCTGGTTTTGCTTTCATGCATGTGTATTTTCTCTGCTTTCCTTCCCCCTCCCATCAGTCAGCAAGCTCCAGCCTGGCCTGCCTCACAGCAGAGCAGGGGAGCCAGGCAGAGGGAGGGCTGTGCTGATAGTTTACAATGCCCTCGCCATAAGGCTGAAGAGCTGGAGGTAGAAACATGTATCCCTGCCTAGCCTGCTGCTGTAATTAACTCTAATCGGATCATCTATCCTGAGCAGAATGCTTCATTTTCACCTTCTCACACACGCCCCTGGTTTTAGTAGTTCACTCCCATGGAGCAATGCCGCGGGTACGAGCAGCGACGCGCAGGCAGCCCTACGTGCAGTCTGCTGTTATTTCTGCCTTTCCATTACCAGCGCGAGTGCAAACAGCCTGTGAATCTTGTGTTAATTGTAGCTCAACACAATAGATTTATGTACAGCCAGCGCAGCGAAAACATCATCCGTGGTCTCCCCCCAACACGCCCTTTCACGCTTCGCCAATGGCCATTAACTTCCCTTCAGATCGTGCGTGCTCGGTACCATCACACCGGCCACATCCCACCATGGCACCTCCAGCGCATCTTGGCGCCAAACAGGACCGCCCACGCTCCACAACACCAAGCAAAATGAAGTCACATCGGACAAACTTTCGGTCACTTTGACTGCCTGTTCTGGGTTTCGTGGCTGGCGACTGAGAGGCGCATACTTTTCAAGCCCCGTGCCCACCCGCAGATCCGCTTAGATCACCCCTCACCAGGCACAGGTGGAACCCTCCAAGGGTGGGGATCGATATACAGACCGAATCCTCACCTGGATCTCATTAACAGGCCACGAACGACAACCGAGGGCCCCACAGGAGAGGCTAATGACTGCAGCAACGGCGACGTAAAGCTGCCTGAGAGGATTAACTGCTTACAACTGATTATGCGGAACACCTCGCCGCATCTAGCGGCAGGCTGGAGGCGGCAAGGCGCATTTGTTAAATGTGGTAACTGGCTGTAAATTAGGGGGCACCTGAGAAATGGCTGGGTGTGCTTCTCCAAGCCCACCTTCCTGCCACCCGGCGGGCCCCTCCTTCCTGAAGCGCCGCTTAGCGCACTAGCTCTTTAACAATTCATGCAGTTCGTTAGCCTGCATTAGGTGTAGTCTCTAACGAGGTGCCCACTTATGCAGCCGACGAAGAAATGGATGAGCTGGAAGATAACATTTTATTTCCCATTGATTTATGATCTCAATCTCCCGTCCAGGGAGCTGCGCGTGATCCTAGAATCAATCTGCCAAATGAATTCTCCTGACCCCACCCGTTTCCTTGTAGCACCGGATCGGGAAGGGAAGGTATTTGGCGACATTCCACCCTCTTACTTCCGGTAGTTTAACTCTTAGCACAAGGGACTCATATTATCAGCTAGTGTTTAGAGATCTTTATTTATTTATTTCATTATTAAAGTGCTAACAAATCACCACTTCTACTTCGTTGAGTACGAGGAACACACAGTAAAGCACAGGAGCTTAGGTCAGAAGATTGCATATATAGAGTGGCTAGATGACTCTGTGTCTCTGGGACACAATGTTTCCAGTTCTGGTTTTTTTTTCATTTAGTTCACCTGTGCGTTCTGGCAATTGTAGTCTTATTTATTTATTTTATTTATTTGATCATTTTAATTGAGGGAATCGGACCAACACACCTGATACGAACCTTCTCAATCCAAATAACTGACTAACATATCCACCACTCAAATTACTTTCATATTTCACTATACTAATACACCACTAATCCTTTATGGGTTCCGGAGTAGCATGCTACTCGCCAACAAAGCGTTTCAGCACCTTGTCAGGGGTAGTAAGCACTATAAAAATGCTATTACAATACAATACAGCAGCTGCCCTGGCACAGCAAACCCCCACCCAGCAAATGCCAGGAGCGGACGCCATGCAGCCGCGTTATCACTTCATGGCCTGAACAAGGCAACAAGGCAAACTCCGCCATAACCACACCGCCACTCCCACTCCCCCTGGCAAAGACAACGCCACCAGCACGCCTCAGCAATGCCCATCAACTTCACTTTAAACTCGCAGCGCCTGCCCCGCCACCGGCGTACCCACAAAGCTCCATCCGCTCCTCTCCTGCAATACCATACATGTTTTATTTGCACTTACCTACACATCTTCAAGTTCTTCACCTTTGCCCCTGCGTAGCGTGCGAAAGCTTAACCCTAGTATGTGCGCCCCGTCTTCTGCATCCTCGTCTCTTTTTTCACACACCTTGGATTGTCAGCGAAAGAATACAGGGGCATATTAGCAAAACCGGCGATAAAATTATCGCCGTTTTAGCGGCAGGAAACTGCGATAATGGATGATGATGTCCTGCACATCTAACCTGGGCTTCTATTGGAATTCTATAACGCATATTAACAAGCCCATTA
Source organism: Calotriton arnoldi (assembly GCA_963921515.1). Taxonomy (NCBI): domain Eukaryota; kingdom Metazoa; phylum Chordata; class Amphibia; order Caudata; family Salamandridae; genus Calotriton; species Calotriton arnoldi. The sequence goes on along the minus strand of CAWUFW010008328.1, from coordinate 152,761 downwards.
TCGCCGTTTTAGCGGCATTTTATCGCCGGTCTTGCTAATATGCCCCTCAGTATGCATTATTGTCTCCCTGAAAGTCTGTGTTGTCCAGAATCGCGTCCTGTATGACGTTCAGCTACTCCCTACAAGCGTCTGGTTGCACTCTCCCACCCTTGGCTTCATATTTCTTTACATGGAAAACATTTTCTTCGTAGAGTCTTGTCCGCATACGCCAATCTTGAGAAAATGTGTGGTTTATGCGCGTTCTTACATCTGCCACACCACCTTTGCCTGTTTAACTGAATTGTAAGTTGCAGCGACAGCTGTTAAACCGTAATGCCTTTTTAGACTATAAGAAACAGCTTGTATAGATAGGTGAAATAGAACAAGCTAAAGGAGCGGGGGATGAAATGCTCATTCAAAACATTTCGCTTAATCCCGGACATTGCTCCAAATTGTGTAGATTAAAGCGCTGTGAGATGTAATTCTAAAGGTGGGAGTGAACCACGAACACAAAGCCTGTATTCTTTACGTGCGTTTGTTTTGTAAAAGTAAATTTAATAACTGTAACCTTTTTGGAGGTCTCGGTTTGACAGCGCAATTTGATGTTTTCGAAGTATATACAGTGGGTTTCCGGTCTATTGCTACCAACCATCTGGATATGGCGTTACGGCCAGAGCTGCATACTTTGGAACCGGGGAGTCAGGTTCGAGTCTCAGCGTCGGCTCAAAATCATTTGTTTCTGGGCAAATCACTTACTCCTCCAACCCCTCAAAAAAATAATAATAATCTGGCCTAGAATAATGCCCTTGCACCTAGTTCGTGGTATAAAAAAACTGCAAAAATAAACCACGCTTTGAGACAAGTTGGCTCATCCCAGAGTCGTTTTTCCTGTCATCTAATGCTATTGTTTGGGCGTATTCTTACACCTCCAATGGATTGCATGCTTTCAACACATGAGAAACTTTTACACCTCCCTGCCTGTCCTTCTGTGAGCTCCTCAGTACCAATGCATGCACAAATGTACACTTGTATGCTTGACTTTCCATACATGAGCACATTAAACCCAGACGTCCTGGCTTTGTCAATGCTTATTTATGTAACATGCCGTACCTGCTGCAAATAACAGGTGTAACTATTACCCAATTTCATCGTAATTCATTTGTCAAGCGTGATTGGATAGACGGCGGGATACTTGCTTCAGATCTACCCATCAACCACCTTTCAGTGGCAAACAGTCAACTCGGCCATTCTGCTGGTCTGAAAGAGAAATGCTTCTCACCTTTGTAGAACAGGATAGTGTATCCCCGCCTAAAAGCACCCGTAGGATGACTGTTCTGCTTTGAGCGACGATTGTTATGCATTTTGTAAATTTAAACAGAATGTTTTGCACTCTAAGAGCAATGAAGGGGACACTAGAAATGTCATTTTTTTACGCTGAAGCACGCTCCATTCCCCCCCAAACCCCACACACAGCTAGCTAGACTCATAAATCATGTTTAAAAGTGAAGTAAACAGATTGTTTGCTGGCTCCACAAACACTGGGCTAAGCACTAATGGCAGAGGTCTTGCTGATACAGTCTCTTCTTCTTTCCACTCGTAAAAACAAAACAAGCATTTGCAATGCAATAGGTCTCGCATTTACGAGAGTTTGAGCTATTGGCACTGTAAATAACAAAGCCTTTTATTTATGTGTTTTAAAAACCTGCAAGTGGTGCATAAACATGCACTCTGTACTTATAGTCATTGCTTACAAGAAGCAAGGATAGCAGTAACTGCGCCTCTATTACTATGGCTAAAACAGATGAAGGGTGAAAACCCCAAACTTTTGAGGTGGTCCATTTCCCTACAGGGAATGGACTATACAGTGGAACATGGACCTGGGAGTAAACATGCCAATGCAGATGGACTCCCCAGATATTTCCACTTAGAAAATTAAGACTCAACTGGGCAAGGGTAGTCTCATCTCCTTACGTTTGGCGGGGGGGGTTGTGTAGGAAAGTAGGATCTGCTTCTTATGGTTACCCCCACTTTTTGCTTGATGTGATGTTGTTTTTAGCAAGTCTGACTGGGATCCTGCTAATCAGGACCCCAGCCTATCTGCTTTCTCCTTAAACTGTTGTGTTTAGTACCTAGGTACACCCCAGTTTGTTATGTTATGTTATAGGGTATTTGTTAAGCGCACGGCTACTCCGAGGAGTGTCCCGGCGCTATCCTGACCCCAGAACAGAGCAATTGAAAGACCAGACAGCCAAAGCAGATAGTCTACTCTACTGTTGGAAAAGCCAGGTCTTTAAGCTTCGCCTAAAGCTGAGGAGATCACGTTCTTGTCTAAGGGAAAGTGGGAGACTTTTCCATAATTTTGCAGCTACTACTTGAAAGGAGCGTCCACCTTTGCGAGATCGACGAAACTTAGGCACAGTTGTCAATTGCTGGGTAGATGACCGCAAAGTTCTGGACGGTTTGTAGGGCTGAATTTTATTCCTGATGTTTGGGGCCCCGATGCCGTTTAGGGCCTTAAAAGTCAACACCAGGGATTTGAAACTGACCCTTTTTTTCACTGGTAACCAGTGCAGAGATCTAAGGTGGGGAGACATGTGTGACCTGGGTCCTACCATAAGCACAGCCCTAGCTGCCGCATTTTGGACTACCTGAAGACGATTTAGTAAGTAGTCCGGAAGGCCCAGATACAACACATTTACGTAGTCCAGCCTAGACATAATCAATGCTTGGACCACTGTTTTCCTATGAGGAATAGGCAGCAGGGGGAGGAAATTCTGCATCATTTTTAAAAGTCCGAAACAGGTGCCAGCAACCGATTGGACCTGGGACTTCATAGTCATGTCAGAATCTAATTTCACTCCTAGATTTTTTGCAATGGAGACTGGGTTATCAGGGGGGGATACATTTTTTGGCCACCATTGACGCCAGTCATCGCCAGGAGTGTGACCCAAAAAAATAATTTCCAACTTATCAGAGTTGCAGAGTAATTGATTTTGCCTAAACCAATCAAACACCTTGGTTAGGCATACATTGACTACATTACCATTCAGCACCTCATCCTTCTCACAGGTAAACAGCAATTGCGTATCATCTGCGTACAATATAATTTTTGCTCCATATTGTTCAGCTAAAGGAGCGAGGGGGGCCATGATTGGATACTGGGGTACCCTTGTCAGTCCCTAGTATTTGGTACCCATGTACCCAGGGCATAGGTACCCCAGAGGTCCCCCATGGGCTGAAGCATGTATTTTGCCACCCATGAGGGACCATTCAAAATGGAACTACAGGCCTTCCATTGCAACCTGTGTAAGTTGGTGCTTTCACCACTTATTAAAGATATAGGTTTTCTTTATCTTGGGTCACTGCACTTAAAACCTATAAGTCACCCCTATAGCAGGTCTTTGTAATCCTCAGGACAGGGTGCTTGGTTCTAAGAGAGAGGGTGCCCCTGCATGAGCAGTACACCCCTGCAGCCTACGGAGTCCATTCTCCCGGGTTGTCAGTGAAGCAGCCATATACTATATAGAGGGGCACCACGTAATTACGTGATGACCATCTCAAAACTGGCTGCAACAAATCCTATCATGTTTGGTATACTGGAAGAGCCCTCCATTAGGCTCTCCGTGTTCCCAGTACCAGCCTTCTTGTCCTGGACAGCACAAAATGGTTGCTGCCAACCAGTGACACATTTCTGCCCTCCTGCTGCTGAGCCAAGCTTGAGCAGAGGAAGGTGGAACAATAGGCATCCTGTCACAAGGAGGTGTGACCACCTCCCAGACAGGATTTAGTGTATTAGGGCTGGGTGTGTGCGCTTGCCAGCACCAGAAAGTCTGCATGAGGGGAACATTTGGTGTCCCTGTGCATAGTCTAGTTCAAACCAGTCCTGGGAGCCATTGGCTCCCGCTCTGACCCAAAACTGGACAAAGGACATGGGAATAAACTCCCCCCTGTCCAGACCCTCCCCTGGGAGGGTGCCCTGAATCGTCCCAACCCATTCCCTAGGGTACATACGGGCTTACCTGAGTGTAGGTCCCTAGATTCGTCGTGGGACAAGATTCAATTTCAAGACCACTTCAAATTCTACAGTCTGGACACGCTGGATTTCGCTGAACTTCATAAAGTGCTCAACTTTGTCCCACTGCTCGTCTGATTCATCGTCTGGGTCTGTGCTTCATACAGAATCCCTCCAAGGCCTGTGGAGAATCAAAGATACTTGAAGAAATCTCCCTTGAAGTGAAGGAGTCACTTCCCTGCATTCGCAGGCACCTCAACACTGCTGACCGGTCTGCTGATCCCGGGCTCCTGCGGACTCCGAAGGGTTCAACAACACAGGTGGTGGGTTTCTACATCCCTCGAGGCCTGAGCTGTCCTCTCACCGAGTTTGAGGCCAATATCCCTTGTGGGGGCTGCTATATCCATACCCCTGTGCACCGCGTACTTTTGCAAGTGCAAATGCTTGTTGGCAACTTTGCAACAAGTGCATTGGGCTCCAAGTAGCCCCAACCTCTGGCAACTTCTTCTAGCTAGATCTTCAGCCACATCGCATCATGTGCACCGTGGCAGCTGCTTTGGTAAGCTGCCCGAGGTCCTCCTGCGACTCCAGTGCCTTCGGCCTGTGGGTCCTGTGGAAGGTCATCTACGTCTTCTTTAGGCTCCCCTGATTGCTCGGGGCCTGCCCTGACTCCCCTGCTTTTGCTGGTCCCAACTTTGTACCTACTTGACTTCCTGCGTGGGCTGCATTTGACAAGGCTTGTTGGTGCTCCCGCTGGACGCCGACCCCTCAGCACTCGACATCCTTCGTGGGACAGCTCGTATCTGGCTCCTGCTCATCCTCAGCGTCGCCTGGTCCCCACAGCTGTAGAGTCAAGGTCATCGACATCTTTCCTGAAGCACCCAACATCGGTGGGCATTCGTCTACCAAGCTCCTGGTCACTCCTAAGTGACCCAGACTCTGTCCCTTCTGCTTTCAGGTACTCCTTTTCAAGAATCCACGTTTGGGTTCCTACGGACACTTTCTCCTCTTCCAGCAGCGGCACTTTCCTGAAGTCCTCCATTGGGTTCGACGGCAGTTTCCGACACCACTTCACCCCTATGCACACGGCTTCCCTGGTGTAGATAACGTGGGTACAAGGGTATCCACGGGTGGGGTGGCTCTCCAACTTGCTGTCTTCCACGGGGTGTCGTCAGGGTCCATGGGAAGGGTCTGCAATCTTTAAAAATCCAACTGCGACTTACATGTAGAGTTGTACGGAGCCCGCAGTCGTGTTCCCACACTGCACATGTCCTCCGTGGGTGTCCCTAGCTATTTACCTTGGGTGGATCCTTGGGTCCCCAGCGATTCTACAGCCTCTTGACATTGTCCTGACTCGAGTCGTGGTTCTTATACCACTTTATTAGGATATGGTTTGGTCTTCCCCGGGGGCCCACTGTGTATTAGTGCTATTTACTGTGATTTCTTTGATGAAGTATTGTGTGCAATTGTGTTATCTCCGTGTGGGAGATACTGTAACGTACTAGAGAGTGTTATACAATAAATAAATATTTTTATAAATACTGTGTGTGGTTCTCTTTCATTTAATCTATACTATAAGATTGCATTCTGGTAAAACAAGCTGCTTTACACTCCTTAAAGACTAAGCCTGAAGGCTGCTCTCCACAGCTCCCACTTAGAGAGCTTTCTGTGGTTGTCTAAGACCTCTAAAATCACCATAAGGGTTGTCTAGACTGGTGCAGGGTGCCAACTTACATTAGTGGACATCATATACCAGGCCAGCTTCTCACACTACTGTTTAGTTTTCACAGTGCACCATAAGGCACACATTTTCTTGGTTTCTACAGCTTTGCAATAATGCACATTTTCTTTCTTTTTTTAATCACTTCTTTTTAACCCTTGGACTTTTTCTAATATATGTCTCACATTGCAAGTGCCCTACCCGGGAGGGAGGCCTGTCACTAGGACCGAAACCTGCAACATACACATTTCTGCAGCAGGGCATTAAAAATGATGATCTATCTATGATTGCAGCCTGTGATGGAGGTGTGAAACATACAGCTCAACAGTATGTGCATTAACCCATCGGGCTTTGTGAATGGTTTTAGGACCGGTGACCTGCAGCCTACACATTTAAGGATGTAGTCAGTACATTAACCAGTGAACTATTTCACCAGGGTTAGATTCAGAGGGCGGCAGGTTACACACACTACTCTGCATAGGGTGCATCACCCCCTTCTTGTAGCTCACTTATATTTTACCTGAGGCACACAAGCAAGGCTTCTGTATTTTCCCTCTTTTCTTTTCATTTTCATTACTTTCACTTATCTCTCCTTTTCGGCCCTTCATGTCAAGATGCTCCCCCTTGGTTGCCATCTTTTGCTGATTTCTCTCATTCCTTCCCTTATACTGTGATGTATTCTTTTCCAGCCGTTCAGCATTGTCCACTGTGTTCCACATTAATTCTTTATCACATCCCACTCTGTAGGTTTTCCTGCTTTGTTACTTCTGTTCATTCTTCTTTTCTCTCCTTTTCTCTCCCTCTTTTTTTAACTAAGTTCTTTTCCTTGGTTTCTCTTTTAAATTGCTTGATCTTTCCCTTTTCCCTTCATCCTTGTTCCTGTTTCAGCACCCCTTACATTTGTATTTCCTTTTCTCCCCACCTTCCTTTCTTCTTCCTGTGCCTTGGGCACATGTGCTAGTGAAGTGACAAGAGCAGCCGAATGACCGTCACGAATGGAGCAGCTGATAGTGAGCTTGTGGTGAAAGAGCTCCCTTTATAAATTCAATGAACACTTTTGTTAGCAATTGGCTGCTGATTAGACTTCCCAAATCTCTGCTCTTTCTGTGGATGCTATGGGTGAGTAGGGGTGGAGCTGCAGGTTGAAGAGGACCCCTTAGGTGAGACCCAGCATTTGTCTACCTTAATCACACTTCAGTGCAGAGCCCTCACACCTCTATGTCTCAGTTGTGGGTGTTCCAGGCCGGAGACAGCCCTGCTGTGAGGGGCATCACTACAGAAAGGCTGTGCCTTGAATGCAGCCTGGAAGACATTTGAAATGTAAACATATTCAAATTTATAGTTCTTTATCAGGAAAAGTAGCTGCAGTGGTCCTCGTGTTTTTGCGAAAGAATAATAGTAGAGGCTGTGATCTCCTAATGTGAGAGGTTGGCTTGGTATATGGTGCTCACTTAGTCAAGTGTAGCAGCCTGCACCAATCCAGACAACCCTTATGGTGATTTTAGTGGTTTAGACAACCGTACAAAGCTCTCTAAGTGGTAGCCGTGGAGAGCAGCCTTCAGGCTTAATCTAGGAGGAGTGCAAAGCAGCGCGGTTTACCAGTATCTAATCCTTTAGTGTAGGCTAAGTAAAAAACAACCACACAGTGTACTTATAAAAATAGGTATTTATTACGGTAACTCACTAACACTAAACAAATGCACACAATATCTCAATAATAGAATGGTAAAATAGCTCTAATACACAGTAGTCCCCAGGGGGAGACCAAACCATATACAAAAATAGTGGAATGCGTACCACGACCGTAGTCGAGACTGGACCCAGAAGATGCAGAAGAGTTGGGGACCCAAGATACCACCCCAGGTGAGAGCCTAGGAACCCCACAACGGCCGTTTGCTAAAAGGATACACGTCCGCGTACTCAATACGAATCAATGGGTACGTCACGGTTGCAGTCTGTTAGGAGAAAAGGACCTTTCCCAGTGGACCCTTAAGACACCCGTGGAAGACAGCAGGTTAAGGAGCCACCCCACCCGTGGATACCCTCGGAAGCAGGATACCTACAACCACTGTCGAGCACAATGGAGGACTTCAGGAAGATGAAGGAGTCCGTTGAAAGAATGACAGAGTCTGTTGGAAACCCGATGCAGGTTCGTGTCGAAGAGTACTTGAAAGCAGAGAGGACAAAGTCTACATGGAAGGCACGGAAGACAAAGGCCCCTCGAGTTCAAGATGCAGGATACTTGTTGCAGAGCTCTGAGCTCTGTTACACCGAACCGGTAGCTCAGGCGGAGCCGAAGACAACCGAGTCCATCTGTTACAACCAACCGCGCTGGCATGGGTCAGTTATAGCGGTGACAGACTCGATGGCAGAACCTTTCGATGCACACATCTCCGTTGGCACTAGTCGATTGGGGCAACCAATGCGGTCACCGTGTGATGAAGTGATGCAGGGACACGGTGCACAGGGGTTCGGTTGAGGAGAGTCCGATGAGGGATGCTGGCCTCATCTGTACGAGAGGGCAGCTCAGGCCTCGAAGGAATGCAGAACCACCACCTGTGTTGTTGAACCTTGTGGAGTCTGGAGGAGCTCAGGATCGGCAGACCGGTCGGCTGTGTTGAGGTGCCTGCGAATGCAGGGGAGTGACTCCTTCACTCCAAGGGAGATTCCTTCAGGTTTCTTTGAGTTCCACAGGCCTTGGTCGGACCTGTATGGAGCCCGGGCACGGACATTGCAGTGGGCTAGCAGGACGAGGAGGCCAAGAGCAGCAGAAATCTTCCCAGGTGCGGTCTCAGTGTCCAGAGCGAAGTACAGCAAAGTCCAGAGTACCCAGACGGTTGAAGTAGAAATGGAGTTGATCTGAATCAAATCCCACAATGAATCTAGGGACCCACCCACAGGTAAGCCCATAAGTACCCTAAGGTGAGAGTTGGGATGATTCAGAGGTCCCTCCCAGAGGAGGGGCCGGGCAGTGGGGAGGATACTCCCATGTCCTTTGTCCAGTTTCGCGCCAGAGCGGGGAGCCATTGGCTCCCTGATCTGGTTTGAACTGGAGTATGCAAGGAGGGCAACTAATCTGCCTAGCAGACTATGTGGCGCTGGCAAGCGCCCCCACCCCGGCCTCATACACTAAATCCTGTCTGGGAGGTGGTCACACCTCCCGGTGATAGGAAACGTATTGTCCTACCTTCCCCTGCTCGGGCTTGGCCCAGCAGCAGGAGGGCAGAATCATGTCTGTAGTAAGCAGCAGTCCTAGGTTGCTGTCAGGCTCAGTAAGGTCGGTCCCGGGAACGTTGAGGGCTCTCCGGAGGGGCCCTACCATAGATGGAATCATACCTCCAACACCGGATACGGTATTGGGGTATGATTCCAACATGTATGATACCAAACATGCCCAAGTTCGTTCCAGCCAGTTTAGAGATGGTCATCGCGTAATGACGCATGTCCTCTCTATATCGTAAAGGATGATCCACTTACAAAGCCTGGAGAAAGGACTCCGGGGTTTGTAGGGGTGGCCAGATAATGCAGGGCCACCCTCACACTCGTAACCGAGCACCCTGCCTTTGGGACTGAAAGGCCTGCTGGAGGGGTGACTTATAGGTTTCAAGTGCAGTGATGGGGGATATAAGGAAACATATCTTTAGTGAGAGGTGCACACATCAACTCACACAGGCTGCAATGGCAGGCCTGTAGTCCTATTTTGGAGGGTCCCTCGTGGGTGGCACAATACATGCTGCAGCCCGCATGGGACCCCTGGGGTACCCATGCCCTATGTACCTCAGTACCATATACTGGGTACTTACAAGGGTGCACCAGTAGCCAAATAGGAGTGCACCATAGCCAATTTAGGGGAGAAGCAAAGTGACTGTGGTTCTGATTAGCAGGATCCCAGTCAGACTAGTCAGAAAACAGTCATGACACCAGCAAAAAGACTGGGTAACCAAGAAAGCAGATCCTAATTTTCTACACCCAACCTATACAATGCCAGATGAAATGATAGTGGTGGACTCAATCAATCAATCATGTCACGTATAAAGCGCACTACATACCCGCGAGGGTCTCAAGGCGCTGGGGGAAGAGGGGGGTGGTGCTGCTACTGATCGAAGAGCCAGGTCTTGAGGAGTCTTCTGAAGGCCAGTAGGTCTTGGGTCTGTCGGAGGTTGGTGGGGAGGGTGTTCCAGGTCTTGGCGGCGAGGTGGGAGAAGGATCTGCCGCCGGCGGTCGTTTTCCGGATGCGGGGGACTGTGGCGAGGGCGAGGCTGGTCGAGCGGAGCTGGCGGGTGGGGGTGTAGAAGCTGAGTCGTCTGTTGAGGTAGGCTGGTCCGGAGTTGTGGAGTGCTTTGTGTGCGTGGGTGAGGAGCTTGAAGGTTATCCTCTTGTTGACAGGGAGCCAGTGCAGGTCTCTCAGGTGGGGTGTGATGTGGCTGCGTCGGGGGATGTCGAGGATAAGACGTGCAGAGGCGTTCTGGATGCGTTGCAGCCGTCTCAGGAGCTTAGCCGTCGTTCCTGCATAGAGGGCGTTTCCGTAGTCCAGCCTGCTGGTGACGAGGGCCTGGGTGACTGTTTTTCTTGTTTCGGTGGGGATCCACTTGAAGATCCTGCGGAGCATTCGGAGGATGTTGAAGCAGGATGAGGAAACGGCGTTGACCTGCTAAGTCATGGAGAGGGTGGGGTCGAGGATGACCCCTAGGTTGCGTACGTGGTCGGTGGGTGGCGGGGCTGTTCCCAGTGATGTTGGCCACCAGGAGTCGTCCCAGGCTGAAGGGTTGGAACCAAGGATGAGGACCTCCGTCTTGTCCGAGTTCAGCTTCAGGCGGCTGGTCCTCATCCATTCGGCGACGGCCTTCATTCCTTCGTGGAGGTGGGCTTTGGCGGTGTGAGGGTCTTTGGTGAGGGAGAGGATCAGCTGGGTGTCGTCGGCGTAGGAGATGATGTTGAGGTATGCTGTCGGGCGACGTGGGCGAGGGGTGCCATGTAGATGTTGAACAGCGTTGGGCTGAGGGAGGAGCCTTGGCCGCAGATGATCTTGGTGGCCTTGGATCGGAAGGGGGCGAGGCGGACGCTTTGTGTTCTGCCGGAAAGGAAGGATGTGGTCCAGTCCAGGGCCTTCTCTTGGATCCCGGCGTCGTGAAGGCGTGTTCGTAGTGTGTGGTGGCAGACCGTGTCGAAGGCGGCTGATAGGTCCAGGAGGATGAGGGCTGCTGTTTCTCCGTTGTCTAGCAGGGTCCTGATGTCATCGGTGGCGGCGATGAGGGCGGTTTCGGTGCTGTGGTTGCTGCGGAAGCCGGACTGGGAAGGGTCCAGGATGTTGTTCTCCTCGAGGTAGCGGGTCAGTTGTTTGTTGACGATTTTCTCGGTGACCTTCGCGGGGAACGGGAGCAGAGAGATGGGTCGGAAGTTCTTGAGGTCCTTGGGGTCTGCCTTGGGTTTCTTGAGTAAGGCGGTGATCTCGGCGTGCTTCCAGCTTTCCGGGAAGGTTGCTGTCTCGAAGGAGATGTTGATTATTTTCCGGAGATGGGGCGCGATGGCTGTACTGGCTTTGTTGAAGATGTGGTGAGGGCACGGGTCTAGCGGTGAACCGGAGTGGATGGTGTTCATGATCTCGCTGGTGTCCTCGTCGTTGATGTTGGTCCAGGAGAGCAGGCGGTTGGTGGTTGTGGGGGCAGTGGTCTCGGTGGTTGCCGGGGCGGTCGTGGTGTTGAAGCTGTCGTGGATGTCGGCGATTTTGCGGTGGAAGCGACAGTTCATCATGATTCGCGTTTCTTCCTCCAAGCCTCTCAAAACAAAGAGCTGGTATTAGACCTGGCCACTGTGTTCTATGGGCTGGCCACAGTCCTGGTTCCCCCTGTCAGAGAAATGCAGTGGCCCACCTGGGTTCGGTGTCTTGGTTTCCAGGCTGCCCTGTCCCCCACCACCTCTCACAGGCTCAGTCTTTGTTCACTTTAAAGTCCAGCTTCCTCTCCTTGGACAGTCCCAGTCCAGGGGCAGCTGGGGTGTTGTTTTTGGGAGTTTTATACAGCTCGAACTCGACCCGAAGGTATCAGAGTGCTTTTCATGAGCACCAGTTGCGTTACAGATGGACACATTCATTTTTGTTAGTCATGGTGAGATTACGTGATTTACCCAGAATCACCGGATGGTGAGCGTCCCTGCCGAGACTCAGACCCAGTTCCCCAGCATTAAGGTCGACCACTCTAGCCGTCATCGGCTCTCATCTGAGAGTCTTATCTCAAGGGGAGGGGTCTGAGTCCCGCACAGACACGTGCTCTGTCCTGAGGGGCCCAGCTGCATTCAGCTTTGGGATCTTGAAAGCCTTGGGCGTGATCAAATGGCAAAGCCCGAGACAGGATGAGGCACAGGAGGAGGCAGCTCCTACTCGAACCACGCACATCCCCAGATCCTCCATATACAATGTCCTACCTTCACCCATCCCGCCCCTCCTCCACAGTCCTTCATTCACCTGCTCATCTTACCAAGAGATAAACACACAGCACCACTGCCTCTACTCACCCGCTCCCTTTTCAAATGACTGAACACACCACTCGAGCCCTGAGTTTAGCTCACGCACCCCCATCTGATCACACAACCCATACTTGCCCCCTTTCCTCTTTAAGAAACGGACCGAACACTACCTGATTACACACCAGTCTCTGCTGTTCCCTTATTGTCATACTCCCCATAACCCTCAATTCCCACTACCTTCCCTCGCCTCAAACCTAATCACGGTGCCCTCATTCTGCCATTGACCCTTAATTCCCTCATGCTGCAATACACGTACTCCTACCCTTAAACCCTAACACACTAAATCAGAAATGTCATTTTACAGTACCTCTCAATCCATCTTACCCATCCCAACCCCACCCTCCCTTCCCTCTGCAAATACCGATGCAGCAGGATAAGAGTTAACTCTGTGGTGAGGCAAGAGGCAAGAAAATGCCAACTTTCTAAAAGTGGCATTTTCAGAATTATGGCTTAAAATCGGAATTTATCATTAAAGAGGGTTTCAATTACAATTCTCTAGACACCAAACTTGACATTCCTACTTGCTCCCAAATGAAATCACTTATGAAATGTAATAAGGCAACCAAATGTTATTCTATGGGAGAGATAGGCCTTGCATCAGTGAAAAACTAATTTAGGACTTTTATACTACCAGGACATGGAAAAGTAAAAAGTATATGGCCAACTTTTTAAATACACTGAACCTTACCCTCTGGGATGTGTAGAGTCACCCTAGAGGTGACTTATATGTATTAAAAAGAAACATTTAAGCCCGGCATGAGGTTTCTTTTGCCAGGTCGAAATGGCAGAATAAAACTGCAGACACAGGCTGCAATGGTAGACCTGAGACATGTTTAAAGGGCTACTTAAGTGGTTTGCACAATCAGTACTGCAGGTCCACTAGTAGCATTTCATTTACAGGCCCTGGGTACATGTAGTATCAAATTACTAGGGACTTACAAGTACATTTAATGTGCCAATTGGATGTAAGCCAATTTCACCATGTTTAAAAGATAGAGCACAAGCACTTTAGCACTGGTTAGCAGAGGCAAAGTGCGCAGAGTCCTAAGGCCAACATAAACGACATCAGCAAAAATGGAGGAGTAAGGCAAAAGGTTTGGGAGAAGACCACCCTAAGGCTGACAGGTCTAACAGCATCCTAGAGTAAAGTGTAGTGTGAGCTCTACACAGGTGTGAAATGTAGTGTATATTTTCAAATACAGATTATCAGCAGTGACTGATGTCAAAGCAAGGAATTTTCACCAGACTCGTGAAGGTTTAGAAGTGATGTGTCAAATTATTTTATAAGGGATAATTTGGTAACTAATGTCCTGCAACATTTAAAGTGCTCGGAAAGCATTTGGTGAGCTGTATGATAGTGGAAAAACCCTGAGCCAGATAGGACTGGTGCACAGAGCCCTGATCAAGTGTACAGCATATTGCAGGAATCATGAAGCCCTCAGCTGCCCAATAGTGTTGGGTGGAATAGCGTCTAGGTTGTTAAAAAGCACTACAGAATGAAGGGTACAGAGTTAGAAAAACACTGCATGATAACTATGGCAGACATAATCTGATCTGAGATGTGTTCAGATGAATTCTCCGACTGAAAGACCCTCAGATGATACCTCTGATGAACACTTAAATGTCATGGTCTGTCACAGCCGCTATCTGTCTTGGATGCAGCCGATGGTCGTGTGCCAGTGGTGATAAATGTTCACTATCGCTGATGGTGCTTCCAACATACAGACCAGCTCTTTCTCCCGGCCTGAGGCTTCACCATCTGCACCAGGTCTAATAACACCTTCACGCTTCTGGGGTGTGATATTCAGGTTTTTCCTGCCCTCTTAAAAGCAATTTAATGTAGATGTAAAATAGACCACTTCACACCTGGGATATGAGATTATTTCAGGTACAATTTGCACTAATGATAAAGGGGATCTGGTCGCATTTGACATAATTTAAACAATCCTTCCTAATAAAACAATTAGATATTTCCGAAACAGTACAGATTTTTTCAATGAGTCTGACTTTGAAACTGAAAGATCATGTTAAGTCAACCTTAAAATCTTTTCCCCGACTCCCTATTCCACTGAGGACTGAATCCAAAATGTTCTGTTACGTTCATAAACCTGTGAAGAGCAAGGCATGGCTAAGGGTTGAACATGTCATCTACATCCCTCTCACGCTCCTGGAGGGGGGACAGAAACAGGTCTTCTACCTGTGAGATGAGATCATCCTCCTCTGGAGGGATCCTGGCTGAAAGGGGGAATCAAAGGGGTATCTATGGTGGTGAGAAGTATTGACACCTGGAGTCCAGATGGAGGTTGCAACGGAGCACTCCCCAAGACCCGATGCTGGTCCAAAGGTTCTTCCAGACCCATCAAGCACAGGAAATAATCACTGATGGTGGATCTCAGCTGGTCCAAAGGTTCTTCCAGGCCCATCAAGCACAGGAAATAATCACTGATGGTGGATCTCAGCTGGTCCAAAGGTTCTTCCAGGCCCGTCAAGCACAGGAAATAATCACTGATGGTGGATCTCAGCTGGTCCAAAGGTTCTTCCAGACCCATCAAGCACAGGAAATAATCACTGATGGTGGATCTCAGCTGGTCCAAAGGTTCTTCCAGACCCGTCAAGCACAGGAAATAATCACTGATGGTGGATCTCAGCTGGTCCCAAGGTTCTTCCAGGCCCGTCAAGCACAGGAAATAATCACTGATGGTGGATCTCAGCTGGTCCAAAGGTTCTTCCAGGCCCGTCAAGCACAGGAAATAATAACTGACGGTGGATCTCAGCTGGTCCAAAGGTTCTTCCAGGCCCGCCAAGCACAGGAAATAATCACTGATGGTGGATCTCAGCTGGTCCGATAGTTCCTCAAGACCCACCAATAACTTTCATTTTTCCTGGCTAGGATGGGTCTGAGACATACATCTCTTTCCCAGGGAGCTGAACTCCACATCCCACAGAGAACACTAAAACTGACCCGCACCATCACAAGGCTTCAGGTCATAAGCTTGACACTAAAAGGTGAACAAGCACAAATCTCGACAACAATAACGCTCCATTCACCTAACACCAACATACCAAAATGTTGAACTTATTAAAGTTCTACCTTTATTTCTAGCATATTCTAAGGCGAATTCAATTTTTATACCAAATGAACCTCAACAAAAAGGTAGCTGAATGCTGGGATCAAGGTGTGTGCTCGACGTTTCGGGGTTCAGATTTTAACTGCTGAACAACAGTAAAAAGACCCACAGAAACATGCATGGACATAGTCATACACAGCTGCACATATGTACGTGCAATTCACAGATGAACCCACACACACACGCATATGCATGCACGTACTCACAAATTCATACCCACACCTGAACATAAACAAACCTAAAAATAGAAAGGTGCACACAAACACCCACACCTGAATATACATAAACCTATAAATAGAAAGGTGCACACAAACTCCCACACCTGAGCACACACACACCTACAAATAGAAAGGTGCACACAAAGATATACACACACATGCACGCTTACAGAGAGGTGATTGAAAACACACACAGACAAATGCAGTCCCACAGATGACTGGAACCATGCACACACAAACACACCAACAGACACGTGCCAATTAAAGCATAAACACAGATGCACACACTCAGAGCCAGATGGTTAGAATCTGTACATACATACTCAGATGTATACAATGAAAGTTTGTGATTGCTACCTAAAAACGGGACTCTCCACCCAGTATATTTACCTGAAGAAGGCACGACCCAGGCTGGAGGGGGGACCATTGGCTTCTCTGCATCTCTAACCTCGACAGGCGCATGCACAGACCTGAACATACACAATGACAGGTGTACAAATACACAGGCCTCACGGCTGTCACTCACCCTGATGGTGTTATGTTGTTTCTCCTCCTTGAGTTTAGACTCCAGAATGTATCTCCTCTCATTCCTCAGAGGTCGCAGCCAGTCCTGGAACTTCACCTGTAAAGAGGAAAAAACACAAATGACAACTGTATATCTGTAAAGTGAAGATGTTCATACAAACATAATCACTACATCAACATCCAGATATATGCTGGTTGTAAGTACCAACCACACATGCTCACATTTAAAGTACCAGTCGCGCAAATCTGGAATACAGTTTTAGCCACAGATATCCAGATAACAATATCAGCCACACATCCGAAATATTATCAGGAACACATACACAGATTGTAAGTACCAGGTCGCATGTTTCCAGATCATGTGTACCAGCCAGAAATGTTCACATTGTAATTACCAGGCAATATGTTTCCAGATCATGTGTACAAGCCACACATCTACAGATTGCAAGTAACAGGCCACGTTTCCAGATGGTGTGTACCAGCCACACATGTAAGTACCAGGCCACATGTTTCCAGGGCACTCACATCCATATCAAAATACAGTCGTATCCTGAATATGCCACAAGATGCCTCCTCTCAGACGTATCAGCCCTCTCTTGGCATCCTTTTGAGTCTGCAGCACCTTAGACTCTTTTTCAACCCAATTGCATTTAGATGGCATCACAATTTTCCTCTGTACAACAGCCACATCTACTACTAAATCCTATACAAGGGCACAGGAGATCAGTCTTTAACCCGTTCCATGCGTCGGACGGCCCCCGGCCGCCCGACGTCACGGTGGGCGTGTGCGTCGGACGGCCGGGGGCCATCCGATTTGCGCACGCGTGGAATTCGCCCACACAACGGGGGAATGTGCGCCGCGTTGAACGGGTTAAAAGGTCTGTGATAGGTGGGATGCAATGCTTACAGGGTCTGTGGTAGGCAGGCTGCAGTTCTTACAGGGTCTGTGATAGGTAAGATGCAGTCATAACAAGGTCTGTGATAGGCATGCTGCAGTTCTTACAGGGTCTGTGATATGCAAGCTTCAGTCCTTACAGGCTCTGTGATAGGCAGGCTGCAGTCCTTACAGAGTATGTGGTAGGTAAGCAGTACTTCTCACAGCAGGGTCTGTGGTAAGCAGGCTGCAGTGCTTACAGGGTCTGTGATAGTTAGGCTGCAGTCCTTACAAGGGGCGTGGTAGGCAGGCTGCAGTCCTTCCAGGGTCTGTGATAGGTGGGCTACAGTCCTTACAGGGTCTGTGATAGGCAGGCTGCAGTCCTTACAGGGTCTGTGATAGGCAGCCTGCAGTCCTTACAGGGTCTGTGATAGGCAGGCTGCAGTCCTTACAGGGTCTGTGGTAGACAGGCTGCAGTCCTTACAATGCCTGTGGTAGACAGGCTGCAGTCCTTACAATGCCTGTGGTAGGCAGGCTGTAGTCCTTACATGGTCTGTGATAGGCAGGCTGCTGTCCTTACAGGGTCTGTGATAGGCAGCCTGCAGTCCTTACAGGGTTTGTGGTAGGCAGGCTGCAGTCCTTACAATGCCTGTGGTAGGCAGGCTGCAGTCCTTACAGGGTCTGTGATAGGCAGGCGCGTGTCTTTACAGGGTCTGCGATAGGCAGGCTGCAGTCCTTACAGGGTCTGCGGTAGGCAGGCTGCAGTCCTTACAGGGTCTGTGATAGGCAGGCTGCAGTCCTTACAGGGTATGTGATAGGCAGGCTGCAGTCCTTACAGGGTATGTGATAGGCAGGCTGCAGTCCTTACAGGTTCTGTGTAAGGCAGGATGCAGTCCTTACAGGGTCTGTGATAGGCAGGCTGCAGTCCTTACTGTGTATGTGATAGGCAGCCTGCAGTCCTTACGGGGGTCTGTGATAGAGAGGCTGCAGTCCTTACCAGGGGCGGCTGGTGACATTTGAAAGTGGTGTGGCGTAAAATTATTGTCCTAATGCACCGCAGCGAGCGAGCGTAGCGAGCGAGCCGGAACAACCTACGGAGGGTTCGGGGGGGTTCTCACCCCGAGAACATTTTGAAAAAAGAGTGGACAAATGGTGCATTTTCAAGCAAATTTGAGAAAGCAGGAAGGTTAATAAAGCAATTGTGAAAGTGCAGTTATTACATTAATAAAGAGATGTCATATAACATAGGTAGCTGCTTATTCAGTATATGTGTCTTTGCTCTCCCTGTGCCCTTACATATCACTCCTCTGTGTCTTTGCTCTCCCAGTGCCCTTACATATCACTCATCTGTATCTTTGCTCCCCTGTGCCCTTACATATCACTCCTGTGTCTTTCCTTTGCCCGTATCCTTACATATCTCTCATCTGTGCCTTTGCTTCTCCATGTGCCCTTACATATCACTACTGTGTGTTTTTGCTCTCCCCGTGTCATTACATATCACTCCTCTGTTTGTTTTCCTCTTCTTGTGCCCTTGCATATCACTCCTGTCTGTCTCTGCTCTCCCAGACCCCTTACATATCACTCCTCGGTGTCTTTGCTCTCCCTTTGCTCTTACATATCACTCCTCGGTGTCTTTGCTCTCCCTGTGCTCTTACATATCACTCCTCGGTGTCTTTGCTCTCCCTTTGCCCTTATACATCACACCTCTGTGTCTTTGCCTCTCCACGTGCCCTTACAGATCACTCCTCTGTACATTTTCTTTTCCCTGTGCCCATCCCTCCCAACCCCCTTTGCCTTTATCCAGCACTCCTAGATCCTTTGCTCTCAGTGCCCCTTCTGCATCAGTCGCTGTGTCTTTCCTTCTCCTATCTGTTTCACTTTTGCCTTTAACTTTATCTCGTATCCATCGCTCTGTCCCTTGCTCTACTTGGGACCTTATAATAATCTGTTCGTCTCCGTCCTCTCCCTGTGCACTCATGCACCTCTCCAGAAAACTTAAATAAAACCATCATACTAAGGGGCTGCTAACCGTATCTACCTGCCAAAAATGCACCATATCCCACAGCACTCTATCTTCAACCACCTCCTTCATCGCACTCTACGTCCTGCGACGCTTCCTCGTGGTTTGTTTTTATTTCAGGGCTTTAAGCACCAAACCTATCTGCCAGGCATACCACCAAATCAGTGTGCTCTTGTTGTCTGCTAAAAGTCGGGGGAGTAGCTACCACCGGTGCAGCAGGTGCAGTGGCACCGGGGCCTAGAGCTCCGTGGGGCCTACTGAACCCTGAAAATTGCTCTAATTACTGCCACAACTGCATTCAAAGATGCCACTTTCCTTGCTTGCACCAAGGCCCATGGCATCCTTTCTATGCTACTGCTAAAAGTCATTCAAGTAAATTATAGAATCAGTGGGCCTGTATAATGCAGTGTTGCGAAGTAATCCCCTCAATGAAATTTCTGGATTGTCTGACCAGATGCACAGAAGATAGACAAATGATAGCTGTGGGTCTCTTTCTAAAGAAAGTTGACTGGGCGCAGTACAAAACCAGCAAGAAGACCAAAATAAGCCTTCTCACGCTAAAAATTATAGAATGTTTCACTTGAACAACAAACTTTGGGAATTTCAGTAAACAATGTTGGTTTATGAACAGGTCTCTCTTTGCCCAAAATTTTAAATATGTGAAATTGTAAATATAAGTAATGTAACTGTGTAATACCAAGAAGCATTTTGGTGTCAATGACCTTGTATCAGTATCACCCCAGCACCCATCATTATGTATGACACTCATAAGCAACGTATCTAGCTCCCGATAAATTACATAGTATCAGAAATCACGTTAAAAAACAAATGGTGCTCAAAGTCGTCAGATATGATAAAAGCTGAAAATATAAAAAGGAGGTGTGTCTCTTCGACTCCCAAAAAGCAACCTTACAGTAACAATATGAAGGAAAAAACATGACAACATAAGCATCCTTTTCCAGCAAGCGCATAAAGATGTTCTGTGAAATCTAAAGAGCCTCTGCAATTGGCATTAGCAAGTAAGCAAGAGCGTAAAAGTATAACCATTTTCAAAAAACAAACATGAAACCCTAGTCATTTTACACCCAGAGCAACCGACAGAGTTGCCTATTAGTAAAGAGGCAGGCAGAGAGGCTCACTTTCAGTGGCGTTTCACAGCAGCAAAGTTAAAATATCCCAACCGAAAGAAGACGTCCACCCTCTCAAAGACCTCCTCCGTGTGTAGACATTGTTGGCAGTATTTGAATCAAACAGAATTCACCCCAGACAACCATTCCACAATAAATAGCATTGTATCTCGGTGCTTCATCGTCGTACCTGATATACACAATGAACAGCTGTCGGGTACTATTAGGCACCGTCTCCCGCCGCGGCGACAGCTTCCTCGCGGACACCTCTTACTTGCGACATTGCTGCATTCAAGCTGAGCATACGATGCCACTGCCACACATCTCTGCTGCCACCCTGGCATCACCAAGCTGATGGTTAAAAACGAATTGCTTTACAGGGGGTTGACCCCTCTCACTTGCGCACTCCAAGTAACAGACGGATAGGCATTGTCGTTCTCCTTCTTTAAACCGAGAGCATTTTTCTACCTCCCCCCGTGCCTTTTTTTGTGAATGTCAAACAATATTCCCAGAATCATTGTGTCCGTATTAACACGCCTGCAATACACCGAGTCCGCTTCAATGAAGATAACAAAGCAACCTTTCCCGATAGCTTCATAGACACGCAACAGCTCATTAAAAACCCATTCCTGCCGAAGGGTTAAAAATCCTCGAAACCGGCCGCAACGCTTTCTGATAATACAATGTTTGGCAATAAAGGCGCTGGAGGGTGGGGGGATGGGCTGCCTCGAAAAGGGCAACTACGATTTATGGCTTAAAGGCGAGCGAGAAGTGTTATTTAGCTCATTGTCAATTCATTTGCTTGTCACTTGGCCCCGCCGTATTGTGCACAAACAACTACACAGCACATCACACCTTTGGGTGCTGGGTTTTGCACTAGCTTTAAAGGGTGTAGCTATCAAAACCACAAAGCGGGGGAGGTTATTGGGAAAATTACTGTGTATTGCCCTGAGAGTATCCTCTCCCCCTTAAAAACAACATGCTTACGCCTGTACCTAAGCTGCCTTAAACGTACAGAGGTTTTAGAGGCTGTGGTATTTCACCAAGAAGGCCCTCAGTCATGTGCCTCAGCCTGGTCTGTCATTTCCAAAACCAGTTCCATCACTGCTAGTTCACACTTTCTTCATCTTATTTATTACTTATTCGTTGTATGACCATTGTTGCCACGTGGTTGTTAATAAAAATTGTGCCAGTGGTGCTTGTGAGCCAAAAGCAGACCTCGCGCTGGTGGCATGGAGATATCAACGCCTTACCTTGATCCTGCTGGGCCAGGAATTAAAGACTGCCTTGAAATGTTTTAATACCGGCGAACAGTTCGGCAGTCAGTGTGGAACGCAAATCGGGCCCACAACGAGTGTGTTGGGGGAAAGAGGCCTTCTCCAGAAAACATTTAAAAAATGGGACAAATATTTTACAGAACCTTTTTCAAAATATATATTGGCTAAAAAGCATGAGTTTTTTAGAGCCAGTCCGAAGATAAGCTCATGAAATATTTCGATGCTTCAGAGTTCGATATTGGTGGAGGGCTTTGGGTGGTGGATCCCTCATTGATATAAAGCGCACTGTTACTACCCAGTTAAGGTTGCACTTTAAAAATACATACCATTACACACATAGAAAACAGTAGTAACGTGAAACTTACATGGGTACAGGTACTTAGTCTCTGACTATTGTGCACTCAGTCGCGGCTCGCATGCATCGCAATACTGGGGGTGAGGGGGTTGTCGCGCGGGGGTGGGGGCCGGGGAATTTCCGAATTAAATATAAAAACTAAAACTTACCTCACAGCCGGTCCGCGCCACCTCTGCTCCCCTTGGCGCCTTCACGAACGGCACTGGAGTGGACTGGAAACCCCTCTCAGCCAATCCGATTGGCTTAGGGCACGGTTAGGGCACGGTTACTACTCGCCCGCCTGCCCATTAGGAGACCGAGGTTTGAGCCTTTGCTCAATCCTCGCTCTCCTAATGGGCATGCGCAAGCCAGTGCAAACACAAGTGCGCATGACTGGGCACGGCGGAAAAATTCGCCGACCTTCCCCACTCATGCGCACTTGTGCTGCTGCCTGGCTGTTGCCCCTGGTCTGACAATCATGTCAGTCAACATGACGCGGACCGCCCACCCCCTTCAGAATCTGAAGGGGGTGGGCGGTCCGACGTCATGCTGACTGACATGATTATCAGTTCTCCCTCGGCGTCTTTGAACTTAAGTAAACTGATTCAGTTTACTTAAGTTCAGAGACGCCGAGGGAGCTGCGGGCGGGGGGGCTACGCCCCAACGCCCCAATGGACGCACCGCGCCTGGTCCTTACATGGTCTGTGATAGGCAGGTTGTAGTCATTACAAGTTCTGTGTAAGGCAGGATGCAGTCCTTACAGGGTCTGTGATAGGCAGGCTGCAGTCCTTACAGGGTCTGTGGTAGGCAGGCTGCAGACCTTACAGGGTCTGTGGTAGGCAGGCTGCAGTCCTTACGGGGTCTGTGGTAGGCAGGCTGCAGCCCTTACAGGGTCTGTGATAGGCAGGTTGTAGTCCTTACAAGTTCTGTGTAAGGCAGGATGCAGTCCTTACAGGGTCTGTGATAGGCAGGCTGCAGTCCTTACAGGGTCTGTGATAGGCAGGCTACAGTCCTTACAGGGCCTGTGACAGGCAGGTTGCAGTCCTTACAGGGTCTGTGGTTGGCAGGCTGCAGTCCTTACAATGGCTGTGGTAGGCAGGCTGTAGTCCTTACATGGTCTGTGATAGGCAGGCTGCTGTCCTTACATGGTTTGTGATAGGCAGCCTGCAGTCCTTACAGGGTCTGTGATAGGCAGGCTGCAGCCCTTACAGGGTCTATGATGGGCTGGCTGCAGTCCTTACGGGGTCTGTGACAGGCAGGTTGCAGTCCTTACAGGGTCTGTGGTTGGCAGGCTGCAGTCCTTACAATGCCTGTGGTAGGCAGGCTGTAGTCCTTACATGGTCTGTGATAGGCAGGCTGCTGTCCTTACATGGTTTGTGATAGGCAGCCTGCAGTCCTTACAGGGTCTGTGATAGGCAGGCTGCAGCCCTTACAGGGTCTATGATGGGCTGGCTGCAGTCCTTACGGGGTCTGTGATAGGCAGGCTGCAGTCCTTACAGGGTCTGTGGTAGGTAGGCTGCAGTCCTTACGGGGTCTGTGGTAGGCAGGCAGAAGTCCTTACAGTGTCTGTGATAGGCAGACTGCAGTCCTTACAGGCTCTGGGGTCGGTAGGCTACAGTTCTTACCGGGTCTGTGAGAGTGTGCAGGCACTAGCTCCGTACAGGGTCTGACTGCCAGAGAGGCAGTCATAACCAGCGAGAGCAGACACCAGCCCCTTATAGACAGGCAGAAAACGCACATGACCCAGTACCAACCCTTGCAGGGTTTTGAACAGGGTACAGACACCAGACTCATACAGGGTCTGTGACAGGGAGGTAGTGACGTCTTAAGGATTTGTGGGCCCTGGGCAATATATTTCAGGACCCTCTATTTGGAACAACTTTGAATTTATTACTCCTTTTCTTGATATCAAACAATAATGAATGATATGTTAAATGCAAAAACAGACAAAAGCTCAAGCTGTCTGGTGTCCGCCAACCCAACAGTATCAAAGAAAGCTTGAACAAGCACTGATAAGAACATTTTTGAATTTGGATCCAGATTTGTTTTTGCAACAACATTTTATGTGGAAATCAGCAACAGTGAAAATCAAAGCGCTGCTCTGAGGATTCTCCCCATTCCGTTGGTTAAAATGTAACATCTTTCTCCTAATTTCTCTCCCCTGCCTTGTCCCTCTTCTCTTTACATGTGTGCACTTCGCTGGCTGGACTGTTACCTCTGACCCTGCTGAGTAAGAGAAATGGAACGGGGCAGGAAACAAGAGATGGACAGAGACCTAAAGAGAACAGTAGAGCGAGAGATGTGAAGAAGATGGAGAAGGGGAAGATATAGAGAAGATGTAGGAAGATATGTGATCCAGGGATAGATGTAAAATAGATACAGAATCTTGAGGTAGCCAGAAAGAAAGATAAGGGGAGACAGAAAGAGGAAGATTTGGGTAGAGGAAGAGAAATAGGTAAGGTTTTAGAGTGTGTTAAAGAGAAATAGAAAGATAGTGATAAGGAGAAGGAAATGTTTAAGAGAGGCAGAGGAATACAGTACTTTAAGGGGTGAGGTACAGAGGTGATATTGAAAAAAGTGAATTAGAGAGAGATAAAGGCACTGAGAGGTAGACAGACAAAAAACGTAAAGAAAAACAGAGATTTAAGGTAGGGAAAGAGAGCAAAATGAGAAGTATAAGAAAATGCGCCAGGTAAAGAGAGTAGTGGGGAAGAGAAGAGGTAGAGAGAGGGGTGAAGGATAGAAAGATAAATGTGGTCTAGAGTGAAAAGAGAACCTTCAGAGACATGCGTGAAATAGAGAAAGAGAAGTGAGGTTTACACAGAGGTAGAGAACTGTGAGATTGAAAAAGAGTAGGAGACGGTGAAGTAGAGAGACCTTTAAAGAAAGAGGTTGAGAGATAGTTGAGGTGGAGGGTGAGGTGAAAGGCAAAGAGGGTCAAAAGTGAGAGATGTGTTTGTGTGAGAGCGAAAGAGAGAGGCAGAGGAGTTGATGATAGAGAAAAAGGGGTAAAGGAAGACAAACAGAGGCAGCCAGGAGGGAGTGGGATACTCACAGAGGTGACTGAAAGGGATCAGAGGTAGAATGAGAGAAAGAGGAAGCTGAGAGGTGAGGTAGGGAACTAATGATGAAGTAATTTGTGAGGTTAGGTAGTCAGAGAGAGCAGTGGGTATAGAGAGGTGAGGTAGTGAGAGAGATGTGAGGTAGAGAGAAATGAGATAGAAGAAGGGAAGTGGTGAGGTAGACAAAGGACTGAGAGAGGTGAGATGGTAGAGACATGTAGAAATAGATAAAAGAAATCGGTAAAAATAGACATGAGGTTGTGTAGAGAAGTGAAGTAGATGGAGGAGAGATTGGGGAGGTCAGATGGAAAAAGTGGAGTGAGGCACTGAGAGAGGGATGAGGTAGAGACTTGAGGTAGAGAGAGTATGAGTTTAATAGACATAAAGAGTGATAGAGGTGCAAGGTCATGAGAGAGGTAGAGAGAGATGAAGCTGAGCAAGGTATACTGAGTATATATATAGAGAGGTGAGGTATACAAAGGTGAGGTAGAGAGAGATGAAGTTGGGAGAGGTATATTGGGTATATTGAGAGAGAGGTGAGGTATACAAAGGTAAAGTAGAGATGGAGTTGAGAGAGGTATATTGAATATATTGGGAGAGGTGAGGTATACAAAGGTGAGGTGGGGAGAGATGGAGTTGAGAGAGGTATATTGGGTATATTGAGAGAGAGGTGAAGCATGCAAAGGTGAGGTAGAGAGAGATGGAGTTGAGAGAGGTATATTGGCTATACTGAGAGAAGGTGAGGTATACAAAGGTGAGGTAGAGCGAGATGGCATTGAGAGAGGTATATTGGGTACAATGAGAGATAAGTCAGGTATACAAAGGTGAGGTAGAGAGAGATGGAGTTGAGAGAGATATATTGGGTATATTGAGAGAGCAGTGAGGTATACAAAGTTGAGGTAGACAGAGATGGAGTTGAGAGAGGTATATTGGGTATATTGAGAGAGAGGTGAGGTATACAAAGGTGAGGTAGAGAGAGGTGAAGCTGAGAGAGGTATATTGGGTATATTGAGAGAGGTGAGGTATACAAAGGGGAGGTAGAGAGAGATGAAGCTGAGAGAGGTATATTGGATATATTGAGAGATGTAAGGTATACAAAGGTGAGATAGAGAGAGATGGTGTTGAGAGAGGTATATCGGGTATATTGAGAGAGAGGTGAGGTATACAAAGGTGAGGTAGCGAGAGATGGAGTTGGAAGAGGTATATCGGGAATATTGAAGAGAAGTGAGGTATACAAAGGTGTGGTAGAGAGAGATGGAGTTGAGAGAGGTATATTAGGTATATTGAGAGAGAGGTGAGGTATACAAAGGTGAGGTAGAGAGAGCTGAGATAGAGAGGATGAAGGTAAAAAGAGAAATTGCGATCGATAGAGAGGGTAGAAAATAGTGTTATAATAGAAGAGGTGAGGTGAAGGAAGGACCGAGGAATGACAGAAAAAACATATGTTCAATTTAATTGCCGCAAAAGAGTGCGAGTGTTAAGTCTGGTCAGTCCAGGCATGTGCACTAAAGGACAGATTTTTTATCTTTAGCGCAACGCACACATCAAAGCAATTGATGAGCTGAGTTGCAAAATGGGGAGAGTGCAGCGCAGAGCCATATTTATTAAACATGGCCTACTGCTGCTCACTACCCCAGTGCTTGCGCACACACAGGCTGCCAAGCACCACGCACAGCCTTTGCACCATAGTGCAGAGGGGTTTGTGTTGTCTAATATGGGATTTGTACTGGAAGCATACCCTTCCAGCACAGAATGCTCTGCCTAGACACAATCTTAAACATTCCACACTGTACAGAGCGGCGCACATGCATG
This sequence comes from Calotriton arnoldi, assembly GCA_963921515.1. Lineage (NCBI taxonomy): Eukaryota > Metazoa > Chordata > Amphibia > Caudata > Salamandridae > Calotriton > Calotriton arnoldi. Next base: position 126,151 of record CAWUFW010008328.1, on the reverse strand, counting down.
TGGAATGTTTACAGAAATAAAACATTTCTCCATGTTAGCTCCTGCTTCAAGGAGGCATTATTTTTTATGCGAAGCCCAGTCTGACTACCTTAGTATATGAGGCGTTGCACCAAAAACTATGGGTGCTTCTTCTAATCCACGTAAGAAGTAAGGAGGGATACCTTCCCCATCAAGCTAAAAGTGACAGTTATCCCGCCCTGGAAGTGGCGTCACTTCCGGTACCGGGACTTCGGGGCCCCTGGGGCCCTCCACGGCAGTGATGTCACTTCCGGGGCGGTTTCATGTGACCGTGTTGGGTCACGTGTGTTGTGACATCACCGTGGTCATGTGCTAGTCATGTGCTCATTTTTTCTACCACATGGTTGGGGCTATGCGGAAGCCCTTAAAGAACCAGAGCCCCTGGAGATCAGGTGACCATGATGTGTTGTAGAGGAGTATGCTCCATTTTTTTTAATGCTTATAATACATATAAGGAGTCTCTAAGCAGTCTATACTAAACCCAGGAGCGGCCCTCCAAAAAGAAGTCGCTCTGTCATTATGAAGAGATATAGCCACCTTATCAAAAAGACGCCCTCTGAGGGTGGTTTTAACACTATCGATAGATATTATCGTAGCCTGACACCAGCGGCAATGGAGAAGAGCGTGCAGCAGAGCGACCTTTGACGAGGAGCTCTGCCGGCGGTTGGAAACGCTCAGCCTCAAGGATTTGCCACTACTGATATCCCCAATTAAGGGCTCCAGCAGTGGCAGCGAAGCCTCAAGCAACGAAGTACATACAGGAAACAATTTCATCGACATGGAAGATAGTGAGGAATCTATAACAGCTCCTAATTTACCGGTCTATGAAAATATGGGGTTTCTGGAGAAATCGGCTCTGGAGGCTATCATCGTGCAACAGCAGCGTGCAAACTCCGACACCGGTTATGCCTCGATGGACATCAGTGACTCCCAAGATTTCAGAGCCACCGCTGAGTCCCGCGAAAATGACGAGGTTAGTAAATATCGTTATAGACACTTACCTATGCCGTATATACGGCTATATTTTATTTTTAACTAATAGTCTGTCTTTCTTACTTTTTGGAACCATAGAATGCATCAGCAAAAAGTGCTGTGGTAGAGGGGACGTCGCCAAAGGTTAATGCTGTAAATTTGTACTGCTTATGCTGTTCAAAACAGACTGAAAGTTCCACAATCCAAAACAAAGAGGCGCGTAAGAAATGTGTTTGTATCTATAATATCGCAGATTTTAAAAAGGAAGCTCCAGGCGTACCCTACGATGCCAGATGGCCTGATAAAAGTTTTGTTGCGATTGTTGTGAGTGTGTGTGTCAAACGTGACTATTATAACCTCTATTATGGGCATAAAATGAATGATCCGCAGCAGGAGGCTCACAAGTGGCGATACGACTCATACACTTCAAGAACAATCAGTTACATATGCAGCTTGCTAGACCTGATTGAATGATCCGCAGCAGGAGGCTCACAAGTGTCAATATGACTCATACACTTCAAGAACAATCCGTTAGATATGCAGCTTCCTAGACCTGAACATAGTATATAAACTGTTAATGTTGGGGTATGGTTCATCCGAGGAAAAGAAAAATGTCCACCCTGAAATGATTAAGGTCTTGTCGACCACGCTCACAGAGATCCGATGTTCGAGTGAGCCAACCTCAAAACTCTGTTGTATGCATGGTTTGTGTACGTATTTTGTTAGAAGGATGGCAGAAAGGGCTATAGAAAGAACTGTGCGATATTTATCTTAAAAATAGATGAGTCGGCTCTTGAGACTCACGAAAACTGTTTTAAAGATGAGGAGTCCCCCGATATCGTGTCATTATTGTATTATTTAACTTTACATATTCACTTTTAGGCCAAGCATCAGAATGCACCAGATTAGTATATGTGTTGCTTAAAGAAAGAATAGCAGAAATGCAACTGCAACTCTGTGCTATTTGAAGCTTGGTGAACCGCTCACGGCGATGCAGTGTAACAGTCCTACGTGCATAGCCTACTGGCGCATCAATGCGTGGCTACCTACATCAGATTAATACTGGATCACGTACAAAAGTCTTATGAGGGAGTTAATACTATCACTGATGACCAGCTTACATATTGCCTTGGAGCTTCTGACCAAAGATTCTTTCAGAAATAAAGGTTTTGTATTGTACGACAGAGAATTGTACGATCTTTTGAATGCCGTCAGTATCCTGAGTGTACAAAGTTATGGGAGGGGTGAGCGGGAAGTCCTGTCTAAAGCCGTTGAGTTTACATCAGTAAAAATATCAAAAGTTGTGACGCTGAGGCAAATTATCTGCTGGGTAGTAATGTATGTAGCATGTGTCATAATATGTATACGTAGTGAAAAGTCAGCAAACTGTCCAACAACAACAACAAGACGTGTACCATGAAACTGTAAAGTATGCCCTGTTTATGTGTTGCTAACATTCTTTATTTTTAATAAAATGCCCTTACACAAAACTATCATCTTTCATTTTATGGGATGCAGGGGCTGATCACATGTCGTGAGACAGGTTAAGGTAGCTTTATTACAATACAAGCAGGGTCGGAAGCTTTGGAAGTATCGAAGATCTGTTTAGAAGGGCTGTAGTTGAAAATGAGCCAGTAAACAGAGCGCAAGTGAAGACCTGGTTATCGGGGGAAGAGGTGTATTCACTCCACAAGCCAGCCAAGAGGCGTTTTGAGAGAAGTCTGACCATTGTTAATGCGCAGCTAGATTATCAATGGCAGGCAGGCATAATCAGTCTTCAAGATCTAGCCAAGCATGATAACAGAGCTCGATGTATATTAACAGTAATAGATGTACTGTCCAAGTACGCCTTTGCAGAAGCGTAAGCGATAAAAGTGGTACTACCGTCACCACGGCCTTTACAGCCATCTTCAGGAAAGGGTGAACCCCTCAAAAACTGCAAACAGACACTGGAAAAGAAAATACAATTTGCTTCAGAAATTATTAAAACAGTACACTGTTCATCATTTTGTAACGCACACTGAGGTAAAAGTTGCTGTTATAGAGCGTTTTAACAGATCTTTAAAATCTAAGATGTGGAGATATTTCAGGGCCTACAACACCTACCGATATGTGGATGTTCTACAGGCATTTATAGATGCTTATAATGCTAGTTATCACAGAACCATCAAAACGTCGCCTGTAGAGGTAATGACCGATAATTCCTTAGTGGCGTGGAGAACGGTGTACAGGAGCCTTTTCGCTGCCAAGGTAAAGAAGCATCTGTTAAAAGAATGTTAGGGTTTCAAAGTTGAAAGAGGTCTTTACAAAGGGCGACTAGCAGATTTTTGTGACAAAATATTTATAGTGGAGAATGTGGAGCTTAAAGAATGTATATATTCACAGGTAAAGGACTACGATGGCAAATAGGTGTTGGTGCCTTTTACAATGATGAGTTACAAAAGGTACCAGATGATCCACACAGGTTGCACAGGGTTTAAAAGATTCTGAAAAGAAAAGGTAACGTGGCTAACAGACAAGCCTTTGTCAAATGGAGGAGGTAGCCCTCCAGGGTGCGTGAGTAGGGGGTGCTCTCTGAAGGTGACAATATGGAGACGACATCAGTTTATATTACCTTGCCATCCAACGCCTCGAAGGACATGTTCCCTGACAATCAAATTTCTAATTATACTGTGAAACTGGTTAAACCTGTGGACCTAAATGGGGACTGGAAGGTAGCCCTAAGCGAAATCCAGTACCCAAGGAACATTGCATATATTTACAATGCTCAAGGCCAAATTTACTATAAAGCGTGATCAGGACCCATTGAGCATCCACGCTGGCTTTCCTCACGGCTATTGCCCCAGTGTCACGGCAGTTGTCAAGGCCATCAACAAATCCATAGCCAGCATCAAAACATATTTGAATATTCAGCTAGTATTAGATAACGTTAAAAGGAAGGTGTTTCTTAAAGCTCCAAATCACGATACAGAGTTTAGCTGTACAGTTAAATTAAGAAGAGTTTTAGGAACAGTACAGCTTATAAAAAGCCAGGTAGAGTCAGACTCTATGTGCCCAGATATTAACAGAGGGTTCTCTACGTGTATAGTGACATTGTAGAGCTGCAGAGGATCAGGGATAGTTATTCACCATTGTTAAGATCGGTACAGGTGAAGGGGGAAAATAACACAGTGATTAATATTCAATATATCAAACCTGACTACGTAGCAGTCTCTAAAAACCATTTTAACACTATGTTGGTCTTGGTCTCCGACAGTCAATCTGAACCGGTGTCCTTTAAATACGGGAAAGATATTGTTTAGCTTCATTTAAGACCGTGATGCAACAGTGAATATTACGAAGTCATCATGGCAACCCTACTCTGTACAGGGACTATTACAGACACCAGGCCGGGTATGGAGGGCCACCATTCTTTCAAGGGGCCTGTGTTATGTACGGTGGGACTTGGACTTTTTTTCCATAGTTTGTTTGGAAGAGTTATGCCTTTCTTGAGAAGAGGTTACGAAATTGCAAAACCCCACGTTAAAGCAGCAGCCTCGAACATTGCCCAGGATGTGGTGGGATCTGTGACTTCTGCTGTTGCCGAAACCATAAACAAACAACCCCAAGAAGGAGCAGGACTTGTGTACAGTCCAAACACAAGTATTAAAAGGAAGCAAAGGTTTGCGAGGTGTAGGGATCCATCTGCTCCCTGTAAAAAAAGGAGGCGCTCTTCAAAAAGAAGATCCGTAAAATGGAAGAGAGCCTCGAAGAACACGAGAACACCCGTTAGCGTAAATATTTCTAAAAATGCAATAACCTGAAACATGGCCTTCGTACATTGCGCATCAAGAGAATGCGGCAAATTCAAGTTAGACTTTTTTTCAATAAAGCCCTCTCAGACTAGTATCGAAAACAGTTTTTTCATGGAAGTATCGCCTCTAGCCGCTTTGACACCGTTGGTGCTGATAGAGTTTTTTTGTGTCAGGGTCCACGGATATGTATCTGGATCTCCCATGTTTAATCAGGTGGACATTAACCTCGGTGATCGACTCATCATGTAAAGTGATTACATGTATGCCTACAGAGACTACATGAAGAGTATTCAAAACTACAGGTACGACGCCCTGGACACGCAGCTTTCAACAGGGCTCTTCTACAAGAATACTTATGCACATTTTGAAGACAAGGAGCTGGACGGTGACCATCAAGGTTTTGTAAAAAGAGCAAGCTTTGCGGCCGCCAGTAGACAGTTTGACCTCCTCTGGCGTATACATTCAGACCTTTTCTTCCAAGATAAACTGCTCATCAACAGTATCGATCTTAACATCAAACTCAACTGCAACAAGGACTCGTTCTATCTCATCAGCAGGGATGCGGAAAAGTATAAACTGGTCATACTGTCCGCTAGTTTGTTTGTAAAGAGAGTAAAAGTGTCCCCATACTGGCCACGCTGAAACCTTACAGTTATTGAACGCCAAGTATGCTGTTGAAAGAGTAGCTCTGAAGATATTCAGCATCCCAGCCGGTACCAGCAGCAAAATCTATTGTTGGGCAGCTACCAAAACTTTTAGAGGTCTCTATACCTCAAACCCTTTCAATTTTGAAACACTATGACATCAACTACGCACCGCTGTTCCACGAGGGGGCTGCGATTCCTGCAAAACCGTACACATCCAGCTTTGGAGATGCTTATTTTATTAAGGAATATCTGGGCTTGGTTTCGATAACCGGGAAGCACCTGCTCGGGAGTCGTCATGTAAATAGAAGGATATGGAACGGGCTACACACTGTTCGCTTTCGATCTGAACCCTGACATGGAAGACGGCGGCCACTACAGCTTGATCAAAAATGGAAATCTAAAAGCAGAAATACGTTTTAGTCAGCCCTTGGCTACGAATGTGAACATGGTTGTATTCTCTGTATTCGACAGTTTCATTCAGATCAACTACGCTCAGCAGATTTTGTTTGACTATCTTTAAAATATTGTAAAGTGGACACTGTTCAGATTAAGGATTTCTTAAGCCACCATAAATACGCTAAGAAATACTTTTTAGGTGTTTTTCCAAGCGACACGCTACCTGGCGAAATAGGGTCTGAAAGACCCCGCATGCTCGTCTTTAATACAGATCCGCACTACATGGAAGGAACTCGCTGGAAGGCCCAGTTTTTAGATAAAGACAAGGTTATAGTGTTTGACAGCGCAGCGGCATTCCCCTAGCATAGCATCTGTACAACACCTATATTCAAGTATGTAAAGAAAGCTGCAGTGAGGGTGGATTATAGCAAAATACAGGTATAGGATTCTCTCGCCATCACATTCGGGGAGCACTGTATATATTTTATTAGTAAAATGTCTGTGGGTAAGACTTTTAGAGAATTTTAAAATCTAGTTGATTATGACAGCATTGTTATGAAATATGTCAAAGAAAACTCTAGTTCTACATCAAACTCTATTAAAACAGAATACGCAGTATGTCAAAAGTGTCGGGTCTTGTAACACCTCTTATGTGTAATGGTGACTGTCTAAAGTAAAAGAATAAAAACTTGAATGCAGACTCAGGCGCTTTTTTACAAGCCCCATGCGCCGTTGGTACGTCACTTTTTCCCATGTTAAAAGTGACACCCCAGCTGCGCAAGGGGCTTGTAAATAAGTGCCTCAGTATCTTTATTCTGACGTAAGGATACATTTAAAATGTTCTTAAAAGATGACAGAAACACTTTGAAAAGTTAAAAGGTTTATTTACAAAACAGTTTTTTCATAATACAAGCATCACACTGATAAACTTACTAAAGAAATAAAAGAAGAGAACGTCAAAATGTTAACTATGGCAAAACGATACACACAAACACAGGCACACATATACAAAGGTTCAAAAGTCAGAAGAAACATCAGACATTTAACCACACGTTCATTTTGGACTATGTCTTTTTTTTAGGTTCCAGAGGCAGAGCCTCGGTGCAGAAAGGGGATGCAGGCATCTTAAAGGAGGGGGTTAAAAACAATGGGTGTTGGAGTACTTGAAGGCTGTAAGTCTGATCTTTCAAACTTTCAAGCAGTCACCTGTGTTCAGCATTACCGACGATCGTCGAAGGAATGTTGAGATCCGTAGAGGTTTGCAGAAACTGTTCCCAACCTCTAGGCGCTTTCTGGAGCGATAGTGTTTTGGTGTGCGTAACTCCTTTGACTCAGTCGTGCATGTGGGATTCAACAACCGGTTGACCTTTGTAGAGGACTTTGCATCTCTCATTCCATGACGACAGGTTTTTAGAAGCTGACATTTTACTTAGCAACATTTGCGCAGCCCCTCTGTACCTTTGACTTATATCTTTGTAAAGTTCTTCAACAACAATGTCTAAGGATGGTGGTGGTTCTTGAGGCATTGGAGGGGGTTGTGGAGGCTGTTCAGAGTCAGGGGCATATAAGGTCAACTTGTTTTTTTTCAGCATTGAACTGCCTGTAATATTTTTTAAAGTTTTGAAGAGCGCTGGATTAAAGACCAGCTTTGTCGTAAGGTTTTTAAAAAGTTTTTTTTATTTGTTTATTAAGTTTTCCAGCCGTACATAGCCACATTATCATGATAACAGCATTTACATATCGCATATATTTGTTTGCATGTATCACATATACAGAGCAAGATGTTACAGTTCTGTCAGTAAGGATATGTTTTCGTTTGGAATCCGGTAATCTCCTGAAAACAAATCACAGCAAGTTAACTTTGAAATCAACCCCCCCCCTCCACCCCCCTTGGGTCACACTTGGGAAGCACCTCTCCGCACCTTGTATCATGAATCAGTCGTTATCACACCCTAGGCTATTTAATATGTTCGTGTTCAGCGATTACTCTCTGGTAAAGACCCTGTCTCTGGTCCCCCTCCATCTGCTTGCGTTTCCTCAGTGGCTTGGGAAAGGGGGGTCTCTCCCATGGGGATTTCTGAAATCATAACATACCACGACCTCGCGTCCTCCTCTAACTTTTCATTCTCTGAGGTCTTTAGCCCAATTTTTCACCTTGGGGGGCAGCGAGCTCATCCAACTTATTGCAATCCTTCTTTTAGCTAACACCAGTTCCAGCTGTAGGAACCTTCGTGTAAGCTTCCTCCCTTTAGGTCTGGGAAGAAGTTCAATGAGTACTTCCCTGATGGAGTAAGGCAGCGTCCACCCCGTCACCAACCTCAATCGTTCTAGTATCGACCCCCAGTATGATTTAAATTCCGAACATTCCCATGTCATGTGTAAGAACTAGGCGTCGGCATGACCACATTTGGGACAATGAGCAGAGCGGTCCGGGTATATGCTATGTAATACATGCGGAGTCAGGTATGTTTGATGAACAATATTAAATTGGGTAAGCTTAAATCTCACATTGGAACTAATTTGTTTAACTCCTTTGTGTACCCGTTTCCATTCTAATTCTGTCAAAGGCTCCTCTAGTAACCTGTCCCATTTGGCCTGAACCGGGAGTGGGTCTGCAACTAGATCCTCTCTTAGCGCCCTGTAAATATGGGACACTAGTCTGCGGCCCCCAGCCAGTGATGTAAGGACCTGAAGAGTGGCAGTTATGGGCGGCTCCTCCGGAAACATTGGCCACAGCTCGCGTGCTACCGCGGAAATATTCGCATATTGGAGTTACTGTCCCCTGCCCAACTCAAACGTCGAATCCACTTCCTCCCTTGTGAGGAACCGCTGCCCCGAATACAGGTCTCCCATCCTTCAGCAATCTCCCTCCGTCCATCTAGTAATGGCCATAGTTTGACTTATTTGTTTGAACGGTACCACTGCCCACAGCGGGGCCTCCGGAGCATATGGTGCTCGTTTCACTACAGTTTTTATTGCGGTTTCCCAGGTTGCAGCCACATGTCTAATAATGTAGGGGAAATGCGTGGGCACACTCGATCCCATCATAAGGAGATCAGATAAAGGAGTCCTCCGATGAGTGCCATGTAGCAGCCATTTCTCCCAATTGTCATTCTCGTCTAGCCACTGTGCTGCATGTTGGAGCTGCGTCGCAATATAATAAAGGCTCAGCCTATGAACCTCCAACCCCCCTCGCTCCCACGTCCTCTGTAATGTATCCAGTTTCACCCTCTTCCTTTTGGAGCCCCATAAGAGGTCAACCAGCAAACGATCCAATCTATGGAAATACACCCAAGGGATGCGATAGAGGGAATTTTGTAAAGTGTATAAGCAGCGTGGAAGGACCACCATTTTGATTAGGGCAACCCGCCCCATCAAAGATAAAGGGAGGTCTCGCCAGAACTCAATGGATTTTTGGACCATCTCCACATATCTCCCCACATTGCGTTCTAGATAATTTTCCGATGTGTGTGCCAGCCTGACCCCCACGTAGCGAACCGTATCCGTGACCCAACTCATCCCCACCATAGGTAGTTCACCTACCACGGTATCACGCAGGCTTCCCATGGGGAAAAGTTTAGATTTCCCGGGGTTGAGACAAAGTCTTGAGATTTCCCTGAAACTGGTCAGCTCCTGAAGGAGTTATGGAACTGCCTTCCCGGGGTGTCGGAGGTATACCATGGTATCATCTGCATACATTGACACCACGTGAACCATTGTCCCCAGTCGGATACCCCAACGCTCCATCCGGCGTCTAAGAGTAATCGCCAGTGGCTCCATCGCAAGGGCAAAAAGGAGTTTTGTCGTAAGGTTTTAAATCAGTACAGTTCAAAATGTCTTTAATCTCGGCATCCAGGCACTGTTTTTAATATTTTTATCCCAAACGTCACCCGTAGACATCCCCAACTGTTCCAACTGCTGTTGTGGTACCAAATACATCGTTTGAGCATGATAAAATCGTTCCCAGGTAGGAGGCTGGTAATGAGCAGTATAGCGTTGCCCAACAAAGAACCTATAAAACCTCCTGTCTGCTTTATCAGTTTCTTCTTGGAAATGAGAGAAGCCTTTTTATTACTGAGCTTCTTGATAAGGTGGCGCTCTGATAGAGGGACATTACCTTTTAGGGTGTTTAGGGTGATTTCTGAAATGGCAGCCACTTAATTTTCCGCAGCCGCACACAGGATGTCCTTTGTTTGCTGAGGGCTAGCTGTGACTAGCATTTTCAGGAGGGCTTGATTACGGCGCAGACGCACCGACATGGTCAATACCGGGTATTTTAAGGTCTAGAGTGTAAATGGTACGTGAGTCTCTTTAACAATTCTTTTTATAGGCTTTGGGCTTGATTTTAAGTGTGTATGTGATGGGGAGATTGGGTGGGAAAATACCAGCACACAGTCTGTAGTCTTCTAGAGTATTGGGTTTTAAGTCTACCAGTAAGTTATCATGGGGTTTCTCAGTAGCGTCATTAAAGGCTTCCAGGAAAAACTGGGTGTTTCTGGGGTACATCTGTTTAGCTATAATGGATATCTGTTGTTTGTTCTGGGGTTTTTAAATAAAACCAGGTAACTCTCTTACCCTTGTAAAACGAGTTCTGCACGATGTAACATATGCTTAGATTGCGATGCTGTGAATATTGAGTTAAAGCTTTCTTTATCTTAAGGGTGATCCCCACCTTCGCTCATAAGGTCGTCTACAATCACCATGTATACAAAGCCTGTAGGTAACAATGCATTGTCGTTGAGATTATTTGGTATGCCTTCTATAAATTTGATGTGTGGGAACCTTAGGGATAGCCCCGTATAAAGATCTTGCCAGCACCAATAAAGCGAAACAATATATTATTTTTGAATTTGAATTTTTTATATAGCGCGAACATGTCCCAAGGCATCAGAGCGCTTTAGAAACACTAGCATGATACAAGGGTATAGCAAATTACAGTTACAATATTTACGTTCTGACATATTGCATCAGTAGTTGCGACCACGACAAAAGCAGCCTTTGGACAGGGACGTACATGGTTCAAGCATTGATTAAGATGGGGGATACAATGAAGATAGTTCATTTCCTGGATAGAGTACTTAGATATGGTCGAGGGTGATTAATACAGGTGTCTGTCAAATAGGAGGATCTTGAGATCCTTTTTGAAGGTAACTATCCCAGGCGAAGGGAGGAAGGTAAGGCGTTCCATATTCTTGTGGCACTACCAGAGAATGACTGGCTCATGTACCGTTCTCGACTGAAGGTGGGGGGTTCCAGGAGCAGGGATTGGGCATTTCTGAAACCCCTATTTGCTCCGGAGATTTTCAGTTTATCACTTAGATAAGAGGGTGAAGAGGAGTGCAGCGCTCTGTGGGTAATGTAGGCTGTTTTGAATTGGGCCCATGCTTTAATGGGAAGCCATTGGAGGGTTAGTAGGGCCGGGGAAATGTGGTCACATTTCTTGAGAGCTAATACGAAGTACGCTGCTGCATATAGAGTTTCTCTCAGTGGGCCTAGATGTACTTTGGGAATGCATGAGAGAAGGGCGATTCCATAGCCTAGTCTGGAGAGGATGAGAGACTGCACCACTGTTTTGAGGACTTGTTTCGGGATCAGTTGTCTGACGCCCCATAGCTGCCTGAGTTGGTGTCATACGCTTTTGGCCATGGTTGTGAAGTGGTTGTGGAGATTTAGATGATTGTCAAGGGTGATTAAAAGGGATGTAGCACTCTCGACAATGGCAGGGCAACCATCCAGTATGGGAAAGTGGCCACCCATTCCTGAACTGGGGTTTTTGCTTTCGGAGGTGAGATCAAAAGAAATTCTGTTTTAGTTGGGTTGAGTTTTAGTTGATGGTTAGACATCCAGTTCAGAATCTTTATGACTGCAAGTAGGGCAAGGTCTTCAGGGGAAGTGATTTTCATGTATATTTGAGTGTCGTCAGTGTAGAGGTGGAAGTGAATCTCAGCGTTTATGAGAATCACACATAGTGGTTCTAGGTACAGGTTATAGAGGGTTGGGGAGAGGATTGAGTCTTGAGGGACACCTTGATGTACATTGACTGGGAGCATTTTCTAATAGTTTCTTTATAAAATAGGTTTTACCACAATTTGAGGGGCCTGCTAAAACGCATAGTCGGGATTGCGAGACTCTAATGCACCTTCAATAACCGTACAGTAGGGTTTTGTAGTCTTCAGTCAGAACCCTTTTATCAAACACTACACGCAAGGTTTTATGCAATGGCTGGGTTGTAATTTCCCACCATTTTTTGGACTGGACTATATTAGTTTTTTTTACCACGATTGTTTTATCATTTTCACGGTCGCGCAAGGTAGAGTATTTGTACCACAGATCCTTTAGAGTGTCAAAATTTATTTTGACGCTGTTGTTTACATTTAAGGTGATGCCTTTGTTTTTCATACATACTGCATTGTTAGAAGTTCTATAAGAATAAGTCTTGGGCCCGGGTGACTTTAACTTGACTATGTACTCATCCTTTTCTAGCTTGCTGGTCAAATCGCCTAGATAATCACCGGGTTGGGGATCTTCATCCCCTAAATTTGCTGACAAAAATAACAGAGTCGGTATCGTGATACAGACACCGTTCCTGAAGTTTATCCATCACATTGTAAAGCTCTAAACGAGTGTGAGCTGTTATGAAACAGGCTATGAAGATGTTTTTATTGCTACAACTTGTGGGGTACTCTTTTGTGTAATCCCAACACAGCGCTGTGGTTTCATCATCGATAAACTCGCAGCTGGACACATTGTAACAAGGCGCAAAAAGATATTTAAACAATTTGTCACTATCTGCGATGATGGCCGTGTTTGACAAGTTTGTACGCTGTGCAAATTTTCCCCATAAGGAATTGAGGCACAGCTTGGATAACTATCGTCTAGTGGGGTTGACTTTGATGAACTCGGGTCTCAAGCACATACTCTTGTGAGCGTAGTAATCATCGATGCATTTTTGCTTTATGGCCTCGTTAATGCACCATTCTGGAAACCCCAATGCCTCCTGCTTGTCTCTGAGAAATAAGTTAATTTACTCAGAAAAGAGTTGGGTTGTAGTCCTCTCAAAGTGCCAATCTTTGTGTACTTTTCCAAGTCAGTATACTTTCTCTAGGGCCGCCTGTACCTCTATGCTACACCCGGTCCCGGTGAGCACCCTTTGCTCGTCAGTGTGTCTGCACTCAGTAGTCTCTTCACTTTCAGCGCATGTTCGACACAGGGGGAAAATTAGCTAATCATCGACTCTGTACGGTAGTACAGGGAAGTAAAGCCTCTGGGGTTGGTAGACTTGATATTTAACTAACCCAAAGTACTTGTCAATGGCTTTAGAGTCCTTGTATATGATGCTGGGGTGGCCTAAGGGTTATATCTTCACCGTGTTCACAAATGGATACAGACTTGTCAAATCGTAGTAATGTATTTTCTCACCTTGTCCCACAGCCCTGTACAACTATACAGCATTTGTATGACCCCTAAATAAGGCATCGCAGGGCTCCAAAGGTTCGGGTAACTCTTTGCTCTTAATGAAGGAACAGAGTTCTGCATCTGATTTTAACAAATCTAGCCACTCATGCTCCCAAAAGGATCTCAGAACAAAACCACAGTTTTTAACATATTGCGCCTTTAACAGCTTTGCAGGTGTTCAAATTTGGTACCCAACAGCTTATTAAACTCGTGGGGTTTGTAGCAGCGGGGACAACCGTGGAAAAGCAACCATTGTATTCAAAGGCTGTTGGCACACACTTAATTACAGCATACACATCCAGGAGTTAAGGGCCCACATGGTATTCACCACCCTGTAAGGCGTGCTCGATGAAGATGTTTTCCTTGTCATAGACATATAAGAGCCATTGAATAGAGGGGGTAGAATAACGCTTCTGTTTACCGTTATAGAGGTCGGGCGGCACTAGAGCTATGCTTTCAGGTAGTAAAAACATGTGCTTGTAGATAGACTTACACATGGAAGCCATCGTGACATGTTGAAAAGGGTTGATGTACTCTATGGATTTTGTCATCATGATGGTACTGGGTTTCAGAACCTAAACTTGTTATGTCATCTCTACAACAACGTCTCTGAAGAGATTGCAAGCTTTTCTCAAGATCATTACATCTGCCTGACAGTACGCTTTCAACTCGGATTGAAAATGAAACTTATTTTCGCAATTTTCACCATACTACTGTAGAAAACTCTCTTTCCGCTCCAGCATCATATACTCAACACCGTAACTGTCGGGTGGAGGCATGGGACCCTCTTAATTCTGATTTGCCCAGGTGTTAAAAAAGTGGGGGAAATAACCTTTAAAACTCGGAAAACCAAAGACTTCATGGGCAGAAAATTAAAAGTATTGATGAACCATATATATAAAAGGTACAGCCGTTAGCAGCATAAGTTTGGAGCCCTGGGTGATGAGTTCTACCGGCGTCTTTTCACAAATCATATTTTGCAAAATAAAGAATGAGTCATACGTTTTTGAGTTATGGGCCATCAGGGTATACCCTTTGAATTTTGACTGAATGAATGTGCGAAGGAATTTGTTCAAGCAAGTAGGGCCTTCAAACTCCCAGTTTCATCGGAAGTTGGTTGATAAGCAAAATATAGTTAGGTTGGTGCACTCTGGTCTCTTGGGTACACTCTATACCGAACACTATGTAGTCTTCTGTTGTGGTCTGGGGCCGTCCTTTAGTCATGCAGCACATGTGTTCTGTTCCCAGAGGAAAACTCGCCTTACACCGGGGGCATTTCATACCTTTGCATTCATAATCAACAGCTGTGTAGCACCCACACCCTGCATAATCTGTTTTAGGGATGCACTGAATAACCCAGTGTGTATGCTCAAGCAGGTTTGCGAGCTACAGACTACGATGCAGCCGTCCCTTTGACACATTTTACAATGCATTTCACACTGATGAGCTGTCTGTGTGTTGTAGATGTGATCGCAAAGGGTGCCACGTACTTGGTGTCTAGAATACCCTTCAGGTCAAGATACCATAAAAGTGATATTTATCATGGAGAATGCAAACCGTCTTACTTTTCACAGGCTCTCTGGATGTGAAGTACTTCCATGATCCGCTGTAGTAAAGAACATTTTCAGTGACAGCAAAATTGTTCTCAAAAAGACCCAGTTTTCCAAAGCCAAAATGTCTGTCAGGAGGTATTTCAAGCTCAGCATGGGCCTCAACCACTCTAGACAGGACGACCCCGTCGGTAGTGCTGCGATCCATTAGAAATCCAGCGATGCTGGTCGCCACACGTGTTGGTTGCATCGGTGTTAAAGTTGAGCAACCACCGCTGTTTATTTTCAATGACTTTACTGTGAAAGATACTATTTTAAGGTCTGGAAATGCCCCCTCACAACCCCAAACAACGAGGGCGACTATTCTGAAGGTCCCAAATGCTGCTATTTCTGCTTTACTCTGCAAAAGTTTAGAGAGGTTTTCTAAAGAGTCCACAACGTCAAACACATCGTGGGACGTTCGTCTGGTTAAAATGGGCCGGTCAATACCCTGCCCATGGAGGCAGAGCTAAAAAAAAAATCATTTGCCCCGCGTTGTGTTACAACAACAGCTCTGTGAGCGTTTGTACGGCCTGCAGAATAGCTAAACACCCATGATCAGATGAGTGTATGCGTTAACAAACCGTAATTCTTTGTAATACTTTGTAGCGTTAAATCTCACTACATTTCGCTTGCACCTTCAGAGGCTCTCTAAAAACATTTCTGAATCCTCAGATTAGGGGTTTGCATTGAATGTCGAGCTCTCTGGCGAATCATTTTGGGGGGCTGACTTTAATTCTGAGGCAGTGAATTTGTAAGCCTCCTTGTAGCACAAATTCTAGCTTATTTTAATTTACTGGTTAAAAGCCTACGCTGCTTGGCACTGTTAGCCCACTTCTGTTTCTTACCACCCCATCTGTTTTTAGGCAGCCCCCCACTGCCAGTTTAAACAGTCTCAGGAGTATTTGCTGAAGATGCCCTCCCAGATTCCCCGGCTAAAGCCTTTACCTCGAGACCGTCTTTGTGTGTCTCTCAGGTTTGACCCCTGAACGCTTGAAACGCCTGGAGAGCCTGCGGCGCTCTCCTAAATTTGTGTTTGGGGTCCAATCCGTGCCATTTTATGTCATGTCCATCTGTGTCATGGTATTTGGAACTTTTAGGCCCTGTCTGTGGGGTTCTAACTTCTTTTGGCCTTTCAGACTCGTAGTCTTATACCTTCTTTTTATATTTGGAACTTTGGACTATGTTATTAATAAAGCAGAAACCCCCACTCTTTAGGGAGCGCCGCAGACCTCGTTATGATGAAATAACCTCTATGCCTGCAACGGCTAATTCGCAAG